>JAGIQG010000011.1:20049739-20649739 GCA_024679065.1 Sphyrna mokarran
TCATAGAATCCCTACAACGCAGAAGGGATTTGCACCATCGAGTCTGCACTAACCACAATCCCACTCAGGTCCTATCTCCATAACCTCATGCATTTACCCTCGCTAGCCCCCCTGACTAAGTGTCAATTTAGAATGGCCAATCCACCTAACCTGTACATTTTTGGACACTCTGTGGCAATTTAGCATGTCCAATCCACCTAAGCTGCACATCTTTGGATACTAAGGGGCAATTTAGCAAGACCAATCCACCTAACCTGCATATCTTTGGACACTAAGAGGCAATTTAGCAAGGCCAATCCACCTAACCTGCATATCTTTGGACACTAAGAGGCAATTTAGCAAGGCCAATCTGCCTAACCTGCACATCTTTGAACAGTAAGGGGCAATTTAGCAAGGCCAATCCACCTAACCTGCATATCTTTGGACACCAACGGGCAATTTAGCATGGCCAAACTGCCTAACCTCAACATCTTTGGACACTAAGCGGCAATTTAACATGCCCAATCTGTCTAACTTGCACATCTTTAGACACTAAGGGGCAATTTAGCATGGCAATCCACCGAACCTACACATCTTTGGAATCTAAGGAACAAAATAGCATTGCCAGTGCACCTAATCTGCATATCTTTGGAGTGTGGGAGGAAACTGGAGCACCTGGAAGAAACCCACGCAGACACGGGGAGAACATGCAGACTCCTTTCGGATAGTGGCCCAAGCTGGGAATCGAACCCATGGTGCTCAGAAGCAGCAGGAGCAACCACTGTGCCACTGAGCCATCCAAATTTATGACATTGATTATGTTGGACTTCATGGACTGTGAACTGTCTAATGGAGGCCTGTAAAGCCTGACAATCAACGGGCTCTACAGAAATGTGATGGCTGAGTTTTCCGTCTATGTGCGCTCCAAGTCTGGAAATTGCAGCCTGAGGTCAATGAATTCTGCTGAACCTACTGAACTTTCCGTCCCACCCACTACATTCCCCATGGCAGGCAGGATGGGAAAATCCCACCCAAAATGTGGGGGGTCGCGAGGTGAATACACATAGAAGATCCTGAGGGGATTGGACAGGGTACATGATGACAGGTTGATTGTTCTTGCAGGAGAATCTAGAACTGCTTAAAAATAAAGGGTGTCCCATGTAAGATAAAGATGAGGAGGAATTTTGTCTCCCTGCGGCTGGGATTCTCCAATGTTCACTGTAGCTGGGATTCTCCAGTGTTCTCTGCACTGGGATTCTCCAGTGGTATTTGCGGCTGAGATTCTCCAGTGTTGCCTGCAGCTGGGATTCTCCAATGTTGTCTACCACTGGGATTCTCCGGTGTTTCCTGTGGCTGGGATTCTCCGGTGTTCCCTGTGGCTGGGATTCTCCGGTTTTCCCCTGCGGTTGGGATTCTCCAGTGTTATCTGCGGCTGAGATTCTCCAATGTTCCCTGCGGCTGAGATTCTCCAGTGTTGTCTGTGGCTGGGATTCTCCAGTGTTGTCTGTGGCTGGGATTCTCCAGTGTTGTTTGCCACTGGGATTCTCCAGTGTTGTCTGTGGCTGGGATTCTCCAGTGTTGTTTGCCACTGGGATTCTCCAGTGTTGTCTGTGGCTGGGATTCTCCAGTGTTGTTTGCCGCTGGGATTCTCCAGTGTTGTCTGTGGCTGGGATTCTCCAGTGTTGTTTGCTACTGGGATTCTCCAGTGTTATCTGCGGCTGGGATTCTCCAGTGTTATGTGCGGCTGGGATTCTCCGGTGTTGCCTGTGGCTGGGATTCTCCAGTGTTGTCTGTGGCTGGGATTCTCCAGTGTTCCCTGCGGCTGAGATTCTCCAGTGTTATCTGCGGCTGAGATTCTCCAATGTTCCCTGTGGCTGAGATTCTCCAGTGTTCTCTGCACTGGGATTCTCCAGTGTTGTTTGCCACTGGGATTCTCCAGTGTTATCTGTGGCTGGGATTCTCCAGTGTTGAGTGTGAACCTCTCCAGTGAAGAGGTGACAAAAACGGATGATGAAGGACAAGCCGTTGATGTCGTCTACATGGATTTCAGTAAGGCATTTGACAAGGTTCCCCATGGTAGGCTGATAAAAAAGGTGAAGGCGCATGGGATACAGGGCCAGATATGTAGATGGGTTGAGAACTGGTTTGGGAGGAGGAAACAGCGGGTAGTAGTGGAAGGCTCTTTTTCCAACTGGAGGTCAGTCACTAGTGGTGTGCCACAGGGCTCAGTACTAGGACCTGGCTGGGATTCTCCAGTGTTGTCTGTGGCTGGGATTCTCCAGTGTTATCTGCGGCTGGGATTCTCCAGTGTTATCTGTGGCTGGGATTCTCCAGTGTTATCTGCGGCTGGGATTCTCCAGTGTTATCTGCGGCTGGGATTCTCCAGTGTTATCTGCGGCTGGGATTCTCCAGTGTTATGTGCGGCTGGGATTCTCCAGTGTTGTCTGTGGCTGGGATTCTCCAGTGTTGTTTGCCACTGGGATTCTCCAGTGTTATCTGCGGCTGGGATTCTCCAGTGTTCTGCAGCTGGGATTCTCCAGTGTTATCTGCGGCTGGGATTCTCCAGTGTTGTCTGTGGCTGGGATTCTCCAGTGTTGTTTGCCACTGCGATTCTCCAGTGTTCCCTATGGCTGAGATTTTCCGGTGTTGCCTGCGGCTGTGATTCTCTGTGTTCCCTATGGATGGAATTCTCCAGTGTTCTCTGCAGCTGGGATTCTCCATTGTTCCCTGCAGCTGGGATTCTCCAGCCCCGCTGGAGTTAATGTAGATTTGGCTGAGTACCCGATTCTTTAACCTTGCTGCTAAGAGGGAGACAACGAGGGTGAAACAGGGTGTTTCGCCAGCTCAGATTGAACTGAAATGAAACATATATATGAATTATTTTACCTAGCCTTTCACATTATTTAGGTATTCTGACGAGCTTGCACTCTTATCCACAACACCATCATTTCTTTAATGTATTAATTTCATCGGTACTTTATGGAAAATAAAATTAGTTTATCTGGTTCCTTTCACAACAGACTCAAGTATTCTCACTAGAAAGGTGGAGATTGAGGAGCGACCTAATAAAAGTCTACAATTTATTAGAGGCATGGACAGAGCTGATAGTCAGAAGCTTTTCCCCAGGGTGGAAGAGTCAATTACTGGGGGGCACAGGTTTAAAGTGTGAGGGGCAAGGTTTAAAGGAGATGTACGAGGCAAGTTTTTTATATAGAGGGTGGTGGGTTCCTGGAACTCGTTACTGGGGGAGGTAGTAGAAGCAGTGAGTTTTAAGGAGCATCTGGAAAATACATGAGTAGGAGGGAATAGAGGGATATGGTCCTCGGAAGGGTAGGGGTTTTAATTCTGTCGTGCAGCATGGTCAGTGCTAGCTTGGAGGGCTGAAGGGTCTGTTCCCATGCTGTAATTTTCTCTGTTCTTTACTTCAGCAAATGAAGTACGTTTTTTTTACGTTAAATCATCATTACAATTTGGGAAAGGTGGCAGCCAATGCATACACAGCAAGATCCCACGCTATGATCATGGCTGGACAACATGTCTGCATTAAGTGGAGCATTGTAGAACAGAACAGTACTGAGGTGAGAAGAAATTTCTTAACTCAGAGAGCAGTATATCAGTCAAATTCAGTACCACAGAAAGTAGTTGATGCAAAATCCTGTCTGTTTTTTTTAACTCACTCGTGGGGGTCGCTAACTGGGCCAGCATTTATTGCCCATCCCTGGTCACCCTTGAGCTGAGTGTCTCACTTGGCCATTTCAGAGGGCAGTAGAGAGTCAACCACATTGCCGTGACTCTGGAGTCATACGTAGGCCAGACTGGGTAAGGACAGCAGATTTCCTTCCCTAAAGGTAACAGGATGAGTTTTTTTCAACGATCGACAAGGGTCAATCAGCAGATTCTTGATTTCAGATTTTTTTAATTGAATTCAAATTCCATCATCTGCCATGGCGGGATTCGAACCCGGAGGGTGCCCAGAACACTGGCTGAGTTTCTGGATTAATAGTCTAGCGATAATGCCACTAGGCTGTCGCACTTCCAGTAGATAGAATAGAAAACCATGAGACCTTGCTAACCAGCGCTTTGTAAGAGAAATCAAAAGCACCGCTACTGATTGTAGTTACACTTACCAGGATATCTAATGTTATGAAGTGTCTCACTTAGCTGTCTTGCTCTTGGGGCTAAAGAGGTCAACTGATATGGGGGGTGGGGGGGTAAATGGAGGGAACAAGATATTGAATTTGATGATAAGCCATGATTAAAATGAATCGTGGGGCAGGCTCGAAGGGCAGAATGGCCTTCTATTTTCTCTGTATGTTTCTATGTATGATTCTACTGAAATTGCAACACGTTGGGGTTTGTCCCTAAATTGGAAAATCTTGCCTAAAGTCAGCAGAGCTTTGCTTGCTCCATCCCATGCCTGCTACGATTTTCATGGCAGGCTGAATGGGAGAGTTTGTGGATAAATGGTAAGCACAGCGAAGCCTGGTAGTGTTGTCACTCTTTCAATGTACAAGGAGCCGAGTGCAAAAGCCCTTGCATTAGCTCGTGTACAGAACACACATCTGCCGTGGAGTGATTTCTGGTACACCTTCTGGATTATCGGGAACAGATGGATTTTCAGAATTGCTGCAGGGAGTTATTACATGATTATTAGTGTTGTTTTCTTTTTTTGGCCAACTGTGGTTTTGCAGTTCACTCAGGGAAGTAATGATGTCCAGTTGTCATCTGGTTCGCTTAGCCTCAGCTTCGAGGATGCGTATGGCGAAGTGTTTGATCCAACATTTCAGGAGGAATTAAGGCAACGTTGAGAAAGGGCACAGCAAAAGGTTAGCAACTGGAAATGGCAATTAACAACCTTTATCCAGATCACTTCCCGCGTTTGCGATTAATCTCTCTCACTCCCCCGTTCAGCTCTGAACCAGCTATGCAAGGTTCAAAAACAATATTGCTACTTGGGCCAGACCAACAGTGGCCATAACATGCATTATGTTGGATCTCATTTCAGAAGCAAAATGAGCTTTAAGGACATCATAGAGTGCAGAAGGAGGTCATTCAGCCCATCAAGTCTACACTGATCACAATCCCACCCAGGTTCTATTCCCGTAACCCCACACATTTACCCTGCTCATCCTCCTGACACTAAGGGACAATTTACTATGGCGAATCCACTTAACTTGCACATCTTTGGAGTATGGAAGGAAACTGGAGCACCCGTAGGAAACGCACGAGGAAAATGTGCAAACTCCACACAGATAGTGACCCGAAGCCGGACTTGAACCCGGGTCCCTGGCGCTGGGAGCAGAAGCGCTAACTGCTGTGCCACCATGCTGCCCAAGTAGAAATTTTGGCAGCGGTGGGATGGAGGATGATTGGAATGGGAGGAGGCCATTCCAGTCTATGCTGTCATTTAGTTAGGTTTCAAATTCAGCCCTATCCACTCAAACCCAGAGGCTGTTACAAAACTAGAGGCGGGGGTGGGAGGGCTTGTCAAACATCCTCGGGGTGTGATTCCAGTATCTCTTCTCAGGCAGTTCTGCTCAGGAGGAGAATTGATTTTAGGAATTCAGCTACAATCCTGAAGTAGGCTCAGGATTATGGAGGTTGGATTGAAAGATGCCACAGTGGTTAGCACTGCTACCTCATGGTGCCAGGGACACAGGTTCAATTTCGGCCTCGGGTCTGTGCAAAGTCTGCATGATCTCCCTGTGTCTGCATGGGTTTCCTCTCACAGTCCAAAAGATGTACAGTTTAGGTGCATTGGCCATGTTAAATTCTCCTTTAATGTCCCAAGGTGGGTAGTTATAGAATCTCTACGGTACAGAAAGAGGCCATTCGGCCCAATGAGCCTGCACTGACAACAATCCCACCCAAGCCCTAACACCGTAACTCCACATATTTACCCTGCTAATCCATTGCCACTAAGAGACAATTTACCATGGCCATTCCATCTCATCCACACATCTTTGGAGGAAACCGGAGCACCTAGAGGAAATCCATGCAGACATTGGAAGAATGTGCAGACTCCACATAGACAGTGACTCAAGCTGGGAATCGAACCCGGGTTCCTGACACTGTGAGGCAGCAGTGCTAATCACTTGTGCCACCATTCCCCTAGAGAATGAGAGGGGTAAGTAAATGGGGTTATGGGAATAGGGCCTGGGTAAAATGCTCCGTTGGAGACTCGATGGGCTGAATGGCTTCTTTCTGCACTGTAGGGATTCTATGGTCTATGACTTATCCCTCACACAAACACAGCAATCAATTCTTCTGCTTTCATGTGGCCACTTCATTTTACCCACCCCAACCTCTCCACCTCGCTTTTCATCATTAACTCCAATTCCGAAGAACTGAAACCTGAACTTTGGCTGGAGTTTTCCTTTGACAACAGACTGGGAGGTGTGGCATTTGGCACAACGGTGAGGGTGCTGGGTGCCATGGGGAGGAGGTGCCCAGCATCTTCCCATTACCACAGTACCAGTGGCAGGAAAGCTGGCAGCTTGAGTCCTTGAGAGGTTGAGTGGGCAATGAAGGGTCATTTCTAGGTGAAATGGCCCCGTAGAGGTTTCTAGGATGGTGGGAAGGGGTGGGTGCCCTCCTTTACAAGGTCTTCGAGATGGTACCAGTGATAATAATGGCTATACCAATGGCAATGGCTACCACCTTTGCTCAGTGAACCATCCTGTCCTGATGGCAGGTGGTGCCTTGAGATGGAGAAAAAGTTGGTCAGCAAACAGGAAGCAAAGAGTGGGAATAAATGGGTCTTTTTCTGATCTGCAGGCAGTGGAGTCTGCACTTTCTTTCTGTGTATGCATGAATTTCCTCTGGGTGCTCCAGTTTACTCCCACAGTCCTGATGAGGTGAATTGGCCATGCTAAATTCTCCCTCGGTGTATCTGAACAGTCACCAGAGTGTGACGACTAGGGGATTTTCACAGTAACTTCATTGCAGTGTTAATGTAAGCTTACTTGTGACACTAATAAATAAACTTTTTTTTTAACTATGGCTGCAACATTGCATTCTGCGCTTTCTCCTTTCCTTCTCTTATGAACGGTATGCTTTGTCTGTACAGCGCGCAAGAAACGATACTTTTCACTCTATGGTAATACATGTGACAATAATAAATCAGAACTGTGCTCAGTTCGGGTCAAGTCATTACAGGAAGGATGTGGAAGTCATTGAAAGGGTGCAGAGGAGATTTACAAGGATGTTGCCTGGATTGGAAGGCATGCCTTATGAAGATAGGTTGAGGGAGCTCGGTCCTTTCTCCCTGGAGAGACGAAGGATGAGAGGCGACCTGATAGAGGTGTGTAAGATAATGAGAGGTATTGATCAGATGGATTCTCAGAGGCTTTTTGCCAGGGCTGAAATGGCTGCCACAGGAGGACACAGGTTTAGGGTGCTGGGGATTTGCTACAGAGGAGATAACAGGAGTAAGTTTTTCATTCAGAAGGTGGTGGGTGAGTGGAATCGGCTGCCGGCGGCGGTGGTGGAGGCAAATTCGATAGGGTCTTTTAAGAGACTTCTGGATGAGTACATGGAACTTAGAAGGATTGAGGATTATAGGTAAGCTTAGTAGGTAGAGATATGATCGGCACAACTTATGCTGTAGTTTTTCTATGTTCCATATTCTAAATTCATGACAATGACGCTATCCAGCCTTAGCTGATTGGTGAAGGTGTAACCCAAAAATTGGGTGTGATTCTACTTTGTTTCTTGACTCCTTCCCCCACAACAGTCACAACTTAAAACAAACTGCAGTCAAATAGTTCAGGATTATACCCCTCAATGGACAGATTAATTTGCAATTTGTCACGCATTCTGCAAACTAAACGGGAAATTGTCAAGTGAACCCATATAAATCTTCCCTTGTGAAGCCATGCAATTCTCTGTACTGTTGGATCTGTGTTGCCGTGTCTCTGCCAAGTTGTATATAAAAGGCTACATGTGCATCCCATTTTAAAATCCTTCGAGATTTCTCTGAACCAGAGTGCAGGCTCAATCTTGACGCTTGCCGTACAATGAGTAAGTCTCGAGAAATTCTCCAGATTCAAGGCTTTAACCTTTACCTTCGAATTTCGTGATCTTTGCCTCTGGTTGAGAACGTGGTCCCTTGGCAACTGCGCCCTGCCCAATTATCAGCCAGTAATTCAACCATAATGGCATCCCATTCCAAGCCCAAGGCTGTGTCCTCATCAGGAATTCACACGCGTGCATCTTCCAGGGGGTTACAGGGCAGCAGACTAATTCCTACTGCACACCCCACCCTCAGGGCCAGGGTACTGAGCCAAGTTGCAGAGCTGTGTTTCACCGTGGGCCTCAGGACTCCGGCATTCAGAGAAAATGGGGGTCTGTAGCTGCCTCCGAGCTCAGTGTTCAATTATGTCTGGCTGCCAAACTCCAGAGGCTGCAGTTCTAGGGCTGGTTGGTCTACAGCCTTGACTGATCAAGACTGGTTATGTTGATTGGCCAGGCTAAATTGACCCCAGTGTCAGTGGCAGGGTAAATGTGTGGGGTTACAGGAATAGGGCCTGGGTGGGATAGCAGTTGGTGCAGGCTTGATGGGCCGAATGGCTTCCTTCTGCTCTGTAAGGATTCTATGATCTGTAGCGTCGACACTGCAATCTCGCCAGGACTCAGCACTGATCCCTGGGGACTACCCTCAAGTATTCAACCAATCACACAACTCTGATATATATGTATGGTCTTCTAAGTCATTAGCGAATAAACTATTTGACAAAGGTGATCTCATTTTTGCTGCCTTCTTGATGTGGCTTTACATTATCTGCGTACATTCTTGTGGTCATTCAACGAACACAACATGTAACTCATGTCTCCCCACAATTCCCAGCACCCTCTGTCCCACTGCCAGCAAGAAAGAGTTCAGATTTTTAGGAGATGCACTTCAAACATAGGAACTACAAGCAGGAGGAGGCTTTCGAGCCTGCTCCGCCATTCATTATGATCATGGCTCAATTTCGAATTCAATATCCTGATTCTGCCCCCCCTTTTCCCCTTTAATCCTTTGAGCCCCAAGAGCTCTATCTAATTTCTTCTTCTAATCACTTTGGCCTCAAAACCTTTCTGTGATAGTGAAGTCCACACATTCCCACCCTCTGGTCATGAATGGGCCTTGTATTTATTTGAACAGTAGTATTTAACTCTAATTGACATATTACTTGTTTGGCTAAAGTTCCCGGTTGGTTAAATCAACAACTTGTAAATTATTCACTAAAAGGGAGTGTGGGGATTTCTGCTATTTACCCACTAAACATTAACAAAAGAGAGTTCACATCCTCCTAAATGCTTTTGGCGGACTACAAAACAAAGGATTCCTCTTTGGGGGATTCAGCCTGGCTTCTCAGAAGTGGATCAAACTCTGCACATAATAAGAATTGTATTAAAAGGTGGGGTAGGGTGGGTGCAACTCCAAGGCATTGGCCCAGTGGCCATGAGGAGGATAAGGTAGATCCATAGTTTGGTGAAGCATTAGCCCTTCTCCAGTCCCACTGTGCCTGTGGGAACCCATCTCCATCCTTTGTCTGTGTTTTGTCCTCAGTGGGGGGTCTCCAAAGTTGAATAGAAACTTCCACACGGCTCCTGATGCCGTGATTGGCTGTTCAATAACCTTGCGTGTCACTTGCATGTGGCTAATCATCATCAATCCCAACTCTCTCCTGCGCCTTCCCTACGGGAATGAAAATACTTCTGGAGTGGAGTATTGAGGAATATTGAGGAAATGGAGGGCTGCAGAGGGACTTGGGCAGGTTAGGAGAGTGGGCAAAGAAGTGGCAGATGGAATACAATGTGATAAAGTATGAGGTTATGCACTTTGGAAGGAGGAATGGAGGCATAGACTATTTTGGAAATGGAAAAATGCTTTGGAAATCAGAAACATGAAGGAACTTGGAAGTTCTTTTTCAAGAATCTCTTAAGGTTAACGTGAAGGTTCAGTTGGTAGTTAGGAAGGCAAATGCAATGTTAGCATTTATCTCGAGAGGGCTAGAATATAAGAACAGAGGTGTACTTCTGAGGCTCTGGTCAGACCCCATTTGGAGTATTGTGAACAGTTTTGGGCACCATATCTAAGGAAGGATGTACTGGCCTTGGAAAGGTTTCGGAGAAGGTTCACAAGAATGATCCCTGAAGAAGAGCTTGTTGTATGAGGAATGGTTGAGGACTCTGGGTCTGTACTCGCTGGAGTTTAGAAGGATGAGGGAGGATCTTATTGAAAATTATAGATTACTGCAAAGCCTGGATAGAGTGGACGTGAAGAGAACGTTTCCACTAGTAGGAAAAACTAGAACCAAAGGGTACAACCTCAGGCTAAAGGGACAATCCTTTAGAACAAAGATGAGGAGAAATTTCTTCAGCCTGAGAGTGGTGAATCTGTGGTACACTTTGCTGCAGAAGGCTGTAGAGACCAGGTCATTGAGTGTCTTTAAGACAGAGATAGATAGGTTCTTGATTAATATGGAAATCAGGGGTGACGGGAAAAGGCAGGAGAATAGGCTTGAGAAAAATATCAGCCATGATTGATTGGCAGAGCAGACTCGATGGGCTGAGTGGCCTCATTCTGCTCCTATGTCTTATGATCTTATGGAGCCATGCCATCAACCTGGTACTCCTACTCTCCAGCAGGAATCAAAAATTCTGCCTGTTAACTCTCTGCTTCTCTCCCCAAAGAAGCCACTGAATATCTCCAGCATTCTTTTCTCCTTGCTGAACTGGGAGAATGTTTATTTACCTTTCTGTGTTTGGCACGGGAGGTGGAATTTTACTGCCGCTTTACAACTGTTTTATGACAGGAAAATACCATAAAATCGGGTGTAAAGTGGCTAGCAGGAATGACGCCAGGTATCAAGACCTGCACGATTTGATGACACCTGGATATCCGGCACAGTCTGCTTCTCTCCCACAACATCTTCGGCCAGGAGCTGATTATTCCAAAGATTCAGAGACACAGTGCATAAAATTGGGCGTGAAAACTCACCCGGAAAACCGATCTGGAATTCTCCCATTCTAAACACTGAGAAAAAAAATCTTGTAAAATTCCACCCAAGATCTCCAAAAGTATAACAATCAGGGAAAGGACAATGGGAAAATGATTTCGGCTAAAAACCAACAAATCCCCAGGTCCCAATGGACTTCATTCTAGGATCTTAAAAGAATGTTCTGCTGAGAGAGTTAACACCTCCGTTTTCAATTTTCCAGAGTTGTCCAGATTCTTGAAAGGTCCAATCAGATTGGAAAGTAGTAAATGGGACTCCTCTATTCAAGCAAAGAAGGAGACAGAAAGCAGGAAAATACAGGCTTAATATCTGTCACAGGGAAAAAGCTGAAATCTATTATTAAAGAGGTTTTAGAGGGGCAGTTATAAAATCTCAATGCAATCATGCAGAGTCAACATGGTTTTGCAAAAGGGAAATCATGTTTGACTGATTTAGTAAACTCCTTTGAGAAAGGAACAAGCGATGTAGATAATGGAAAATCTGCAGATGTACTTAGATTTCCAGAAGGCATTTGACAAGGTGTCACACCAAATTTTGCTGCATAGATTAAGAGTTGGTTGTGTAGGGATGGCACATCAGCATGGGTAGAGGATTGATTAGCTAACATGTAACAGAGAGTAGGCATAAATGGGTTATGTTTGGGACAGCAAGTTGTAACAAATGGAGTGTCACAGGAGCCCGTGCTGGGTCTACAACTGTTTACAATCTATATTAGTGACTTGAATGAAGGGAATGAATGTACAGTTGCTAAATTTGCTGAAGGCACAAAGATAGATGACAAAGTAAGTTGTGAAAAAGCCATAATGGGCAGGATTTTATGACCTCGCTCGTCCCAAATCGTAAAATCCTGCCCGAGGTCAATGGACTTTCTCATTGTCCGCCCTTTGCCTGCTCTGATTCCCCATAAAATTCCAGCCAAGATGTCTGCAAAGGGATACAGATAGGTTAAGTATGTTGGCCAGAAACTGGCAGCTGGAAAGCAGTGGGTGAAATCTTCCTGGAAAATGATAGAGTGTTGGTTCTGGCATGGAAAACAGAATGTTTTCCACCACCCAGCACCAGTGTGCTTTTCAGCTGAATTTTAATACCTCACTAGTGATCATTTTTATGCCCATGTGTTTCACATCACTGATTCATCCAGCCCAGAATGACTTAATCACTGCAAGTACTGGGAGTTCCATGCAGACAGCCCCTCAGCCATCGTTTCACAAGAGATGGCAGGTAAGAAGGCAACATCACACTTCATGGAGGAGCTCTTACCAGGGTGCTGGATGGAGTGATGCAGAAGTGGGACATACTCTATTACACCTCACCAAGTTCCTAGCACTCCCTGTGACACCCCATTTGTTACAACTTCTGTCCCAAAAATGACCCATTTATGCCTACTCTCTGTTACGTGTTAGCGAACCAATCATCTACCCATGCTAATGTGCTACCCCTACACAACCAGCTCTTAATCTCCATGGCCTTCCAGCAAGGTCACCATCCTCTCCCGGAATGGAGTGGCAGCTCTGGTCGGTGCAAGCGGACTCTAGAAGCAGACAGGGTAACAGCGTTGGAGGAAGGTGAATGATCTACTCGTGATGTGGAGAAGCCGGCATTGGACTGGAGTAAACATACTAAGAAGTCTCTCACCAGATTAAAGTCCAGCAGGTTTATTTGGTAATAAAAGCCTCTAGCTTTCAGGGTTTGCCCCTTCGTCAGGTGAGTGGGGAATTCTGATCACAAACAGGGCATACACACAGTTTACAGAATACTGATTAGTATGCGAGTCTTACAGCTAATCAAGTCTTAAAGGTGCAGGTAATGTGAGTGGAGATAGCATTAAGCATAGGTTAAAGAGATGTGTATCGTCTCCAGACAGGACTGCAAGTGAGATGTTGCAAACCCAGACAAGTCATGGGAGTTATAGATAGTATGACTGTAACACTACATTCTGCACTCTCTCCTTCTCTATGTTTTGTTTGTATAGCGGCCAAGAAACAATACTTTTACTGTATACATGTGACAATAATAAATCAAATCCAAATCCTGAGCAGATTCAACCCCACCTAAGGGTCACCAGCTTCTGGGGTAGAGATTTCCAAAGATTCATCACCCTCCAAATGAAGACATTGCTCTTCATCTCATTCCAAGATTGCCAACTCCTCATTATGAGGCAAAGATTCCTATTCCGGACCCTCCAGTCAGCAGGGATATAGCCAGTCAGTATAGTCCTCACAGAATTTGATATCTCTCAATGGATTCTTTTAAACTCATTCTTTTAAACTCCAGATCATGTTGGGTCATTCTGTTCAAAGTCTCCTCAGAGGATAATGCCCTGGAAACAGTCCGGTAAATACCCATTTGTAAAATAGTTTATTCAATAACATGTATGTTTGTCAAGTGATTGCATTTTTGATTTGATTTATTAGTCACATGTATCAGTGTACAGTGAAAAGTATTGTTTCTTGCTCACTGTACAAACATAGCATACCATTCATAGGGAAGAAAATGAGAGGGTGCAGAATGTAGTGTTACAGTCTTAGCGAGGGTGTAGAGAAAGATCAACTTAATGCAAGGTAAGTCCATTCAAAAGTCCGACAGCAGCAGGGAAGAAGCTGTTCTTGAGTCAGTTGGATGCGTGACTTCATTTGCATCTTTTTCTCAACGGAAGAAGGTGGAAAAGACAATGTCTGAGGTGCGTGGGGTCCTTAATTATGCTGGCTGCTTTTCCGAGGCAGCGGGAAGTGTAGATGGAATCAATGGATGAGAGGCTGGCTTGCATGATGGATTGGGTAATATTCACGACCCTTTTTAAATTCCAGCACCATTCATAGAATCATTGATGCCACCAACTATTGTCCAGACTTACCCTGTAACCCTGCTAACCTAAGGGGCAATTTTAGCACGGCCAATCAACCTAAGCTGCCCATCTTTGCAGCGTGGGAGGAAACCAGAGCACCCGGAGGAAACTCACGCAGACACGGGGAGAATGTGCAAACTCCACACAGACAGTGACACAAGCCGAGAATTGAGCCTTGGTTCCTGGCACCATGAGGCATCAATGCCAACAACCGCTGTACCACCGCGCCGCCTGTATTCACTTTTGCAACCGAACAGAGCTGAACGAATGATTGATTACAAAACTATTAGTGACAACAAGATGATAGAAGTGCACAATGCTGCGGGCGCTGGAATTCTGACAGGCTGTCGGCCTGAACCATCAAAGGTATCCCTCCCGCCACTGACGCTGCCCAGATCTGCCGGGTATTTACCACTGCTTGTTTTCCAGATGGGGGGTTGGCGGAGAGACGGATAGTGGGGGTTAATCCTCAAGCATCTGCTGTATTTCTTTCATGTATACAAATAACTCCAAGGGAGTTAATTGGATTTCTGCTGCTCTTTCCACTGTGTCAAAAAAGCAAGCACCTTTAAAATATATTTTAAATATATATATATATCTATACGTATAACACAATGCAGCTGGAGAAATTCCACTGAAATCTGATTCCAATTATTGGGTCCAAATACTTGCATCAAAGCTCACAGTTTGTGCTGTTTCCTTTAACTGAAATGTCGAGGCTGTTGTTTGTTTTTTAATGTCATCTTATCAATCCGCCTCTTAAAGGATAATTCTGACATTTGCAGGGCAAATCTATCCCCCCTGTGCTTTACATTGCAGGTGTTAAGAGTAAAGTGGTGCATATATCTGTGGACTGATCACCGTCAGTTACCGATTTCCACTCCAATGACTCCATCTGAGTTTCATATGTTGTGTTATCCTGTTGACTCATGAGGGAGCAAGAACAGGAGGAGGCCATTCAGCCCCTTGACCCTGCTCTGCCATTCAATAAGATCATAGTTGATCTGATCACAACTCCACTTTCTTCTCTGTAGTCCCTCAATCTCCCCCTTAAATCCTTTTCAATCAAAATCTGCCGTGTTCTACCTTGAATATATTCGCCTCCCCCACTCTCTGGGAAGAGTATTCCAAAGGTTTACGATCCTCGCAGGAAAGAAATTTCTCATCCCCATCTTCAATGAGAAAGCCCTTATTTTTAACCTGTAATCCTCCCCATTCCAGGTTGCCTCACAAGGAGAAATATTCTCTCAGCTTCCATCCTTCCAAGTCCTCCCAGGATTCCTGCTCATTCCTCCGATGGGGAAAGGTTCAACATCTTCTTGTAAGACTTTTGGATTTGATTTATTATTGTCACATGTATTAGTATACAGTGGAAAGTTTTATTTGTGTGTTTATACAGACAAAGCATACCATTCATAGAAAAGTAAAGGAAAGAATGTAGAATGTAGTGTTATAGTTATAGCTAGGGTGTAGAGAAAGATCAGCTTAGTCCGAGGTAGATCCATTCAGAAGTCTGATGGCAACAGGGAAGAAGTTGGTCTTAAATCAGCTGTATGTGACCTCACATTTTTGTATCTTTTTCCCTTTGGAAGAAGGTGAAAGAGAGAATGTCCAGCATGTGTGGCGTCCTTGATTATGCTGGCTGCTTTCCGAGGCAGTGGGAAGTGTAGACAGTCTCAATGGATGGGAAGCTGGTTTGCGTGATGGATTGGCCTACATTCATGACCTTTTGTAGTTTATTGTGGTCTTCGGCAGAGCAGAAGCCATACCAAGCTGTGATACAACCAGAAAGAATGCTTTTTATGGTGCATCTGTAAAAGTTGGTAAGAGTCGTAGCTGACATGCCAAATTTCAAAACACTTCATACTAGGAATCAGCCCAGTAAGCCTTCACTGAATTGCTTCCATTGTAAGTATATCCCTGATTAAATAAGAAGACCATAACAGTACACTTAATTCCATGTGTGGGTCTCACCAATGCTCTGCACAAGACTTTGTTTTTATAAAATTTAAAATGTATTTATTAGTGTCGCAAGTGAGCTTACATTAACACTGCAATGAAGTTACTGCAAAAATTCCCTAACTTGCCATGCTCTGGCGCCTGTTTGGATACACTGAGGGGAGAATTTAACATAGCCAATCCACCTAACCAGGACTCTCTTGGACTGTTTTGGACTCTTTTGGATAGAGGGAGGAAACCAGAGCACTGGGAGGAAATCCACGCAGACATGGGGAGAATATGCAGACTCCGTACAGACAGTGACTCAAGCCAGGAATTGAACCCTGGCCCTGTGAGGCAGCAATGCTAACCACTGTGCCACCTTTCCCTATTTTTATATTTGCCTCCAGTTGCAATAAAGGCCAACATTCCAATTGCCTTCGTAGTAAATTGCTACAACTGCATTTTTGTGATTCATGCATCAAAACACCCAGAACTCTCTGCATTGCAATGTTCTGTAGTCTCCTGTCATTTCAATAATATTCAGTTTTTCTATTTGTGATGATGTTATCAGTTTAATAAATGTATTTGTGTCATGCTTCTTGTGCAGGATTTTCTTTAGCAGTTTACTTTATTGTTGATTTTGGTTTGCCTGTACCCAATAGCCCATGTTGTTATATCTGACCTAAATTGCTTAAATGTTTGTTTTAACCTGAACTAATGCAGAGTTGTTATTTTAGTGCTGTCCCCTTGGTCTTTCAGAAGGGGGTTTGATTTGAATTTGGACAGGAATTAAGTGGGGCTAGGCCCATAGTGAGAAACTCAGCTCAGTTACCTTTTGGAAGTTATAGAGAGAAGAAATAGCCCGGTGCCTCTAGAATTTAGAGACTGGAATTTGACAAAAAATAGCTTTTCTCTGAAGTTCTTGCTTGAGGGTAAATCTTTCTCTAGAAACTCTGTACAAGGATCAGAAGGCAGGTGTCTTCCATATCTGTCCATAGGGATTAAAAGGCTGGAAATCTAGCATCCATGTGAGCATACCTGTTTTTGATGCTAATTTGTTCTGAAGGAATTACGTCTATGGGGATATTGCTTAAATTGGAACTATAGAGATAGCCAGCTGTTAAGAATTATACTTTGTCATATTTAAGTATTTCAATTATTAACTTTTTTTTGTTATTTTCTAACTGTGTTCTTAAATAAAGTTTAGAAACATAGAAAATTACAGCTCAGAAACAGGATTCTTGGCCCATCTTGTCTGTGCAGAATCACTTTTTGCCTATCCCACTGACCTGCATTTGAACCATATCTCTCCGTACCCTACTCATCCATGAACCTGTTCAAGTTTTTATTAAATGTTTCTTTTCATAAAAACTATATAGTGGGACAATAGAATCACACCTGGCACTAATCCAAAATCAAAAATAGTGGGCTCTAATCTAACTTCTTGGAGTTTCTAATCTGCTCTCTAACAAATTCTTCCTGCCAAAGTGGTCAAGTACATATTTCCCCAGATTATTCTCCATCTGCCACTTTGCCACCCTCACTTTACCCTACACCATCAACTGTGTAGGAGTTCAGGGTTGCTGCCAAAACATTGAACACATTCAAGGGATGGCTGGATATAGCACTTGGGGCGAATGGGACTTAGGGTTATGGGGAGAAGCAGGATTAGGCTATTGAGTTGGATGATCAGTCACGATGGTGATGCTTGGTGGAACAGGCTTGAAGGGCCAAATGAACTACTCTTGCTCCTCCTTTGTCTATGTTTCTATCTTGCTCTCTCCCTATCTCTCTACTTTGTGCATTCTGCTCCTTTTGGAGTTTTCAGAGTGTCAGTAGCTGAGGACTGGAATCTGCCGCAATGTTAAGTGTTGATTTTGGGGGCTTCTTTATGGAGTCACAGTCTGACCCACCATGCCAGGGATGTTCCAGGCACAAGAAGCTTACAGACAGACACGGCAATGTATAACATGGCAGCAACACATGGGGGAGTACGAGTGACCCATTTGGCAGTGCTGCACCCGGCTCCAGAATTAACCTGCGTTCCTTTCACCGAAATGCCGCAAATATTGCCATATTTCGCCTGTGAATTCGAAGGGGCGGAGCCTGTGGTGAGAAACAAGACACGGAATATTCGGTTACTTAAATCAAATCAAATTTCAGGATTCCAGGGCTAGTGTTTTTGTGATTTTTTTTGATGCTTCCTCTGATACTTGAAGAACGAAGTGTCTGTGATGGAGTTCCACCCTGCAACCTCAAGGGATATATATATATATATCCAAGCTCATATCCAAGTCTGAAATTCTTCACCAGTTCATCATAGAATCCCTACAGTGCAGAAAGAAGCCAATTGGCCCATTGAGTCTGCAACTCTGATAGAATATCTTTCCAAAAATTCCCACTAATAGTGTGAAACCAATTGATGAAGCCAATAAAATGTGGACGCTAAAAGTTCCAAATGGATCATTGGACAGGTTCTTGAGATTTTCCAAGTGTGAAAAGAATTTCAAACCGTGACAACCGAAAATAAAAATCTCAGGACTAAAAATGACAGAGATGCCAAACAATTTCTCCCTAAATTGTCTCAAATTTGGTTTTTAATCCATAGATCTATAAACATAGACAGGGATCGCAGGTAGAGGTGGGAACATCGGGGTGGTGGCGCAGGCTCATTGGGCTGAAGGGCCTGTTTCCTGTGCTGTTTTGTTCTTTGTTCTTTAAGATCCCTGTTAGTTCCATTGCACAGTGGAGGGCTGCGGATAAACCTAAATCAAAGAGTCATAGAGATAAATAGCACAGAAACTGGCCCTTCAGCCCAACCAGTCCATGCTGACCGTGTTTTCTAAACAGAACCAGATCTATTTGTCTGTGTTTGGCCCATATCCCTCTAACCCTATCCCATCCATCTACCGGTCCAAATGGCTTTTCAATGTTGTAATTGTACGCACCTCTGTCACCTCCTCTGGCAGCTCATTCCACACACGCACTACCCTCTGTGTGGAAAAAGTTGCTCCTCAGGTCCCTTTTAAATCTTTCCCCTCTCACCTTAAATCTATGCCCTCTAGTTTTGAACTCTTCTACCCTGGAAAAAGATCTTGGCTATTCAACCTCATCTATGCCCCTCATAATTTTCTGAACCGGTACCTCCTCCTACCCATGCGCCAAGGAAAACGGTGCCAGCTATCCAGCTTTTCCTTATAATTCAAATCTTCCAATCCTGGTAACATCCTTATAAAGCTTTTTTGTACCTTTTTCAGTTTAATTAGGGCAGCACAGTGGCACAGTGGTTAGCACTGCTGCCTCACAGCGCCAGGATCCAGGTTTGATTCCCAACTTGGGTCATTGTCTGTGTGGAGTTTGCATGTTCTCCCCGTGCCTGCATAGGTTTCCTCTGGGTGCTCCAGCTTCCCCTCCAGACTCCAAAGATATTGGGCTACGTGGCTTGGCCATGATGAATTGCCCTTGAGTATCAGGGGACTATCTGGGTAAACGTATGGGGTACTGGGGATCGGGCAGGATGGTGGTTGGTGCAGACTTGATGGGCCAAATTGCCTCCCCCTGCACTGTAGGATTCTATGATTCTATGAATAACTTCCTTTCTAGAGCAAGATGATACCCAGTGAAATTAATGTTGTGGTTGGATGGCAGATATCAAAGAGTTGTTATGGACTAAGTCACTGTGGATGTGTGAGACCAGCACACGATGGGTGAATGTTATATTCCATAAACAGCAGATTCCCCCGTAGCTACAAGCAACAGCAGTTTCATTGATTTCTCTTACACAGCCCCAGTTAACAATGTCTCATGGTTTTGTACTCCACATTTTTAAAATTGCTTTAAAATACACCAACCACTCTGATGGGATTCCAACACCTTGCTGCGAGATTACTAACATCATCACGATGCTACAATTTCTGGTGATTGCTGGCAGGGATTTGGACATGGGTGTGTGAGGGGTATCAAACACAATGGAGGGACAATTCAGAAAAAGAGCCAATGTTCTGGGTTACGCCAGATCATCGACACGGATGCCATCATCTCACATGAGAACACCATCCACCAGGTACACGGTACATACACGTGCAACTCAGCCAATGTTGTCTACCTGATACGCACAGGAAAGGATGTCCCAAGGCATGGTACATTGGGGAGACCTGCAGACAGTACGACAATGGATGAATGAACACCGCTTGACAATCACCAGGTAAGAGTGTTCTCTTACTGTTGGGGAACACTTCATGGGCATTTGGCCTCTGATATTCGGGTAATCATTCTCCAAGATGGCCTTCACAATACACAACAGCGCAGAGTCACTGAGCAGAGACTGATTGCCAAGTTCCGCACACATGAGGATGGCTTCAACTGAGATCTTGGGTTCATGTCACACTATCTGTAATTCCCACGACATGCCTGGGTTTGCAAAATCTCACGAACTGTCCTGGCTGGAGACAATACACATCTCTTTAACCTGCGCTTAATCCTCTCTCCACCCACATTGTCTGTACTTTTAAGACTTGATTACCTGTAAAGACTCGCATTCCAACCATTATTTTGTAAATTGAGTTTGTGTCTTTATGTGCCCTGTTTGTGAACTGAAAACCCACTCACCTGACGAAGGAGCAGCACTCCGAAAGCTAGTGGCTTTTGCTACCAAATAAACCTGTTGGACTTTAACTGGTGTTGTGAGACTTCTTACTGTGTTTACCCCAGTCCAATACCAACATCATTATCCTGAGATGGATGGCTGGATGTTGTGGGAAATTTTAAAAGGTGGCCAACTGTGTCTTTAATTACAACAATTCAAAACTCACAAGGCAAAAAGTTTTGTGCAAAACATAATAAAACTGATTAAATATAAAATATAGAACAAGAGAGTGCAAATGCACAGTTGAATGGAGTCTCACAAAGGGTTCAACAGCTCTGGAACACAGTGACAGAACCTCTCTGAAAGATCTGAAATACAGAATCAATTATACTTTTTTCTAATCGATAATTCCACCTCTCATTAGCTTAAAATCATCCCACAATACTTAAGGAAATGGTCCTTGAAATAGTAAATCTCCTCTGTGCACCCGGAGGGCAGAGTGGGCCGTTCTGATGCACTCGATCTGGCTTTGTCCCTTGTGAATGGGTGTAACAGAAGAGAGGTCATAATGTCACCAATCGTGTTGCACTGTGTCTGGGTTGATGTGCCTGCCATAGTTGAATAGCTGCAAATACATGGAGGCAATACTACACCAGCTTAAAGTCCAATAGGTTTATTTGGTAGCACAAGCCACAAGCTTTCGGAGCACTACTCCTTCATCAGTGGGAGATGTGTTCACAAACAGCGCGTATAAATGGAACAAACTCAATTTACAGAATAATGATTGAAATGCGAGTTTTACAGCTAATCAAATCTTAAAGGTGCAGACAATGTGAGTGGAGAGAGCATTAAGTTCAAGTTAAAAAGATGTGTATTGTCTCAAGACAGGACAGTTAGTGAGATTTTACAAGTTCAGACAAGTCATGGGAGTTACAGACGGTGTGACATGAACCCAAGATTCCTGTTAAGACCGTCCTCATGTGTGTGGAAGTTGGCCATCAGTCTCTGCTCAGCAACTCTGCGCTGTCGTGTGTCGTGAAAGCCACCTTGGAAAATGCTTACCGAAGGTCAGAGGCCGAATGCCCGTGATCGCTGAAATGTTCTCCAACAGGAAGACAGCAGTTTTGCCTGGTGATTGTTAATCGGTGTTCATTCATCCATTGTCATAGTGGATCCATTGTCATGGTATCCCCAATGTACCATGCCTCGGGATATCTTTTTCTGCGGTAGACAACATTGGCTGAGTTGCAAGAGTATGTACTGTGTACCTGGTGGATGTTGTTCTCATGTGAGATGATGGTATCCATGTCGATGATCTGGCATGTTTTGCAGAGGTTGCTGTGGTAGAGTTGTGTAGTGTCATGGTCATTGCTCTTGTGAAGGCTGGGTAGTTTGCTGCAAACAATGGTCTTTTGAGGTTGTGCGGTTGTTTGAAGGCAAGAAGTGGGAGTGTGTGGATGGTCTTGGCAAAATATTTGTCTTCATCAATGATATGTGGAAGGCTCTGGAGGAGATGTTGTAGCTTCTCCGCTCTGGGGAAGTACTGGACAATGAAGGGTACTCTGTCCACTGTGTCTCATGTTTGTCTTCTGAGGAAGTCATTGTGTTTTTTGCTGTGACACATCAGAACTGTCAATTGATGAGTCGAACGCCATATCCTGTTCATATCTCCTCATCTGAGCGGATCCTGAGGGCTTGTCCATCAGGGATGGCTTCTTTAGGGTGGAAGTTGGAGAAGTGGAGCATTGTGAGGTTATCTGTGGGCTTGCAGTGAGATGCTAAGATGACTGTCCTTAATGGAGATGAATGTGTCCAAGAATGCAACCGATTCTGGAGAGTAGTCCATGGTGAGTCTGAAGATACACCAGGTACACGGTACATACTTTTGCAACTTGGCCAACGTTGTCTACCTGATGTGCTGCAGGAAAGGATGTCCTGAGGCACGGTACACTGGGGAGGCCATGCAGACGCTACGACAACGGATGAATGAATATCACTTGACAATCACCAGGCAAGACTCTGTTCTTTTCCTGTTGGGGAACATTTCAGCAGTCACGGACATTCAGCCTCTGACCTTCAAGTAAACTTTCACCAAGATGGGTTTCACGACACACGACAGTGCAGAGTTGCTGAGCAGAAACTGATAGCCACGTTCCGCGCACATGAGGATGGCCTCAATCGGTTTCTTGGGTTCATGTTACACTATCTGTAACCCCAATGACTTGCCTTGATTTGCAAAATCTCACTAACTGAGCCGTCTGGAGGCAATATACATCTCTTTAACTTGTGCTTAATGCTCTCTTTACTTACATTGTCTGTACCTTTAATGGGATTGCGGGTTATAGGTAGGGATAGTAGGTAAGGATATGATCAGTGCAACTTGTAGTCCTATTTGTGCTGTAGCTTTTCTATGTTCAATGATCTACCTTTAAGACTTGATCAGCTGTAAAGATTCGCATTTCAATCATTATTTTGTAAATTGAGTTCGTGTTTTTTATATGCCCTGTTTGTGAACATATCTCCCACTCATCTGACGAAGGAGGAGTGCTCCAAAAGCTAGTGGCATTTACTACCAAATAAACCTGTTGGACTTTAATCTGATGTTGTGAGACGTCTTACTGTGTTTACCCCAGTCCAACGCCAGCATCCCTACAATATGTGGAGGCTGCAGGAAGCTAGCGACATTGATGGATATGTGGGAAGTGGTGGGTGGGGTGAGGGGACGTGGAGCATGAGCCTTCACCCTGTGTGCTGCTGGGTGATTGATGGAGATGGGGTGATGCATTGGGCAATGTGAGAGATTGCTAGTACAATGGGTAAGTGATGTCAAGGACAGGTCAATTTACTGATCTTAATCACTCCTGTGAGATCATTTAAACTTCTTGTGTTTGGTTTATATGTATGTTATTGGCGTCAGAATTTGATATGTGTGTTTTTGATGTGGTGTGCCCATGAAAAGTCTCTTGTCCATTCTTTAAAACCATATTTAAGTTTGCCGAAACCCTCGCAAACTTTTCGCTGGGACTTTTTCCCTGGAGCGTAGGAGGCTAAAGGGTGACCTTATGGAGGTTTATAAAATCATGAGGGGTGTAGATAAGGTGAATGGCTGAGGTCTTTTTCCCAGGGTAGGGGAGTCCAAAATTAGCGGATGTAGGATTAAAATAAAGATTTAAAAGGGACCTGAAGGGCAACTTTTTCACACAGAGAATGGTGTATGTATGGAATGAGTTGCCACAGGAGGTGGTGGAGGCAGATACAATTATAACATTTAAAATATGTTTGGACAGGTACATGAATAAGGAATCGTTTAGAGGGATATTGGCTAAATATCAGTTGTAGATGCGCCAAGTTTGGGGGCGTTTAAGAGGTCCATGGATAGGTTTATGGATGAAAAGGGAATGGTTTAGGTTAGAGGGTCATTGCTTTTTCTTAATTGAGGACCAACATCGAGGACCGAAGGGCCTGTTTTGCGCTGTAATGTTCTGTGTTCTATGTTCATGTTAAATGCAGGCAAATGGAACTAGTTCAGTTTCGGAAACATGGTCAGCATAGCCAGGTTGGGCTAAAGGGCCTGTTTCTGTGTTGCATATCTCTCTGACTCTAGGTGAAATTCGACAGAATTTTTTCTGAACGATCTTACTCAGTAATGGAGCTGGGGTGGAGAATAGAGCAGGAGAGGACACTTCTGCATTTGGAAGTACAGGGGTTCCAAAATTGCCTCCAAAATCTTTTCTGCGTATCTGACCCGGGATCAAAATTAAACAGTAAAAGTTTAAATGTCCAATTCGAAGAACGGGTGCCTCTAACCCAAGGTGCTCATAGAGCTTTGGTTGTTACACCCTCCCACCCGTTCCGCTCCCTTCCTCCACCTCCCACTCCAAAGTGCCTCTGGAATTCACTCCAAGAAATATAAACAAATATTTAATTTGCCCTCCCCATGTACACATGTGCTTTATTCCGGAGTCTTGCATCTCTGTTTACAGAGGACTACATCCTTATAAAAACAAGGTTGGAATTAGAGACAGGTGCAACATTCAGCACTCCTTTTGTGAGGCGAGAAGGAACTATATTGAGCTTATTTAAGTCAAACTTTTTGTCACAGAATGAATCACCATCCAGGAGTTCAGCACAGAATTTATTGCACATCTCCAAGGAGCTACATAACTTACGAATGTTTTTTGGCACAAGACCGTTACCTACACTTCCCCTATCACATGTGGAAACAATTGGACATTAAACACCTGAACGCAGTTTATACCACATGCAGAGAATGACATGTCCCTTCCATAATCACTGTCGATTTGGACAGACACGAGGAGTGAATTGTGTAAATTATACAAAAGGCGTGTGCAAGAAATACCTTTCTCAAACACCTGGTATAGTCTCTCTCAGAAATAAATTCACATTCACCCAACATAAAACAATATTGTTTTACATTGTTGCGTGTAGAGATAGTGAGAAGTTTTGGAAGAGGAGGCCAACATTGTAACAAATGCTTGGTTCAAAAATATTAGTTCACTAACATAAAACAGTCGAGAAACGGCAAGGATCTGGAATGTACTTTCTGAGAGTGTGGTGGAGACAGATTCACACAGGGAGTGGTTAGGATCTGGAATGTACTGTCTGAGAGTGTGGTGGAGGCAGATTCACACAGGGAGTGCATTAGGATCTGGAATGTACTGTCTGAGAGTGTGGTGGAGACAGATTCACACAGGAAGTGGTTAGGATCTGGAATGCACTGTCTGAGAGTGTGGTGGAGACAGATTCACACAGTGAGTGGTTAGGATCTGGAATGTACTGTCTGAGAGTGTGGTGGAGACAGATTCACACAGCGAGTGGTTAGGATCTGGAATGTACTGTCTGAGAGTGTGGTGGAGACAGATTCACACAGCGAGTGGTTAGGATCTGGAATGTACTGTCTGAGAGTGTGGTGGAGACAGATTCACACAGCGAGTGGTTAGGATCTGGAATGTACTGTCTGAGAGTGTGGTGGAGACAGATTCACACAGGAAGTGGTTAGGATCTGGAATGTACTGTCTGGGAGTGTGGTGGAGACAGATTCACACAGGAAGTGGTTAGGGTCTAGAATGTACTGTCTGAGAGTGTGGTGGAGACAGATTCACACAGGAAGTGGTTAGGATCTAGAATGTACTGTCTGAGAGTGTGGTGGAGACAGATTCACACAGTGAGTGGTTATACAGTGATGGGCAGCAAGCTAAGGCAGGAAATCAGCCTCATGGCTAAACTATTGTGGTTTGATATGAAGTTGATGAAGCTCATGGTTAAATAGCTGCTCCAATATGTTCGTTCTAGATTTAATTTCTTGTGTAAAGTGTGTATAGAGTTCTCTGACTCTTCTTTCATTGAGCGCCGACCTGTGGCTTCACACCTCAGGTAACAAGAATGCCATCTGGAGTCAGAAGGGCCCCCAGTGAAACCCAGGCATTTTATCCATAACAGATCAGTTGGAAGTGGAAAAATTGCCACCATCAGAAGGGTAACTCTCTCACCTTTCCTGTTAGAGGGGTTCAGGGAAGATCCAGGAATATTGGGTGGGAGGGTGAGCTGTGAGGAAGATGCAGAGATGTTTCAGCGTGATTTGTATAGGCGGGTATCTGCATGGCAGCTGCATATTATAAAGTGAATCCATGTGAGGTTATCCACTTTAGTAGCAATAATAGGAAGACAGATTATTATCTGTATGAGTGTAAATTGAGAGAGGTGTATACTCCACGAGACCTTGGAGACCTCATACAACAGTCGCTGAACGTAAGTGCACAGGTATAGCAGGCAGTAAAGAAGGCAGATGGTATGTTGGCCTTTCATAGTGAGAGATATGAGTATTGGAATAGAGATATTTTATTGCAATTATATGAGACTACACCTGGAGTATTGTGTGCAGTTTTGGTGCCCTTATCTGAGAAAGAATATCCTTGCTGTAGAAGGAGTGCAGCAAAGGTTTACCAGGCTAATTCCTGGAATGGCAGGTCTGTTATATGAGGAGAGACTAAGTCAGTTGGGATTATATTCACTGGAGTTTAGCAGAGTGAGAGGGGATCTCATAGGAAGTTATAAAATTCTAACAGGGCTAGACAGGGCAAAGTCAGAAAGAATGTTCCCAATGGTGGGGGAGCCTAGAACTAGAGGTTATAGTTTGAGGATAAGGGGAAATCTTTTAGGGCTGAAGTGAGAAGAAATTTCTTCACCCAGAAGCTGGCTAGGGGAATTTCACAGTAACTCCATTGCAGTGTTAATGTAAGCCTTACTTGTGACTAATAAATTAACTTTAACTTTGGTGAATGTGTAGAATTCGCTACCACACAAAGTAGTTGAGGCCAAAATGTCGTGTGATTTCAGGAAGAAATTAGATATAACTTTTGGGGCTAAAGGGACATGGGAGAATGTGATGTGGAGTGCTGGCGTTGGACTGGGGTGGACACCGTAAGTAGGTCTCACAACACCAGGTTAAAGTCCAACAGGTTTATTTGGCACTATCAAGCTGGACTTTAAGCTAGTGCTGTGAGATTATGGAGGGGAAGGGGGATCAGAAATTTGATGACCAGGGGATGAACGGCTAAATGGCCTCCTCCTGCTTTCTGTGTTTCCTGCACCTAGTTTCTGTGTTTCCCTGTTCCTGTGTAATAGTGAGGAATAGCTTGGGAGTCTCTCTTGTCCAATTGAAGATCATCTCGCTGAGCTGGGGAAATTGATGTGACGAAGCGGGGGGCAGACACGCCGGGGAGATGAACGCTCGATGGGAAACAGCAATGCGGTGAGAAAGAGCCGGTCCCCCCCCCCACTCCTTTCACTCAGAGATTGCGTTTCAGTTTTGCAATATTGCTGAATACCTTTGCACAGTCGAGAGAGGAAAAGCGTAGACAGGTCGCAGTCGGGCTGTTTGAAGTTTTACAGAGAATGGAGATTTATTACCCATCTAAAGTGAAATCATATTCTGAACTATTTGGTTTGCGTCACCAGATTACTCAGTATTGTCTCTGGGAACCGTGAGGGCCTTGTAAGGGCAGGAAAGCAGCGCGGTATCCTCTCTGCGGCCACTGCGCAACGTGGAGAATTTTAATCATCACCAGCGGTTTTATCGAGCCGATGTATTGGGTGACCGCAGCGTCACTGCTGCTTTCCATTGCAATACACCAATTAATTCCGGGTGGAGATTGATTATCCTTGCGTCTGGTTGTACCTGATGTCAGCCGCTTGCTCTTTCTGTGTCTTTTTTTCTCAATGGTTTGCGTTATCATCCGGTAAATGCATCATCAAAATAAAGTCTGCTTGTACAAACAGATGCCTTTGGCAAAAGCCACATGAAAAGAGTTTTTAAAATTACCCCCGGGACCCGGGAATGCTGGCAATGTCAAACTACGTTTTAATAAAGGTTTGGTATTTCGGGATGCCTGGTGTTAATTACTTTACCAGATTTTCACCAGTTGAAACTCTGCACTGAAGTCATCTGTGGAGTCCATTATGTGGAACGCAAAACAGCTTCGTGGACTTCCTGGCCCATATAAAACCCAGTCGCTCTCTGCAAAACTCTCTGATGGCATCTGCAGCTCCCAGAAAAATAAAAAGCAGAGAGAGAAAGAGAGATCACACACACTGTCAGTGGGAGATTCAGAAACTGCTCCATCCTCCTTTCAAGAGGCGTCTGTCTCGACGGACAATGCAGTCAAACCTAGTGCCTGCTCTGAAACGCAGCAAGGCCCAGCAACCAACAGGGGGCGCGGAGATGCTGCTATCTGGATGGGTGGGGTTGAAGGATATGGGTGGCACTGTGGTCCCACCCAGCTTTGTGTCAACCGCAACATTTATTATATCCTCAGACTATGGTCCCTGCTTCTGGGCACCCCCCCCCCACCAAAAGGGGGTCCCTTCGTGCATCTACCCTGTCTATTCTGTTAGAATTTTAAATGAGATCCCCCCCCCTTGATTTTTCTAAACTCCAGCAAATACAATCCTAACCTTTCCTCGTACATCAGTCCTGCTGTTCCTGGAATCAGCCTGGTAAACCTTCACTTCACTCTCTCGAGAGCAAGAACATTCTTCCTCAGAAAAGGAGGCCAAAACTGCACACACCCAATATTCCAAGTGTGGCCTCACCAAGGCCCTGTATAATTGCAACAAAGTGCCCCTGCTCCTGTACGAGAAACTTCTAACCGCCCTCGCACTAGTGATGGTGAGCCACCTTGCGGCTCGCTAGGCCAGTTTAGAGGTCGGTTGAGAGTCAAATGCCTTGCAGTGGGTCTGGAGTCACACGTAGTTATGACTGAGTAAAGACCTTTCCCTCATGAAAGGGCATGAGTGAACCAGATGGATCCTTTTTATTCACCATTTATTTCGTTGGCAGGATTGAAAATTTCAGCACCAGGGACCCGGGTTCGACTCTCAGCTTGCGTCACTGTCTGTGTGGAGTTTGCACGTTCTCCCTGTGTCTGCGTGGTTTTCTTCCGGGTGCCCCGGTTTCCTCCCACAGTCCAAAGATGTGCGGGTTTTGTGCATTGGTTGTGGTAAATTCTCCCTCAGTGTAGCCAAAATGTGATGACTGGGGGATTTTTCACAATAACTTCATTGCAGCATTAATGTAAGCCTGCTTGTGGCATTAATTAATAAGTAAACTTTAAAACTCAATAGCCTGATCCTGTTTTCCTCCCTTATCCTTTGATCCCTTCAGCCTCAAGAGCTATACCTAACTCCTTGAAAAAAATACAATGTTTTGGCCTCAACTACTTTCTGTGGTAGCAAATTCCATAGGCTGACTACTCTCTGGGTGAAGAAATTTCTCCTTATCTCTGTCTATCCCATATCCTCAGTCTATGACTCCTACTTTTGGACTCCCACACCACTGGGAACATCCTCCGTGCATCTACCCTGTCTAGCCCTGTTAGAATTCTGACTTGATTTGATTTACTATTGTCACATGTATTAGCATACATGAAAAGTACTGTTTCTTGCGCATTACACAGACAAAGCATACTGTTCATAAGAAGGAAATGAGAGGGTGCAGAATGTAATGTTACAATCCCCTTTCATTCGTCTGAACTCCAGCGAATACAATTGTAACCTACTCAGTCCTGCCATCCCTGGAATCAGCCTGATAAACCTTCGCTGCACCCCCTCTATAGCAAGAAGAACCTTCCTCAGATAAAGAGACTAAAATTGCATACAATATTCCGGGTGTGGCCTCACAAGGGCTTGTATAATTGCTGCAAGACATCCCTGCTCCTGTACTCGAGGCTTCTCACTATGAAGGCCAACATACCATTTGCCTTTTTTACTGCCTGCTGCACTTGCGTGCTTACCTTCAGTGACTGGTGTACGACAGAGTTGTGTTACACATTCCCCTCTGTCAACCTATAGCCAGTCGGATAATCTGCCTTCCTGTTTTTGCTACCAAAGTGGATAACCTCACATTTATCCACATTATACTGCTTTTATGATGCAGATACCCACACACTCAGCCTGTCCAAATCACACTGAAGGATCTCTGTATCCTCCTCACAGCTCACCCTCCAACGGATCATGAGCCTTGGGAGTTCCTGGGAAGTGTGTAAATAGATGATGATATTGATGTACTTGTTTTTATCCTACAGGTGCTTTGGTCCACCTTGTTGTCTAACAAGGGGCATACACGTGATGGGTCGTGAGAGGGCTGCTCTTGGAATTTTTTTCGAGAGTATCCTAGTGCTTCACGTCGTTAGTGTACGCTTGACCTGGACCATTTGATGGGCAACACGACAGCTCAGTGACTATCGCTGTGCTGTGCAGATACATGGATTTGGGCCTGTGTCTGTGGGAATTTGCGCATTCTCCCCATGCTTGCGTGGGTTTTTCTCCGGGTGCTCCGGTTTCCTCCCACATCCCAAAGATGTGCTCTTAGGCTAATTGGCAGAACAAATTCTCCCTAAATTGTCTCAAATTTGGTTTTTAATCCATAGATCTATAAACATGGACAGAGATCACGGGTAGAGGTGGGAACATCGGGGTGGCGGTGTGGGCTCGTTGGGCCGAAGGGCCTGTTTCCCAAGCTGTTTTGTTCTTTGTTCTTTGTGTGCAATCTGAGTATTTATTGCTCACCTCTAATTGCCCTTACACTAGTGATGGTGAGCCACCTTGAGGTTCGCTTGGCTATTCAGAAGTCATTTGAGAATCAAATACTTTGTAGTGGGTCTGGAGTCATACAAAGTTCTGACTGGGTAAAAAGCCTTCCCTCATGAAAGAGGGTAAGTGAACCCGATGGACCCTTAGGTCATTGAGTGTCTTTAAGACAGAGATAGATAGGTTCTTGATGAGTAAGGGGATCAGGGATTAAAGGAAATAGACATGAGAATGGGGATGAGAAAAATATCAGCCATGATTGCGTGGCGGAGCAGAATCGATGGGCTTAATTCTGCTCCTATATCTTATGGTCTTATGGATTTAGTATTATGGTCACCATTACTAACACCGGTTTTTTATTTGCCATTTATTTAATTGATGTGATTGAATCTTCTCAGCTACTCTGCTGGGGACTTGAGCTCTTGAAGGATGGTTGGAAAGCTTGTGCTGGGATAGACTGATGGCGAATCAGCTGGTCCATGTTTGGAAGATCAGGACAATAAAAAAAGACATTGGACGAGAGGAAATGAAAAAATCTTGGTGGCGCCATCTCGGTTAGGCTTCCTTCCTACCGTAGGCCGCAGAGGTTAGAGTTAATGGACTGTCACAGTGCAATATCAGGTTGGCCATGGGGAAGGATGGAGGGCAAAATATTTATAGGGGTGGATAAGGGTAAACTGTTATCTCCAGTGTCACTCCACTGGTCAAAGGTTCTAGAATCAGGGGCAAAATCTAAAAATTAGGGCCTAGCATTCAAGAGAGATCATAGAAAGCAGAGAGTAATGGAACTCTCTTCCTCAAATAGTGTTGGATTTTGGTTCCACTGTTAGGTTTAAGTGTAAGCTAGACATATTTTTATTGGGCAACATGGTGCAACAGTGGTTAACACTGCTGCCTCACAGCGCCAGGGATCCGGGTTCAATTCCCAGCATGGGTGACTGTCTGTGTGGAGTCTGCATGTTCTCCCCATGTCTGCATGGGTTTCTTCTGGGAGCTCCAATATCGCTTTGATATTGCTTCAGTATCACTCCAGTATGACTCCAGTATTGCTCCAGTATCACTCCAACGTCATTCCAGCATTGCTCCAATATCACTCCAATATCACTCTAGTATCATGCCAGTATCACTCCAATATCGCTACAGTATCACTCCAGAATCGCTCCAGTATCACTCCAATATTGCTCCAATATCACTCCAGTATCACTCTAATATTGTTCCAGTATCACTCCAGTATGACTCCAGTATTGCTCCAGTATCAGTCTAGCATTGCTCCAGTATCACTCCAGCATCACTCCAATATCGCTCCAGCATCACTCCAACATCACTCTAGTATCACTCCAGTATCATTCCGATATCGCTCCCAATATCACTCTAGTAATATTACAGCGTTGCCCCAATATTGTTCCAGTATTGCTTCAGTATCACTCCAATATCGCTCCAGTATCACTCCAATATCAGTCCAGTATTGCTGCAGTATCACTTCTGTACTATTCCAGTATCGCTACAATATCACTCCTGTATTGCTCCAATATCATTCCAATATTGCTCCAGCATCCAGTATCACTCCAGTATTGCTTCAGCATCGCTCCAGTTTTGTTCCAATATAGCTCCATTATCACTCCAGTATCACTGCAGTATCACTCCAATGTCACTTCAGTATCGCTCCAGTATCACTCCAATATCAGTCAAACATCACTCCCATATCACTTCATTATCAGTCCAGTATCGCTCCAATATCACTCCAGCATCACTTCAGTATTGCTCCAGTATCTCTCGCTCCAATATCACTCCAATATCGCTCTAGTGTCGCTCCAGTTTTGCTCCAGTATCACTCCAGCATCACCCAGTATCACTGCAGTATCACTCCATTATAGGTCCAGTATCGCCGCAATATTGCTCCAGCATCACTCCAGTATCATCCATTATCACTCCAGCATCACTCTAAAATTGCTCCAGTATCACTCCAATATTGCTCCAGTATTGCTCCAGTATCATTCCACTATCACTCCAGTATTGCTCCAATATCGCTCCACTATCACTCCAGTATTGCTCCAATATCGCTCCACTATTTCTCCAGTATTGCTCCACTATTGCACAAGTATCACTCTAGTATTACCCCAGTATTGCTCCAGTATCGCTCCAGTATCACACCAGCATCACTCCAGTATCATTCCAGTATTGCTCCAGTATCAATCCAGCACTTCTCCAGTATTGCTCCAGTATTGTTCCAGTATTGCTCCACTATCACTCCAGTATTGCTCCAATATTGCTCCAGTATTGCTCCAGTATCACTCCAATATTGCTCAAGTATCGCTCCAGTATTGTTCCAATATCACTCCAATATCTCTCAGGTATCACTCCAGTATTGCTTCTGTATTACTTCAATATCGCTCCAGTATCACTCCAGTATCACTCCAGCACCGCTCCAATCGCTACTGGAGTATCGCTGGAGTATCACTGCAGTATTGCTTCAATATTGAACATAGAACATAGAACATAGAACAATACAGCACAGAACAGGCCCTTCGGCCTTCGATGTTGTGCCGACCAAAATAAAAAGCAATGCCCCTCCTAACTAAACCATTCCCTTCTCATCCATATACTTATCAACTAACCTCTTAAACGCCACCAAACTTGGCGCATCTACAACAGCTGCAGGCAGGGCATTCCACTCCCTAATCACTCTTTGAGTAAAGAACCTACCTCTGATATCGTTCCGGTATTGCTGAAATATCATCCAATATTGCTCCAGTATCACTCCAGCATCACTCCAATATTGCTCCAGTATCGCTCCAATATCGCTGGAGTATCATTGCAGCATCGCTCCAATATCGTTGCAGTATCATTCCAGTATTGCTCTAGTATCGCTCTAGTATTGCTCCAGTATCACTGCATTATCGCTCCAATATCATTCCAGTATCACTCCAATATCGCTCAGTATTGTTCCAATATCACTCCAGCATCACTCTGACATCACTCCAGTATCACTCCAATATCACATCAGTATCGCTCCAGTATTGCTCCAGTATTAATCCAGTATCACTCCATTATCACTCCAATATCACTCCAGCATAGTGCCAGCATCACTCCAGAATACCTCCAGTGTTGCTCCAGTATCATTCCAGCATCGCTCCAGTATCACCCCAATATTGCTCCAGTATCGCTCCAGTATTACTCCAGTATCACTCCAATATCGCTCCATATCACTCCAGTATCTCTCCAGTATCGATCCAATATTGTTCCACTATCATTCCAGTATCTCTGTAGCGTCACTCCAGTATTATTCCAGTATCAGTCCAGTATTGCTGCAGTGTCACTCCAGTATTGTTCCAGCATTGCTCCAGTACCACTCCAGTATCACTCTAGTATTTCTCCAGTATCATTCTAGTCTCGCTGCAGTGTCCCTTCAGTATCATTTCAATATTGCTGCAGTATCACTCCAGCATCGCTCCAGTATCACTGCAGTATCACTCCAGCATCGCTCCAGTATCAGTCCAGAATCACTCCAGTATCACTCCAATATCATTCCAGCATTGCTCCAGCATCACTGCAGTATCACTCCAATATCGCTCTAGTATTGCTCCAATATTGCTCCTGTATCGCTCCATTATCAGTCCAATATCACTGCGGTATTGCTCCAGTATCGCTCAAGCGTCGCTCCATGGGAATTGAGGGAAGAATGAAGAGACCATAGAATCATAAAATTCTGTAGTGCGGGAGGAGATCATTTGGCCCGTCGAGTCTGCACCCACCACAATGCCACCGGGCCCTTTCCTCATAACCCCATACATTTACCATGCTAACTCCCCTGACACTAAGGGGCAATTTAGCATGGCCAATCCACTTAACCTGTGGGAGGAAACTGGAGCACTCGGAGGAAAACCACGCAGACACAAGGAGAACATGGTGACTCTGCACAGAGAGTGACCCAAAGCCAGAATTGAATCTGGGTCCCTGGTGCTGTGAGGCAGATGTGCTAACCACTGTGTCACCGTGCCATCTACTTACTGGACAGCTTTGTGTTGGACCCATCAGACCAAAAGGCATAGGAGCAGAATTAGGCCACTCAGTCCATTAAATCTGCTCTACCATGCAATCATGGCTGATATTTTTCTCATTTCCGCAAAACCCCTGATGCCCTTATTAATCAAGAGCCTATCTATCTCTGTCTTAAAGACACTCAATGACCTGGCCTTCACAGCCTTCTGTGGCAAAGTGTTCCACAGATTCACCACTCTCTGGCTGAAGAAATTCCTCCTCATCTCTGTTTTAAAGGATTGTCCCTTTAGCCTGAGGTTGTGCCCACTGGTTCTAGTTTTTTCTACCAGTGGAAACATCCTCTCCATGTCCACTCTATCCAGGCCTCGCAGTATCCTATAAGTTTCAATAAGATCCCTCCTCAGCCTTTTAAACTCCAATGAGTACAGACCCAGTGTCCTCAACCATTCCTCTTACAACAAGCTCTTCATTCCAGGGATCATTCTGGTGATCCTCCTCTAGACTCTTTCCAAGACCAGCCCATCCTTCCTTAGATATGGGGCCCAAAACTGCTCACAATACTCCAAATGGGGTCTGATCAGAGTCTTATACAGCCTCAAAAGTACATCCCTGCACTTGTATTCTAGCCCTCTCGACATGAACGCTAACATTGTCTTTCTAACTGCCAACTGAAGCTGCAGATTAACCTTAAGAGAATTTTGAACGATGTCTCCTAAGTCCCTTCATGTTTCTGATTTCCCAAGTGTTGGAGGTTAGACCCTTAGACTTGTCTGTCCCAATGCACTCCAGCCTGGGTCTCCCACATTCTAATCTTTACAAGCGAGATGCCATCCAATATTCTGCCTGCCCCTGTCCAAATGTGCCACCAGTTTTCTTGCTGCCCCTGTGCTTGTTGGCTTTCGTTGACTTCAGGTTAAATAAAGCCTCGATCTTAAAGTTCTCACCTTTGTTTCCGAATCCCTCCATGACTTCGCCCACTGCCTCTGCAATCTCCTCCAGGCCCACAGTCCTCCCGGGATATCTCTGCTCCTTCCATTCTGACTGTAAGGAGGGGAGGGTTCCTTCAGCTGCCTGGGCCCCAAGCTGGGGAATTCACTCCTTAAGTTTCTCCGTCCCTCTCTCTTCCTTGAAGACTCTCCTTAAAAGCCAATTCTTTGATCAAAGATCTGTTGTAATATGACCTTTTCTGGAAGTCTGGTGAAATCTATAATGCTCCACCCTGAGATGTCTCATCACATTTAAAGTATTATATAAGTTCAAGCAGTTGCTGTTGTTGTTGTACTGTCATCAGTATGAAGGAAGGGGTTAGATATTACAGGGAAAGAACTTTGACCGAGTTGAGGCAAGGAAAGGTATGGGATGGTATGCTGGCACAGTGGATGGCACTGCTGTCTCCGGTATCAGGGCTTGGGAATCCACACTGTCTGTGCGGAGTTTGCATGTTTCCCCCATGTCTGCATGGGTTTCCTCTGGGTGCTCCAGTTTCTTCCCACGCTCCAAAGATGTCCAGATTAAATGGATTGGCCATGTTAAATTGCTCTTTGGTATCAGGTAGACTAGCTAGGATAAATGCATGGGGTTATGGGGAAGAGGCGTGGGTGGGATTGTGGTCTGTGCTGGTTCAATGGGAAGAATGTGCCAATTCTGCACAGTGACTTGAGCTAGGGAATCGAACCCAGATCCCTGGTGCTCTTGGCATGCTATAGCGATAAAACATACTGTTCATACAGAAAGAAAGGAGATGGTGCAGAACGTAGTGTTACAATCATAGCTAGGACGTAGAGAAAGATCAACTTAATGCAAGGTAAGGCCCATTCAGAAGTCTGACAGCAGCAGGGAAGAAGCTGTTCTTGAGTCAGTTGGTACGTGACCTCAGACTTTTATACCTTTTTCCTGGCAGAAGGTGGAAGAGAGAATATCCAGGGTGTGCGGGGCCTTTAGTTATACCAGCTGCTTTGCTGAGGCAGCAGGAAGTATAGGCAGAGTCAATGGATGGGACACTGGTTTGCGCAATGGATTGGGCTATGTTCATGACCTTTTGTATGTTCTTGTGGTCTTTGGCAGAGCAGGAGCCATACCAAGCTGTGATACAACCAGAAAGAATGCTTTCTATGGTGCAAATGTAAAAATTGGTGAGAGTCATAACTGAGGAAGTAGAGGCATTGGTGGGCTTTCTTAACTATAGTGTCAGCATGGGGGGACCAGGACAGATTGGTGATGACACCTAAAATCTTGACCCTTTCGTCCCCATTGATGTAGACAGGGTATGTTCTCCTTTATGCTTCCTGAAGTCGAACTCCTTCATTTTGTTGATATTGAAGGAGAGATTATTGTTGTTGTACCAGTTCATCAGATTCCTATCTTATTCCTGTACTCTGTGTCATCAAGGCACAAGTCGCTACAAGGCACAAGTTAAGAATGTGATCGAATACTCTCCACTTGCCCTGGTTAAGTGCAGCTCCAACAACACTTCAGAACTTCGAATCCATCCAAGACAAAACAACCCACTTGACTGGAGCCCTATCTATCATCTTCAATATTCAGTCCCTCCATCACCTGATGCACAGTAATAGCCATGTCAATTATCTACGAGATACACTGCGGCAACTCACCAAGGCTCCTTGGGCAGTACTTTCACAATCCCGTGATATGTAACACTAGTTACACTACATTGTAACTATCCTACAATATAGTAGTATGTTTCTAGCACGGCTACTTCACAGCGCCAGGGACCCAGGTTTAATTCTGGTCATGTTCTCCCTGTGTCTGCATGGGTTTCCTCTGGATGCTCCAGTATCGTCCACTTTCCAAACCTGAGGTCATGTACCAACTGATTCAAGAATAGCTTCTTCCCTGCTGCCATTGGACTTTTGAATGTACCCACCTCGCATTAAATTTATCTTTCTGTATACACTAGCTATGACTGTAATACTACATTCTGTACTCTCTCCTTTCTTTCTTTATGAATGATATGTTTTGCCTGTATAGTGCGAAGAAACAATACTTATCACAGTATCTTAATACACGTGACAATAATAAATCAAATCAAATCCAAAGATGTATGGGTTGGGTTGATTGGCATGTTAAATTGCTCCTTAGTGTCAGGGGGTTAGCAGAGTGGGTTATGGCCTGGGTGGGATTGTGATCGATGCAGGCTTAATGGGCCGAATGGCCTCCTTTTTGCTGTAGGGATTATATAATTCTATAATTCTAAGTCAAGTGTGTGATGGAAAACTCTTCACTTGCCTGGATGAGAACAGAGCAAACAATGACTCAAGAAGTTCAACACCATAAAGGCCAAAGCAGCCCACCTCATCTACCATCTTAAGCATTCACTCCCTTCACCACCGATGCACAAGCCATGTGTGCCATCTACAAGATGCACTGCAGCAACTCACCAGGGTCTCTTTTGACAACGTCTTCATAACCCCATGATGTCTAAACGCCAGTAGGACAAAGGCAGGCGGTAGGTACATCACTCACTACCCTGACTTGGAAATATATCGGCCGTTTCTTCACTGTCAATTGGGTCAAAATCTTGGAACCCCCCCTCCCTCCCTAACAGTGGGTGTATCTATACTACAGCATTCCAAGAAGGTGGCTCCCTACCAGATCCTCAAGGGGCAATTAGAGATGGGCAATAAATGCTGGTCTAGTCACTAATCCCAAGAATGAATAAAATAAAAGATTATTTTCCATTTTACTGCCTATAACAGAACATTCTTCATTAAAAACATGGTTAGCAATTTGCAATGCTTCCTAAATACCTTCACACTGCATCAATCACATCACTGTTAACCATCTGAGAACTTGTCAGCAGGTTTTTTATTCCGATTGTTTTTGCAGTTTGAGTGATCCACTGTTCTCTTGCCAGCCCAATTAGGCTCTGTATCAACTTTTTCCCTTTCAAGCCTCCTCCTGACTCTGGGAAAAATTACTCATCAGCTTTGGCTTTCAGCTCCGAAAAATAAATGCCCTGGGGAAAATTTCAGCATTCTCCCTGGGAACGCTTTTTTTTGCAAACTAGCTTGGAATGTTGTGGCCATTCATTTTGAATAAATACACTCAGCTCATTACTGAGGGTCAGAGTGGAATATTTAACGCCACAATGGAAAAGGTTTGAACTACCAACACTTCCTATTTTTAGAAGGAAAGAATTGCCAATTTTCTTCTCAGTTTGAGTCTCTTCTCTTGCCTTCCTATACACACATCTTCTCCATCACAGGCACACTAAGGCACGGTAGCACAATGGTTAGCATTGCTTTCTCATAACTCCAGGGACCCTGATCCGATTCCTGGCTTGGGTCACTGTCTGTGTGGAGTTCCCCTTTGTCTGTGTGGATTTTGTCCAGATGCTTTAGTTTCCTCACACAGTCCAAAGATGTGCAGATTAGGTGAATTGGCTATACTAAATTCTCCCTTAGTGTGGCAACTAGAGAATTTTCACAGTAACTTCATTGCAGTGTTAATGTAAGCCTCCTTGTGATTAATAAATAAACTTTACTTTAAGGAAATTTGGCATGTCAGCTACAACTCTCACCAACTTTTACAGATGGACTATAGAAAGCATTCTTTCTGGTTGTAGCACAGCTTGGTATGGCTCTTGCTCTGCCCAATACTGCAAAGAACTACAAAAGGTCATGAATGCATCCCAGTCCATCACTCAAACCATCCATTGACTCTGTCTACACTTCCTGCTGCCTTGGCAAAGCAGCCAGCATAATTAAGGACCCCATGTACCCCGAACATTCTCTCTTCCACCTTCTTCCGTCTGGAAAAAGATATAGAAGTCTGAAGTCACATACCAACCAACTCAAGAACAGCTTCTTCCCTGCTGCTGTCAGACTTTTGAATGGACTTACCTTGTGCTAAGTTGATCTTTCTCTGCACCATAACTATGACTGTAACACTCCATTCCGCACTCTTTCATTTCCTTCTCTAGGAATGGTATGCTTTGTCTGTATAGCGAGCAAGAAACAATAACTTTCACTGTATGTTAATAAGTGTGACAATAATAAATCAAATCAAAGAACAATCTGGGGATGGAACCTTGAGCAAGGTGAAGATCACACCATAGTCAGCTGGGAATAAACCTCTAATGAGAAGAATATGTCCATTGCATTTCTCATAGGAGGATGCCATCCTTAATTCCCTACCCTGCTGTACCACCTCCTATCTCTCTCTACCAGACAGCAGCAGAAGAACTCTGGAACCAAGAGCAGAAGGAGGCCACATGATTGTAAATGTGAGGTCATCCGCTTTGGTAGGATGAGCAGCAAAATGGATCATTATTTAAATAATAAAAATTGTGGCATGCTATTGTGCAGAGGGACCCGGGTGTCCTTGTGCATGAATCACTAAAAGATGGTTTTCAGATGCAGCAGGTAATGAAGAAGGCAAATGGAATTTTGTCCTTCATTGCTAGAGAGATGGAGCTTAAAAACAGTGAGATCATGTTGCAGCTAAAAAAGATGCTAGTGAGGCCACACCTGAAGTACTGTGTACAGTTTTGGTCTTCTTACTTGAGAAAGGATATACTGGTACTAGGGGTGTGGGATGCAGAAGAGATTCAATGGGTTGATTCTGGAGTTCAGAGGGTTGGCTAAATAGACTGGGGCTAAACTCATTGGAATTTAGAAGAATGAGGGAGGTCTTATAGAAGCATTTAAGATTATGAAGGGAATAGATAAGATAGAAGCAGGGAGGCTATTTCCACTGGCGGGTGAAACTAGAATGAGGGAACATAGCCTCAAAATAAGGAGAGCAGAGTTAGGACTGAGTTGAGAAGAAACTTCTTCCCCCAAACAGTTGTGAATCTGTGGAATTCCCTGCCCAGTGAAGCAGTTGGGGCTACCTCATTGAATGTTTTTAACACAAGGATAGATACATTTTTGAACAGTAAAGGAATTAAGAGTTATAGTGAGCGAGTGGGTAAGTGGAGCTGAATCCACAAAAAGATCAGCTATGATTTTATTGAATGGCGGAGATGACGAGACTGGGTATAGGAACGAGATAGAGAATCTGATGAACTGATGCAATGACAGTAATCTCTCCCTCAATGTTAACAAAATGAAGGAGATTGTCATTGACTTCAGGAAGCATAGAGGAGAACATGCCCCTGTCTACATCAATGGGGACGAAGTAGAAAGGGTCGAGATCTTCAAGCTTTTAGGTGGCCAGATCCCCAACAATCTATCCTGTCCTCCTCCTCCTCCTCCTCTCCCCCCCCCCCCCCCCCCCCCCCCCCCCCCCCCCCACTGCTGACACTATAGTTAAGAAAGCCCACCAGTGTCTCTACTTTCTCAGAAGACTAAGAAATTTGGCATCTCAGCTATGAATCTCACCAACTTTTACAGATGTACCATAGAAAGCATTTTTTCTGGTTGTATCACAGCTTGGTATGGCTCCTGCTCTGCCCAAGATGCAAGGAACTACAAAGGGTCATGAATGTAGCCCAATCCATCATGAGAATTAGTCTCCCAAATTGACACTGTCTATACTTCCTGCTGCCTCAGTAAAGCAGCAGCATAATTAAAGACCCTACGCATCCCAGACATTCTCTCTTTCTCTTTCTTCCTTCAGGGAAAACCTGATGTCACGTACCAACCGACTCCAAAACAGCTTCTTCCCTGCTGCTGTCAGACTTTTGAATGGACCTACCTTGCATCAGGTTGATCTTTCTCTACACCCTAGCTATGACTGTAACACTACATTCTGCACTCTCATTTCCTTCTCTTTGAAAAGTATGTTTTGCCTGTATGACACACAAGAAACAATGCTTTTCACTGTATGTTCATCCATGTGACAATAATAAATCAAGTCAAAATATCTTTGGACTGTGATAGGAAAATGGGGCACCTAGAGGAAATCTACACAGACACGGGAAGAACATGCAAACATCACATAGACGGTCACCCAAGGTGGGAATTGAATCTAAGTCCATGGTACTGTAATGCAGCAATGCTAACCACTGTATCTCTCTGGAGTCACTCCCTTGCTTTTATATTCTAAGGTGGGAATTCTCCAACCATTCGTGACCCACCGTTTCTGCCAGTGAGGATGAAGAATTTGGCAATCAGACAAATTTCCATTCACTGTAGCAACAGGACTGGAGAATTCCAGCCGTGGGCGAGGTCGGAGAGTATGGCCTCTACATCTCCATGGACAAGTTCAGGGATCCGATGTGCTTATTTAATAACCTATTCAATGTGTGCAGCCACTTTGTGTGGATAGCCGGGTCTCTCTCCCTCTCATTATTCCTGCACCGTCTGTAAAATTACTCAATTTGTTTCAAATGGGGCTGAATTCTTTGACTCGTCCCAATGGCAGGATTTTCCAGTTCCGGCAAAGACAACCCCCCCCCTCCCAACCCTTCCCCCTCACAGCCCCACCTCACTGCCAGGCAACGTGTCCCCCATCAAGCCATACAAAACACTGCGGGCATAGACAGGACTGGAAGATCCCACCAGCAGTCAATGGGGAGTTCCCGTTCCACTGGATCACACTGCGGGAGTGCACCAGATGCTGAAATTTGCCCTCTTAAGAACAGGATATGGCACTTGACTCATCGATCAACAGTTCAGACGCGCCACAGTGAAAAATCACACAGACGCTCTCAAAAGGCAAACACAGGACACGGTGGACAGAGTACCCTTCATCATCCAGTACTTGCCCGGAACGGAGAAGCTACAACATCTTCTCCGGAATCTTCAGCATGTCTTTGATGAAGATGAACATCTCATCAGGGCTATCCCCATACCCCCACTTCTTGCCTTCAAACAACCCCACAACCTCAAACAGACCATTGTCCGCAGCAAATTACCCAGCCTTCAGGAGAACAGTGACCACAACACCACACAACCCTGCCACAGCAACCTCTGTACAACATACTGGATCATCAACGTGGATGACATCATCTCACATGAGAACACCATCCTCATATAGGTACATGGCACACTGTCTTGCTGGAATCTGAAACCAAAAGAGAAAATGCTGGAAAATCTCAGCAGGTCTGGCAGCATCTGTCCAGGTGACTCTTTTGTTAAAGGGTCATCTGGACTCGAAACATCAGCTCTTTTCTCTCCTTACAGATGCTGCCAGACCTGCTGAGATTTTCCAGCATTTTCTCTTTTGGTGCCAGATGTAGTAGTAGAGGCAGGTATAATTTTGTCTTAAAAAGCATTTCGACAGTTACATGGGTAAGATGGGGGTAGAGGGATATGGGCCATACGCGGACAACGCGGAGTTTAGCTTAGTGGTTAAAAGAAAGACAACATGGACAAGTTGGGCAGAAGGGCCAGTTTCCATGCTGTAAACCTCTGTGACTCTAAGTGTCTCCCAATGCAATGTTGATCCTTAGAAACTTCTCAAGGTATCTCAAATTGTACACTTACAGTGGGAAGTTTGCAACTTGGCTACTTCAGATGATTTGGAAAGTGCATTTCTGAAGATAACACATGCAAGCCTCCTCTAAGCAGATGTGAACTATCACTCTGATAGTTCTGCAGTCATGTTCCATCATCAAAGGTACATTACACTTTTAACTTGGCTTCTTATGATCACTGAAGCTCTTCTGAAGCTTTGACACAAAACTAGAGGGCACAGCCTCAAAATAAAGGGGAGGTTTAGATCAGAGTTGAGGAGAAACTTCTTCACTCAAAGGGTGGTGAGTCTCTGGAATTCTCTGCCCATTGAAGTGATGGAGGCTACCTCGCTGAATATATTTAAGTCATGGGTAGATTGGTTTCTATCTACCTAGATAGGGTGGTAGATAGGGTGGTGAGTGAATGGAATCGGCGGCCGTCAGTGGTGGTAGAGGTGAACTCGCCGGGGTCTTTTAAGAGACTTCTGGATAAGTACATGGGATTTAATGGGATTGGGAGTTACAGGTAGTTCTATGGCCTGGTAGGTATAGATATGATCAGCACAACTTGTGGGCCGAAGGGCCTGTTTGCACTGTAGTGTTCTATGTTCTATGTTTCTGATAGACAAGGGAATTAAAGATTATGGGGAGAAAGCGGGAAAGTGGAACTGATCCACTCCAGATCAGCCATGATCTTGTTGAATGGCAGGGCAGGGTCGAAGGGATAAATGGCCTGCTCCTATTTCTTATGTTCTTATGTTCTAGATCGTGAGCCAAGAATCAGGCTTTAATATGTCCAAATCCTCTCCTCCCACTACCCTTCTCCCTCCCTATCCCTCCCCTCTTTACTCCTTCTAACATCCCTTTCTCCCCCCCACCTTATCTCCCTGTTAACAGACAACAAAACCATGTTTTATCAATCGTTGTGTCAAAGAGGAAAAATATTATTTTTATTGCAAGAAATGTGAAAAGGTGAGGCAATTAAATGGATTGTCAAAGTGCAGCTGCCAAAGTGAAAGTTTAGTTAAATGTGGTATCAAAGTTTTACATTTGTTTCCTTAATAAATGTTTTTCACGCAACTTTCCAAATCCTACTAATGCTTTATTGAAACACCAAATCACCACAGTAAGATATGAGATAATTATAAACAAAGTAAACAAGGCAGAAAAATATTAATGATAAACACATGGTGGTTTAGATTTTCCACAGTACAAAATGTGAACTCTCCTTTGCTCAACCTCACTGGGAGCGGCATAGTGGCACAGTGGTTAGTGCTGCTGCCTCACGGTGCCAGGGACCCATGTATGATCCTGGCCTCAGGTGACTGTGTGGAGTCTGCACATTCTCCATGTGGCTGTGTGGGTTTCTTCTCGGCACTTTGATTTCCCCCCATGCTCCAAAGATGTGTGGATAGGTTGATTGGCCAGGCTAAATTGCCCCTTAGTATTCAAAGATATGTAGGTTAGTTGGATTGACCATGCTAAATTGCCTCTTTAGTGTTCAAACATGTGGAGGTTAGGCGGATTGGCCATACTAAATTGCCCCTTAATGTTCCGGGATGTGTATCTTAGAGAGGTTAACAGGGTAAAAATGTGAGGTTATGGAAATAGGACCTGGGTGGGATTGTGGTTGGTGTAGACTCGATGGGCTGAATGGCCTCTTTCTGCATTGTAGAGATACTACGATTTTATGACCTCCACTTCCTCCAAGAGAACAAACCTCCAAGAAAAAATTTCGGTTGATGAAGTCCACTGAAAAATGAAAAGCTCATAGCCTATTAAAGATTTGAGTTGGCCAATGAAGAGGAAAGGAGTGCTCCCTGACGTCTGTTTGTGACAGTTTTCTGTTGTTAGCTGATGTACAGACAAACACACGGTGCTTCCTGCATTGTGCTTCTGTCAGAAGGTGCTGTCAGTTCACTGGGAGTCCTCTGGCTGCTACTGATGTAGAGAGGTCTCTCACAGCCCCAAGCATATCAAATAATTCATTCCTGATCAGAAACTCAAGACTTGTTCCAAAATTATTAAAATTTTGTTTATTGGTGGCACAAGTAGGTTTACATTAACACTGCAATGAAGTTACTGTCAAAATCTCCTACTCGCCACATTCCTGTTCAGTGCACTGAGGGCAAATTTAGCACGGGTCAATCCATCTAACCCGTCTTTCGGACTGTGGGAGGAAACCGGGGCACCGAAGGAAACCCATGCAGACATGGGGAGAATGTGCAGACTCCACACAGAGTGACCCAAGCTGGGAATCGAACCCAGGTCCCTGGTGCTATGAGGCAGCAGTTAATGCACATCTGCTATATTACAGAACAGTAACAGTAATAACAGTAATGGATAGAGAAGATCATTCACCCATTTCATTCACTGACGCAGATTGATCCTTTGTAACATTAAATATTTCTAATGCTGGAAAACTTCAGCAGGTCTGACAGCATCTGTGGAGAGGGAATAGAGCCAACGTTTCAAATCTAAATGAGCCTTGGTCGAAGGAGTCATCCAGACTCGAAACTTTGGCTGTATTCTCTGTCCCCAAATGCTGTCAGACCCGCTGCAATTTTCCAGTATTTTGTTTCAGATTTCAACATCCGCAGTATTGTGTTTTTAGCTTAAATATTTCTGAAGTGGTTTCTATGTTCACTAAGCCGCCTGGATGTTTATTCCACATGCTGATCACTCATTTTCTAATATTTGCCTTCAAAACTTCTTCCTGTACTTTAAGAAGCTTTCTGGCTTTCTTCAAATCTTTACATAGAACATAGAACATAGAACATAGAACATTACAGCACAGAACAGGCCCTTCGGCCTTCGATGTTGCGCCGACCAATATAAAAAGCAATGCCCCTCCAAACGCAACCATTCCCTTCTCTTCCATATACTTATCAACTAACCTCTTAAACGCCACCAAACTTGGCGCATCTACAACCACTGCAGGCAGGGCATTCCACTCCCTAACCACCCTCTGGGTAAAGAATCTGCCTCCGATATCCGTCCTATAACTATCACCCCTTAATTTAAAGCTGTGTCCCCTCGTGCTAGCTTTTTCCATCCTAGGAAAAAGGCTATCACTGTCCACCCTATCTAAACCTCTAATCATCTTATATGTTTCGATCAGGTCCCCTCTTAGCCTCCTCCTTTCTAACGAAAACAACCTCAAATCCCTCAGCCTCTCCTCATAAGACCTGCCCTCCATACCAGGCAACATCCTGGTAAACCTCCTCTGTACCCTCTCCAATGCCTCCACATCTTTCTTATAATGTGGGGACCAGAACTGCACACAATACTCCAAGTGCGGCCGCACTAGAGTTTTGTACAGTTGCAACATGACGTTGCGGCTCCGAAATTCAATCCCTCTACCAATAAAAGCCAAGACTCCATATGCCTTCCTAACAACCTTCTCGACCTGACTGCCTACTTTCAGGGATCTATGCACATACACACCAAGATCCCTCTGTTCATCTAGACTACTAAGAATCCTACCATTTGCCCTATACTCTACACATTTATTATTTCTGCCATAGTGCATTACCTCACACTTTTCCACATTAAACTCCATTTGCCACCTCTCGGCCCAGCTCTGCAACTTGTCCAAGTCCCTCTGCAAACTATAACACCCCTCTTCACTATCTACCACTCCACCGACTTTAGTGTCATCTGCAAATTTACTAATCCATCCTTCAATACCCTCATCCAGATCATTTATAAAAATTACAACAGCAGGGGCCCCAAAACAGACCCCTGAGGTACACCACTTGTCACCGAACTCCACGATGAATATCTCCCATCAACCACCACCCTCTGTCTTCTATCTGCTAGCCAATTCCTAACCCAATTAGCTAAATCACCCTCTATCCCATACATCTGCAGAAGTCTTCCATGGGCCACCTTATCAAACGCCTTACTAAAGTCCATATATACCACATCAACCGCCTTACCCCCATCCACCTCCTTAGTCACTTTTTCAAAAAACTCAATGAGGTTAGTAAGGCACGACCTACCCTTCACAAAACCATGCTGACTATCCCCAATCAATTCATTTCTCTCTAAATAACTATAAATCCTATCCCTAATTATTCTCTCCAATACTTTGCCCACAACAGAAGTAAGACTCACTGGCCTATAATTCCCTCGAAGGTCTCTCTTCCCCTTCTTGAACAATGGGACCACATTCGCTATCCTCCAGTCCTCCGGAACCACACCCGTAACCAACGACGACCTGAAGATCAGAGCCAGAGGCTCTGCAATCTCCTCTCTTGCCTCCCAGAGAATCCTAGGGTAAATCCCGTCCGGCCCAGGGGACTTATCCAACTTCAAACCCTCGAGAATATCTAGCACATCCTCCCTATCTACTTCGATACCTTCCAGTTTGCTACCCTGTACCTCAGTGTTCTCCATAACTACATTTACATCACCCTGCGTGAATACCGAAGAGAAATATTTATTCAGTACCTCTCCAATCTCCTCAGGCTCCACGCACAACTTCCCACTGCTGTCTATGACTGGCCCTAATCTTGCCCTAACCAATCTTCTATTCTTAACATATCTAAAGAAAGCTTTAGGATTCTCCCTAATCCTATCAGCCAAAGTCTTCTCATGTCCTCTCTTTGCTCTCCTCAATTCCCCCTTTAGCTCCCTCCTGGCTAATCTATAGCTATCCATTGCACTAACCGAGCCTTCAATCCTCATCCTGACATAAGCCTCCTTTTTCCTTTTAACCAGCAAATCAACTTTTTTCGTACACCAAGGTTCTCTTACTCGACCATTTCCTCCTTGCCTGACAGGGACATACTTATCAAGGACCCGCAGCAGCTGCTCCTTGAATAAGCTCCACATTCCAGATGTTCCCAGTCCCTGTAGCTTCCTAGTCCAATCTATGCACCCTAATTCTCTCCTGATGGCCTCATAATTACCCTTCCCCCAGCTATAACTACTGCCCCCAGCTTCATGCCTATCCCTATCCATCACTAAGGTGAACGTAACCGAATTGTGGTCACTATCACCAAAATGTTCACCAACTTCCAAGCCTAACACCTGGTCTGGCTCATTGCCCAGCACCAAATCCAATGTAGCCTCACCTCTAGTTGGCCTATCTACATACTGAGTCAAAAAACCCTCCTGCACACTTTGTACGAAAACTGACCCCTCTAACGAGCTAGAGCTATAGCTATTCCAATCAATATTAGTAAAGTTAAAGTCCCCCATAACAATTACCCTATTACTTTCACTCCTGACCAGAATTGACTTTGCAATCCTTTCCTCAACCTCTCTAGAACTTTTAGGAGGTCTATAAAAGACTCCCAATAGGGTGACCTCTCCTTTCCTGTTTCTAATCTCAGCCCATACTACCTCAACAGACAAGTCCTCATCAAACTTCTTCTCTGTCACTGTGATACAGTCTTTGACTAATAATGCCACTCCTCCCCCCCTTCTACCTCCTTCTCTACTCCGACTAAAGCATTTGAACCCTGGAACCTGCAACATCCATTCTTGTCCCTGCTCTACCCAAGTCTCTGAAATGACTTACATTCACATTAACATCCTGGGGTAAGATTTTCAACATATCTCTGAGATCCAACTGTCAGATGCTGCCTATCGAGGATGAATAGCCCATAGTTCTTCAGATAGTCTTCATAACTCATGCCCCGACACAACAGATACTGTTCTCTGCAGTGTCCAATGCGTAAATATCTCTCGTGTTTCTTGGCAATGAGAAGCAGAATTTGAGATGTCTGACCAGAGCTTGATAAATTTTGATCGTTACGTTGATCTTTCTCTACAAGAATGATCGCTGGGATGAAGAGTTTGTCGTATGAGGAATGATTGAAAACTCTGGTCTGCCCTCGTTGGAGTTTAGAAGGGTCTGCGAGTGGAGGGATCTTACTGAAGCTTACAGGATCCTGCAAGGCCTGGATAGAGTGGATCTGGAGAGGATGCTTCCACTAGTCAGAAAGAACTAAAACCAAAGGGCACAATCTCAGGCTAAAGGGACGATCCTTTAAAACAGAGATGAGGAGGAATTTCTTCAGTCAGAGAGTGGTGAATCTGTGGAATTCTTTGCCACAGAAGGCTGTGGAGGTCAGGTCATTCAGTGTCTTTAAGATTGAGATAAATAGGTTCTTGTTTAATAAGGGGATCAAAGATTATGGGGAAAAAGCAGGAGAATGGGGATGAGAAAAATATCAGTCATGATTGAATGGCAGAGCAGGCTCGATGGGCCGAGTGACCTAATTCTGCTCCTGTATCTTATGATCCTGTGGTCTTATGGAGTGATGGTGTTTGGTTTCAGGATACAGAAGATGCAGTGGTGATTTGAATTGATTTGTTATTGTCACATGTATTAATATACAGTGAAAAGTATTTTTTTTTGCACTATACAAACAAAACACACCACTCATAGAGAAGGAAAGGAGAGAGTGTAGAATGTAGTGTAACAATTATAGCTAGGATATAGAGAATGATCAACTGAATGTGAGATAGGTCCATTCAAAAGTCTAATGGCAGCAGGGAAGAAGCTGTTCGGTTGGTACGTGACCCCAGACTTTTGTATCTATTTTCTGACAGAAGATGGTGGAAGAAAATATGCTTGGAGTGCATGGGGTCCTTAATTATGCTGGCTGCTTTTCCAAGGCAGCAGGAAGTGTAGACAGAGTCAATGGGCGAGAGACTGGTTTGTGTGATGGATTGGGCTTTTTTCATGATCCTTTATAATTTCTTGCAGTTATAACCACAATCTTGGGACTGACATGACAACATAGTTACACCCTAGCTATTCTGCACACTCTCCTTTCCTTCTCTATGATTGGTATGCTTTTTCTGAATAGCGTGCAAGAAGCAATACTTTTCACTGTATCCCAATACATGTGACAATAATAAATCACATCAGCAAATTGTCTGAAATCAACTACTTAAAATTCTATTGTTTTGGCTATTCAGTTCAGTATCTTGTCAGCTTTGTGGCACAGTGGTTAGCACTGCTGCCTCACAGCGCCAGGGACCCAGGTTTGATTTCCAGCTTGGGTCACTGTCTGTGTGAAGTTTGCACGTTCTCCCCGCGTCTGCATGGGTTCCCTCCAGGTGCTCTGATTTCCTCCGACAGCCCAAAAAATGTGCTGGTTAGACGGATTGGCCATGCTAAATTGTCCCTCAGTGTACCCGAACAGGCGCCGGAATATGGTGACTAAGGGATTTTCACAGTAACTTCAGTGCAGTGTTAATGTAAGCCTATTTGTGACACTAATATATTAATGTTAACTTAAAATTAAACATTCATACTTCACCACTTGGCTCTGAATTTTGATAAATGTATTATTGGGAAATGGGTGTCTCTGGCTGGGCCAGCATTTGTTGTCCATCCCTATTTGCCCTTTGACTAAGATGTCAGGGGTAGGTTTTTCACTCAGAGGGTGGTGAGTGAATGGAACTGACTGCCATCGGAGGTGGTTGAGGCAAACTCACTGGGGTCTTTTAAGAGACTTCTGGATGAGTATATGGAAAAGAATAGGATAGGGGGTTATAGATAGGTCTGTGGATTGGTAGATGTGATCGGCGCAACTCGTGGGCCGAAGGGCCTGTTTGTGCTGTATTGTTCTATGTTCTATGTTTTAACTGAGTGTCTTGTTAGGGTCATTTCAGAGGGCAGTTGACAGTCAACCACATTGCTGTCGATCTGGAGTTACACATAGGCTAAACTAGGTAAGGAAGGCAGATTTTCTTCCCTAAAGGAAATTAGTAAGGCAGATGGTTTTTACAACATCAGGAATGGTTTCATGGTGATCAGTAGACTTCTAATTCTGGATCTTTATTGAATTCAAATTTGACCATCTGCTGGTGGGATTCGAACCCGAGTCCCCAGAACGTTACGCTGGGTCTCTGGATCTAATCTAGACATCTAATCCTGTCTCTAATCCAGTGGCAGTACCTCAATACCCTTGTCTCCCTTATATTATACTCACTAATCCCTCTAACCTACGCATCCCTGGAGACTAAGGGGTAATTTCTTAGCATGGCCAGTCAACCCAACCCACACATCTTTGGATTGTGGGAGGAAACTGGAGTACCCAAAGGAAACCCACACAGACATGAGGAGAATGTGCAAACTCCACACAGACAGTGACCTGAGGCAGGAATCGAACCTAGGACCCTGAAGCTGTGAAGCAGCAGTGCTAACCACTGTGCTACCATGCTGCCTATGTTTGGTGCAGACTCAATGGATCGAAGGGCCTCTTTCTGCTCTGTAGGGATCTATGATCTAATAATAACATTGTGCTATTATGCAAATAGTTCTTGCTCAAATACTTCCTTGGCTATTGGCTTGTTATAAAGTGTCGAGGAGTGTGGAATTAGCAGAAAACTGTCCAAAGCCTGTCACAGGATGCAAAACTGATGTGGATCAGACACTTCCCCAATCTGTATCACAGGGAGATTCTGTTCCAGAGTAAGCTTAGGCTGCAAGTTGCTATCTTCTCCTTTGAACCCAGAATTTCTCTTGAGTTTAATGCCAAAAATAGAATAGAATAAACCCGTATGATCCAAAAGGGGGCCATTCGGCCTGTCGAGTCTGCACTGACAACAATCAAACCCAGAACCCGACCCCCATAAACCCACATACTTATCTTACTAATCTCCCTGACACTAACAGGCAATTGAGCATGGCCAATCCACTTAACACCCACATCTTTGGAGCGCGGAAGGAAACTGGAGCACCCAGAGGAAACCTACGCAGACACGGGAGGGATTGCAAATGCCAAACAGAGAATGACCCAAGCCGGGTATAGGAAAGTAGTCAGGTTTGAAATAAGTTATAATTCTTAGCACCCGGCAGTCTTTAATCTCCTCAAGGCAACTCTGGGTGGGGCATCAGTTGTGTAGTATTTCTCTTCTAACCTACATAGTGCAAGTTATTGGTCCACATTCTCCTACCTTGGCAGCAGTTAATGTCACCCCCGGACTGTTGTTGAGAATGAAGGCATATGAATTTGTTTAACAGCAGAATTAAACAGAACTGTCAACTCTGACCCACTGCCATTCATCACAGTTGTCTCACAGCCACTTGCAATCACACTAACTTGAACAGTTAAGAAGCTGTCATCATCTGAGAATGATTAATGCGCTGTGTTCACCATCCCCCTGCTAGGTCCATTCTGGGCCCTATTCAGCCAGACTTAGGGGAGATGATTGGAATTTTTACTGCCAAACTGCCCTCTCTGCAGCCAAGACTGTACAATAAAAGCTGAGAGAATCTAATTTGCCAAAACATTGTGGGCCTTGCTAATCCACTTGCTACTATTATGACATTTTTTTATTCATTCATGGGACAGGGGCATCACTGGCTGGCCAGCATTTATTGCCCATCCCCTGTTGTCCAAAGGCAGTTGAGAGTCAACCACACTGCTGTGGCTCTGGAGTCACATGTAGGCCAGATCGGGTAAGGATGGCAGATTTCCTTCCCTAAAGGAACATTATGGAACCAGATGGATTTTTCCTGACAAATGACAATGGTTTCATTGTCATCAATAGATTCCTAATTCCAGATATTTTTTACTGAATTCAAATTTCACCGTCTGCCATGACGGGATTCGAAGCCGGGTCCCCAGAATTTCTGGATCTAACGATCATACTGCTAGGCCATCGCCTCTCCTTCGGTGATGAAGTGAGGGTTTATTGTTCAATCTTCATGCTTTGGTTTCTTGATGTATCTTGTGTTCACTGATAGCACAAAGGAATTCCAATCTCCCTTGTTTTGAGCAGTCAGTTCATGCATGGGACCATCAAGCTACAAGGTCAAAGTGAGACTTGCATTTATATAGAGCCTTTCCTTACTCAGCAATTCACAGAACACTTTACAGCCAATAAGGTACTTGTGGCAGTGCAGCGACTGATGGGATGGAACAAACATGAGAGCTGATGTATGTTTAAGCTCACAAGTAGCCTTACGATTTTTCCATTGTAATGAAGTATTCTTTCCGGTTGTATCACAGCTTGGTATGGCTCCTACTCTGCCCAAGACTGCAAGAATCTATAAAAGATCATGAACAAAACCCAATCCATCATGCAAACTAGCCTTCCATTCAATTACTCTATCTACACTCCCCACTGCCTCAATAAAGCAACCAGTATAATTAAGGATCCCACGTATCCTGGACATTTTCTCTTCTATCTTCCGATACTAAAGTCGGAGGTCATGTACCAACTGACTCAAGAACAGTTTCTTCCTTGCTGCCATCACAATTTTGAATGGACTAACCTCACATTAAGTCGTCTTTCTCTACATCCTAGCTATGACTGTAACAATACAATCTGCACTCTCTCCTTTCCTTCTCTATAAAAGGTATGCTTTGCTTGTATAGCAGGCAAGAAACAATAGTTTTCACTGTATATTAATACATATGACAATCATATCAAATGTTATTGTGAAAATTCCCTCGTCGCCACACACTCTAGTGTCTGGAGAATTTAGTATGACCTAACCAGCACATCTTTCAGACTGCAGGAGGAAACCTGGGAGGAAGTGCAGGCTCTGCAAAGACAGTGACCCAACTTGGGAATAGAACCCGGGTCCCGGGCACTGTGAGGTAGCAGCGCTAACCATTGTGCCACAGCAAGATCCTGTAAACAACAAGGTGTTCATGATGCAGATAATCAGTGGCCTTCCCTCATCATAAGGTCAAATGTGGGGCTGTTACCAGATGATTACACAACACCTCAAGTGCAGCAAGGCCTGAACAATATGCAAGCTTGGGCTGATAAGTGGCAAATAACTCACGTCACATAAGTGCCAGCAATGACCAGCTCCAATAAGAGACAATCTAACCATCACCCCTCGACATTCAATGGCATTGCCATCACTGATTACCCCACTATTAACGTCCTGGGGATTACATTTGAACTGTGCCCTAGCTGTATAAATACTACGTCTACAAGAACAGATCAGGTACTGGGAATTCTGCAGCAAGTAACTCACATCCTGACCACCCAAAGCTTGTCCACCATATAGAAGGCACAAGTCTGGAGTAGGATGGGATAGTCTCACTCACGTGAGTAAGTGCAGCTCAACAACACTTAAGAAGCTACACACCATCCAGAACAAAGCTTGATTCGCACCCCAGCCATCATCTGAAATAGTCAATCCCTCCACCACTGATTCACAGTAGCAACCGTGAGTACATCTGAAACATGCACTGCAGTAATTCATCAAGGCTCCTTCAACAGCATTATCCAAACCAAACACCCTTACCATTTAAAGGGCCAAGGGCCATAGATATATGGGGACACCTCAACCTGGAAGTTACCTCCAAATCACTCACCATCCCAACTTGGGAATATATTCGCCATTCCTTCACTGTCTCTGGGTCAAAATCCTAGAATTCTCTCACTAACAGCACTGTGGATCTATGTACCTTCACCACAGGCACTGCAATGGCTCACCAATAGCTTCTTAAGGGCAATTAAGGATGGGCAACAAACACTGGCCTAGCTAATGATGTCCTGTCCCAAGAAAGAATAAAAGCTAACATTCTGATGCAGTAGTGGAGGCGTGTACAATTTTGTCTTTTAAAAAACATTTAGACAGTTGCATGGTTATGATGGGTATAGAGGGATATGGGCCAAATGTGGGCAATTGGGATTAGCTTAGGAATTTTTTTAAAAAAGGGGCGGCATGGACAAGTTGGGCCAAAGTGCCTGTTTCCATTGGAAACCTCTATGACACTATGGTAAGTGATCATTGACTTGAGTCTCTGTTTCCTCTCCATAGATGCCCTAATGGGTATTTCTAGTATTTTTTTCTCTTTTTATCTCAATTATTTGATATTGATTTGATTTATTATTGTCCCATGTATTGGTATATAGTGAAAAGGATTGTTTTTTGCGCACTATACAAACAAAGCATGCTGCTCATGGAGAAGGAAAGGAGAGAGTGCAGAATGCAGTGTTGCAGTCATAGCTAGCATATAGGGAAAGGTCAACTTAATGTGAGGTAGGTTCATTCAAAAATCTGACAGCAGCAGGGAAGAAACTGTTCTTGAGTCGGTTAGTATATGGCCTCAGACGTTTGTATCTTTTTCCTGATGGAAGAAGATGGAACAGAGAATGTCCAGGGTGCGTGGGCTCCTTAATTATGCTGGCTGCTTTTCCGAGGCAGCAGGAAGTGTAGACAGAGCCAATGGATGGTTTACGTGATGGATTGGGCTACATTCACGACCTTTTGTAGTTCCTTGCGTCTTGGGCAGAGCAGGAGGCATACCGAGCTGTGATACAACCAGAAAGACTTATTTTTCTTTGCCTCCTATTATTCAATCCTCAAAATCTCTGGTTTTTCGATGTGTCTTTGCTGCATTCATTCCCACCCAGCCATCCTTCCCATCCTTAATATCCCACATTATATTCCTGACATCCAATAAATTCAATCTAAGTTCCTAATCCATCGACTGGGGAGATGGGGCTGGAGCTATTCACTTGGGTGGGGGCTATTATAGCACTCTCCCTGCCCTGGTGACCAATGGCCATGATGTGCTTGCTGACAGGGAAAGACAGAAGCAGGTGGAGAGTGCTAGCCTCCAGCCGGATTCTCCGACCTTGCCAGCACCTGGGAATCTCTGCTCCGGTTGCTGTGAATGGGAATTTTGGTGGGTGCTAATTCTCAGTTGTCACAAGCAGCGGTAGGATGAACGAGGTCAGAGAATCCCAGCCTTAGTTTCCCAGAAACTGTCCTGGCAGTAAGGGATAAAACACACCCCTTAAGTTACACAGGATAATCAGTAAAAATAAGGGATGATCGATTGCAGGACTGGGGGGGGGGGGGGGGTGCAGTGAACAGCAATAGCAATTGACCGCGTGCAGGGAGCTGGTGCAATTCTCCAGGGGTGCCCGTAATCAGGGGCCACCATCAGAAGGCACAATTGGGGGCACAATTGGAGTGGACCGCAACTGGGGGATCAGAGGTGTGGGGTTGTGATGCACAGGGGGGTGGGGGAGTAACAATCTCCCAGTGTACTGTGTGCTCTTGATGTAGTGCACTAGAGATCAGAGTACATGTGCAATTGGTTCCTCTAGCAGTCTGCAGCCAACTTCCCATTGTGAATACTCTCTGTCCACTCCCCCTATTGGCGAGAATCACATTTTGTCTCTTTTTCCTGAGAGTCATAAAATTTGATTTTTATCACACACCAAAAATATAGATCTGAAACTCCCCCATTTTCACACTTGTTTGGCACCTTGGATTTTTTTGGCAAGCTCACCCCCAGTGTGTCACATTAATGGTTATTTATCAGGATGTTGTTGCAATATTCTTTCATGGAATTTGGGTGTTGCCGGCCGGCCAGCATTCATTACCTATCCCTAATTGTTCTTGAGAATGTGATGGCGAGCAGCCTTCTTGAACCGCTGTAAGGCATGTGGTTATAGGAACTCTGTTATGAAGTTGAGTTTGTAAAGATATACAAATTTAAAGAAAATGTTAGAAGGACAAATCACTGCATGGTCCCTTTAAAAGCTGGCTTAGTTTCAGTGGTTGGAGGTTTAAAACGCAAAGTATACGCAGAGTATCAGGCTGAAACATTTGTATCCAAAGCAATGCAGCAGAGTTGCTTTGGTAACAGGCTTCAGGCATTTAAATGTTTGAATTTTGCTCAAATCAATTTAAAGCAGGTTTTTAGCCACTAAGAACCTATAAGATTTGAATTTGATGTTGTTGGTAACAGCAGACCAATCCTATGGTTGAAAAATTGATACATCATCACAGGTATAAAAAAGATGCAAAGGCGAAAAAGTTAGCTAGTCACTGCCACCTCTTAAGTTGAGAGGGAGAGAGCAGTTCTGCCCCTTGCCTTCTAACCAGTGAAAGATATCAAACTCACAGAAAGAGAGAGAATCCACAGAAGAACTCCAAAACATTTCTGAAACCCTAGTTCTAATTTTTTAAAGAGTGACAGAATTTGATTATATTTTTGGTTAATGAATGGTCCTTGTATTTATTTGAACAGCATTCTAGTAGAACCTTATTTCATTCAGTGTCTTACTTGTTTAGTTAAAATTCCCGGATAGTTAAATAAATAAATTATTTTGTGTTCATTTTAAAGTGAGGATGGGGTATTTCTGTCAGTTACCCACTAAACACTACTAAAGGACAGTTCACACCTTCCTGCACACATTTAACAGATTATGAGGTGAGGATTTCCTCTTTTGGGGACTCGCCATTGTGTCTTAGAGGGGAACAATCTCCATGTTATAACAACACCCTTTAATATAAATAATCCTTCAATAAATAGGACTGTTTGCCTTTGAGAAGAAGCAGGGAATGATGGCCCAGCAATGTGCGGATCAGTAAGGAGCAAGTGACGCACCAAGCTTTCTGGGCAACATTCGATTCACAAATGATTTCAATTCAACTTTCTCAACCTGCTCCCTGAACTATGTGAGGATGGAAAATGTGGGAAGCGAGTCTTCATTTGGCAGGAACCTTGGCATCAACGACATTCAATGGACAATGTGATCCCAGGAAAAACCACCCTGGCCGTTTAGAAACATAGAAATACAGAAGCATAGAAGATAGGAGCAGGAGGAGGCCATTCGCCCCCTTCGAGCCTGCTCCGCCATTCATCGCGATCATAGTTGATCATCCAACTCAATAGCCTAGTCCTGCTTTCTCCTGTAACCTTTGATCCCGTTCGCCCCAATTGCTATATCCAGCAGCCTCGTGAATGCATTCAATGTTTTGGCATCAACTACTTCCTGTGGTAATGAATCCCAAAGGTTCACCGCTCTGAGTGAAGAGATGTTTCCTCACCTCCATCTTAAATGTCTATCCTGAATCCTCAGCCTGGTGACCCCTGGTTCTGGACACCCCCACCAACAGGAACATCCTCCCTGCATCTACCCTGTTAGAATTTTATAATCTCTATGAGATTTGCCCCCCTTATTCGTCTGAACTCTAGCGAAAACGATCCAAAACTGGTCAATTTTTCCTCAGCCATTAGTCCTACCATCTTTTGCAATGCCGTTCCCCTATGTAACCCATCCCGGAGGAAGGCTAACTTTCCAATCAAAGCTTAGCTACTTGGCCAACATGAATAAACATTGCTCGCCGCAGAAAGGTGGTGGAGAGTGAGAAATGATGACTAACAGAAGGGAAACAGGGCTGAGGCACAAGGTGAGGCATGTGAGGGTAGGCGGAAGATGCATTTCTTGGAATTAATTGCTTGCGAGAGGGGGTTTTAGGAAGGGTTGTGTAATTAGAGTGATCAAAAAGTTGGTCGGAATGTAGATAACTGCAATCAATTAATGCTGTGACTCAATGCAAAACAGATCTTTCAGCTGGGAAAAGTAAGTGACAAGGCAAGAAGGAATAAACAACAGTTTTGAAAGATTTACAGTCCCTTCCACCCCCGCTGGGGTACGTCACCCTTGTCTATGTGTGGACAGGGGTCTCACTGTGTGGATCCCCTTGTGAATCGGTATCTGTCTGTTCCAGTCTGCAAAGCCCACTGAGAAATGAAGGAATGGGAATACTCACAGTGTGGGAATGCACTACCCCGCAGTTTGACATATGGTTACATATTTTATTATTTCTAATGAAAAAGGGGGATAAGGGGATATGGGGAAGAGGCGGGGAGGTGGATTTGAGACCAGGGAGAGATCAACCATGGTCTGATTGAATGGCAGAGCAGGCTCAAAGGGTTGAATTTGCCGATTTCTGCTCCTAATTCCTATGTTCTGACATCCCAGAATTGTTAATAAGGATTTGCTCTTGATGAGGAATTATATGGGAAAAGGGTACAGTGGTATGACGGAATGTCCCCACGCCCCCCCACAAAGAGTGGGCAAGGTGCCTGATGGGCAAGCGAGACAGGCAGCCAATGTGGCAATGACGTTGCTGATCACGTGACCAGATTCAAGATGGCAGACCTTGAAGTGAATGCGGTGACAGATGACAAAACAGCAGAGCGATGGGGGAAGGCGATGGGGCGATGACGGGGATGGGGGGAGAGGGGAGAAGGGATGGGTGATGAGGGTGAGGGTTTTGGGTGATGGTACAGAGGGGGACGGGGGAGGTGGGGATGGGGAGGGGTACTACAGAACCATTCAAAGGCGTTTAACCACTGCACGGTGGCGTAGTGTTCAGCACTGCTGCCTCACAGCGCCAGGGAGCCGGATTTGATTCCCGGCTTGGGTCACTGCCTGTGCAGAGTCTGCATGTTCTCCCTGTGTCTGCGTGGGTTTCCTCCCACTGTCCAAGAAACATGCTGCTAAGGGTGCTAAATTTTCCCTCGGTATATCCAAACAGGTGCCGGAGTGTAGCAACTAGGGGATTTTCACTGTAACTTCATTGCCGTGTTAATGTAAGCCTACTTGTGACTAATGACTAAACTTAAAGTGATTTTCAGCCTTTACTGTGAAGGGTGTTTATTGGAAATGTTGCCACATTTCTGGGACCCCCCTTAGCATTCCTGCCTCCCCCAGTCCTAAAGAAATCTATTCTCACTGTTGGTGAGAACATCCTCTCTTCCAAGTACACAGCGTGCAGCATCTCATTGACCTGTGGAAAAATTTGCCCCAACTGCTGAGTGACAGGAGTAAACTAGGTTTGTGTGCCATTCCTGGCAGTCTCTGCCCTGTGGCAGAGTGCCTGGCTACCCCAGCTAAAATTTCCAAACGCCTCCAGATCAAATTAAAGTTGTGATTGCGTTCATTTGGCCAACAATCCATTCAGATTCAGGGAACTGGGACTATTCCCAGCAGTCCCTATTGCATGCAGATGGTCTAATCTGATCCTGTGTCTGAGTCGCAGTTTCCTATCCTCGTAAGCCACACCACACAGGCTGCTCCAAGGAAATTAAGAACTATTACGAGTCCCTCTTGCCAGCAGTTTACTTTACCTCTTCAGAGGCCATTTACTGACAGATGGATTACAATTTACATAATTTCATTTCATGCTTTTTTCCAAAGTAATCATTCTCTAATCGCAGTCACATTGGAACAATTCCGTTCAATTGTCACTCTGAAATGATTGTTTATTCTCGGAGAAAATCTGTAACTGTAAATATTGATGTTCCAATCTGTCAGTGCTCCTAAACAGCACGCAGAGGCATAACACTCTCTGGAATTTATTGGAATGAGAGCAAGTTTACATACATACCTCTCATAAAGTCAACATTCATCAACTCAGCATTCACACCATTAAAAACAGGAGCATTCAAACCATAGAACACTACAGCACAGAAACAGACCTTTTGGCCCTTCTTGTCTGTGCCGAACTGTTTTTCTGCCTAATCCCACCAATCTGCACCTGGAGCATATTCTTCCACACCCCTGTCATCCATGAACCTGTCCAAGTTTTTCTTAAATGTTAAAAGTGAGCCCGCATTTCCCACTCTATCTGGCAGCTCATTCCACACTTCCACCTCTCTCTATGTGAAGAAGCCCCCCTAATATTCCTTTTAAACTTTTCCCCCTTCGCTCTCAACACATGCCATCTTTTTCTTTCTCCCCTCGCCTCAGTGGAAAAAGCCTACTTGTGTTCACTCTATCTACACCCATCATAATTTTATACACCTCAATCAAATCTCCCTTCATTCTTCTCTGCTCCAGGGAATAAAGTCCTAACCTATTCAACCTTTCTCTGTAACTCAGTTTCTTAAGTCCCAGCAATATCCTTGTAAACCTTCCGTCTGCACTTTTTCAACCTTATTAATATCCTTGGAAACCGAGGAATGGAATAGACAAATATTTTTAAAAGGGCATTGTAAGAACGTAAGAACAAAAGAACTACAGGTAGGAGTAGGTCATCTGGCTGCTCGAGCCAGCTCCACCATTCACTAAGATCATGACTGATCTTTTTGTGGACTCAGCTCCACTTACCCGCCCGCTCACTATAACCCTTAATTCTTTTATTGTTTAAAAATCTATCTATCCTTGCCTTAAAAATATTCAATGAGTAGCTTCAACTGCTTCACTGGGCAGGAAATTCCACAGATTCACAATCCGTTGTGTGAAGAAGTTCCTCTTCAACTCAGTCCTCAATCTGCTTCCCTTTATTTTGAAGATATGCCCCCTAGTTCTAGTTTTACCCGCCAGTGGAAACAACTTCCCTGCTTGAATCTTACCTATTCCCTTCATAATTTTATATGTTTCTATAAGATCTCCCCTCATTCTTCTGAATTCCAATGAGTATAGTCCTAGTCTACTCAATCTTTCCTCATAAGCCAACCCTCTCAACTCCAGAATCAACCTAGTGAATCTCTTCTCTCCTCCCTCCAGTAACAATGTATATCCTTTCTCAAGTAAGGAGACCAAAACTGTAGACAGTACTCCAGGTGTGGCCTCACCAGCTTGTTTTGCAAAGGGAACTGTCAGAATTAGAGAGCTGGCGACATCTTTTCATGTTGGAAGAGCAGCTGAACCCCCATGGGATGTTGGATTTCTTATTTGCAAGTTTGTATTTTATTTTCTAAGGAAATGATTTTTATTCCTGTCCAGGTGTGGCCTCACCAGCACCTTATACAGTGGCAACCTTGCTGTTTTTAAACTCCATCCCTCCAGTAATGAAGAACAAAATTCCATTTGCCTTCTTCATTACTTGCTGCACCTGCAATTCTTTGGTGATTCACACGCCCCCATCTCTCTGCACAGCAGCATGCTGCAATTTTTTGCCATTTAAATAATAGTCCACAAGAAGTCCACAGTAAGAAGTCTTACAACACCAGGTTAAAGTCCAAGTGATCTCCTTGAAACATTCAAGATTCTCAAGGGGCTTAACAGGGCGTGGATTGTTACTCCTTGGCTGGAGAATCTAAAACATGAAGCACAGGGTAAGGGTTCTCTAATTCAGGGCTGAGATGAGGAGAAGTTTCCTCTTTCGGAGAGTTTATTTGGAGTCTTGAGCACTGCTCCTTCCTCAGGTCAGCACTCCAAAAGCTTGAAATTCCAAATAAACCTGTTGGACTTTAACCCGGTTTTGTGAGACTTCTTACTGTATCCAACCCTGTCCAACAAGTTTTTAAAATGCAACAAATGTAAGATTTTTGTGATATTTGGAGGGAGTAGTACCTCTTGCCCACAAACACATCTTTGTTCAGGTTCATCTCCAAACTGCCAAGTGTAATGTCAAGCGTGAGGTTGTAGGGAGAGAATTCAGCATGTTATCTAAAAGAGAGGGGGTGTGAGTTAATTAACCATTGGAGCAACTTCCTCTAGCCAAATATAGAACATAGAACATTACAGCACAGAACAGGCCCTTCGGCCTTCGATGTTGTGCCGACCAAAATAAAAAGCAATGCCCCTCCAAACTAAACCATTCCCTTCTCTTCCATATACTTATCAATTAACCTCTTAAACGCCACCAAACTTGGCGCATCTACAACAGCTGCAGGCAGGGCATTCCACTCCCTAATCACTCTTTGAGTAAAGAACCTACCTCTGATATCCGTCCTATAACTCATACCCCTTAATTTAAAGCTGTGTCCCCTCGTGCTATGTTAAGGTGTGTTTGAGTCACCTATCAAAAGTGATTGATTCCACCCCAACACCCTCCCATCCCCAGCCTATCCCTTTCTCTGGGTTAGAAACCTCCCTACAACACACCTCCTGCCTACTCCCCGACTATTTTGGTCACAGGGAACAGAAGGATCTCTCTCAATTCATACAGGCCTGTCCTGGGTCTGGTAGCCTATTAACAAAGAACAAAGAACAACACAGCATGGGAAACAGGCCCTTCGGCCCAACGAGCCCGCGCCGCCATCCTAACGTCTTAATGACATATAGAGACCAATATAGGGACAATGTGTTACCCAATCAGCCTAAGAGCACATTTTTGGGATATGGGAGGAAACCGGAGCACCCGGAGAAAACCCACGCAACCACGGGGAGAACGCGCAAACTCCCGCAGACACAGGCCCAAATCCATGTGTCTGCACAACAACAGCGATAGTCTCTGAGCTGTCATGGTGCCCATCAGATGGTCCAGTTTAAGCATACACTAACGACGTGAAGCACTAGGCCACTCCTGAAGTAACCTCCAGGAGCAACCCTCGCACGACCTGCCGAATGCATGCACCTTGTTGGTCAACAAGGTGGACCAAATAGCCTGTGGAAACAATTAAAGTATTTAAACAGTCCTCATATATCCCTCTATCTGCAGACCGCTCATGTGGCTGTCCAAGAGACCCTTAAACACCCCTAGCGTGCCTGCTCCCACCACCTTACTCGGTAGTGCATTCCACACCCCCACTACCCTTTGTGTGAAAAAATGCCCTCTAATATTAGTCTTATACATAGCCCCCCTCACCCTATGGCCGTGACCCCTCGTTCTATCCGAATCTAATGGTGGAAAAAGCCTACCACCATTTACTCTATCTATACCCCTCATAATCTTATATACCTCTAATAGATCTCTATTCTCTAACTCTCTAACATTGATGGTGTAAGTGACCCTGTAAGTGGAATCATCACTGGGTGGCATGGTAGGGTTAGCACAGCTGCCTTATACTGCCAAGGACCTGAGTTCAATTCTGGCCTCTGGGCACTGTCTGGGTGGAGCCTGCACATTCTCCCAGTGTCTGCGTGGGTTTCCTCCCACACTCCAGAGACGTGCAGGTTAGATAGAGTGGCCATGCTAAATTGCCTTTAGTGTCCAAAGATGTGCAAGTTGGGTGGATTAGTCATCTTAAATTGCCCTTAGTGTCCAAAGATGTGTGGGTTAGGTGGATTGGCCATGTTAAATTGCCCCTTAATGTCCAAAGATGTGAAGATTAGGTGGATTGGCCATGCTAAATTGCCCCTTAGTGTCGAAAGATATATGGGTTAGGTGGATTAGCCATGTTGAATTGCCCTTAATGTCCAAAGATGTGCAGATTAGGTGGATTGATTATGCTAAATTGACCCTTAGTGTTCAACGATGTGCAGGTTAGGTGGATTGGTCGTGCTAAATTGATCCTTAGTGTTCAAAGATGTACAGGTTAGGTGGATTGGCCATGCTAAATTGTCCCTTAGTGTCCAAAGATATACAAGTTAGTGAGATTGGCCATGATAAATTGCCCCTTAGTGTCCAAAGATGTGCAGGTTAGGAAGATTAGCTATAGTAAATGCATAGAGTTATGGGGATAGGATGGAACGAAAAGCCTGGGTGGGATCCTCTTTTACAGAGTCAGTGCAGTCTTAATGGACCAAATGGCCTCCTTCTACACTGCATTAATTCTAAAAATTATTTCATGGGATGACCGCATTAGTGAAGCAGATGGCTTTTTGGGTCAATTAAGTTTTGCAATCACTATTACTGAGATTTAACATTTTAATTCCTAGTTTTATTTCATTTATATCCCTCTCTCTCCAGCTACACTTTGAGTTCCTAACCCCAGATCACTAATCTAATTGTCTGGGGTGCTGACCCACGCATTGGTACCATTATCTTACCGTAGCTGCGATTTACACAAAGGTGCCCACAAATAGCAATGTGATAATAACTCCGAGAATATATTTCTGTTTCAGTGATATGAATTGAGGACTTTACTTGTGCGGACAGGGGAGAACTCCACTGCTCTTCCTCAAGACACTGGCGTGGATCTCACAGGCCTTTGGTGGAATGACTCATTCAAAACAGAGTGTGTTCGACAGTGCAGCACTCTCTCAGAGCCACCGGAGTATCAGCTTCAAAGGGCAGCACAGTAGCACAGTGGTTAGCACTGCTGCTTCACAGCTCCAGGGTCCTGGGTTCGATTCTCGGCTTGGATCACTATCTGATTGGAGTTTGCACATCCTCCTTGCGTGGGTTTCCTCTGGGTTCTCCAGTTTTCTCCCACAGTCCAAAGATGTACGGGTTAGGTTGATTGGCCATGCTAAGAAATTGCCCCTTAGTGTCCAGGGTAAAGGAGGTTAGTGGTATAATATACAGGGATATAGGTGTAGGGCCTGGGTGGGATTGCGTTTGGTGCAGACTTGATGGGCTGAAGGTCCTCTTTCTTCACTGTAGGGTTCTATGATCTCTGTGCTGTGTTGCTGGAGCAGATCCTGCACCTACAGTTGCTTGACTTAGCAACAGACAACTGGCCATGGGACAGAACAGAAATGATGTACCTGGCCATCCGGAGCCAGGGCCAGGCATGTGAATGGATTAAAGTTTTTCTTGGAATAAGGATAGAAAAGTCAAAAGAGCAATTCAGTTACTGAAATCAAAGTATTAAACTGACTGGAAGCATGAGGCCAGATGGAATGGCCTTTCCTCGGTCCTAGCACACAAATTCAGTGTGGGACTTTTGGAGCAGAATACACTCTTAATCATTGCGATAGAAATGGTCCAGGGTGCAGAGTGTAGATTGAATGTGATATAACAACAACTCATATTTCTGTAGCACCTTTAGCTTGACCAACCATCCCAAGATTGTTCTCTGAGGTATTGTAAGAATACGACACATATAGAGTCACTACAGTACAGAAGGAGGCCATTTGGCCCATCAAGTCTGCACCAACCACAATTCTACACAGGCCCTATTCCTGTAACCCCACACATTTATCCTGATCAATCCTCCTAACACTAAGGGGCAATTTACCCTGGCCAATCCACCTGACCTGCACATTTTTGGAGCATGGGAGGAAGCTGGAACACCTAAGCGACATACAGCAATATTTGGTCAGATTACCAAAAGTTTTAAAGTTTAAGTTTATTTATTACGTCACAAGTCGGCTAACCTTAACACCACAATGAAGTTCCTGTGAAATTCCCCTAGTCCCCACATTCTGGCGCCTGTTCAGGTACACGAGGTAGAATTTAGCATGGCCAATAAACCTAACTAGCATGTCTTTTGGACTGTAGGGGGAAACCGGAGCAACTGAAGGAAACCCATGCAGTCACAGGGAGAATGTGCAGACTCCACACAGACAGTGCCCCAAACTGGTGTTGATTCACTAGAAGGAAATCTTCAGTTGTAGACAATAAACTAAAACAAGACTCACTCCAATTGATAAATCGAAGGGAAAGGTTTAATAAAAAAAACTTTGTTACTCCAACACTTGAGGCCTCAGCTTGGACAATTCCAAGCTTGCACAAACCCTACCTGCTTCTTATTTATACACAGTCAGCTGACCACCACATTACTTTGGCATTAGTTACCTAATTTGCTAGGTCAGCTGACCCTTAGAGCATGTTAGCATTGGTCACATTACAATAAATCCAATGTTTATCATTGGTTATATTCTAACTGGCAGGAAGTTTCCCAGATCCCTGGCACTGCAAGGCAGCGGTGCTAACACAGTGCCACCATGCCACCATGGTCAGAAAGGTTACTTTTAAGGAGGGCCTTAAGGGAGAAAAGTGAGGCAGTGAGGCTGAGAGGTTGAAGGATGGAATACCAATGCTCGGTCAACAACAATGGAGCGTTTAAAATTGGGAATGCACTAGAGGATTAAATTAGATAGGCACAGAGATCTCAGAGGGTTGTGGGGCTGGAGGAGATCATGGAGATTGAGAAACAGTGATGTCACAGGTTCAGGTCAAAAATGTTGTGAGATTGGGAGCCAATGTCAGTCAGTGAGGTCAGAGTTTCAGAGAAATAGCCATCACTGTGAGTTAAGACAAGAATGGCAGAGTCCTGGATGCCTTAACAAAGAGAGCAACGAGAACAAAGAACAAAGAACTATACTTCACAGGAACAGGCCCATCAGCCTTGTGCCAATCATATTGTCCTATCGATACCAACCACCTGTACCTCTCTATTCCCCATCTGTTCATGTGTCTATCCAGATAAACCTTAAATGTCACTAACATGTCTGCCTCAACCACCTCACTTGGCAGTGCATTCCAGGCCCCTACCACCCTCTGTGTAAAAAACTCCCCCTGCACATCACCACTGAACCTCTTCCCCTCTTATCTTGAACTTTTCTCCCCTTGTAATTGTCATTTCTGCCCTGGGGAAAAGCTTTCAGCTGTCCACCCTCTCCATATCCCTCATCATTTTATAAATTTCTATCAGGTCGCCCCTTCAGCCTCCGCCTTTCCAGGGAGAACAATCCCAGTTTATTCACTCTCTCCTCATAGCTAATGCCCTCCGTACCAGGCCACATCCTAGTAAACCTTTTTCTCCAAAACCTCCACATCCTTCTGGTGGTGTGGCGAACAGAATTGGACTCAGCATTCCAAAACTGTTACAAAGTTTTGTATCAGCACCCTGTCGCAATGAAGCATTTCCTCTTTGGTGATGTAGAGTTATGGGGTGCCAAGTACTCATCCAGATATCTTTTAAAGGATGTAAGGCATTCTGCCTCCACCACCCTCCCAGGCAGCGCATTCCAGACCCTCACCACTCTCTGGGTAAAAAAAGATTTTCCTCAAATCCCCCAAAACCTCCCATTCCCAATTGTGTCCCTTCGCAACTGATTCTTCAATTAAAAGGAATATCTGCTCCCCATCAATCCTACCCATGCCCAATCAATGGGTTTGACCACAGTTTACCGTTAATTCCCATATACCTCATACCTACTCTGAATTTTAGAATATAAGATACATATTGTAAATTGTTACATCTTTCTCAACTTGTATGATAAAGTTAATTTTTGTTTGTTCCGATCAATGGCAAGTCTTTTAAATCTCAAACTTTATCAAAATCTAGTTTATTTTATGTTTGTTTATTAGTGCCTCAAGTAAGGCTTACATTAATGCTTCAACTAAGTTACCGTGAAATTTCCCTAGTCGCCACACTCTGGCACCTGTTCAGGTCAATGCACCTAACCGGCACATCTTTCAGAATGCAGGAGGAAACTGGAGCACCCGGAGGAAACCCATGCAGACATGGGAGAATGTGCAAACTCAACATAGACAGTGACCAAGCCGGGAATCAAAACGGGACCCCTGGAGCTGTGAGCCAGCAGCGTTAACCACTGTGCTACCATCGTGCTCAAATGCACCACATCAACTTGTTCCCCTTTTTCTGTTCTGCTAATTACATCCTCAAAAAAATTTGAGTAGATTTGCCAAACGTGATTTTCGTAAATTCATGTTGACTTTGTCTAAACATGTAGAAGTTTTCTAAGTGCCCCGTTAACACAAGGGCGGCATGGCGGCTCAATGGTTAGCACTGCTGCCTCACAGCACCAGGGACCTGGGTTTGATTCCCAACTCGGGTCATTGCCTGTGTGGAGTTTGCACGTTCTCTCCATGCCTGCGTGGGTTTCCTCCAAGTGCACCGGTTTCCTCCCACAGTCCAAAGATGTGCAAGTTAGGTGGATTGACCATGCTAAATTGCCCTTAGCGTCACGGGTACTAGCTAGGGTAAATGCATGGGATTATGGGGATGGGGCCAGGATGGAATTATTATAGGTGCAGACTTGATGGGCTGAATGGCCTCCTTCTGCACTGTAGGATTCTGTAATATACCAAATCTTTTATAACAGAGTCTAGTAATTTCCCAACTACTGATGTTAAGCTCAGTATTACACCAATGAGCCATCTATTGTTGAGCTACTGGGTGAACTCATAAACTTTCTGAGAAACATTTTAAGGTTATTTTGAAATTTCAGCAGACCGTTATGAATCGCATTCACTGATGCAATCAATCACAATCAATGGTATGCCCTTAACTAGAAGTCGACCAAATCTTTCCCCAACCACCTGACAAATGCATTCAATTAAATACTTGCGACAGAACCTTAGCAATATGACTTGTTTTTAGTCACTCCTCTTGAGTTATACACCAGTGATTAGATGACTCTCTGATTTGTAACTAGTGCGTGATTCCTTCATGATTATGTAGCTCAATGTGGGTAAAAGTAAAATGGGGCAAGTAACTTGATGGTTAAATTCTGCTCTGTCTCCCACAAACTGGAAATTAAGATGCGTCGGGATAGATGTTCTGACACTCCTCGGGGTTTTCTGTTTAGATCCCAGCCAAACATCAGTCAACAATTTCTAACACGCCCACCCATGGGAACTTCTGTGATTTTTGATTTTATTCAGTGCGGATTCTTCTTCCTGGAAATTGTGACTCTCTCAAGACCCATTGCTGGGTTGTGCTCAAATGTGATCCAGTGAAATGTAACTAGGTGCAGAATTCCGCCCTGTCGACTGTGTGGGGCAATTTGAAAGAGGGGCTTGGATTTTCCTGTCTTGCACCCCAAGTGGCATCCAATCCCTTCTTGGCATCTGTTAAGATGCAGAGATTAATCCCCTTTACCTCACTTGTAATCTGGTAAAAGTGCTAGAGTCTGTAATAAAAGATGTGTTATAGAATCCTACAGTGCAGGAGGAGGCCATTCAGCCCATCAAGTCTGCACTGACCACAATTCCACCCAGGCTCCCATCCCCATAATCCCATGCATTTACCCTAGCTAGTCCCCCTAAGTGGCAATTTACCAAGGCCAATCCACCTAACCCACACATCTTTGGACTGTGGGAGAAAACTCACTCAAACACAGGGAAATAAGCAAACTCCACACAGGCAGTGACTGAAGCCGGGAATCGAACTCAGCAGTGCTAACCATTGTGCCACCGTGCTGCCCCTGTGTTAGAAAATTTCAACAGAATTAGAAAAAGTCATCATTTCGATGTTCATTAATGTGAAGACCTGACACTCGCTTGAAGTGAATAATTAATAAGTTATTTATTTAATCAATCAGACCTTTAACTAAGCAAATAACATACCAATTAAAGGATGAAATGCTAGAGAGAAGAACCATTAAACACCAAAACAGTAATAATAGAATTTTAGTCAGTCTCAAAAAATATATACAACGAGGTCTGATAGCCTCCGGAAGCTTTGGAGATTTTTGCGGTGATTTCTCTGTCTGTAAGGTCTTTCTGATTTGATATCTTATTATTAGATATATGGAAAATTCTCTTAAGAGGTAGTTCTTTAGCTTACCAGCTGGAGAACCGCTCTGGAGTTGGCCTTCTGTTCTGGTTGGCTCTCGGTTGAACTGAACTGATTTGAACTGAACTGCAATCAGGCAGTTGAGTTCCTGTTGCCTTGTCCATTCCTTGTATTCGGTTTAGCCTGAGGTTGACAACAACAGCAAATTCAAATTTGATAGGTTCCCAATCATTGAATGTCTTCTTTAAACTCAAAGTCTGTCAGAAGGCGTTCGATAAGGTGGCCCATGGAAGACTTCTGCAGAAAATGCAGATGTATGGGATAGAGGATGATTTAGCTAATTGGGTTAGGAATTGGCTAGCAGGTAGAAGACAGAGGGTGGTGGTTGATGGGAGATATTCATCTTGGAGTTCGGTGACAAGTGGTGAACCTCAGGGGTCTGTTTTGGGGCCCCTGCTGTTTGTAATTTTTATAAATGATCTGGATGAGGGTATTGAAGGATGGATTAGTAAATTTGCTGATGATACTAAAGTCGGTGGAGTGGTAGATAGTGAAGAGGGGTGTTATAGTTTGCAGAGGGACTTGGACAAGTTGCAGAGCTGGGCCGAGAGGTGGCAAATGGAGCTTAATGTGGAAAAGTGTGAGGTAATGCACTATGGCAGAAATAATAAATGTGTAGAGTATAGTGCAAATGGTAGGATTCTTAGTAGTCTAGATGAACAGAGGGATCTTGGTGTGTATGTGCATAGATCCCTGAAAGTAGGCAGTCAGGTCGAGAAGGTTGTTAGGAAGGCATATAGAGTCTTGGCTTTTATTGGTAGAGGGATTGAATTTCGGAGCCGCAACGTCATGTTGCAACTGTACAAAACTCTAGTGCGGCCGCACTTGAAGTATTGTGTGCAGTTCTGGTCCCCACATTATAAGAAAGATGTGGAGGCATTGGAGAGGGTACAGAGGAGGTTTACCATGATGTTGCCTGGTATGGAGGGCAGGTCTTATGAGGAGAGGCTGAGGGATTTGAGGTTGTTTTCGTTAGAAAGGATGAGGCTAAGAGGGGACCTGATCGAAACATATAAGATGATTAGAGGTTTAGATAGGGTGGACAGTGATAGCCTTTTTTCCTAGGATGGAAAAAGCTAGCACGAGGGGACACAGCTTTAAATTAAGGGGTGATAGTTATAGGACGGATATCAGAGGCAGGTTCTTTACCCAAAGGGTGGTTCGGCAGTGGAATGCCCTGCCTGCGGCAGTTGTAGATGCGCCAAGTTTGGTGGCGTTTAAGAGGTTAGTTGATAAGTATATGGAAGAGACGGGAATGGTTTAGTTTGGAGGGGCATTGCTTTTTATATTGGTCGGCGCAACATCGAAGGCCGAAGGGCCTGTTCTGTGCTGTAATGTTCTATGTTCTATGTTCTAGAATGCAAAAAACTGCAGGAACTGTTACTAAAGCAGGCCTGGTGTTTTGGTCTCTACAACAAATGTTGCAATCGGCATACCCTGTGTGCCTCTGCAATTTCAACATCTCAGCATTGAACACAAAACCAATTTTTAAAAGGACCAGACACTGTTATTTTCCTTCTAATATTTCCACATTCTTTACATTCTTATAAATTCAATTTCACAAGACTTCTATTTTCTTCCCAATCCCAGCCAGGAAGGCTAGTGATATCCCTTCCTCCCACCAGGCCTTGGAGAGGTAGGGGGCTGGGCCCATTTAGCTGCATCATTTCTTTGTCTTCTCTGGGTACCATCAGATGGAGGTGCCTGTAAGCCCCTCGAACAGCTCAGGCTGTTTTTTTAGGCAAAGGTCTTAGTATTGGGCATCTCCAAATTGCCAACTGATTTTAGGACTAGCCCAAGGAACACAAAAAAAATCATTCATCCAATCTCCATTTTCTCCTTCTGATCATACAGGGGTGACACTGTAGCAACACCGTTGTGTTGTGCATCCCTGGTACCAGGTGGTGCCCAGGATCCCACCAGGAGTCTGTCCCATCTCAGCAATCAGCTCTGCACTAGAAGGATGGAAATCCCCATTCCTTCCCTGGAGAATGGAGAATTCAACTAGATATCAGAGAGTGTACCATAGCCCTGTGATCAACAATCTCAATCAGTCTTTCAGAAGATGTGCTTCCAGCTGATTTAAGTTGGTTTTGTACTCCAGGTTTTATTTCGTCTGTTGGTTGCTGGTGCCAGGGATGCCATCAACACAGGAGCAGAAAAATGAGAATGCACGTGACACTGGATCGCTACATGTTTGGTAATGTAGCCTATGATACAACAGCTTAATTCTGTTCCTTATTTCCTACACTCTGCTTTACCCTGCTTTGAATTTTGTTGGCAAATGATTTGGAGAGGGAGGTCCATCAAGATGCTATCACACTGGAGGAAAAAAAATCCCTTAATCTTCACACCAAGAGCTCTGCTTCAGATCCATAGTGGGAATGCTACAGTTTATATGTATAGCCCTCTGTCCCACCAAATTAGCACAGAAAGACTCAAAGTAGTAATCCTGGAGTAGGGGCCTCTTGAATGTCTCAAAATCCATTAGTTAATAATTAAATCTGTTGTCTCAAAAACTCCAAGTAACTATCAGTGGATAAAGCTCACAATTAGAACATAGAACATAGAACATTACAGCACAGAACAGGCCCTTCGGCCTTCCTGGATTATTGATGTTGGCTGGAATTCTCTGATCTCGCCCATGGCTGGAATTCTCCAGTCCCACTGAAGTGAGTGGAGTGTTCGTCAATGGCCAAATTCTCCGTTCTCGCTGGCAGGACGTAAACTAGATCGGAGACTGCAGGCCATTATTTTGTTGAACCTGGCCAAAGGGGAAGAATGCCATGAGGAAACTATTGGAGGTCTGTCCGAGCTTTGGAGACTCTGCATTTGTATATAGAAAAATCAAAGGATTTTGTCACTGTGTGCCTCAGAGACCATGCGACTTCCTCATCTGAAATTTCGCCAAATCTCGCAAGGGGTTGTGATTTCCCATTCAATAGCACGAGAGCGCATGCCAATCAGAGAATTGTAAACCCGCAGATATTGCCTAGAGGAAACAGATTGTAGGATTAATGGATTGCAGTTGTTGTGCCTTGGAAAAGGTTACATGTAAATCATTTTCCTGTCTGTAAATCAACGACTGTGACCTTTACCCACTGGTGGTCACTTGGAGTTTTCGTGACTCCAGATTTAATTATTAACTAATGGATTTTGAGACATTTAAGAGGCCATTAGAATAGAATAGAATACCTACACTACAGAAGGAGGCCATTCCACCCATCAAGTTTATACTAATCACAATCACACCCAGGTCCTATTTCCATAACCCCACATATTTGCCCTGTTAACCACCACCCCCGCCCCAACACTAGCATTTTAGCAATGGCCGATCAACCCTAAGGCATCTTTGGACTGTGGGATGAAACTGGAGCATCTGGAGGAAATCCACGCGCTCACAGGTAGAATGTGCAAACTCCGCACAGACAGTGACCCAAGCGGGAATTGAACCCTGGGCCCTGGCGCTGTGAGGCAGCAATGCCAATTAGATGATTATTTGAATAGAAACATTGCGCAGTGGTATGGGGAAAACATAGCAACATAGAAAATAGAAGCAGGAAGAGGCCATTCGGCCCTTTGAGCCTCTTCTACCATTCATCATGATCATAGCTGATTATCCAACTCAAAAGCTTAATTTTACTTCTTCCCTAAAACAAAGAACAAAGAACAAAACAGCACGGGAAACCTTTGATCCCATTCACCCCAAGTGCTATATCCAGCCGCCTCTTGAATATACTCAATGTTTTGGCATCGGCTGCTTCCTTGGTAATGAATTCCACAGGCTCACCACTCTTTGCATGAAAAAATGTCTCCTCACCTCCATCCTAAATGGTCCATTCCGAATCCTCAGACGGTGACCCCTGGTTCTGGACAGGGGAATGGTTCTGAATCGTGATGCACATTTGGAGAGCCAGTGCTGAGACAATGGGCCGAATGGCCTCCTCTGCAATCCTGGTTCATTGACTAATGAAAGTGCAGGAAATCTCTAATCTCATTCTATGTCCAGCTGTCCTTTGGGTGCTTGTGTTACACACCTGTACAACTGAGTTCACGTAGGGGCTTTGTCATAGAGGTCTACTCAGCGTGATACAGAGTGACGCAATAGGAAATGAATGCAATTAGAATTTTCCATAGACTAGCAATTTCAGCTCAGATGCAGACTAGGCTGCACGCAATTTTGATCTCTGCCCGCATTGCTTTGGCAAAGTGCCCAAACCCATCTTCCAAAGGAGAATCTGCTTTCCAACAGTGAGACACTTCCTTCCCCATGTTGTCTATCGTTACATTATCCCAGTATAACGGCTGAACCAGTGCCAACGGTGCCAAAGTTTAAGGAGAGTTTTAGACGGTAACCTCAACTCCACCGAGAATGGGACTGTTGTCTATCTGACTTAATGTCACTTACAGACTTTAGGAAAGAGACAGACTTCTTTTTCTTTAGATCTCAATCCAATTCATGACAAGCAATACGCTCCCTGCCAAATTCAGAACCAAGTTAATGTGTTCCTCTTCAGTAATCCAGCCGCAATCTTTCATTCAGGCCACAAGGATCCTTCTTTGACGTCAGCGTGAGAGTCTACCTTGATGCCAAACCAAAGTGAATTCCATCATCTTTCTGTACAACATTCCACCAAATTTTGACTTCTTGCAAAGATGGACTTTAAATTACTCTTGATCTCAAAATGTAGTAGATGCACAGGGAATTCAAACCTGAAATACTCCTCAGATTCTTGACACATCATAAATTAATTTCTATCCCTTCCTTTTTTCCCCTCATTATCCTGGCTTTCCTCTACCAATTGGATTGACATCCCTTTTCTGGCCCCAGAGGTTGAGGTGAGGATGGCGGGAAATCCTTTGATTCTCAAGGAGTTCATTTTATTTATTAGTGTCACATATCAGCTTACATTATCACTGCAATGAAGTTACTGTGAAAATCCCATAGTTGCCACATTCCTGCGCCTGCTCGGGTACACTGAGGGAGAATTTAGCATGGACAATGCACCTAATCAACACGCCTTTCGGACTGTGGGAGGAAACCAGAGCACACGGAGGAAACCCATGCAGACACAAGGAAAACATGCAAACTCCAGTGACCCAAGCTGGGAATCGAACCCTTGTCCCTGGCGCTGTGAGGCAGCAGTACTAACCACTGTGCCATGTCGCACTCAGTAAATGAGTAAAACAGATTGTGATAGGACAAATTATCTTTGATATTAGTCAATAATAAGTTTGATGTAGAAATAATATTTTTGTCGGTTTTTCTGACAATCTTCTCACCAGTAAGAAGGTCCCCAGTCCAACGCCAGCATCTCCACATCAATTTTCTCACCAACCAGTCCAGCATCATGTGGATTCACCAAGTTAGTGCATAACTGTGTGCAATAGAATGAAATGAGCCTCTTTTCTCAATCTGATATCCACCTGTCTTGTCTATACAATTCCATTAAGGAGCATATAGAACATAGAACATTACAGCACAGAACAGGCCCTTCAGCCTTCAATGTTGCGCCGACCAATTAGGAAAAAGGAATGACCCTCTAACCTAAACCATTCCCTTTTCGTCCATAAACTTATCTACTAACCTCTTAAACGCCACCAAACTTGGCGCATCTACAACTGCAGCAGGTAGGGCATTCCATACCCTTACCACCCTCTGGGTAAAGAACCTACCTCTGATATCCGTCCTATAACTACCACCCCTTAATTTAAAGCTATGTCCCCTCATGGTAGCTTTCTCCATCCTAGGAAAAAGGCTATCACTGTCCACCCTATTTCTGTGGAAGATTAATTACATTTGTATTTTTACCACTTTCCATTGAGTCCTCATCGTATCTTAGTAAAAGATATTTTGCAAATCTGTTTCATTATTACCCATCAAATCGTTACTGACTGATCTGCACATACGTCATAGCACCCTCTACTGTGCTGGTTTTCCAGTGAGCTTAGGCCCCATCCCCTCCGTGTACTGATTGACAGCTCCAGCTTGACAGAGATTTAAATTCTGCATGGGGTGATGTGGCAATGCAAACCTTTAACACATTCAAATCGAATCCCTTTGTTTACTACACTGATCATTTATGAAATTTTACACTCTGGGCACAGCTCTGCGTTGGAAATAGGCACAGAACTGCATAAGATATTCAAGGGGGATTTTAATGTAATTTGACGGTGATTGGCATCTCCCGCCCTATCAGAGTGCTTCACTCCAGCGGGGTTTACACTATCTTCCCATCAATGGAGAATGAGTGACCCAATCCCACAAGAGTGAAGGGGGTCAGTCTTGTGGGATTGTGTCCCCAGAGAGTCAGGTAGCAAGGGATTGCCCCCTGGGCATTGGTACCCTGGCAGTGCCAGCCTGTGCCCCTGCCACTGCCCAAAGAGCAAAGTGCTCGTGCCATGAGTCAGTGCTATGGAAGGCAGGGCCTATGGATGCAGGATCTAGGCGGTGGGGCTTATAGGAGGGAGGGCCAGGTCTGTTGGGGTCATTATTTTGGGTGTGATTGGAAGGGGTGGGGAGGGGGTAGTCCTGTGTCACTCTGCAGTCAGGATCGTTGGGGGAAAGAGGGAGGCCAGCAGTCAGGGCTTGCTGCTGGGTGAAGGGTAAGCCAGGAGGGCAGGATTGCACTGCGGAGGCAGGGGGGTGGGGTTCAGGACTGCAATGATGAAGTGGCAACAGTCGGGTGGGGGGGGGAAAATCAGTGGGTGCTGGGGGGAAAGTCAGTGAGGTCGAGACAGGCCAGAGGAGGGTGGGGGTGGGCCCAGGAATGGTCGGGGGGGAGGGGACATCTGAGAACTAACATTGCAGGGGTCTCACGGCTAGCCAGCAATCAGAAGGGTATCAGTACTCAGTGCTGAGAGATCGGCGCGTGCACAGTGGCGCACTCAGCACTGCGCTAACTGGCAACTCCAGCGGGAATAGGCCCCAGCCCCTGAAATTGAATGATATTCCCTCTGATGGTCCCTACAGGGCACAAAGTGTGGGAGATTCTAGTCTGAACTCCCACTGAAAAACCATTGTGAATTACGCCAGCTTTCCCGTGAGTTCGACACTTGAGAATTGCGGCCAATGTGTTTCTTTTTGTTAAGAATTCTGGAAATGCTGGAAATAAAACAGCATCTGCATTTGGCAATCATAGACCAATACCATGCAGCATTATTCCCAAACTCTCCTGCAGTAGATGATGTGCTTGGTGGTTCTACGTGAGTAAATTGGAGATTACTGGCAGAATCTAGCGATGTTGGATTATCTAGTCTTGGTGAATACAGGGAATGCCTGGAAAGCTGAAATGGACATTTAACAATCCAAACCAGTGATGCTCGAACTAATACTTCCTTCATTTGCTAAGCTTTGCAGATTCTTTCCCTTGTAAGCAAATCACGTGCATTTATATCATTTGGGAAACATAGCATGAGAAGATCCCACAAACAGGATATGAGATAAGCAATCACTGCTTTGACGTTGTTGGTTGAGGGAAATTCCCCTGTTCTTTTTTAGAAAGTATATTGGAGTCTTTTGTTTCTTGAAACAAAGCTGCCTGCGTGTCTCAATGAAGCGTCACTCTAGATTTTGTCTTTAAATCCTGAAATGATGGGCTGAATGGCCTCTGCTCGAACTTTTCTATGGCATCTATGGGGCATCCCCACACCCTCACTTCTTGCCTTCAAACAACCGCACAACCTCAGACCACTGTCCCCAGCAAACTATCCAACCTTTTAGAGAACAGTGACCACGACACCTCTCAACCCTGCCACAGCAACCTCTGCAAGATGTGTCAGATCACCGACACGGATACCATCATTTCACATAAGAACACCATCCACCAGGTACACGGTACATACACTTGTAACTCGGCCAACATTCTTCCCATTGTTCAAGAAGGGGAAGAGAGACCTTCCAGGGAATTATAGGCCAGTGAGTCTTACTTCTGTTGTGGGCAAAGTATTGGAGAGAATTATTAGGGATAGGATTTATAGTTATTTAGAGAGAAATGAATTGATTGGGGATAGTCAGCATGGTTTTGTGAAGGGTAGGTCGTGCCTTACTAACCTCATTGAGTTTTTTGAAAAAGTGACCAAAGAGGTGGATGGGGGTAAGGCGGTTGATGTGGTATATATGGACTTTAGTAAGGCGTTTGATAAGGTGGCCCATGGAAGACTTCTGCAGAAAATGCAGATGTATGGGATAGAGGGTGATTTAGCTAATTGGGTTAGGAATTGGCTAGCAGATAGAAGACAGAGGGTGGTGGTTGATGGGAGATATTCATCGTGGAGTTCGGTGACAAGTGGTGTACCTCAGGGGTCTGTTTTGGGGCCCCTGCTGTTTGTAATTTTTATAAATGATCTGGATGAGGGTATTGAAGGATGGATTAGTAAATTTGCAGATGACACTAAAGTCGGTGGAGTGGTAGATAGTGAAGAGGGGTGTTATAGTTTGCAGAGAGACTTGGACAAGTTGCAGAGCTGGGCCGAGAGGTGGCAAATGGAGTTTAATGTGGAAAAGTGTGAGGTAATGCACTTTGACAGGAATAATAAATGTGTAGAGTATAGGGCTAATGGTAGGATTCTTAATAGTGTTGATGAACAGAGGGATCTTGGTGTATATGTGCATAGATCCCTGAAAGTAGGCAGTCAAGTCGATAAGGTTGTTAAGAAGGCATATGGAGTCTTAGCTTTTATTGGTAGGGGGATTGAATTTCGGAGCCGCAACGTCATGTTGCAACTGTACAAAACTCTAGTGCGGCCGCACTTGGAGTATTGTGTGCAGTTCTGGTCCCCACATTATAAGAAAGATGTGGAGGCATTGGAGAGGGTACAGAGGAGGTTTACCAGGATGTTGCCTGGTATGGAGGGCAGGTCTTATGAAGAGAGGCTGAGGGATTTGAGGTTGTTTTCGTTAGAAAGGAGGCGGCTAAGAGGGGACCTTATCGAAACATATAAGATGATTAGAGGTTTAGATAGGGTGGACAGTGATAGCCTTTTTCCTAGGATGGAGAAAACTAGCACGAGGGGACACAGCTTTAAATTAAGGGGTGATAGTTATAGGACGGATATCAGAGGTAGGTTCTTTACCCAAAGGGTGGTTCGGGAGTGGAATGCCCTGCCTGCAGCAGTTGTAGATGCGCCAAGTTTGGTGGCGTTTAAGAGGTTAGTTGATAAGTATATGGAAGAGAAGGGAATGGTTTAGTTTGGAGGGTCATTGCTTTTTATATTCGGCAACATCGAAGGCCGAAGGGCCTGTTCTGTGCTGTAATGTTCTATGTTCTATGTTCTATGTAACATTCTCTACTTGATATGCTGCAGGAAAGGATATCCCTAGGCATGGTACATTGAAGAGATGCTATGACAACAGATGGATGAACACCACTCGACAATCACCAGGCAAGACCGTTCTCTTTCTGTTGGGGAACACTTTAGTGGTCACAGGCATTCGGCCTCTGATCTTCAGGTCAGCATTCTCCAAGGTGGCCTTCACGACACACAGCAATGCAAAGTTGCTGAGGAGAAATTGATAGCCAAGTTCCACATGCAGTAAGACAGCCTCAACCAGGATCTTGGGTTCATGTCACACTATTTGTAACCCCCATGATTTGCCTGGGCTTACAAAATCTCACTAACTGTCTTGGTTGGAGACAGTACACATCTCTTTAACCTGTGCTTAACTCTCTCTCCATTCACATTGTTTGTGCCTTTAAGGCTTGATTACCTGTAAAGACTCACATTCCAATCATTATTTTGTAAATTCAGTTTGTGTCTTTATATGCTCTGTTTGTGAACTGACTGAACTCCTACTTACTTGACAAAGGAGCAGCGCTCCAAAAGCTGGTGCTTTTTGCTACCAAATAAACCTGTTGGACTTTAACCTGGAGTTGTGAGACTTCTTACTGCATCTATGGGGTACCCAGAACTTCCAGTAACCAATAATTGTCCTTGAGCTGAGAGACATGTATCTTCCTCCTGACTCTCATTAGCTTCACTCCTGGAGTGCTCTGGCTATAGATATATACATCGAATCTCAGTGCAGAAGGAAGCCATTCAGCCCATTGAGTCAGTACCAATCACAATCCCACACAGAACTTATTCCCAAAACTCCTCACAATTATCCTGCTAATCCCCCTGGAATTGTAGTCAATTTTAGCATGGCCAATCAACCTAGCCTGCATGTCTTTAGACTGTGGGAGGAAAACCGGAGCTCTTGAAGAAAATCCGCGCAGACACAGGGAAGATGTGCAAACTCCATACGGACAGTGATCCAAGGCCAGAATTGAACCCATGTCTCTGGTGTTCTGAGGTAGCTGTGCTAAACACTGTGCCACTATACACCCATTACTAAACCCCATCTGGTTCACTAATATCCTTTAGGAAAGGAAATCTGCCATCCTCACCCAGTCTGGCCTACATGTGACTCCAGAGTCACAGCAATGTGGTTGACCCTGAAATGTTGAGTGACCTATTCAGTTTCAAGCTAAATTAGAAAAATAGAATCCCTACAATGCAGAAGGAGGCCATTCAGCCCATCAAGTCTACAATCCTACCCAAGCTCTATCACAATGCATTCATCCTAACTAGTCTCACAGACATTAAGGGACAATTTAGCATGGCCAATCCACTGCACCCACACAACTTAGGACTGGTGGGAGGAAACCAGAGCAGCCGGAGGAAACCCATGCAGACGAGGGGAGAGTGAGCAAACTCCACCAGTCAGTGACCCACGCCGGGGATCAAACCTGGGTCCCTGGCGTTTTGAGGCAGCAGCGCTAACCACTGTGCCACCGAGCCTCTCATTAGGGTGGTCCAAGAAATGCTGGCCTTGCCAGCAACACTCATTCCAAAATGAATGTCCTGTCTAGATCTGCAATCAAAATACTGTCTCTCTCTCTCTGTTTACTCGTATCCAGCTCCATTCACATCCTGAGACTTGTAGGTGATTGCTTTAAATCCAGCAATTATTGGAGGAAAGTATCTGCTGTCATGAGAAATGACAGCAATCATTGACAATGACAGCAGTGAACCAAAGTGATCAATAGGTTTTTGCCCAGTATATCTCCATATGATTTTATCCCAGATGGTGAGGATAAAGGTAGAAGCTGTTCCCTTTGGCAAAAAGGATCCCATTGGACACCACTTAAGTGATTGGCAAGGAAAGTAACGATGATATAAGGAAAGATGATTTTACGCAGAATGTGCTTAGAATCTGGAATGCATTGCCTCAGTAGAATCATAAAAACCCTACAGTGCAGAAAAGGCTATTCAGCCCATCGAGCCTGCACTGACCACAGTCCCACCTATCCCCATAACCCCACGTATTTATCCCACTAATCCTTCCACCCTACACATCCCAGGACACCAAGGGGCAATTTAGCATGGACAATGTATCTCACTCACAACATCTTTTGACTGTGGGAGGAAACCGGAGCACACAGAGAAAACCCCTGCAGATATGTGCAAACTCCACATAGGCAGTCACCAAAACCAGTACTTGAACCTGGGTCCCTGGAGCTGTGAGGCAGCAATGCTATCCGCTATATCACCGTGTCACCCCGTAACTTTCAAAATATCATCAGTGGCAACTTGTATTGATATAGTGCCTTCATCATATTGCAACACCTCAAAGAACTTTGCATTATCAAACCACAGAATGAGGTATTAGGGCAAATAATTAAAAACTTAATGTTTTAAGTCTGAAGGAAGGAAGTGAGATGGAGAGGTGGAGTTTTGAGGCAGGGAATTCCAGAGCTTAAAGCTTTGGGAGCTAGAGACAGGGCCAACAGTGGTGCAGCAGTCATAGTCAGGGATAATCAATAGGGCAGTGCAGGAGGAGCGCTGTTATCTCAAACTAGAGATTGCAGCAGTAGGGAAGAGCTTAAACTAGGGATAGATGTGACAAGAATTGTAAAGACAGGCATTTTCTTAGCAGTAGGTAGTGTTACAACACAGAGGTTAATCCCTTTTATCTCACATCGCAATCTGGTAGAAGTGTTTGGGAAGGTGTGAACTGTCCATCACTAATATTTAGAAATTCATTAACAGAAATCCCTGACACTCACGTTAAGTGAATAATTAAAAAGTTGTTTATTTAACTGACCAGAACTTTAACTAAACAACTAAATACTAATTAAAGGATGGCTCAGCTGAAATGCTGCTTAAATAAATACAAGGACCATTCAGTACCTAAATACTAATAACAGAAATTTACTCACTCTCAAAAAATATATACAACCAGGTCTGATGGCATTTCAGAAGTTTTGGAGTCTGTAAGATCTTTCTGATTTGACATCCTGTTGTTAGATAGATGGAGAATTCTCTTCAGAGATATTTCTTTAGCTAGCAAGATGGCCTTCTGTTCCGTATGGCTCTCCATTGAACCTAATTGAACAGCAGTCAGGCAATTGAGCTCCTGTTTATACTCCTGATGACCTGTCCATTCCCTGTAACTGGATTGGTCTGAGGTTGGCAACACCAGCAAATTCAAATTTGAAAGGTCCCTGTTAGCTGAATGTTTTCTTTCAACTTAAAGGCTGTTAGCTGAGTGTTGTCTTTAAACTCATAGGCTACCAAAATGCAAAAGTCTGTAGAGCCTGTTGCTAAGGCAATGTTCTGCAAATTCTTCTGCTTTCTCAGAAAACTAAGGAAATTTGGCATGTCAGCTACGACTGTCACCAATTCTTACAGATGCACCATAGAAAGCATTCTTTCTGGTTGTATCACAGTCTAATAAGGCACCTGCTGTGCTCAAGACTGCAAGGAACTGTAAAAGGTTGTGAATGTGGCCCAAACCATCACACAAACCAGCCTCCCATCCATTGACTCTGTCTACACTTCCCACTGCCTCGGCAAAGCAGCCAGCATAATTAGGGATCCCATGCACCCTGGACATTCTCTTTTCCACCTTCCCCAATCGGGAAAAAGATACAGAAGTCTGAGAATACATATCAACTGACTCAAGAAGAGCTTCTTTGCTGCTGCTATCAGACTTTTGAATGGACCTACCTTGCATTAAGTTGATCTTTCTCTACACCCTAGCTATGACTGTAACACTGTCTCCTTTCTGCACATCCTGCACGCTCTCCTTTCCCTCCCTGCTTTATCTGTATAGTGCTCAAGAAACTATGTTAATACATGTGACAATAAAAAATTAAATCAAATCAAATCAAACAGCAATGTAATCTGCGTTCTGTAATCGAAACTCCGACTACTTACCAGAACATTTCTTAAATGTTCTTTTTTTGCCTTGGTTGTAGCTACCAAACAAATGCACCATCCGTATTGTATAAAATAAAAAGTAGATTAGGATTTGGTCCATACTTATTTCACGGTGAAGTTTGTATCAGTCAGATCAAGTATTAACCATTACATTTGATGCTTTCTATACGTATATGATTTGCTTGCTCCGTGCGAAACAGTTCTGTGATTCTAAATGGGAGGTTTCTTGGATGGAGTTGTTGTTTAGAGTTGTGAGTGAAACAGTCAGTGCGACTCTCTGGCATTAGGTCTTGATTCAATGATAGATTCCTGCAGAATGTTCTCTCCCAGGCTGGCTATAAAATTCAGCAGGGTCCACTGCTCCCTATACCCTGAGCCATTGTACACTAGTCTTCTCCAGCAGAAACACTGCAACTTGATTCACTTCACAAGGGTAAACAGGCATTGATGTGGTTGGGTGTTGTAAGAAGTCCGTCTTTTCTCGATTTAGAAAATAAGCAGCTGAGTAGGTTGCTGGTTACAATCCCTTTAACTAAAACATGCTAGGAATTCAAGGATTTGAATACTTACTACAAGTTTCCCAGATCCTGCCTTCCCCAAAATAGAGGATTTGGATAAAGCACAAAGCAGGGTAATTGTAGGGAAATTCTCAACACTATTTTTGGGGAGGCTTGCAGGTTTGCGACATGGTGTGGCACAGTGGCAAAGTGATTAGTATTGCTGCCTCACCGCGCCAGGGAGCTGGATGCAATTCTGGTCTTGGGTCACTGACTGTGTGGAGTTTGCACATTCTCCCAGTGTTAGCCTTTCCATCTCAGATGTTGGCATTGCATGGGTTTTAATAGATATCACAGGTGAGTTGATATCACTGGACATACTGAGTTGCTGGGTTGCAATCAAGTAAAGAAGAAAGGGTATATTGTACACCAGTTCACTGGATGGCATAGATGGGTTCACTTTCAGGGATTCTGTTGGGTGGCCTATCGGAGGATGCAGATGAGGATGCAAGCTGAGATGCTTGGTGCATTGATAGTGTGCTCCCACTGCCAAGGTGCTTGGGTGGCATAGTGGCACAGTAGTTGGCACTGCTGCTCACAGTGCCAGGGATCCAGGTTTGATTCCCAGCTTGGGTCACTATGGAGCCTGCACTTTCTCCCCAAGTCTACGTGGGTTTCCTCCAGGTGCTCCGGTTTCCTCCCACAGTCCGAAAGACATGCTGGTTAGAGTGCATTGGCCATGCTAAATTCTCCCTCAGTGTACCCGAACAGGCACCGAAGTGTGGCAACTAAAGGATTTTCACAGTAACTTCACTACAGTGTTGATGTAAGCCTACTTGTCACAATAAATAAATTTTAAAAGGATTGATTGTAATGTGGCACAGGGCTGTACACTAGATCTCGCAGCCCACCATTGTCTCCATGGGATTGGTGCACTAACAGTCCCAGGCGCGATGGACTGTCTGCTGATCAATGCTGTGGTCAGTTTTCACTGCAGAACAGCTGGAATCCAGTCAATGTCTCAGTGCTGCACTGGACATCAGATGGAGATCGTGAGATCCATGCTTGATGCCACACAGACCCAGACTGCTGCCATCATAGATTAGGATACCATGCCCAAAATCTCTCATGGCACTTTATTTTCCAGTGGGATTGCAGAGGCGCTTGTCCTTGGCAGTGACAGTGGTACCATGGAGTATAAACTTGTTATCCTCTCTCAGAATGGCAACATTTGTGTTCTAACAATTGCCATTCTGCTTACACCCTCGCGGCCACCTCTCAGCTAGTTCAGACTGCTGCTGCTCATACCAAGGTTGTTGTAATCCCCATAGAGACCAATAACTTTTTTAAAAGGAATTTGTATTTCCGGTGACCAACTTAAAGGATTTCATGACAAGATTTGAAGTTTTGCAAGCTTTACTGCAACAAACAAACTAAAAGCAACACTCGTTAAACAATGCTTAGTTGGCTTTATTTTATACTTTAAACTTCAGAACAAAACTTTCCCTGTTTATCTTTAGCACAACAGAATATCTCTTGCTTCATGCTTATCCTCCTCTCTTCCCTGATGTTCAACATTCACTTGTCCTGGAGCCAATCCAAAATGATTCTTAGCTCTCAAGAATTTATTTCCATTATTTTCCCTTTCCAACCTGATAATTTTTAAATCCAAAATTGTCTTTCATGGTGAGAATTTTTCCTGTTTGATTCTCCCTCTAGCACAAGTTTGGCAAATCTGCCAGTCTTGTTTTAAACCCTCACAAGTATACTCTTTTCATTTTGGGTGTGAATATCCACACACATTTCTGTGTGGTGAACCATGAAGACTTTCAACTTCTAGTTGCTGTCTCTTGTCCAGATTTGCTAGACTGTGTATTTCAGGAATATTTTCAAAGCCCTTCTCTTCTCAAAGCCCATCTCCATGAAAATGTGAACCACATAGGCCTTTTATCCAGGTAAAAACCTGATTAGCTATCTTTTAAAATCCAGCTCTTGGAAGTAAATGAACAGTTTATAATTTAACCATTTGCAACTCATCATTCCTGACACCTTGATAAAAGAAAATTACTGTGATGTTAATTACAGAAAATACAAGAAAATCTCTTCCACAATCACTCAGGCTTGCAACGTTGGCTCTGTTCTCCCTGCACAGATGCTGTCAGACCTGCAGATATTTTCCAGTATTTTCAATTTTTTTTTGTATTCTCAACAGCTTGCTGGGGCTTTGGCAAATCTTGGTCTAATCACTGTAAATAGAGATGCTGCTGCATCTCTAATTCCAATTGGAGTCTCCAATTGTGTACACCTTACACCTTATTTTTAGCAAAATAAAACAAGTTTAACTTCAAGCTTTAACAGCTATGTCAGCCACTTGTTGATGGGCAGATCACAGGACAGCTCAGACAGACTTAAGACCAGTTCTCATTTCACCTTAAATCAAAGATAGTCACAAAATATCACAATCTTATAAACTACATAACAAGATGGCACAGTCTGATCTGAATGTCAAGCCCCAGAGATGCTCAATGATGTTCCACAAGGCAATCTGCAGCCTCCTCCAGTGAGAACCACCACTTATCCAGCAACTGTTAGAGCACCAGGCCAGGTTAAAGCAGCAATGAGACAGGCACAAGGGAATTCACAAGGGGAAATAGTTCACTTCGGTTTGTATAATTGGATGGATTTTTGGATAACGATGTTAATTTTTTTATCCATTTATAGGATGTGAGCATCGTTGGCTACATCAGCATTTATTGCTCATCCCTAATTATCCTTGGGAAGATGGTGTTGAACTGCCTTCTTGAACCACTGCATTCCTTGTCCTTCTAAATTGAAGTGGTTTGGAAGGTACTGTCTAAGGAACCTTTGGGAGTTCCTACAGTGCATCTTGTAGATAGTACATATGGCTGCCACTGTGTGTCAGTGGTGGAAGGATTGAATGTTTGCGGATGGGGTGGTGTTAAAGTGGGCTGTGTTGTCCTGGATGGTGTGAAGTTTCTTGAGTGTTGTTGGAGTTGCACCCATCCAGGCAAGTGTGGAATATTCCATCACACTCCTGACTTGTGCCTTGTAGATGCTGGGCAGGTTTTGAGGAGTCAAGAAGTGAGTGAACCACTACAATATTCCTAGCCTCTGACCTGCTTTTGTAATTACAGTACAATATTTATATGGCTGGGGTCCAGTTCAGGTTGTGGTCAATGGTAACCCCCACTGATGTTGATGGTGGGGGTTACAGTGATCTTTTTATTCATTCATGGGACATGGGTGTCGCTGGCTGGCCAGCATTTATTGCTCATCCCTAGTTACCCTTGAGAAGGTGGTGGTGAGCTGCCTTTTCAAATTGCTGTGTCCATATTCTCTGGGTTGACCCCCAATGCCGTTTGGGAGGAAATTCCAGGATTTTGACCCAGCGACTGCAAAGGAACAGCAGTATATTTCCATGTCAGGATGGTGAGTGGTTTGGGTGATGGTGTTCCCATTTATCTGCTGCCCTTGTCCTTCTATATGGAAGTGGTCATGGGATTGGAAGATACTGTTTAAGGATCTTTGGTGAATTGCTGCAGTGCATCTTGTGGATAGTGCACACTGCTGCTACTGAGGATCCGTGGTGGAGAGAGTGGATGTTTGTAGATGTGGCGCTAATGTGGGAGGGAATTGTTGGGGCCTTGAGAGAAATCTTTAAATCCTCACTGGCTACAGGGGATCCCAGAGGATTGGAGAATAGCTAATGTTGTTCCTTTGTTTAAAAAGGATGCAAGAGTAATCCAGGTAATTACAGGCAGGTTGAGCATTACATCATCGGTAGGGAAATTATTGGAGAGGATTCTTTGAGACAAGATTTACTCCCAACTTGGAAATAAGTGGATGTATTAGAAAGAGGCAATATGATTTGGTGAAGGGGAGGTCATGTCTCACTAACTTGATTGAGTTTTTCAAAGAAATGATGAAGATGATTGATGAGGGTAAGGCAGTGGATGTTGTTTACATAGAGTTTCGTAAGACCTTTACAAGGTCCTTTCATAACAGATTGGTACAGAAGGTGAAGTCACACAGGATCAGTGGTGAGCTGGCAAAATGAATACAGATCTGGCTCAGTCATAGAAGACAAAGGATAGCAGTGGGAGGATGCATTTCTGAATGGAGGGCTATGGCAAGTGGCATTCCTTATAGATCAGTGCTGGGACCTTTGCTGTTTGTAATATGTAGAAATGATTTGGAGGAAAATGTAACTGGTTTGATTAGTAAGTTTGTGGATGACACAAAGATTGGTGGATTTGCAGATGTTGATGAGGACTGTCAGAGGATACAGAAGTATATAGATCTCTTGGGCAGATAGATGGCAGATGGAGTTTAATCTGGGAAAATGTGAGGTAATGCATTTTGGAAGGTCTAATAGTGATAGGAAATATACAATAAATGGCAGAAATCTTAAGAGTATTTATAGACAGAGGGATCTGGCTGTAGAGATACTTGGTCACTGAAAGTGGCAATGCAGGTGGAGAAAATAGTCAAGAAGATAAACAGCATGCTTGCTTTCATTGAGTTTAAAAATTGGCAAATCATGTTGCAACTTCATAGAACCTTAGTTAGGCTGCATTTGGAATTATAGTGTTCAAATCTGGTCGCCATATTACGAGAAAAATGTGGAGGCTTTGGAGGGAGTACAAAAAAGAGCTATCAGTACGTTGCCTGGTGTGGAGGGAGGTTGGAGAAACTTGGTTTGTTCTTGCTGGAATGTCAGAGGTTGACTTGATAGAAATTGACGAGATTATAAGAGGCATGGACAGAGTGAATAGTCAAAAACTCTTTCCCAGGGAGGAAGACTCAATTACTAGAGGGCAAAGGTTTATGGTGTGGGGGTTAAGGTTTAAAGGAAATGTACAAGGCACGTTTTTTACACAGAGGGTGATGGATGCTGGGGGAAATAGTGGAAGCAACTACAATAGTGACTTTTAAGGGGTATCTGGACAAATGCTTGAAGAGGATGGGAATAGAGGAATATGGTCCTCAGAAGGGTAGGAGGTTTTGTTCGGTTGGACAGCATGGTTAGTGCAGGCTTGGAGGGCTGAAGGGCGCATTCCTGTGCTGTAATTTTCTTTGGTCTTTGTTCTTTGTGAAGGATTCAGTGAAACTGCACATTAGTCCTGTCAATGCTTGGAATAGAATAAAAATCCAGTGAATAAGTATTGGATCAAAAGACAGCAGATATTAAGGGAACAGTGTACGTGTTTATATGCTTGCATATATGCATGTGTGTACATATGTATGTACATGTTTATATTCAGGTTGTATCACAGCTCGATATGGGCTCCTGTTCTGCCCAAGACTACAAGAAACTACAAAAGGTCATGAGCGAATCCATCACACAAACCAGCCTTCCATTCATTGACATTGTCTATACTTCCCACTGCCTTGGAAAAGCAGCCAGCATAATTAAGGATGTCACGCACGGACATTCTCTCTTCCACCTTCTTCCATCGGGAAAAAGGTACAAAATTCTGAAGTCACATACCAACCAATTCAAGAACAGCTTCTTTCCTGCTGCCGTTAGACTTTTGAATGGACCTACCTCGCATTAAGTTGATCTTTCTCTACACTCTAGCTATGATTGTAACACTACGTTCTGCAATCTCTCCTTGCCTTCTCTATGAAAGATATGCTTTGCCTGTATAGCACACAAGAAACAATACTTTTCACTGTATAATTCATGTGACAATGATAAATCAAATCGAATCAAATATATGCATGTGTGTATATATGTGTGTATGTGTATAAATGTGTGTGTATAGATAGGTGTGTATATATACATGTATATATATATGTATGTGTGTATATATATGTATGTGTATATATATATGTGTATATATGTGTATATATATGTGTGTATATCCATATATGTGTATATCCATATATGTGTGTATATATGTGTGTATATGTGTGTATATCCATATATGTGTGTGCATGTACATATATGTAATTACGCACACATTGTCTATATACAATATATAATGTACTAGTAGAACATTGGGAAATTTGACCATGTCTTTATCTGACCTCGTTTTGTTTGCAGGTTAATGTATATGAAAGGAATATTATTAATCCTTCTGAACTGACATTGCAATAAGTTATTCAAGTTGTATTTTAAGAACTTTATCCCTAACTCTAGGATGTGGCTAGAGCTTTGAAGCTGTGCATGTTGCCTTGCTCCCCTCAACCCCCACCCCTACCCCCTTCCCCCCAGTGCCCACCCCCAGCCCGTCCCGGACAGGTGCTTGTGCTATGTAGGTGCCCAACGCACTAGTTATTCATAAACTGTGCGTGAGTTCGCAGATGAGAAATTGGCAAATACACCCACCATACCAAAGACCGTGAGACTATCCGGCGCAGGAGTCTCACAACATAACACTCGGCAGCCCAGGAATTTGCAAGTGCCATTGGTGCTAAGAGTGCAAAACACTGTGAAATTCAGAAATACAATTCTGAAAGATTGAAGTGGGGCTGCTGTGAGCAGATTCAATTGCTGGTGTGATAAAGATTGGAATAAAAACAGCACGTGCCGCAAAAATTTCGGCCGATCTGGCAGCATCTGAAGAGAGAGACAGATGCAGAGAGATGGACTCTTCACAACTACCGGCAGACCTGCCAATATTTTTCAACATTCCCAGTTTTGATTTCAGATTTTTAGCGTACGCTCTGTCCTGCTTTTACTTCTAGCGATTGAGTGTGCTTGGCCGCACTTGTATCTGACTGACATCGGTGATTTTTTTTAGCTTAATGTTTAGTGTTACAAATAGGCTGGCATTAACACCGCAATGAAGTTACTGTGAAAATCCCTTAGTCGCCACGCTCTGGCACCTATTCGGGCACACACAGAGGGAGAATTTAGCACGGCCAATGTACCCTAACCAGCACGTCTTTCGGACTATGGGAGGAAACCGGAGTAGCTGGAGGAAACCCACGCAGACATGGAGAGATTGTGCAAGCTCCACATAGACAGTGACCCAAGCTGGGAATCAAACCTGGGTTCCTAGCTTTGTAAGGCAGCAGTGCTAACCATTGTGCCACCATGGTACAGGTGTTATTCGGTGTTATGTGCAACTTTTTATACATGTCCAAATGAAACAATAAAGTCTGTGGATGTTGTTCAGAAGAATGCACTAATGCCTGAGGGAAATCTAACCTCTACCTTCAATCAAACAGGGGCTTGTTGAGAATTGTGACTATTATTTGTGTGGGTGGAGCGGAGGGGGAAGAAACAAGGATTCTTTTTATAACTGGAATATTATAGTGAGCAGGAGTTATAACTAAATTATATTGGGACAAAACAAATTGTTTCCCAGCCTCTGAGATGTATAAACCTCTCTAGTATAAACCGCCAGTGTCACAGTTGTGTGAAGTCTGCTATCTAATGGCATTTAAAGTAGTAATCACTGGTTTGTGACAGGCATGTCCAACCCAACTGGAATACAGTTAACCCAGCGATACGAAAGCAAAGATTTTTTATTTTTGAATAAGATTTTAAAATAATCAGATACTAACTGGGGCTGTGCTAAAGGGTTTAATCCCGTCTCTGACTTTCCAAACATCAGTAGGGTGGGTCATGTTGGGATGGCCCTGGTAGTTAGTGCAGGGAGGGGATTGAGGAATTGGGGAGGGGTCTTCAGCAGGGGTTGAGCCAATGCCAAGAACTGGATTCATTCACTCACTGTCCCAGATTCTTTCATAGAAGTCAGAGAAATCCCACAGTGCAGAAGGAGGCCATTTGGCCCATTGAGTCTGCACTGACAACAATCCCAGGCTCTATCCCCACAACCCCATACAGAAAATCCCTCTAACCTACACATCTCAGGACACTGAGAGCAATTTACAAAGAACAAAACAGCACGGGAAACAGGCCCTTCGGCCCAACGAGCCCGCGCCGCCACCCCGATGTTCCCATCTCGACCCGCGATCCCTGTCCATGTTTATAGATCTATGGATTAAAAACCAAATTTGAGACAATTTAGGGAGAATTTGTTCTGCCAATTAGCCTAAGAGCACATCTTTGGGATGTGGGAGGAAACCGGAGCTCCCAGAGAAAACCCACGCAAGCACGGGGAGAATGCGCAAACTCCCACAGACACAGGCCCAAATCCATGTATCTGCACAGCACAGCAATAGTCACTGAGCTGTCGTGTTGCCCATCAGGTTTTGATTAGCACAGCGAATCAACCCAACCCACACATCATTGGACTTCTTTGTTTTAACTTTGCTACTCACCACTTGCCCCTCTCTCTCTCTCCCACCTTAATCATTTGGTAGCACAGGCCGATCCCAAAATAATGGAAAGGTGTTCGTTTTTACTGTGTGTTGCACCTGTTACTTCGCTTCCTTACTCTAGCTGGGAAACTGAGCAGGTGTCAAGGTGATTAATTCGAGTGGTTTGGCTTTGTAGAATGAGCTAAACTTTAATGGCAATGTTATTGTTTGGGAGGCCAGAGCTTTTCCACTTGGAGAAGTAAGTACAAACTGTGTGGGTAAATAGGGACAGTAAGAAGTCTCACAACACCAGGTTAAACTTCAACAGGTTTGTTTGGAATAATGAGCTTTCAGAGTACTGCTCCTTCATCAGGTGAGTTGAAAGGTGGATTCACAAACATGACATATATTGACAACTGTAAGATAGTAACTGGAGTATTTACAGGTAATCAAGTTTTCACAGGTGCAGACAATGCAAGTAGAGAGAGATTTATTCACAGGTTACAGAGGAGTGAATTGTCTCAAGCCAGGACAGTTAGTAAGATTTTGCAAGGCTAGGTCAAATGGTGGGAATTACACAGAGTGTGACATGTACACAAGGATCTTGCATGCGGAACTTGGCTATCAGTTTTTGCTGGGTGAGTCTGCATTTGAGGGTGCTTTGGAGAATGCTTACCTGAAGATCAGAGGCTGAATGCCCTTTACTGCTGAAGTGGAAGGAAACAGTCTTGCCTGGTGATTGTGGAGCAGTGTCCGTTTATCCATTGTTGGAGCGACTGCATGCTTTCCCCAATGTACCATGCCTCAGGGCATCCCTTCCTGCTGCGTATTAGGTAGACAATGTTGGCCAAGGTGCATGAGTATGTACTGTATACCATGCCCATCCCAACCCCATCTCCACATCACAGCTACATGGAGAGGCTCCGTTTCTGACTGCTGTCAATCTTTTTGACAAGTCGAATAAACTCAATCAAATAAATTGAGGGACAAATTAAAAGGGGCAGCCCCCATAAGGAAAGGAGCTCCCCCCCCCCAAAGCAAAAGACAAAGCAGAATGGAAATTTAAAGCATTAAATTAACATGTGGTTAAAGGGATGAGTTACACACCCCCAGTCTCTGCCTGGAAGTCCTTGATAGTGCACTTGGACACTGCATTCTCCCTCTCTCCAGGGACACTCCAGTTGCAGCAGGATGAAGGAAATATTGATTAGAAATGAGGATCCAGAAGATTTCGAGCACATTGTGCATTGCCCAAAGCCGATCATTTCTGGGACATCAGCTGTTTGAGCTTATTCCTATTTAAAAAGAAAATCACAGAATCATACTAACAGTGCAGAAGGGGGATATTCGGCCCGCCTTGGCCCTACTAGCTCAGTTAGCCATCCCCCACCCAACCCAAGAGAATAAATTATTAGAGAATTGCCCCCTGTGTACTGATTGAATTCGTGAGGTTCGATTGTGAGTCTTGTTTCTAAACTCGCCAAACTTTGTAACAATCATGCAGTAAACTTGGACAGACAGAACGGCGACTCTTGAACCATTCGCTCTTTGTGGAAGTATTTTATTTTGCCTGTGCTTCAAGAGACAAGGTGTGCCGTTGCTGTTAACAAGAGTTGGGCAACATGTGTTTAGTTGTGCGGAGATTCTCTGATTTAATTAACTACCTCGTTCGGTTAGAATCTAATACATTCTCTCTCGATGGGGGCATTATCTTGTGTTTTAATTGTTAATTACCTATAAGCCTTGGCTGAGACAGGTTGTAGAGACGGTAACTGTGCTGTCCCCCGCCCCCATTCTGCATCATCATGTGTTCCTGACAGTTTGCCCTGTTACAGTCTTAATTAATACTCACACATTCTGCCCAAGCTGAAATGGCCAATTGTGATCCACGCAAGGCTGGAGGGCTGCAAACACTTGGTGCCATCTGTAAGTACCAGGGCTTGAGGAGGAGTCCAGACTTCTGGGGAAGGGGGGGGGGGGGTGTTACCTGTCACTCACAGGGGAATTGTGAGTGTGAGTCAGAATAAACCAATTCACTGTCCCTGATCTGAACCCAGAAACCAAAGACACAAGTCCAAGGCAATGAGGTGAGCTGAGGAGCTGGGCATTGCAACGACCGGTTATTCAACCCAGGGGATCCATCACTCTGTTCAAAGCGTGCATCTCCCCTGAGGAGGATGGAGGAAGGTCTTTTCGACTTTGAGCAAGATGCAGGGGGAGAGTTGGCTTTCTGGGGTCAGTTTGACCCCCCCTATCAGCTGCAGAACCAGTTGGAGGGTATGAATTTTGACTGTCCACCTGTCAGTGCTCAGCTCTCCCCCTGGGCTTCGTACCCCTGCCAGCCTGCCTTCCCCGAGGCACAGTTCTCCCTGTTGGACCTGGACCTTCAGTCCTTGCAGGGTGCTGGAGAGGTCAGCTCCTGCCCGGAGGAGCCCCTTCCTGGGAAAGGACGCCAGCGGCGCCTGCTGCCCTCGCACCCGTACAGGGCGCAGAGATATGCGGCCAACATCCGCGAGAGGAAACGGATGCTGAGCATTAACTCTGCCTTCGACCAGCTCAGGTGTCACGTCCCCACTTTCCCGTACGAGAAACGCCTGTCCAAGATCGACACCCTGCGGCTGGCCATCGCCTACATCGCCCTGCTCCGGGAGATCCTGCTCTCCGGCTCCGAACCCAAAGCTTACCTGGAGCAGTGCATGAAAAGCGGCTATCAGAACAAGAGCGATGCCATCTGGAACACCAGCGGTGAGTTGGGAATAGAAATTAGATCGTAGAGTCCCTACAGTGCAGAAGGACATTTGGCCCACTGAGCCTCTACTGGCTACAATACTCCCACGCCCTATCCCTTAACCCCAAGCAGTTACCCTAGCTAGTTCTCCTGACACTAAGGGGCAATTTAGCATGGCCAATCCACCTAACCTGCACATCTTTGAACACTAACGGGCAATTTATCATGGCTAATCCACCTAACCAGCATGTCTTTGGACACTAGGGGCAATTTAGCATGGCCAATACACCTAACCAGCATGTCTTTGGACACTAGGGGCAATTTAGCATGGCCAATCCACCTAATCTGTGCATCTTTGCACACTAAAAGACAACTTAATATGGCCAATCCATCTAACCCCCACATCTTTGGTTTCGATTTGCTTTGATTTATTATTGTCACATGTATTAGCATACAGTGGAAAGTATTGTTTCTTGTGCACTATGCAGCCAAAGCATACCATTCATCGAGAAGGAAAGGAGACTGCAGAATGTTGTGTTGCAGTTATAGCTAGGATGTAGAGAAAGATCAACTTAATGCAAGATAGGTTCATTCAAAAGTCTGGCAGCAGCAGGAAAGAAGTTGTTCTTGAGTCCATTGGTATGTGACCTCAGACTTTTGAATCTTTCTCCCGAAGGAAGAAGGTGGGAGAGAGATTCTCTGGGGTGCGTGCAGTCCTTAATTATGCTGGCTGCTTTTCCGAGACAGCGGGAAGTGTAGACAGAGTCAATGGATGGGAAGCTGGTTTGCATGATGGATTGGGCTACATTCACAATCTTTTGTAGTTTTTTGCAATCTTTGGCAGAGCAGGAGCCACACAAAGTTGAGATACAACTAGAAAGAATCCTTTCTATGGTGCATCTGTAAAAGTTGGTGTGGTTTATGGCCAATCCACCTAAACCACATGCACATCTTTGAACAATAAGGGGTAACTTGGCATGGCCAATCTCCCTAACCTCCACATGGTTGAACACTAAGGGGCAATTTAGCATGGCCAATTCACCTAACCTGCACGTCTTTCAACAATTTAGCATGGCCAATCCCCTGACATACACATCTTTGCACACTAAGGGGCAATTTAGCATGACCAATCCATCTAACCTGCAAGTCTTTGAATACTAATGGGCAATTTAGCATGGCCAATCCCCATAACATACACATCTTTGAACCCTAAGGGGCAATTTAGAATGGCCAATCCATCTAACCTGCACATCTATGAACACTATGGGGCAATTTAGCATGGCCAATCCACCTAACCTACACATCTTTTTGCACTATGGGACAATTTAACATGGCCAATCCAACCAACCTACACATTTTTCAGACTGTGGGAGGAAACCGGCGCACCTGGAAGAAACCCACGCAGACACAGGGAGAATGAGCAAACTCCACACAGGCAGTGAGTGACCCAAGCTGGGAATTGAACCCAGGTCCTTGGTGTGCTGAGGCAGTGGTGCTAACTGCTGTGCCACTATGCTGCTCACTAACAGATGCTGAAAATAGTCAGCAGGCCAAGCAGCAATTGTGAAGGTAGACAGCTCAGGTCACTGGTCAGGTTCCCAGGAAAGATCACACTGCTGAAATATTGATATTTACAATTCCAGCATCCATTAATTAATATTGACAGACACAAAAAGGACCTGAGGGGGAATTTCTTCACACAGAGAGTGGTGAGTGTCTAGAATGAGCTGCCAGAGGCGGCAGTGAAGGTGGGCACAATTTGTCTTTTAAAGAACATTTAGACAGTTACATGGGTAAAATATATATAGAGGGATATGGGTAAAATGTGGGCAATTGGGACTAGCTTAGCTGTTAAAATAAAGGGCAGCATGGACAAATTGGACCAAAGGGTCTGTTTCCATGCTGTAAACCTCTGACTCATATCCAATTCATGAAACTTAGAGGGTGGTGAATGTGTGCAATTCACTACCACAGAAAATAGTTGAGGCCAAAATGTTGTGTGATTTGAAGAAGAAATTAGATATAGCTCTTGGGGCTAAAAAGATATGGGGGAATCAGGATATTGAATTTGATGATCAGCCATGATCATAATGAATGGCAGAGCAGGCTCGAAAGGTCAAATAGCCCTTCTAGTTCCTTCTTCTAGTTTCTGTTTCTATTTCTAAGGAGGATTATAATCCTGGTTAATGTAGACTGTCAAATCTCAGTATCCTTAAACTTGGTGCAAGGAATGATGGCTCTTTGAAGCGTGGTCACTGTTGCCATGTGGGAAGTGCACACAGGATCCCACCGACAACAATCAATTTTTAATGATTTTAAAGTTTATTTGTTAGTCACAAATAAACTTACATTAACACTACAATGAAGTTACTGTGAAAATCTCCTAGTCGCCACATTCTGGCACCTGTTCGAGTACACTGAGACAATTTAACGTGGCCAATGCACCTAACCAGCACGTCTTTCAGGCTGTGGGAGGAAACCAGAGCACCCGGAGGAAAGCCACGCAGACACAGGGAGAACGTGCAAACTCCACACAGACAGTGATTGAAGGCGTGAATCGAATCCAAGTTCCTGGCACTGTGAGGCAGCAGTGCTAACCACTGTGCCACCATGCCACCCAATCATGCCAGGGTTGCTTGTTTTAGTGCTGCTGACTGAAAAGTAGATAAGTGTTGGTTGCAATCTCTCCTCAGAGTAGATGGTAGCCTGGGATCCCTTTACATCCACTAAAGAGAGAGGATGGGACATCAGTTAAATGTCTCTTCTGAAAGATAGCATCTCCAACAGAGACTGAGACATAAGCCAAGTTCATTACACTGATATTTCCAGAGTGAAACTTGAATCTACAGTTTTCCAATTCCGAAGTCAGAGAGCCACCAACTGATGGGCACCAGTGAATCAAAAAGTGAGATTTATACAGCACCTTACAGAGACACCTTCCCATATTAGCTTACAGGAGAGCATGGCAAGGTGAACAGCCATTCAAAGGAAAGGGCTTGATGAGCAGTGGTGGAAGAAGAATCTTAAGGAGCTTAAGAACGATCTCAAAAGAAGGGGGAAGGTATGGCAAGTCAAAGAGGTTTAAAGGCACAGACAGCTGTGAGAGGATGTAAGAGTGTGTAAATGATCACGGATTGGAGAGGACAGAGTTCTTGGATTACTGGAGATGGTTACAGATATAGAAAAGGTTGAGACCATGAAGGGATTGGAATTGAATGAGGAAAGGTTTTTCTAATTTGAATCTATAATAGGCTGATAAGTGAGTGAAACTCAATGTTGATTGGACACACGCAGTAAAGACTTGGATTTCATAACGCTTCTAGAAAGTGGAGAATGGGAAGTTAGCCAGGAGAGAATTGGATTGGGCCAATCTGGAAGAGACTAAGATCTTGAAAAGCTGGATTGAGGCAGAGCTGGAAATAGCTGACGTATTGATACACCAGATTTCTTGGACTTGACGTGAGTTGCAGTATTACTTGAGAGGAGGCAAGGGCCAAATGATATTATCACGAGGCAATTAATCCAGAAACTCAGTTAATGTTCCCAAGACATTAGGATTCAAATCGGCGGCACAGTAGTGAGCACTACTACCTCACAGCCCTTGGGATCCTGGTTTGATTCCAGTCTTCAGTGATGACTGTATGGAGTTTACACATTCTCCCCGTGTCTGCATGGGTTTCCTCCGGGTGCTCCAGTTTCTCCCTATGCTCCAAAAGATGTGCAGGTTAGGTTGATTGGCCATGTTAAATTGACCTAGTTCAGATGGATTAGCAGGGTAAATAAGTAGGGTTACAGGGATGGGGCCTGGGTGAGATTATTGATGCTGTAGAGTCGATGGTCCTTCTGCACTGTATGGATGCTATGATTCTATGATTTATCCAATTTCCTGATGGAGGTTATTATTCAGTTTCCCCTTTTATGCTGAATATTTTCCTATAACTCAATACAAAAGGTGAAAATATCTGCATTTTTTACGGATTGGTTGGATTGCTTAACGTTTTCAAAATCATAAGGGCTCTCAGCAGGGTAGATATGGAGAAACTTTTCCCATTGGCAGAAGGATTAAAATGTGAGGACATAGATTTAAGGTAATTGACAAAAGAAACAATGAAGATACATGAAAAATCTTTTACATGCATGGAGTGGTTAGGATCTGGAATGCACTGTCTGAGAGTGTGGCTGAGACAGAGTCACACAGTGAGTGATCAGGATCTGGAATGTACTGTCTGAGAGTGTGGTGTAGACAGATTCACACAGCGAGTGGTTAGGATCTGGAATGTGTCTGAGAGTGTAGCAGAGACAGATTCACACAGTGAGTGGTTAGGATCTGGAATGTACTGTCTGAGAGTGTGGTGGAGACAGATTCACACAGCGAGTGGTTAGGATCTGGAATGTGTCTGAGAGTGTAGCAGAGACAGATTCACACAGTGAGTGGTTAGGATCTGGAATGTACTGTCTGAGAGTGTGGTGGAGACAGATTCACACAGCGAGTGGCTAGGATCTGGAATGTACTGTCTGAGAGTGTGGTGGAGACAGATTCACACAGCGAGTGGTTAGGATCTGGAATGTACTGTCTGAGAGTGTGGTGGAGACAGATTCACACAGTGAGTGGTTAGGATCTGGAATGTACAGTCTGAGAGTGTGGCTGAGACAGAGTCACACAGCGAGTGGTTAGGATCTGGGATGTACTGTCTGACAGCAAGGTGGAGGCAGATTCAATTGATGCTTTCTAGAGGGACTAAAGGAAGACTGTGCGAGGTTACAGGGAGAAGATAGGAGAATAGCAGGACATGGAGAGCTGGCGCTGACACAATGGGCCAAATGGTCTTCGTCTATGCCAGGCCCTTTTTGGGATTCTATAATCCTCCCTTCTGGTTTTCTTATCAATTAGTTAAGAACTGTAGCCCTCCTAACAATTGAAGCTGTTTCTTTCCTGTCTCTATCATTACCTTTATTATTTCATTATAACCAAAAGTAAATGTATCAGAAACTGGAATTAAAAATCATCTTCATTTCATTTGACAGAAGAGATGGTACCGGCTTAGGAACAGAGAAGACTATTTAAGCTAATGAGCTCGTTAGTTGTTTTTCCTTGTGCCATCTTCTCTCAATATCTGGTCATGTTCCCAGGATAGTCCCCCTCTCAAAAGAATTTGGATTGAGGCTAATTTTAGAATAAATGATCTTTCCAAGTGGAAAGATGTGGACCTGCTTTTCCACAAGTCCAACATTCTCCCAGCATCATGAGTCCAGTTCCATTCCCTGCTTCAATTCCTAACCACAGGCCCGCACTCTCTAATAATTTTGATCCAGTTCCAAATTCTTCAGTAATGCCCCTTCATTCCTGTGAACAAACTGGGAATGCCCACGGCACCAGTTTATTGTAAGAAGCCTGACTCTCAGCAGCTGGGTTTAGTCCCTGTGCATGTCCACCATATCAGCATTCCTCATAGAGTCCAATCCAAATATTAACAAGAACTATATTTAACAGCAGTGGCACTATTATAAATCATAGAATTTAGGAACATAGAATCCCTACAGTACAGGAGACCTTTCAGCCCACTGAGACTGCACCAACCACAATCCCACTTAAGCCCTACCCATATAATCTTGTACAATTACTCTAGCCAGTCCCCCTGACATTAAGGGGCAATTTAGCATAGCTAATCAACCTAACCCGTGTATCTTTGGACTCTGGGAGGGAACCAGAACACCTGGAGGAAACTCATGCAGACATGGGGAGAATGTGCAGACTCCACACAGACAGTGACCCAAACCAGGAATCAAACCCTGGTCCCTGAGGCAGCAGTGCTAACCACTGTGCCACCGTGCCACTCCATAGAATCATGGGATCTCTACAATGCAGGGGTGGATCTTATGGCTCATTGAGTCCGCCCTGATTCTCTGTCTTACCCAGGCCTTCTTCCTGTAATCCTGTATATTGACCATGACTAATCCACCTGAGCTACACACCTTGGGACACTAAGGTGAACTTAGCATGGCCAAACCACCTAACCTGCACATCTTTGGAGGAAACTGGAGGAAATTCCACGCAGACATAGGTAGAACATGCAAACTCCACACAGACAGTCACCTAAGACTGGAGTCAAACCCGGGTCCCTGGCTCTGTGAAATATGAAATATGGTTTGAGGTCAATATCCACTTAGAACAGAGATAGCTGAGTTATCTAACTGGACATTTCCAAATGTGCAACTCTGGTGTGAGTGTTCAGCCAGAGGCAACAACTCTCAAGAAACTGCAAACACTCCAAACCTGAACATTCAGTTTTTAAGAATAGTGGAGCGAAAAATTATGGAGAGTATCTACCTCCAGCATAAAATAAATGTCACTATTGACAACTCTATATTATCTTCCCAGTAGACAAGGCTGAGTTTTGCACATGCAACCACACCTATGGACATTTGAATACTTGTCTTGAGAATTCACTGATGAATATATTCCAAGTTATCTACTTTGGAGATGGAATAGAATTACAGAGTATTTCTTAAATGAGGAGAGGTTGGGAAGTTTAGATGTCCAAAGGAATGTGTTCTAAGTGAATATTGACCTCAATATTCACTTTGAGGAATAGATAGGGTGGACTCTCAGAGACTATTTCCCAGGGCTGAAATGGTCGCGACGAAAGGGCACAGATTTAAGGTGCAGGGAAGCAAGTACAGAGGGGATGCTAGGGGCAAGTTTTTCACTCAGAGGGTGGTGAGTGAATGGAATCGGCTGCCGTCGGTGGTGGTCGAGGCGAACTCGCTGGGGTCTTTTAAAAGACTTCTGGATGAGTATATGGGATCCAATGTGATTGGGGGTTATAGATAGGTCTATGGCTGGGTAGGTTTTGATGTGTTCGGCACAACTTGTGGGCCGAAGGGCCTGTTTGTGCTGTAGTGTTCTATGTTCTATGTTCAAACCATATGTCATATTTCACAGAGCCAGAGACTGGGTTCGATTCCACTCTTGGCTGACTGTCTGTGTGGAATTGTCCGTATCTGCATGGGTTTCCTCCAGTTTCTTCTAAAAATGTGCACCTTAGGTGGTTTGGCCATGCTAAGTTGCACCTTAGTGCCCAAGATGTGCAACTTAGCTGGAATAGCCATGATACCTTGTTCATAAGTGACTAAAGTTAACGTGCAGATACAACAATCAATTAGGAAGGCAAATAGTGTGTTGGCCTGTATCACAAGAGGATTTGAGAACAGGAATCAAGATGTCCTACTTCAGTTTTATAGAACATTGGTTAGGCTGCACTTGGGGTAATTGTGTACAGACATGGCCCTTTACCTAAGGAAGGATATGCTTGCCATAGAGGGAATGCAGTGGATGTTTTCTGGACTGATATCTGGGATAGTGGGATTGTATTTTCAGGAGATTGGGCCAATATTACGTTGAGTTTGGAAGAATGAGAAGTGATGTCATTGAAATTGGCAAAATTCTTAAGGGGCCTGGCAGGATTAGTAGTAAACCATTTTGGGCTAAGATGAGGAGGAATTTCTTCGTTTGAAGGATGGTGAATTTTTGGAATTCTCTAGCCCAAAATACTGTGGAAGCTCAGTCACTGAGTATGACCAAGACAGAGAGTAATGATTGCTGGAGACCAATGATATCAAAGAATATGCGGACAGTGCAGGATGGTGGTGTTGAAATGGAAGATTAGCCATGACCTGGTTGAATGCTGGAGCAAGTTGGAAGGGCTGAATGGTCTACTTCTGCTCCTCTATTCCTATACCCATTACTAAAGCCTATAAAAGAAGTTCAGAAAGTTGACTGGCTGAGCAGAGAAGTATTCTGTTTTCAGAATGAGGTACGGCCAGTCAGTTAGAAGATCAATATAGGGAGATCACCTCCTCTACTTGTCATACAATTCTGCCAAAATGTTCCTTTATCCAACTTCATAGAGTCTCCTCAGTGCAGAAAGAGGCCATTCAGCCCATTGAGTCTGCACTGACTCTCCAAAAGGGCATCACACCCAGGATATATTCCCATAACCCTACATAGTTAATCCACCTAATCTGACATCTTTGGACACTGAAGGACAGTCTACCATGGTCAATTCATCTAACCTGCACATCCTTGGACAATAAGGGGCAATTTAGCATGGCCAATTCACCTAACCAACACATCTTTGGACACTAACCTACAATCCACCTAACGAGCTCATCTTTTGACACTAGGAGACAATTTAACATGGCCAATCCACTTAACCTATACATCTTTGGACACTGAGGAACAATTTGGAATGGCCAATCCCCCCTAACCTGCACATTTTTGGAGTGAGAGAGGAAATTGGAGTAGCCGGAGGAAACCCGGGGGAGAACGTGTAGAGTCCACACAGACAGTGACGCCAGCTGGGAATTGAACCCGGGTCCCTGGCGCTGTGGGGCAGCAGCACTAACCACTGTGCCATCGTGCTGCCCTTCCACTACACTGGGTGCGTTTGGGGTTAAAAGAGAACCCTTAGAATCGATTCAAACGGCATCATTCGATTAGCGGGGCAGTGGATGATGAAGGTAATTGATTGGTCTTATCCAGAATACTTGGTTTCCTATGGAAAAGACTAGTTTTTCTGGCACAGAAAATGAGATTATTTTGTGTAGCCTCATACTTGTTAACAAATCAACACAGATCGATGCCAATGCGTTGGCAGCGAGGCAAATCAGCAAGGATGTCTTTGTTACACTTTCTTGGATACCTTTTTATTAATATCCCAGCTGTCTGAACATTTGCCCCTGCAATCTAGAAATAGGAGGATTCACCTCCATCCAGCAATTAGGTGCGGCTGCGGTTAACCAAGTTGATTCTGTTGCTCTGGGTGAATTCAATGAATTAAATTATTCCTTTCAAATGAGGGACTAATTACTTGGCTGGCAAAATAAATGCTCATTGAAATGTATTTAAAGCCACCTATTTTGTTCCCTCCCTGCTTGTTTTTGTGTTCCCCTGCAGATCTGACAGCCCGCCTTTCCTGGATAAAGTGGGATTAGAGCTCTCGGCGTCTTCCCCGGCACCCTGCCCTGAAGTCACGCCCGGGGACCAGCTGCTGCTTCCCAGGCGCGTCCCCATTCAAGACAACTCCAGCCTTCCAACAATGGACCTCGGTAAAGCTGCCCCAGTCCGCCTGCCTTTAACCAGCCTCGCTGCCCCTTGCAGTCGGTTCAAATACGGCAGCTTAGAGCGAATTGCAATGTTCATTTTGCACCTCTGACACAACACTTAAATCGAAGGTTGTCAATTTACAATTAATACTTAATTTAAGACCCAACCTTGAGTGATCTATACATTTGTAAGATTCCCCCAAACCCTCAGCAGTTTGGTTGTACGGAATGACCTGTGGGATCATTTGCAAATAGGTGAGGAAAAATGCTACTGAAAGACAAATCTATTATTTAAAGATACCTTAACTGTTTGTTTTTAATACTCTAGAAATCCCGGCCTGCACATTAAAGCAAATGTACTTTACAAATGCCCCCAGCACACTATCTTGTTTATAACTGGATATTTTGTCGATTAGTTTATCTTTTTACTGTTCCAGTCTCTATCGAGTGTTTTCCCCCCACTTCTGTGATGTGTGTGCGTGTTATTATCTCGTGTAACCTGCATGTTAATTTTATCCTTAATTTTCGTTGGGCAAAGCACCCTCGTTCCCTGTCAGATTATAAACAAATTGGTGTTTGCACCAAGAGAGCAGAGTAATTGTTAAGATAGTGTGTTCATAGAATCCAGGGCCGCTTCTCTCTCTCACCCTCTCTCCCTGGTCAAATCTTATTAATGCAGTTATTAATAATGCATTATTAATGCAATATGTTATTAATAATGCATTATTAATGCAATATTATTAAGCATCAATAATGCATTATTGATGCTACAACAGCAAACGGCTCCTATTCCACCTTTGCCTAAGTGAATGTATTGGACATTGTCCGTGTAAAAAGCCACTTAGTTTTTTTTTAATTTAAAAAACTAAATTAAAAAAACTTAATTTAAAAAAAACTAGATGAAAAGCGGCCCGAAATTATCCAAAACCGTTTAAGGTTTACGCCAAAGAAAGTAAAACTGAATTCCATTTTGATTGAAGTGTGGGGAGGCCGAGTTGTGGAGCTGCAGCAGAGATTATGTTGTAATATATTGGGTGAAATGATTGTGTAATAAATTGTTTTAAATCATTGATGTAGGAATTTTTTTGAACAGTTTTGGGGGCATATTTAGGGAGATTCACTGGACGGATCAAACCCAATCCCGACCAGAATCCACTGATGGGTGACTGGGAGTTCACAGTAACTTCGTTGCAGCGTTAATGTAAAGCCTTATTTGTGACCAATAAATAAACTTTTACCTTTTAAGGGAGTGGAAATCGTTGTCTGTGTTAAGGTTACAGTTTAGGACAGCACTTTAGCACCATGTAGAGCTGTGAATATCGATGGTACAGCTCCAACGTATTTCCATCGCTTGTCTGAACAGGAATCTTTCCCATCCGTTGTGTTATTTCAAGAAGAAATTAGATATAGCTTTTGGGGCTAAAGTCATATAGACGGTGGCATAGTGGTTAGCACTGCTGCCTCACAGCCCCAGGGATCCGAGTTTGATGCCGGCCTTGGGTGCTTGTCTGTATTGAATCCCACAGTGCAGGAGGAGGCCAATCAGCCCTTCCAGTCGGTACAATTCCACCCAGGCAGGTAAGCCCGTGCATTTACCCCAGCTAATTCCCCTGACACTAAGGGACAATTTAGCATGAGCAATCAACCTAACCTGCACGTCTTTGGACTGTGGGAGGAAACCGGAGTCCCCAGAGGAAACCCACTCAGACATGAGCAAAACATACCCAAAGATGTGTGGGTTAGGTTAATTGGCCATGCTAAAATTGACACTTTGTGTTCTGAAATACCTAGATTAGAGGGATTAGTGGGTAAATATGTATGGATAGGGGGGCAGGGCCAGGGTGGGATTGTAGTCAGTGCAGACTCGATGAGCCAAATGGCCTCTTTCTGCACTGTAGTCTTTCTATGAATTCTAACATGCAAATTCCACACAGACAATGATCCAAACTGGGAATCAAACCTGGGTGTATGGTGCTGTGAGTCAGCAGTGCTAACCACTGTGCCGCCCTGTTTACTCAGTATCTGCGTGGGTTTCCTGTGGGTGCTCTGGTTTCCTCCCACAGTCCAAAAGAAGTGCGGATTAGGCGGATTGGCTATGCCAAGTTGCTGCTTAGGATCCAAAGATGTGTAGATTAGGTGGATTGGCCATGCTAAATTGCCCCTTAGCAACTAAAGATTGGCCATGCTAAATTACCCCTTGGTGTCAAGAGGGTTAGTGGGCTAAATACCTGGGGGATAGGGCCTGGGTGGGATTGTTGCCCGTGCAAGATCGATGGGCTGAATGGCCTCCCTCTGCTCTGTGGGAATTCTAAGATTCATGATATGGGGGAAGAAGGATCAGATACTGAATTTGATGGTTAGTCATGAATGGGAGAAGGGGCTCGAAGGGCCGAAAGTCCTCCTCCTGTTTCTATGCTATCACACTCCTATGTACTGGGAGGATTTACTAGCAGGTTTGCAGCCTGTTTGGCAGGGTTTTCTCCCCTGACTCTTCCATGGCGGCTCTCGAACCCGCAGCCTGTGGCAGGGATCCTTCCAATCGGGACACCTCTACGGCGGATGTTTTAGTACAGAAACAAAATTCGGTATATTCCCGTGTACAGGCGGAATTTCCCAGTGGATTACACTCAGAGAACATAAAACCCAACCAGCTACAGAAAGAGGGAGTAAGGATCCAATTTAAAGGGTGTCTTTGGGTCGGCATAGTCAAGAGGGGCCGAATGGCCTCCTTCTGTGTGCTGTATCATTTCTCTCATTCGATTTCTTCCACCTTTTCACACTCTCTTCACTCCCGGGAGGAGCAAGCGTGTCAGTTTCCGTGTACACACAAGTAGATGTGTACATGCCGTGTCCTCTTGTCGGGAGGAATGGATTTCCTATCCTGTTTGGAAGGTCTGGAAGCCTGGGTGGGAGAGAGCGAGGGGGAGTGTGGCGGGTAGACAGAAGCTGCTCCCTTGCTGCTGACCTGTGTTTTCTGCACCCGCCCGCTTTAAATTGTAACGAAAACGCAATCATTTCGTTCAGAAATTTATCAGCCCCAATCTCAATCATTCGGAAAAAGACGGTGCATCCCTGATGATGAGGCAGCTTTCTTATAAGCGAGCGGAAAGCCAAGGTTATTGACAAAAAGATCACCAGCGAGCGCGGCAAAATGCTGCGGAATCTGAACCAGAGCCCGCAACTCACTGAATTCAAACTGGAAACCACTTCATCACCATTCTGAATAATGAACATCGAACATTGCAATCTATCACTCAACCTTCACTCAGTTTCTCCTGTGCCATTTTGCGTGTGCGTAAATATATGTGTTTGTGTGTGCACCTGTGTGCGTGTGTGATGTGTGTGCCTGTGCATGGTGTGTTTGTGTATATGTATGTGTTTGTGGTCGTATCTGTGTGTATGTCTATGCGTTTATGTATGTGTGTGTGGCTGCCGTTGTGTGTGTATATGCGTATGTACGTATATGTAGACCTGTGTGTGGGCATGCGGCTTCCAGTGTATGTGTGCATATCTGTGAGCGTGTGTGTACGTATTTGTGTACATCTGTGTGTATATCTGCGTGTGTGCGTGTGGCTGCCAGTGTGTGTACATCTGTGCGTATATCTGCGTGTGTATGGGTATGTATGTATATGTGTGTGTGGCTGCCAGGATGTGTCACTTCCTATCTGCGTGTGAATGTGTTGTACTCGGTGTACCCGTTGAATAGATACCGGAGTCTTTGAGTTTGGCTTTATATGCCTCAGTTATAAATTTGGGTCTATGTACAAATTGTGTCTCTGTGCATCAATGTAACTGTACACCAATTGTATCCCATTGTGCAAGTTTTGCGAGAGTATTTGTGTCAACCTTTATACTATTATATATGTGTCTGCGTCCAAGTTTATCTATATACCTGTACATGCATCTGGTGTATATTTCTGATTACAAAACGCCCAAAGATATTTGTGCATTTTCACCTATTTCTACATATCTGTGAAACTAGATAAGTGTGGCTGGGCGGGACTGAAAGTGACTGTAAAGAGATTGACTGGATAATTCACTGCGCATCCCATATCGAAATTACCTTATAGCTGGGGGACAGAGCTGCCTGTCGCGGTAAATACATTGAAGTTGTATCAAGGGCAAATACTCTGATAAAGCTGCTCCCTCTAAACAGTATTGGATCGGAGGAAACTGATTGGAACGGGAAATACTTATTCGGAGGTTTAAACAGGTGTTGAATGTAATCCATTCTATAGTCAACTAATAAATAAAACGTGTCTTTTAAATAGCCGGGCTTTCAAAAAACCCTCAGTCCCTGTTTAGCCAGCACTGGCTTTAATTATCCTGTTGAAGTGTTCCAGTAGGCGCATATATTTTTGCATCCATCGCCGAAGCCTTCATTAGGTACCGTTTGAAGATATTGGTGCATCATCGAGTCAGAGAGGTTTACAGCATGGAAACAGGCCCTTCGGTCCAACCTGTCCATGCCGTCCTTTCTTTAAAAAAAACCCTAAGATAATCCCAATTCCTCACATTTGGCCCCTATCCCTCTATACCCATAGCACGCATGTAACTGTCTAAATGCTTTTTAGAAGACAAAATTGTACCCGCCTCTACTATTACTTCTGTCAGCTTGTTCCAGACACTCACCACCCTCTGTGTGAAAAAAAATACCTCTCTGAACCCTTTTTGTATCTCTCCCCTCTCACCTTAAACGTATGCCCTACATCATGTAACGAACATTACAGGAGAAATAAGAGACGCTGTTGCCTGAGATGTAATTGATTTGGGAGTGAGGGCGGAGGGAATGCTTTCTTATCTGTTCAGGAGTGAATCATTGGCCATTCTCCTCTCTATCAGAGGTAGCCTGTGTGTTTGGTAAAGGCGAGATGCGGCAGTCAGTCTGAGCGTGTTGACCGCACTGCATTCTCATCTCAATCACTGGGTCTCAGTGTAACGCAGGGCGCTGTCGATCCCAGCTCCTCCCTGTACCCCAAACCCACCCCTGCACACACTGGAAGTTACCTCCAGCCCTGGAATCCAGAGCCAATACTGGAGGAGGAGAGAATCCGTGAAAGTGATGCCCAGTTAACAGGGAAGGGGTGGTGAGCAGTGGAACCAAAGTGAGTATCAACAAATTACATCACTCTGAACAGAACCAGCCATAAGCATTGCCACTATTGCGGGGCAGGTACTGGGCATTCTGTAGGGAGTGCCTCCCCTTATTTATTTGCTAGTGTCACAAGCAGGCTTACATTAACACTGCAATGAAGTTACTGTGAAAATCCCCTAGCCTTCACACTCCGACACCTGTTTGGGTACACTGAGGGAGAATTTAGCATGGCCAATGCACCCAAACCAGCACATCTTTTGGACTGTGGAAGGAAACCGGAGCACGCGGGGGAAACCCATGCAGACACGGGAAGAACATGCAAACTTCACACAGACAGTGACCCAAGCCAGGAATTGCACCCAGGAACTTTGACTCACCAAAGCCTCTAGACCACTCTATACAGACACAGGCCAGGAACAAGGTGGTACAATGTCTGGATTAGTGCAGCTCCAGTAATATGCATGAAGCTCACCTCTTGATGGGCATCCTACCCACTATCTTCAGCACTCACTGCCACCAACACAAGCACACAGTAACACTGGTTGTGTGTCATCTGGAAATCACACTGTAGCCAATGGCCAAGGCTCTCCTACAACACCTTAAAAACTTGTCACTTTCTGTTTCTAGAAGGGTAACAGCAGCAGCCATGTGGGGACACTCCCACCTGTAAAACTCCCTCCAAGTCAAACACCATCTCAACCTGACAACCTTCACCACGTAGACTGTTCCTGAAGGTTCAGCATCATTACAGGGATCAGACCATAGATATTGTTCTCAGCAGCCTGACAGTGTTTTCCAAAAGGCTCAGTTCACCAATGTGCCACCTCTGTGTGAACAACCCTCCCAGATACTCACCATCCCATTTAGAAAATCTATCACCTCTCTTTCACTGTCACTGGGTCAAAATCCTGGAGCTTCCTCCCTAACAGCAGTGTGAGTGTACCTACACCACATGGACTGCCGCAGTTCAAGAAGGCAGCTCATCACCATTTTCTCAAGGGTAGTTAGGAATGGGCAATAAACCCTGGCCTAGCCAGTGACACCTACATCCCATGGGTACATTTTTAAAAACTTTTAAAAATGTATGTGTGTGAGAGAGAGAGCGAATGTGTTTGTTCATGTGTGAGAGTGTTTATACGTGCGAGAGAAAGTGTGTTTGTGTGTGTCAGTGTTTGCGTGTGTGTGTGAGAGAGATTATTTATGTGTGAGAGATTGTTTATGTGCGTGAGACTGTTTACGTGCGTGAGAGATTGCGTGTGTGAGTGATAATGTTTGTGTGTGTGTGTGAGAGAATGTTTGTTTGTGTGAGTGAGAATGTTTGTGTGAATGAGAACGTTTGTGTGAGAGTTTGTGTGTGTGAGATTGTGTGTGTGAGAGAAAGTGTTTGTATGTATGAGAGAGAATATTTGTATATGTGAGAGAGATTGTTTGTGTGTGTGAGTGAGAATGGTTGTGTGAGAGTGTTTGTGAGACAGTGTGTGTGTACGTGAAAGAGTGTGTGAGAGAGTTTGTGCGTGGGAGACTGCTTCGTGGTGTGTGTGCTGATGTTTCTGTGACAGAGAATGTGTGTGAGTGTTGTTTGTTGTGTGTGAGAAAGGGAGTGTGTAAGGGAGTGTGACTGTTAGTTTGTGTGTGAGAGAGAATGTTGGTATTTTCCAGAGTTAAATGTTTGCCAGTTTATAAAATGCCAGTCAAAAAATTTGGAAATGACGAAAAGCAGAATAATCTAGATTAATGCTCCATAATGATCTAAAAAGCGTGGATTGGGACAGGCTGTTCTCTGGCAAGGATGTGATTGGTAAATGGGAGGCCTTCAAAGGAGAAATTTTGGGAGTGCAGAGTTTGTATGTTCTTGTCAGGATTAAAGGCAAAGTGAATAAGAATAAGGCTCTTGAGGAATGTTGCAACTCTGGTAAAGAAGACAAGAGAGATGTACGACATGTATAGGCAACAGGGAACAAATAAGGTGCTTGAGGAATATAAAAAGTGCAAGAAACTACTTAAGAAAGAAATCAGGAGGGCTGAAAGAAGACATGAGGTTGCTTTGGCAGTCAAGGTGAAGGATAATCCTAAGAGCTTCTACAGGTATATTAAGAGAAAAGGATAATAAGGGATAAAATTGGTCCTCTTGAAGATCAGAGTGGTCAGCTTTGTATGGAACCAACAGAAATGGGGGGGATGTTAAATGGGTTTTTTGCATCCATATTTACGAAGGATACTGGTATGGAGTCTATGGGAATAAGGCAAACAAGTAGGGAGGTCATGGTGTGGAATTTGCCTTCGGAAGTTGAATCAAAAACTGATGAGACACAGGTTTCTTCGCAAACCTTCTTTATTGCATCGGATGAGGGATCTCTAGACCGTATGCATCAAGCATGGGTTGTGAGCCTGGCTTACAAAACAGTTTCAGTCATACATGACAGAGACACATCCACATATTTCTGTTAGCTAATAAGGGCATAGCCGTATTGTTACATTTTGATTAGATTACTTTCAAGAATAAAAGGCGATAGCCACATAAACTATTAAAGTTTTTGATTAAATTACTTTTAAGAACAAAAGGCCAATCGATAAGCCCCTCCCCTCCGAAGCCAGAACCACCATATCTTTTTAACGTGATCATTAGTTTCAGTGAGCCTGTCACCCTCGCCTCAGGCCCTTTCCATAACCAGTTTATCCCTCAACTGATTTCTAGTTACACATCTCAATTTTAACCCTCTCCACTTCTCAATCTACCTTACACACATTCTCAATGGAACCTATACAGATTAAAGCGGAGGAGGTGCTTGCTGTCTTAAGGCAAATCAGAGTCGATAAATCCCCAGGACCGGACAGGGTATTCCCTCAGACCTTGAAAGAGACTAGTGTTGAAATTGCAGGGGCCCTGGCAGATATATTTAAAATGTCAGTATCCAAGGGTGAGGTGCCGGCTCATAAAGAACAAAGAACAAAGCAGCACGGGAAACAGGCCCTTCGGCCCAACGAGCCTGCACCGCCACCCCAATGTTCCCATCTCTACCCGTGATTCCTATCTATGTTGTTCCATTGTTTAAAAAAAAGCTCAAAAAAAAATCTGGGAAATTATAGGCCAGTAAATTTGATGTTAGTAATAAGTAAACTATTGGAAGGAGTACTAAGACATAGGATCTACAAATACTTTGGATGGACAAGGACTTATTAGAGGGAGTCAACATGGCTTTGTGCGTTGTCGGTCATGTTTAATCAATCTATCAGAATTTTTCGAGGAGGTTACCAGGAAAATGGACGAAGGGGAGGCAGGAGATGTTGTCTATATGGACTTCAGTAAGGCCTTTGACAATGTCCCACATGAGAGGTCAGTTAGGAAGGTTCAGCTGTTAGGTGTACATGGAGAAGTAGTAAATTGGATTAGACATTGGCTCAATGGAAGAAGCCAGTGAGTGGTAGTGGAGGATTGTTTCTCTGAGTGGAGGCCTGTGACTAGTGGTGTGCCACAGGGATCAGTGCTGGGTCCATTGTTGTTTGTCATCAGTATCAATGATCTGGACGATAAGGTGGTAAATTGGATCAGCAAATTTGCTGATGATACAAGCATTGGAGGTGTAGTGGACAGTGAGGAAGGTTTTCAAAGCTTGCAGAGAGATTTGAACCAGCTAGAAAAATAGGCTGAAAAATAGCAGATGGAATTTAATGCAGACAAGTGTGAGGTATTGCACTTTGGAAGGACAAACCAGGGTAGAACATACAAGTTAAATGGCAGGACACTGAAGAGTGTAGTAGAACAGAGGAATTTGGGAATACAGATACATAATTCCCTAAAAGTGGGATCACAGCTAGATAGGGTTGTGAAGAGTGCTTTTGGAACATTGGCCTTTATAAATCAAAGATTGAGTATAAGAGTTGGAATGTTATGGTTAGGTTGTATGAGACATTGATGAGGCCAAATTTAAATTATTGTGTACAGTTTTGTCACCTAATTACAAGAAGGATATTAATCAGGTTGAAAGAGTGCAGAGAAAGTTTACATGGATGTTGCAGGGACTTGAGAAACTGAGTTACAGAGAAAGGTTGAATAGGTTAGGACTTTATTCCCTGGAACGTAGAAGATTGAACGGAGATTTGATAGAGGTGTATAAAATTTTGATGGGTATAGATAGAGAGAATGCAAGCAGGCTATTTCCACTGAGGCTAGGAGAGAAAAAAAAACTAGAGGACATGGGTTAAGGGTGAAGGGGAAAAAGTTTAAAGGGAATATTAGGGGGGCTTCTTCACACAGAGAGTGGTGGGAGTGTGGAATGAGCTGCCAGATGATGTAGTGAAAGTGGGCTCACTTCTAACATTTAAGAAAAACTTGGACAGGTACATGGATGAGAGGGGTGTGGAGGGATATGGTCCAGATGCAGGCCAATGGGACTAGTCAGAAAAATGGTTCAGCACAGACAAGAAGGGCCAAAAGGCCTGTTTCTGTGCTGTAATGTTCTATGGTTGTATGGTTCTATAAAGGTATAAATTGCCATCTGCAGTTGTAAATCAAATTGATCAGGAAAATATGATTAGGATTCAGTAAGAGCGGATGGCTTGAACTACCTCTTACTAGTTTAAAACTGGTGAATATAACATTGCTAAATTAATCTGTAATCTTAATCCCGCAACATTCTAGAAAGCGATCTGTAAATACTTTAAACAGTCAACCCTTATGTTTTTGCAACAGTGCAACATTGTGGAGAGACAGAGATATTGCCATCGGCGACGGGTCTTGTAAGGAGATATTGAAATAAATAAGATACACTATGAAATGTCTGGGTTCTTCTCCCGTCCTCTTCTCGAATTGGATGTAAATTTACTGTGTCTGATTCCAGCAGGTGTGAGAGTCTAGGTTAGTGTTACTGATAGAAAACAGCAGACATTTCCACCCCAGTGTTACACATCCGCGCCTGACGAGTGCGGACAATTCGCTTTTTAATTATTATTAAGAATTGTTATTTTGGTGAGAAATCGCCAAAAATAATTCTAAAATTAGCAGAGGAATTGAGCATTTGATGAATGTTTTATACAAATCCACCACATTGTAGCATAATTATTGACCCGAACACTTCACCGGATAATTAACCGTTTAGAACATAGAATTCCCTACAGTGCAGAAACAGGCCGTTCGGCCCATCGAGTCTGCACCAACCACAATCCCACCCAGTCCCTATCCCCATATCCCTACACATTTACCCACTAATCCCTCTCATCTACAAATCCCAGGACACTAAGGGGCAATTTTAGCATGGCCAATCAACCTAATCCTTTGGACATCTAATATTAATCAGTAAATGTTAAGGGTTTGGAGATTAGTAATCAGTAGATGTACTTAATTCCGAGCTAATCTCGTTACGTTTAATTTATAACATCGAAAGACTAACCAGGGTGGATTACAGTTTAAATGTGGAGAGACTTCAGTGGAGACATGGTGATTGCAAATAAATCTCAAAACAGGGATACCTATCGATAGGTAACAGTGGAAGAAAGGCTCCTGGTGCAGCTAAGGTCCAACACTCATCTCTCCAGACTAATAGCATGGAGTGAGAAAAGGTCTAGAAATAACGACCTTTTGTTCATTTTTGTATCATTTAACCACCGCTTATTTGTTGATGGTTCAGACTTGGGTCATCGGCATACCTTCATTCAGAAATGTGCAAAGCTTGTGAGATCAGGGCGGGGGCGGGGGGGGGGGGGGGGGGGGGGGGGGGTCAAAATGAGGAAATTAGAACAATCAGAGCAATTACGATTCATCTATTTCCAACATTTCCACCCAGGCTATAATCTATCTCCAACATTTGCAGCAGATTAGAACACAAAATAATATTCCTTTTTTGACTATTTCGTACCCAATAAAGTCCATCGCGTAGGTTCCCATCCGGGGTAATATTTTCACACAAATTCTCCAATTGTTGAATCTCTTGTCTGTAAGCCAGTTCTTTTACAATCAGTTTGGTTCTCCAGCACTCTTGTGCCATTGATGGTTACAGAATCACAGGGCAAGTAACTGGGCTCTTTCAGAAGGAGACAGTTTTCTCATTTTGTCCCTTTTTTTGACACCATGTAAAGATACAAGCGGGAGCGGTGAGGTCTGATTCTGCATCAAACTCCCTCTGAAGTTATCCTGACCTTCCGAGCGGCGGCGGGAAACCCGCGCCCTCCAGCGGTCAAGTGGAGAAAATGAGGCCTGCAAGCCGGAAAGGAGGATTTGCATTTATGTAGCGCCGCTCGGGATGTTTTCCTTTGCGGTACCTTTGAAAGTGGAATTGCTGTTCGAACGTAGGCAATCTGCCATCAATTTCCGCCCCAGCACAAAAGAGCAATGTGAGCTAAATTGGAATGTCAGCCAGGATTCTCACCAACTTTTACAGATGCACAATAGAAAACTTTCTTTCTGGTTGTATCACAGCTTGGTATGGCCCCTGCTCTGTCCAACACTGCAAGGAACTACAAAAAGTCGTGAATGTAGCCCAATCCATCATGCAAACCAGCCTCCCATCCATTGACTCTGTCTACACTTCCCACTGTCTTGGAAAAGCAGCCAGCATAATTAAGGACCTCACGCACACCAGGCATTCTCTCTTCCACCTTCTTCCATCGGGAAAAAGCTACAAAAATCTGAGGCATGCACCAACCAACTCAAAAACAGCATCTTCCATGCTGCCATCAGATTTTGAATGGACCTACCTTGCATTAAGTTGATCTTTCTCTATACCCTAACTACGACTGTAATACTACATTCTGCACTCTGTCCTTTCCTTCTCTATGAATGGTATGCTTTGATTGTATAGCACGCAAGACACAATACTTTTCACTGTATACTAATACCCGTGACAATAATGAATCAAATTAAAATCAAATCAAATCAAAAGAATGACCCTAATCCCTGTTTTTTTCTTGGGAGGGAAAGATAATTGAGAAATAAATCTTGGCCAGGACAGGGAAGAGACCTTCACAGGCCTACAGGATGAGTTACATCCATCTCAGAGCACAGTTGTTATCTTGGTTTATACCAAAAGATGGCACGTCCACCGGTGTGGCCCTCAGTACTGCACAGGACTGTCAGGCTACATTATTGGATTCAGCAAATCCCCGGACTGGGATTGGAGCTCACACATGGTCTTCAGGTGTACAGATAGGGGTGTGAGCCACTAAACCCTGGTTGATCCCAAGCGAACTGCTATCAACAAAACGAGAGAAGGCTGGAAGGTCTGAGCAGATGGTAGAATCTGTGGAGAGGGAAAGGACAGAATTAGAGTTTCCTTGAATGACCCTTCATCAATTCAGTTGCATTGCCCACTGCTCTCCAGTCCTGGTAATCCACAGATAACTTCATCAACCCACTGGGAACCCAAACAGATCACATTCTCAAGGAAGCCAGCCTTAAGCATGAATAAAACATGACTAAGGCAGCTGACTATCATAGAATCCTTACAGTGGAGAAGGAGACCATTCAGCCCATCAAGTCTGCTCAGGCCCTATCCCCATAATCCTAGGCATTTACCCTAGCTAGCCCCCTCACACTAAGGGTCAATTTTTAGCATGGCCAACCCTCCTAACCTGCACATCTTTGGACTGTGGGAGGAAACAGGAGCACCCAGAGGAAACCCATGCTGACATGGAGAGAATATGCAAACTCCACCCAGACAGTGATCCAAGCTGGGAATTGAACCCCGGCCCCTGGTGCTGTGAGGTAGCAGTGCTAACCACTGTGTCAGTGTGCCACCTGCTAATCAAACAAATATGATATAAATCAACATTGATACAAAATCAAAAAAGCAGCAAAATTCACTGTTAACAGACAAGAGTTTTATTTACAAATGTTACCTCTGATCTCCATTTGATTTTCCCTATTCACTGTCAGTTATAAAGAACACATTTTTAATTCATTCTTGGGACATGGGTGTCGTTGGCTGCTAGCATTTAATACCCACCCCTATTTGATTTGATTTATTATTAATATGTATTGGTTTACAGTGAAAAATATAATTTCTTGCATGCATAGAGAACAATAAGAAGTCTCCCAACAGGTTTATTTAGAATCATGAGCTTTGGACTTTAACCTGGTGTTGTGAGACTTCTTACTATGCCCAATCCAGCATCTCCACATAGAGAAGGAAAGGAGAGGGTGCAGAATGTAGTGTTACAGTCATGATTAGTTGCCCTTGGAGAGGAGTTAAGAGTTAGCCACATTGCTGTGACTCTGGAACCACATATAGGCTCAGGCCAGGGAAGGATAGCAGATTGCCTTCCCTAAAGGACATGAGGGAACCAAATGAGTTTTTCCAACAATGGTTCATGGTCATCAGTAGATGCTTAATTCCAGATATTTTTGATTGAATTCAAATTCCATCATCTGCCATGGCAAGATTTGAACCCGGATCCCCAGAACATCAGCTGAGTTTCTGAATTAGTAGTTTGAATTGATAGTTTAGTGACTGGCCCATCACCTTCTCTTGGGCTCGCTATGTCCAAGTAAATACAGGTTTGCATTCCTGTCAGAAGTCAGGCGGGGATTTGCAGATATTAGGAGTGTAAGAGCAACATAGTAGCACAGTGGTTAGCACTGCTGCTTCTCAGCTCCAAGAACGTGGATTCGATTCCTGGCTTGGGTTGCTGCCTGTATGAAATTTGCACATCCTCCTCGTGTCTGCGTGGGTCCCCTCTGTTTCCTCCCACAGTCCAAAGATGTGCGGGTTAGGTTGATTGGCCGTGCTAAAAATTGCCCCTTAGAGTCCTGAGATGCGTAAATTAGAGGGATTAGCGGGTAAATATGTAGGGCCTAGGTGGCATTGTGGTCGGTGCAGAGAAGATGGGCCAAATGGCCTCTTTCTGCTCTGCAAGATTTTTATGAATCGCTGCACAGCCGCCAGCTCAAAATCAAAATCACAAATGCCACTTTCAAACTGTTGGAGAATAAACAGGAGGCGTTTGAACGGACTCGAAGAATATGATTGAAGAGGGGTTTTGTTTAAAACGGATTAATGTACCGATCCCTCTGCACGGAAAATGAAACATATCCCAGTGAGAATGCACGCTCCCCTTTATAAGCGTCTTATTAGCTCGGGAACCCCGAGACTGTGTCCGCTACCGCGACCCTCGGTAGGGAAACAATTTGCTTTGGAATCGCCTATCGGATTAACTGCTGGAGATCCGTCTCCTCTCAATCAGTAATTTCATCAAACTCAGACAGTATAATACAATTCCAATACAAAAGTTGAAGGAGTTTTAGAACGAGGAAACATAAGGGCCAGTTCAGGACTGATGCCTAACCTGATACCCCACCGGTGGCAAGTTGGTTTCCAAATCACCGAAGCTCTACATGGACCTCCCATCCCAGGATCTGAGCAGAAATATCTGGGCTAATAATTGATCTGTGTAGAAAAATACCTTCAATTTATTTGCACCGTTTGTAGTGAATATTGTGCATCGTCTGGGAGGTTTACTTGACTGTATTGTACATTAAGTAACCTCACAACACCAGGTTAAAGAACAACAATTGTACAGTCAATTATTCGTAGATCCCACCGATGAACACATCTGTCAACTCAACAGACTGATCAAGACCATTCACCCGGACCTTCAGAGCACGCTGCGTGCTCTCAAAGAATTAAACCTTGTTGGACTCAAACCTGGTGTTAGGAGATTACTTATTGTACCCACCCTAGTCTAACGCCGGCATTTCCATATCATGACTGTATTGTAGCATCTCTCAGAGAGTAACATGACCTATACAGATAACACTGTTGCATTTTGTGAGCGGGCCACTTCGATTTTATTTTTATTTGACTTGATTTATTATTAGTGTACAGTGAAAAGTGTTGTTTCTTGGGCGCCATACAGATAAAGCATACCGTTCGTAGAGAAGGAAACGAGAGAGTGCAGATTTTGTAGCGTTACAGTCATACAGTTAATGCGAGGTCGGTCCATTCAAAAGTCTGATGGCAGCAGGGAAGAAGCTGCTCTTTAGTCGGTTAATCTGCCACCTCAGACTTTTGTTATCTTTTCTTCCGACGGAAGAAGATGGAAGAGAGAATGTCCGGGGTGCGTGGGGTCCTTAATTATGCTGGCTGCTTTTCCAAGAGAACCACTTTGAACTGACTGTAATGTTCTTTTTGATATTTGACAAATGAAATACATTTTTGCAACAAAGAAAGTCTGATCTCCTGTGGTGCTATAGAGCGGCAAGTGGTGTAGTGGTATTGCCACTGGGCTAGTAATTCAGAGTCCAGACTAATGGGCTCTAATCTCACCAGGGCAGATCCGAATTCAATAAAACAAAATAATCTGGAATTAAAATTGTCTGGAATTCTGATGTTCCAGAGGGAAGGAAATCTGCCGTCTTACCCAGTCTGGTCTACGATGTGACTCCAGAGCCAGAGCAAGGCTCTCAAAGGCCCTCGGTGATAAGTGCTCCAACCAACAAAAATAAACTCTAGGGGGAAAAAAAACTGGGCTGATATAGCAGCGCAGTAGTGAGGGAGTGCTGCATTGTCGGAGGCGCTTGTCTCCCAGAAGGATTTCATTGTAAGACCGAGGAAATGGTATGTGGAAAGTCTCGGGCTGCATATCCGAGACCCAATCTACTTTGTGAACATCAATTGTAATGCGGCGTGATGTGAAAGAAAGCTCCCGAAATGTTTCGATGTGAAAGATTCATAAATATCAGGAGATTCACAATTGTGTGAAGGCGCTTAACAAGAGAACGCGCTGCTTTGGAGGCAAGTCGACCTTCCCTGCAATGTTCCAGCTCAAATGTTTTGTAATTAAATTTGACACATTTAATCAATAAATTATATAGTCAGTGGGTGGATTAAAGAAAACTACCGATGCCAACATTTAGCCCAGGTTACTGTCACATTGCTGCTCCTGGGATCTTGCTGTGTACAGATTGGTCACCTGTGATCCCAGCATTGCAAGCATTACACTTGCCAGATACCTCAGTGGCTGCAGAGAACTCTGATGAGGTGAGGCGGGGGGTGGGGGGGTGGGGTGGGGAGGGAGGAAGGTGTCACATAAATGCAAGTCTTTCTTTATCAATGTTAATTATTTTAACTGGTTATGCGCTTTGTGTGACTGGTAACCGTTTGTAATACGGCTGCACTTATCTGCCTCTTGTCAAACCGCTGTTAGAATTGTGCTTGTGGGTGAGATTTAGTAAGTGGGGGTGGTTAGCGGAGCGATGTTAAAGTTGAGGTGTGTGTGTGTGAGACGGGCTGTAAGTACGTTTTATTTAAGGAGAGATTCTACGATTTTTGAAGGCAGAATTTAACTTTTTTTTTGAAAACCTTCCCTTGCTTCGATCATTAATTTGGACACATTTCCTGGCATATTTTACAGAATCCATGAGGCGCTCGGAATAAAATCGTACTGTTCTTTAATTGACAAAAATATATAAGCAAAACGTGGGGCAAAGCCTGTTTTATATCGAATATTTCTCCAGGGTACAGAGTAGAAATCGGCGGACTGTCCTGGGATTCAGAATCAGGTTGAGTAAGATAAACCTGCTCTAAGTTTGGTCCGAATTGTAATGTGCAAGGAAACGCCGTTCTAATACATTTTCTTATTTATTGTTTTTCAGTTCTGATCACTCACCTCCCCATCCTGAATTCTCGTTAAAGTTGCGAGGCAGCTCGAATTAAACTGCTTCATTCATTCTCGCGTTTTACCGCGACTCTTTCGTTCAAGAGAGGAAAATAACGGTGTAAAATCATCCCGAATTTTTCAGGGCGTGTTTGAGAGAATGGTTTCCCAGTGAGTAGGAGCGGAAATCCGTACTCTGGGAATGTCCAAACCTGCGGAACTTGGATAACGCCAGCGACCTGGGTTTGGGAAAGCGGTGGGGAGGGGGGGTGGGCATCGGGAATACTTGCCCCCCTCCACCATCCTCCTCAGGACCCAGCCGGTGCTTATAGATTTACCAGGATTACGACTCCGGTAGCTGCGGGGAGCAAATTTAAAAGTGCAACGAGTTTAAACAAATATCCCCTTTTCCCTTCGGGGAACGGCGGCTGCACCGAGTGTTAACTCCATCAACCCAGGACCCTGACACCAAATACAGCCAAGTGCACCGACAAAAACCCGCAGGTTATTGTGCTGCCTGCAAACATTAATGATTCCAGTCATTTTAATGCTGCAGGTTTCCAACAGTGCAGGATTGGCAACATTTGTGGGGACTATTGGGTCCCCAACGTCCAGACAGAAAAAAACACCTGGGGAAAGGGCGAGAATCCCAGAATGAGAGAGTGGGAGCAATGGTTTGTCCTGAAACACAGACCGCGCACACACACACACTCACACATAGACACACAAAACACAACCATACATACATACATACACACAGACACACACGTACACACACAGACATACAAACACATAGAGACGCTCACATTCACTTATTCAGACTCACATACACACATACACATAGACACACAAAACACAATCATAAATACATAACATACAAACACGTACACATACGTACACACAAACATACAGACACACACGTACACATACAAACATGCAAACATGAGAGATGCACACATTCACTCATTCACACTCAGACACGCAGACTCATACACAAAAACAATCATACATACATATACACAGACACACACACGTACATACACAGACATGCAAACACACAGATGCGCACATTCACTCATTCACATTCACACACAGACACACACAAAACACAATCATTGATACATATAGACACACATCCACACATGCAACATACGCACTATCACACACATATGCTAATAAACAGTCTCACTCTCTCAACCTACAGACCCAATCTCAAATATCCATAAACAAGCTCATTCCCCCTCTCACACATTGGCACACACTTTCTTCCACTCACACGCACACACACTCACACTCATACATTCTCTGTCTTATACACATTCGCCAGTGAAAGAGGCAGCAGCCATTGACAAGATTTCACAAGCATTCGGTATTTTTACAGTTTACCGTCTTTGCACTGGATTTAAATAGCCCCACTCACCAGCAAGCTGGAAGAATCAGAAATGCAAACAGTAATGTTTAACAAGATAAAGATCACCTTTGTTGTTATGTTGACTCAAATGATTGTCCCGAAGATTCCCAGGAAGCAGCCAGGGGATTCGAATCTAACAGCTCGGCTGTAAAGAGTCAGGGGTTCTATGTTTTATATTTAATGTACATTTTATATTTCACACCGTGTTTTGCGCAGAGGCTGCTATTATTGTGATGAGAATTGAGATTAAAAGGGAATTACTAAGTGGGAATCAGTATGTCAACGCATAGCTTTTGAACAAAGTAATTATCGATTCTAAAACATGTTTTATGTTCGTTTATTGGCGTTTCTGCTTCTTTAAGTTTTCACAAAACGGGGAGACGAGTTCTGGGAGGATATACAGAGGATCTCTCAGCGTGCTGGAGCAGTATTTGACTATGTTTTCATTTTCGGTCAAGTATCTTCACATTTAGCACTCTCTCTCTTTCTCACACACACACACACAAGTTGATCATCTTAACGAAGTGGGAAGCAAATGAAAATGGCTGGGATATCTCGCTGTAATAGCAGGCGACAGTGAAACGCGGGCTCTCTCAGATTTCCATTCGAGAATCGATTCTTCAATCACCATTATTATTAGAACAAGATTTGTTATTTTCGTTGTGACGGATTACACTCTCTGCGATCTTGTTTAGAAGGGTCTGTTCAGATCAGGGAGGCCGGTTACAAAAAAAAATTAGTTTCACAAAATATACAAGCTTTTGCTGTTTCTGCATTGTTGAGTTAAGTGCTGGGTGATAAATGCGGGATTTCCAATAGTTAACGATGGGGGGGCACTTCACCGCAGGCGTGGGTTCTATGTTTAAGAGTACTTAAAGATGTGATGATGAATATTTCTGGTGTTGCTGGATACTGATGGGGTTCACCATCAGGCGAAGAGCTGAAAGAATAGTAAAAACCTCAGAGGGATTCATTCCTGGGATGTGGATGTCCCTGGGTTGTCATGATGTGGAGATGCCTGCGTTTGGACTGGGGTAAACACAATAAGAAGTCTCACAACACCAGGTTAAAGTCCAACAGATTTATTTGGTAGCAAAGACCACTAACTTTCGGAGCTCTCTCTGCTCCTTCCTCGGGTGAGTGAGCTGTGAAGACTCGCATTCCAACCATTAATCTGTAAATTGAGTTTATGTCTTTATATGCCCTGTTTGTAAACAGAACTCCCACTCACCCTGATGAAGGAGCAGCCAGTTCTCCAAAAACTTTTGCTACCAAATAAACTCGTTGGACTTTAATCTGGTGTTGTGAGGCTTCTTGCTGTGTCGCCGGCTGGGCCAGCATTTATTTCAGTTAGAAATCTCATAACACCACGTTCAAGTCTAACCAGTTTATTTGATAGTAAACCCACACACTTTCCGAAACGCTATTCCTTTGAAGGAAACAGCGTTTCCGAAAGCTTGTGGGTTTATTATCAAATAAACTGGTTGGACTTTAACCTGGTGTTGTAAGACTTCTTACTGTATTTACCCCAGTCCAATATCAGTATCTCCACAACATTTTATTACCCATCCCTAATTGCCCTCGAGAAAGTGGTGTTGAATTACCTTCTTGAACCAGTCCCTATGCTGTAAAAACCTATATACCCCTATAAATCTATACAACCTAATTGTATCCATATATATTTTTATACATTAATGTAACCCCATATAATATGTATATACACCTATATACATCTATGTATCCAAATACATCTATATACATTTATGTAACCCCATATAATCTATCTATCTATATATATGGTCTATATATATCCAAAATACAGCGGCATGGTGGTTAGCACTGCTGCTTCACATCGCTAGGGACCGAGGTTCGATTCCTGGATTGGGTAACGTAACTGTCTGTGTGGAGTTTGCACATTCTCCCCGTGTCTGCCTGGGTTTCCTCTGGGTGCTCTGGTTTCCCACAGTCCAAAGGTGTGCAGGTTACGTGGATTGGTCATGCTAAATTGACCCTTAATGTCCAAAGATGTGTAGGTTTGAGGGATTAACAGGGTAAATGTGTGGGTTTATGGGGATGGGGCCCGGCGTGGGATTGTTGTCGGTACAGACTCCATGGGTCGAATGATTCTATGAAATGCACCTAGATATGCTTATATATGCTTATATACCCTAAAAAGACCTATATATACCTACATAACTCCTATACCACTCCTGTCCCCCCAAGGCAGGTCGGAAAGGATGGCTCCTTCCCCTATAGCTCCCACAGCGGCCCAAGAATTTCTGTCCAGCTTTTCATATTCTGAAAACCTATTCTTTTCAAACTGTCCCCGGGCCGAAGGGGGCAGGAAACAAATCACCCCAGCTCCTGGGAACCAGGGATCCGGGTGGAGAGGGCATTTCAAGTATACACAGGCCTGAGAGAAAGAGCGGCAGGGGGGCGACGGGGTGGGGGGGGGGGGGGGTGCTCATATCAACTGGCAAATATTGTACAAAGTGTACAGCTAAAGTTGATCAGTTTTGCCGATACTGTGACTTCACTCAAGGGATTGGGAAGAAAAGATCAACAGAAAGAGGCACAGAGAGAGAGAGAGAGAGTGAGAGAGAGAGAGAGAGATAGAGAGAGAGAGACAGAGAGGGAGAGAGAGAGAGAGAGATAGAGAGAGAGAGACAGAGAGAGAGAGAGAGAGAGAGAGAGAAGAGAGAGAGAGAGAGAGAGAGAGAGAGAGAGAGAGAGAGAGAGACAGAGAGAGAGAAGAGAGGGAGAGAGAGAGAGAGAGAGAGAGAGAGAGAGAGAGACAGAGAGAGAGAGAGAGAGAGAGAGGACAGAGAGACAGAGAGTGAGAGACAGAGAGTGAGAGAACGAGAGAGAGAGAGAGAGACAGAGAGAGAGAGACAGAGAGTGAGAGAGACAGAGAGAGAGAGTCAGAGAGAGAGAGAGACAACAGAGAGAGTGAGAGAGTGAGAGAGACAGAAAGAGAGAGACAGAGAGAGACAGAGAGTGACAGAGAGAGAGAGACAGAGAGGGAGTGACAGAGAGAGACAGACAGACAGAGACAGAGAGAGAGAGTGACAGAGAGAGAGAGAGGCAGAGAGGAAGACAGACAGAGACAGACAGTGAAAGACACACGAAGAGAGAAAGTGACAGAGAGAGACACACACACAGAGTGACAGAGAGAAAGAGAGAGACAGAAAAAGAGATAGAGACAGATCAAGAGAGACAGAGAGAGTGTGTGAGAGAGAGACAGTGACAGAGACAGCGAGTGAGAGAGAGAGACAAACAGACAGAGGCAGAGAGAGTGACAGAAAGAGAGAGACTGAGGCAGAGAGAGAGAGACAGAGACACACAGAGGGGACAGAAAGAGAGAGACAGAGAGAGTGAGACGTGCAGAGAGTGAAACATGCAGAGAGAGTCAGACAGAGAGGGAGAGATTCATACAGAGAGAAGCAGAAGAGAGAAAGAGAGAGAGAGTGAGACAGGGTGAGACAGAGACAGAAAAAGACACAAAGAGAGACCGAGGGAGGTAGACACAGAGAGAGAGAGTAGCAGAGAGACAGAGACGCATTGAGAGGAAGAGTGACAGAGAGAGAGAGAGAGACAGGGAGAGAGGCACAGAAGCAGAGACACAGAGAGAGAGAGAGTAAGAGAGAGAGAGAAAGAGAGAGAGAAAGACAAGGGACAGAGAAGCAGAGAGACGGAGACAGAGAAAAACAGGCAGAGAGGACAGAGAGGGATGGCGGGAGACGGACACAGAGACAGGCAGACAGAGACAGACAGAGAGACAGAAAGAGATAGAAAGACAAAGAGAGAGAGCATGAGAGAGGGAGAGGCAGAGAGGGAGAAATAAAGAGAAACAAGAGAGGAGAAGAGAGAGAAGCATATAGAAAGAGAGGGAGAGAGACACACAGGGAGAGATAGAGAGACAGGGAGAGAGAGAGAGACACACACACACACACACAGGAAGAGACAGAGAGGGAGACAGGGAGAGAGAGAGAGAGACACACACACACACACACACACAGGGAGAGACAGAGAGGGAGACAGGGAGAGAGAGAGAGGAGAGAGAGAGACTTGGAGACAGATAGAGAGGAAACAGTGTCCAGCTCCAGACGGGAATATCAGAGACATGCTGGAAAATTGCAGCCAAGTTTACAGATACCCTTCCAGTTAATTTGATGTGAATTTTGATGTGCGGATGACCCCGTTCACGGAGGAGCTTTTTCAGAAAAAGAAAGTGGCATGGTGCCTTCTCTCCTTTTGCTAAAGAGCTTGTTAACGCATAATTTTATCCTCCCCCCCCCCTCCACCCTTCAGAACAGACTGGGTGAACTCACCCCCCCCCCGTCCCTCCTCCTCACCCCCACCCCCGATCCCACCTGGTAAAATATATTTAATATCCTGTGAAAAGCGCCTTTGGCACCAGAGAGAGAGGCAAGGACTGGGAGTTAATGAGTGGAAGGAACGAACTCCTCCTCCTCCCCGGCTTTAAGTCTGGCTTGAAGGAGGAAATTCTATTCGAGGCTAAAATATTATTTTAAACTGTCAGCCTCTTGGGGGCCGTCTATTCCTGCTTCAGCCAATCAGACAGTTGCTGCCACCTCCGCATTCGTATCTCCCCCCCCCCCCCGCCTCCCCAACCCAAAAAAAAAGCAGCCAAAAAAAGTTGGGAAATTTGGGTAAAAGTTTCTAACTGGGGCCGAATTCTAGACAAGAGAGAGGGAGAGAGAAACTTCATCCTGAGACTGGCTTCCCTTAATTTATTTTTCTACAGGATAAAGTCTTTTCCCCCCCACCAACCCTCCTTATTCCGTTTCTTTTCTTACCCACCCATTTCCTCACCCCCCCACCTTCACCCCCACTTCCCTTCCCCACCCCCCCCCACCCTCTCCCCCCCCCCCAAACCCGAGTGGCATGCCGTTAGACATCATGCAAGCCAGTCCGCGTAGCCTGCCCGTTTCCCCCGCAGATAGCCTGGGCAGCAGCGAGGAGGAGGCGGATAGGCAGCAGAAGCGCTACGACAGCAAGAGGAGGTACAGCAAGAGGGGCAGCGAGGAGGGCAGTCCGGCGCCGGGCAAGAGGAACAAGAAGTCCAGCCCCAGCTCGCAGTCCTTCGAGGAGCTGCAGAGTCAGCGGATCCTGGCCAACGTGCGGGAGCGCCAGAGGACTCAGTCCCTGAACGAGGCGTTCTCCTCCCTCAGGAAGATCATCCCCACCCTCCCCTCCGACAAGCTCAGCAAAATCCAGACCCTCAAGCTGGCCGCCAGGTACATCGACTTCCTCTACCAGGTCCTGCAGAGCGACGAGATGGACCAGAAGATGAGCAGCTGCAGTTATGTGGCTCACGAGAGACTGAGTTACGCTTTCTCCGTGTGGCGAATGGAGGGAGCCTGGTCCATGTCCGCCACTCACTAAACCCCCCCCACCCAGCACGGTATGTTCTTCTGAACCTCATCCGCTAGATTCCTAGGCAGACTGTCAAAGCAGGAATCTGTGAGTGTGAGTGTGGTGTAGGTGAAGGTGACTGTATCTGTGTCTCTATGTCTTGTGTGAGTGTGATTGTATGTGTCTGTATGTGTAATTGTATCTGTGTGTCTGCATGTGTCTGTGTGAGTGTGATTGTGTCTGTGTGTCTGTGTGAGTGTGATTGTGTCTGTGTGTCTGTATGTGTCTGTGTGAGTGTGATTGTATCTGTGTGTCTGCATGTGTCTGTGTGAGTGTGATTGTGTCTGTGTGTCTGTGTGAGTGTGATTGTGTCTGTGTGTCTGTATGTGTCTGTGTGAGTGTGATTGTATCTGTGTGTCTGCATGTGTCTGTGTGAGTGTTGATTGTGTCTGTGTGTCTGTATGTGTCTGTGTGAGTGTGATTGTATCTGTGTGTCTGCATGTGTCTGTGTGAGTGTTGATTGTATCTGTGTGTATGTGTCTGAGTGTGTGTGTGAGTATGAGTGTGATTATATCTATATGTCTGTGTGTCTCAGTGTGGATGATTGTATCTGTGTGTGCATGTCTGTGTATATGTGAGTGTATTGTGGGCGAGTGTGGATGTGATTGTATCTGTGTGTGTGCATATGTGTCTGCGTGAGTGAGTGTGTATACCTGTGTGAGTGCAAGCATATATGTCTGAATGCCTATGAGGCTGTGTGAGTGTATGTATGTGTGCGTGTCTGTGTGTGTGTGTGTGTGTGTGTCTGTGTATGTGCGTGTGTGAGGAAAAATGTGTGTGTATTTGCATGTATGAATGCATGTGTGTGTAGGTGTATGTGACTTTGTATTTGGGGGTGTATGTGTATGTATGTGTGGGTATATGTGACCCTATGTATGTGGGCGTGTATGTGAGTATTTGTGTTTTTTTTAGTTTTTAGTCATAGAGGTTTACAGCATGGAAACAGGCCTTCGGCCCAACTTGTCCACTCTGACCAGTTTTTACCCCTAAGCTACTCCAAGTTGCCTGTTTTGGCCCATATCCCTCTATACTCATCTTATCCCTGTAACTGTTTAAAAGAAAAAAAAGGTACCTGCCTCTATTACTGCCTCTGGCAACTTGTTCCAAGCACTCACCACCCTCTGTGTGGAAAAATTACCCATCTGGACCCTTTTCCCCTCTCACCTTAAACCTATGCTCTCTAGTTTTAGACTCCCCTACCTTTGGGAAAAGATTTTGACTATCTACCTGATCTATGCCTTTATTATTTTATAGATCTCTATAAGATCACACCTCAGCCTTCTACGTTCCAGGGAAAAGAAAATTCCCAATCTATCCAGCCTCTCCTTATAATTCAATCCATCAAGTTCCGGTAGCATCCTAGTAAACCACTATGGTGTGTGTGTGTGTATGTGTGTGTCTGTATTCATGGGTGCATGCATGTGTGGGGGAAGGAGTTCATGTGACTTTGTGATTGTATGATCATGTACGTGTGTCATATGTGTGTGTGTGTATGTGTGTGCCTGGGTCTATGTGTGTCTGAGATTCATATATACATGGCGCCTGGGTGGTGTATGTGGATGGGTGGGTATTGTGTGTATATGTGTATGTATGTATGGATGGCGGTGTTTGTGTATCTGTATGTGTATGCATGTGTGTGAGAGGGTGTGTGTCACAGAGAGGGGTGACAGCTGGGGGTGAGTTCGATCCCTGTTCACTGTCTCTGAAACAGTTGTGAGAATAGATAAAGTGTCCCTTCAGCGGGAGAACTCAGTCCTTCCAATGGGGAGACCCCAACCGACCCACCACCAACACGACCTTTCCCATTTTACTGAAATCCAGAGCAGCAAACAAATAGTCTGCTTGTCAAGTCCCCTTTACAAGTTCCACATCCAGATACTATTTCCGTCTGCACTGTGTCTAGGACAGGAAAACTACTTCTCGGTCAGAGAGGCAATCGGTAATGTTTATAAGGTGCAGTGAGAGGCTTAGACCGTTAAATAGGAGGGTAAATGTTCCTTAACCTGGGCGGTGTCCGAGGAGGAATCATTATTTCATTAGAGTCTGTACCAACAATCGCATTTTTCAGTGATTGTGCGAATCCTTCAGAATTTTTGTAAAGATGGGATTGGGAAGAGGTTCACCCATTAGCCTCCCCCAGATTAAAAAATGGGACAACAAAAACGAACACTAGTGAATATCTTAGTTTGTCAGCAATATTCAAGCGAGGGTGACCAACGCCCAATTTTTAAATACTTTTTAAAATACTTACCGTGTTATCATTCTGTGTATATGTGCGTATTTCCCAGATTCCCCCGAAAATATACAATTTTTAAAAGTACACTAGAAAACGGTTTGATGTAAATATTACAGAAGGTGCAATAGAATGTAACTTCTCTCAACCCGCATGTTCGACTCGGAGACGCCTCCACACCTTTAAGACACTCCGAATATTTAATAAAGTTTATTTATTAGTGTCATAAGTAAGGCTTACATTAACACTGCAGTGAAATTTCTGTGGAATTCCCCATGTCGCCACATTCCGGCGCCTGTTCGGGTCAATGCACCCATTCCTATGGAATTGGATGACATTTATATTGCCCTGACGCTCGCCGCTAACATGCGGCCCTTTTCCTGCGACAGGGCCTGTGTTATTTTTTTCCAGGGGTTGCGAACCTGGTTGGATGCTACTAATTTTTATTTCAAGCAACCCACTTAGGTGCAACAAATTGGGCAACTCCAACTGTACGGTTTGGAGTGCACACAATATGTATTTTGTATTTTACATACTCGGCGTCTGTGATTAAACTCAGCATTTCTCTTTTGTGTTTTATAATCTTGACAGGCAGTTGAAGGTGGTCGAAACTCTGGCTCGGGTTCGGGGGGGGGGAGGCTTGGATTGAGGTGAAAGTCTCCCCCCCCACTCCCCCCCCTGCCCTTCCTTACACAGAGGGACAATAAAAGACACTTCGACCACGTCTGAACCCATACTCGCTCTGAATTCTGAAAATGGAAGAATCCCTCCAGACTTAATTATAAATCGAAAGGTTTCAGCAGCAAAATATGCTTTCCCCCTTCTTAAGATGTCAAACATCTTTCCGCCGCGAGAGGAGAAATGTGCGGGCAATCTGGATGTCTACATTCCGGGGCGTCGCTGGGACTGGAAGCGTTAGGATCTTTCCATAACTTTATGCTTTAGAAAAAAAAAGTAACCGATTGCTGAGGTTAATCGTGGAGACAGATTGGACCAAGACAGACCAAGGCCAAAACCAAAAAGCGATAGATAGGTCACTGCATGTTCGCCCTCGGTAAACCTGGAATAAGCAAAAGCTTCACATTGTTACCCTTTCTCTATCGCCTGTAAATCTGGCCAGTTTATTTATTAAAGTGTTAGGATGTGAGGAGGCTGCACGGTGCTTCATTCAGGAGGATCCACAATCGCTCCTCTTTTTCCGCGTGTGTGCATGTTAATAGTGAGGGACGGGGAGTGCATGATTTGTTTTAAAACAGATTTTAAATCGTTGCCTGGTTACACAGAAAGAATGTCAGCAATTTTACACAGTTAAAAAAAAATCATTTTCCTAATCGAACCGAACAAGAAAGTGCAAACAAAGCTTAAACCTGACGGTGAGAAATTGATTCTAATTGACTGGGAGAAAATCTTATTTTATACCACTCTATGGGGTAGCGAGGATACATCTCTACCGTACACCTGTATAGGCCAGGGATTGTCAGATATTTATACCATGGTCATCCGATACATGTATGTATCTATGTATGTGTTCATATATATGTTCATGTATGTGTTTTATGGGTGTGTGCATGTATATGTGTTTAAGTATGTGTTTTATGTATATGTCTACTATTTATGTCTATGTGCACTTACGTATATGTGCACACATGTGTTCACATGTGTATTTATGTATGAATGCATGTATGTATTCATGTATGCATGTTTATGCATGTGCCTGTCTACATATGTATCCATGTATGTGTGCCCACGCATCTGTGTCTATATGTGCCTATTTATGTGTATCTATGCATGTGCATCGATGTATGTGTCTACGTACCCGTGTCTATGTATGTGCGTCTATTTACGTGTGTTTACATATGCATATATGTATTTGTGTGTATGTATGTGTGTCTATGTGTATGTATCCATGTGTGTGTCTATGTGTATGTGCCTATGTGTATATGCCTATATACACATACTGTATATCCATGTGTGTGTGTCTGTATATGTGTGTATGTGTACTGTCCATGTGTGTGTGTCTTTGTGTGTGTCTATACGTGTATGCCCATGTGCGTGTGTGTCCATGTGTGTGTGTCTATGTGTATGTGTCCATGTGTGTGTGTCTTTGTGTGCATCTATGCGTAAGTGTCTATGTGCGTGTGTATCCATGTGTGTTTAGTGTGTTAACAGGGGTGATGGATAATTATCAAACAGACCAAATCGGGAGGAATTCAATGTCAGCTCAGCGGCAAGTCAGAGAGCAGAGACAGATTAACCATATGGAGTCTCTCCATCTGAAGTGCCAAACTTCAGCGTTGGATGAGTCCAGCGAGTTGCCTGTATCTGGGAGATAGATGGGACAAAATAGATAAAGCAGCAGTTTATTGGGGGAGCACTGTTGGTTCAGTTTGGTGTTGATTTAACTCGAGGATGGTTATGTAAGCCGAAGTGAATGTATCCAAATGTCAGCTCCACGAAGAGCAGATTTGTCCACATTGCGGCCAGTCCAGATTCACACGGTTAATGGGACCGGCCTCTACTTTTAAAGGCCGCGTTTTTGAAAATATTTAACCTCTGGGTGCCTTTGGGGAAACTGTAGAGTCCCCTGGGCCAGGTTTGAGAGAGAAGCTGTAAACCCCCGCATGTCAAACTCGCAGCGAAGAATGTTAAACTTGTGCAACTGAAAAGCGCCATGGATTCAAAGTGAAACGATTAGTGTTAAGGAGACCGCCCTAGTTAAGGGTGCACTGGCCAGGTACACTCCCTCAGTGTACCCCAACAGGAGTGTGGTGACCAGGCGAATTTCGCAGTAACTTCATTGCAGTGTTAATGTAAGCCTTAGTTGTGACACTAATAAATAAACTTCCAGCTTTAAACTTAAACAAGAGGCCTTTTAAAATCACAACTGCAGGGCAGCGCTGTAGCAGAGTGACAGTAAACTAGATGCAAATTGTCTATGCCGAAATTGGTTAAGAGGAAAGCTCCCCCCACCAGTTAGGGGTTGGCTAATTAGTGTACTGGGGACGACTATAATTCAGGCCCCGGTTAACCATTTAATGATGTGGAGATGCCGATATTGGACTGGGGTGAGTCTCGCAACACCAAGTTAAAGTCCAACAGGTTTATTTTAGTAGCACAAGCACTGAAAGCTCCAGCTACCAAATGAACCTGTTGGATTTTAACCTGGTGTTGTGAGAACTTTTCACTATAACCATTTAACGGCAACCCCTGTGACAGTCCGGCCATCCAAGCTATACCTGGAGTCTCTACAACTAAAATGTCAGTCCAGCGAGTTGTCTGTATCTGGGGGTTGGATGTACAAAATAGATAGCCGTTTATAAAGTGGCTGGTTTATTGGGGGAGGAGGGGGGGAAGCACTGGTCGTTCGGTACCGGGGCGGCACGGTGACACTGCTGCCCCACAGCTCCAGGGGCCCGGGGTCGACTCCTGACGCGGGTCACTGTCTGTGTGGAGTTTGCACGTTCTCCCCGTGTCTGCGTGGGTTCCCTCCGGATGCTCCGGTTTCCTCCCACAGTCCAAAAGATGTGCGGGTTAGGTGAACAAAGTTGTATGGCGACTAGAGGAATTTCATAGTAACTTCACTGCAGTGTTAATGCAAGCCTTAGTTGTGAATAATAAATAAACTCCGGTTCACTCTCCAGATTGTATCCTCCCACTTCGACGTGAGAAAGTTTTAACTCCTCTGGAGAGGTCTGACCCTTCATTGTTTCAATAAAGCTCCAAAAAATGTTCCCTTCTTTTTAAGAAAAAGATCCGATTTATTCACCGCAATCCCATAACCGTCCATCCCTGTCCCGGGATACGGAGGAGGTTGTGGGGGGGTGGGGGGTGGGGATAACATCAGGAGGAAAGGAATTAGAGGGAATATGTACAAGGACTGCGAGAATAGAAGCAAAACTTGATAACAATCTCTCCACTCTCTCCCCATCCTCCTGTCCCGACAGAGTGTGGGTGAGAGTGTCAGAAGGTGGGCGGGAGGGGGGGGGGGGGGTTAGGTCACAGAATTGAGGTCTGTGTCTTTGCAAAGACTGTTTATGAATTTATTCCCAGAACAAGCAGCCGGAGGAGCCAATAATATTGCAGAGCCGCTTTAAAAGTAAGGTTGCCTTTTCCTGGCTGCAATGGGTGCTGTTTAAATGGACTTTCTAGGCAGTCTAGTCCCCAGGCTTTGAACAACTGGCTTGCAACCCCCTCCCCCTCACCTCCACCTCCTAGTCCTGCTCCCCATCCCATGGCGAAAAACAGGGGCAAAATGGGCTCACCAAAATCCTGGGATATTTGGAAATTATCCCTTTTTATTCTGGCCCGAAGGAAGTGCACCGGGGATAGGTTTAAATCAGTGGTTATAATTTTATACTTATTTCATGTTGATTAATTTTTGTTTGAACAGTTCAGTCTCTCTCCCCTCCCGGGCTGGTGTGAGACTGATGTTTGATATCCCAGCCTTGGCTGAGATTGGATGGGGACTCTAGTAGTTCTCCTGAGCTAGGGGATACCCCAGACTCACCGCCTTCCGCTGGTGGAGAGGCCTCTTTTTTTGTCCTGTAAAGCTCTGTGACTCTACTCCGTTGACACTAGCCCTGTGAATCTCGGCTCCCACAGAAGCAACGCACCCCACCAGTACTCACTGTGTGACTGGACTCCGCCTAGCGCCCACAACCCTCCAAACAATAAGGTGGTGGGGGGTGGGAGGGGGGGAATGGTGGTGAGGGTGGGAGTGGGGAGGGGTGGGGTATAGTGAGCAGAGTGCTCCAGACACACCCTAACAATGTGGAGGCTGGTCCACTCCATCCCATCCCGCCGCAACTCCCTCACATTTATTTAGAATGATTTGGTTCCTTTGTCAATTCAGGGTCAATTACCTGTCCAGAATAGTGGGGTGGGGGTAGGGGGAAAAGAGAGAGAAGAGAACAGAATCAGTATCGATCCGAATATGCTTCGGATGTCAATTGTCAATTGTCAAGATGTCAATTTGAAAGCAACTGTCAATGCTTTCAAATTCTGAGCAATTTACCGGAAGAATTTACTTTCAATTCGAGATGGTTTTACTCACAGACCCGATAGCATGTCAACTTTAGTGCAGTCTCAGTCCCTCGCGTGATGTACCACCAGCCCAACAAGTTGCCCTGAGATTTCTATTCTATCGCTGCAATGCCTGAACCCAGCCTGTGTGAACTACAATTCTGTACTCAGTCTGCGTGAGCTACAATGCCTGTACCCACTCCGTGTGAGTTACAATGCCTGTACCCATCAGTCTGTGTGAGCAATAATGTCTGCAACTAGCCTATGTAAGCTATAATGCCTGTACTCAGTCTGCGTGAGCTACAATGCCTGTACCCACTCCGTGTGAGTTACAATGCCTGTACCCATCAGTCTGTGTTAATTTTGTACCTAGCCTGTGCGAGTTACAATGCCTGTACCCAATTTGTGTGAGTTACAATGCCTGTACCCATCAGTCTGTGTGAGCTACAATGCCTATACTCAATCTGTGTGAGCTACGATGCCTGTATCCAGTCTGTGTCAGTTACAATGCCTATAACCAGTCTGTGTGAGATACAATGCCTGTAGCCAGTCTGTGTGAGTTACAATGCCTGTACCCAGTCTGTATGCATTGCAATGCCTGTATTCACTCTGTGTGAGCTACAATACCTGTACCCATCAGTCTGTGTGAGCTATAATGCTTGTACTCAGTCTGTTGCATTACAATGCCTTCACCCAATTTGTGTGAACAACAATTCCTGTGCTCTGTCTGTGTGAACTACAATGCCTGTACCCATCAGTCTGTGTGAGCAATAATGTCTGCAACTAGCCTATGTAAGCTATAATGCCTGTACCCAGTCTGTGTGAGTTACAATGCCTGTACCCAGTCTGTGTGACCTACAATGCCTGTATCCAGTCTGAGTTACAATGCCTGTACCCATCAGTCTGTGTGAGCTGCAATGCCTGTACCCAATCTGTGTGTTACAATGGCCTGCACCCAATCTGTGTGAGCCACAATGCCTGCACCCAGTTTGTGTGAGCTACAATGCATATGCCCAGTCTGTATGATCTGCAATCTGTGTGACCTACAATGCCTGTATCCAGTCTGAGTTACAATGCCTGTACCCATCAGTCTGTATGAGCTGCAATGCCTGTACCCAATCTGTGTGAGTTACAATGGCCTGTACCCAGTCTGTGTGAGCTACAATGCCTGCACCCAATCTATGTGAGCTACAGTGCCTGTACCCAATCAGTGTGAGATACAATGCCTGTACTCAGTCTGTGTGAACAATAATGCCAATAGCCAGTCTGTGTGAACTACAGTGCCTGTACCCAATCTGTGCGAGCTGCAATGCCTGTAACCAAAATGTATGAACTACAATGCCTGTACCCAGTCTGTGTTGAGTTACAATGCCTGCACCCAGTCTGTGTGAGCTGCAATGCCTGTACCCCGTCTGTGTGATCTACAATGCCTGTACCCAGTCTGTATGAACGATAATGCCTGTACCCAGCCTGTGTGAGCTACACTACCTGTACCTAGCAGTTCTCAGCAGATCCACGTCGCCGCTATTAGTGTATTACGACTCCCTCCATGTAGATATCGGAGCGAACTCTAGCCACCGGCACCAGCCTGGTTTTGCATCTCAAACTCGGAGTAAAATATTCCTGTAAAAAAACGTGCAGCCGAACAGAAAGACAGCGGCATGTGTCAGACAGATCGAAACAAATCTCTGATCTAAACTCGTTTTAACAGCATCGAAAGTCCCAGCCTGTGTTGGCGAGATGAAAAATATCCTTCTAAAGTCTTGCAGTTCCCAGTGAGAGGAATGTGTGTTTGTGCGACTGCCGCTAACGGGTTTACTGAACCCTTTCCCCAGGTTACTGATCCAATCTCAGCAGCAAACTTTTGGAGTGTGCTCCAGTAATCAGAGATCTCTCTGATACTGAATAACCCCTCAGACTGACTGTTTCTCTCTGTCACACATCAACTTCGACACACATATCCTGGGGAATCATTTACTCACAGCCAGCCGCTAGAATCCTGGAAAATAAATCCCACTGTTCACCTGCCAACAAAATACATTACAGCTGAGTTTTTCTTTCCGTTTTTCAGAAACTAGCCTAACTTATTAAATCCATTTATAAATGTGCCGTATAAATCTACTACAGACTGGGTGGATATTAGTTTGCTCTTTTGTAAGCTAACTGGCCCATTTTTTTTGGCATCGGTTTAAATCCGCCGTCGTTAATTAAACTGAGAACCCGATCGAGATAGCGGGTCCCCGTGGGGTGGGGGAGGAATTGAGAAAGAGGAGGGGAATGTATCTGTTCCTGGTAGGGATTAAGTTCAAGGGGTTGGTGAAATGACAAGCGTTTCTCCTTCAAAGTGTTCTCAGCTCAATCCTCGGGATAGACACGTTATCCACCCGTTGTGAGTTTGGCTGGAAAACACTTAACCTCCCAGCTCTCAATTAATCCAACTCTAATCTCCTACCCCCCTCCTCCCTCCCAGTCCATGCCCCCTTCCGTATCCTAACCTATGCTCTCTCCCTCCAAATCTGCAAGTGGGGAGATAAAAGGGACTGAGGCATGAGGTGAGCTTGAGTCGGATTATATTGTTGGGCTGGGATGGGCACAGTAAATAGTCTGACTACACCGGGTTAAAGTCCAACAGATTTATTTAGTACCACGAGCTTTCGGGAGTACTGCTCCTTCACTGGGTGAGTGCATCACCCCATGAAGGAGGGGTGCTCGAAAAGCTTGTGCTACCAAATAAAGTTTAACCTAGTGTTGTGAGACCACTTCCAGGATTATATTTGCCGGGGTTTAGAAGAATGAAAGGGAGAATCTCATAGAAACTTACAATTTTTTTGTATAGGGCTAGACAGGGTAGATGCAGGAAGGATATTTGCTGGAAGGGGCAGCGCAGTGACACAGTGGTTAGCATTGCTGCCTCACAGCGCCAGGGACCGGGGTCGATTCTCGCCTTGGGTCACTGGCTGTGTGGAGCTTGCACATCCTCCCCATGTCTCCATGGGTTTCTTCCGGGTGCTCCGATTTTCTCCCACAATCTGAAAGAGGCGGATTCGATAGGGTCTTTTAAGAGACTTTTAGATAAGTACACGGAACTTAGTAAGATAGAGGGTTATAATTAAGCTTAGTAATCTCTAAGGTAGGGGCAACTTTGTGGGCTGTATTGGGCTGTAGCTTTTCTACATTTCTATATGCGGGTTAGATTGATTGGTCATGCTAAATTGACTCTAGTTTTAGGGGGATGATAGCAGGGTAAATATGTGGGGTTACAGGGATAGGGTGGGATTGTTGCTGGTGCGGGCTAGATGGGCTGAATGGCCTCCTTCTGTACTGTACCATTCTGTGAGTCTGTGCACCTGACGTGGCCAGAACCAGGAGTCACACAGTCTGAGGATTCGGGGTAGGAGGGAGGTGAGGAGACATTTCTTGACCAGGGAGTGGTGAGCTCTGGGGAATTCATTACCCCAGAAGGGGCATTTAGATATGGCACTTGGGACGAAAGGGATCAAAGGATTATGGGGATCAGGGGTTGGATGATCAATCAGGATCATAATGAATGGTGAAATAGACTCGAATGGCCTCCTCTTGCTTCTATTTTCTATGATTGCATATAAGGCCACACTCTGTGATCAGGGATCCTGCGCGGAAAGGGTTTGTTTTGCCTGGCTGATGGCTGATATTAAAGTGTCCGCGCTTACTTAATTCAACCTGATCCTGATTTCTTACCTAGCTTCCAATAACGATTTCAGTCTGGAAGAAACTGGTTCTAATCCCCCTCCAAGACCATACAGGTAGCGAGGCCGGAGCTGCTTTTGTGAATTTATTTTTCAGGATTCTAGCTGTGAGTAAAGCGATTCCCAAGGAGCTGTGTGGACGGTGAGATGTGACGGAGAGATGCAGTTAGCTCTGATAGGAATCTGAGGGGTTATTTAGTATCATGGAGATCTCTGACTACTGGAGTCTGATAGTTTGCTGCTGAGATTGGGAAGTTTAGTAAACAGCAGTCCCACATTTCACTCTCTGAGAATGAAGGATGTGTCGCTAATGTTTTAGTAAGCAGGCTCATAATTTTTTTAAGACCCATTGTGTCTGTACAACAGCTCTCGAATCGATATTTACTGAAATGTCATTAACAGGGATAAGGAAGCTTTAATTACCAGTTTCGATAGTTGGAGGTCGGGTGAATTACGGTCTAAGGACGGAATAATTGGACGCCCAGATTCCATATATAACAATTATTTCAATTTTGATTCTTTCTTTTGTTGCTCCCCCCACCACCCCGCTAAATACTTACAAAAGAAAGTGGAAATTGCCACATTAATACACACACACACATACACGGCGCTTGACCCAAGCTGTGTTTGGCTCAGTAACCGGTTAACATATACAGGAGCATGGTGACTGGGAGAGTTTCAGAGTCATCTGTTGACACTGCACATGTTCAAACCCCTCTCTGTGAGCCCACATCCCAGAGAGTTACACGGGAAAGGTGCCGGGGAGAGGGAAAGTGGAGATTAACTCATATCCGGGCGGTTTTATTTGAACATTCCGTGGTTCAGGCTAAGATCTGTGAAGGGAAATTGGAAGTAATTAGAAGTCAGTGTTTGGCTGAATAAAAAAAAAAATTATTAGGGCACGTTACTGTAACTGCAGATCTGTGCAGACAATATAGGATTAGATAGAGGTAATATTAGAAATATGTGTTATATATAAATAAATATATTTGACTGTATACACAGGTAATATAAGAAATATATACAGGTATTAGGATTATTTATGGGTAATATTAGGATTTTATTTGACTTCATACACAGTCAATATTAAGATTATATTTGATTATATACGGATAATATTCGGATATATGTGAGTATGAATAGATAGTGTTAAGATTATATCTGATTTTATATTTTACGGGGAATATTAGGGTTATATGTGTTTGTGTATAGCTGATACCAGATTCTGTATAGATTATAAAGGATTATATATTGTAAATATTAGGATTATCACGTCGGATCAGTGGTGATTTTATTGAATGGAGAAGCAGAGTCGATGGGCAGAATGGTCTGCTCCTACTTCTCATGGTCTTCGACAGCTTCGTCCTGAAATGGCAAACACAGCCAGTATCGCTGAAGGATTTACCCGTGCAAAGCTGAAATCATTGCGTTCTGTTGCTGAGCGGATAGAACGGAATCAGGACCCTGCCTCTTACCCACTGTCCAGTGCCCCATGTAACCGAGAAAGTGGCTCGGGTGCCAGTCACATTCCCTATCGAGTTCACACCAGCCGGGCCGAGAGTCCCTGCAACTGGGAGTTGGTCTGAATGTACAACGTGCACCGCAGCAGCTGTACGCAGAGAGGCAGGCTCCGCTCGGTTCCAGCCGGCATCTCCCTCTCTACACGCACTTCCCTGCTTCACATCCAGCTGTGCTCCCATGTGACCCAATCCTGGGCCAGATTTATGTTCCTCACTCCCCCGCGCTCATCTCCATTAAAACTAGCTCCAAAGTTAACGCTCACTTTTCCGTCTAGGGCAAAACAAGCTGGCAAAAAAAAACTATAATCGGCCCCAGTAGAGTGAAGAGAACTGTCTCTAAGCCCCCTTCTGATATCAGCTTCCACATTCCACTCTCACAATAGGGAAGTAACACTGTTCAAGCACATCGGCTCCCTTCCACTATATACACTGGGATATAATATACATTGGGATATAATATACACTTGAAACATAATATACACTTGGGTATAATATACACTTGGGTATAATATACACTTGGGTATAATATACACTTGGGTATAATATACACTAGAATATAAAATGTACTTGGATATAATATATACTTGGGTTATAATATACACTAGAATATAAAATATACTTGGATATGACATACACTTGGATACAATATACACAGGTATAATATACACTTGGGTTTAATATAGACTAGAATATAAAATATACTTGGATATAATATATACTTGGGTATAACATACACTTGGATACAATATACACTTGGGTATAATATACAATAGAATATAAAATATACTTGGATATAATATATACTTGGGTCTAAAATACAGTTGGAAATAACATACAATATACACTCGGATACAACATGCACAGATACAACATGCACTCGGATACAATATACATTCGGATAAAATATACACTAGAATATAAAATACACTAGAATATCTTATACACCAGGATACAATATACACATGGATATAAAATATATTTGGGTATAATATACACTTGGGTATAACATACACTAGAATACAGAACATAGAACATAGAACATTACAGCGCAGTACAGGCCCTTTGGCCCTCGATGTTGCGCTGGCCAGTGGACCCTCTAACCCTAAGCTATTCCAATATCATCCATATGCCTATCCACCGACCATTTGAATGCCCCCAAAGTAGGCGAGTCCACAACTGCTGCAGGCAGGGCATTCCACGCCCTCACCACCCTCTGTGTAAAGAACCTGCCTCTGACATCCAATATACCCAAGAATATAATATACACTTGGGTATAATATACACTTGGGTTTAACATACAATATACACTCGGATATAATATACAGTTGGATATAATATACAGTTGGATACAATATACACCTGGGTATAACATACAGTAGAATATAAAACACACTTGGATATTATATACACGAGTATAATATGCACTAGAATATAAAATACACTTGGGTATACCATACACAGATACAATATACACAGAGATATAATTTACACTGGGATATAACATACATTGGGACATAACATACACTGGGATACAATATACATTGGATTGTAATATACATTTGGATACAATATACACTTGAATATAATATATACTGAGACATAATATACATTTGGATATAATATACACAGGGATATAATTTACATTGGGATATAACATACACTGGGACATAACATACACTGGGACATATTGTACACTGGGCTATAAACACCCACATTCTCTTCATCAATGCATATAGAACATAGAACATTACAGCGCAGAACAGGCCCTTCGGCCTTCGATGTTGCGCCGACCAATTAGGAACAAGCAGTGACCCTCTAACCTAAACCATTCCCTCTTCATCCATAAACTTATCTACTAACCTCTTAAACGCCACCAAACTTGGCGCATCTACAACTGCAGCAGGCACGGCATTCCATACCCTTACCACCCTCTGGGTAAAGAACCTACCTCTGACATCCATCCTATAACCACTACCCCTTAATTTAAAGCTATGTCCCCTCATGCTAGCTTTCTCCATCCTAGGAAAAAGGATATCACTGTCCACCCTATCTAAACCTCTAATCATCTTATATGCTTCAATAAGATCCCCTCTTAGCCGCCTCCTTTCTAACGAAAACAACCTCAAATCCTTCAACCTCTCTTCATAGGACCTGCCTCCATACCAGGCAACATCCTGGTAAACCTCCTCTGTACCCTCTCCAATGCCTCCACATCTTTCTTATAATGCAGAGACCAGAACTGTACACAATACTCCAAGTGCAGCCGCACTAGAGTTTTGTACAGTTGCAAATTTATATCAGAGTATAAATTTGGGATGTCTTGTTGAAGATGTACAAGACATTGGTAAGACCACACTTAAAATACTGTGCTCAGTTCTGGTCACCCTATTATAGAAAGAATATTGTTCAACTAGAAAGAGTGCAGAATCAATTTGCCAGGATGCTACTGGGATTTGAAGGTTTGAGTTACAAGGAGAGGCTGGATAGACTGGGACTTTTTCTCTAGCACATAGGATGCTGAGGGATGACCTTATAGAGGTCTATGAAATAATGAGGGGCATAAATCAGCTAGATAGTCAATATCTTTTCCCAAAGGTAGGGGAGTCTAAAACTCGAGGGCATAGGTTTAAGGTGAGAGGGGAGAAATACAAAAGTATCCAGAGAGTGGTGGGTGTCTGGAATGAACTGCCAGAGGTAGTAGAAGAGGATGGTACAATTTTGTCTTTTAAAAAGCATTTAGATAGTTACATGGGTAAGATGGGCATAGAGAGATATGAGCCAAATGTGGGTAATTAGGACTAGGTTAGTTGTTTAAAAAAAAGGGTGGCATGAACAAGTTGGGCTGAAGGACCTGTTTCCATACTGTAAACCTCTATGATTCTCTGGCTTTGAAAGCAAATTATTATGGATGCTGGAATCTAAAACCAAAAGAGAAAATGCAGGAAAATCTCAGCAGATCTAGCAGCATCTGAAAGGAGAGAAGATGCATAACAAGCATCTGTTAATAGAATTCAAATAGAACATACACAAATAGGGCAAATATACAGGATATATAGTATGCAGCATATAAAGAAGATATGCAGAGTACATACAGTGATAGGTATACTGTGTACATATGAAATATATGCAAATAAAGTATATATGGAAACAGAAAATGGAAGCAGGGGAGACCATTTGGCCCTTTCAGCCTGCTCTGCATACATTATGATCATGGCTGATTATCAAATTCAATATCCTGATCCCCTTTCCCCCCATATCCCTCAATCCCTTTAGCCCCAGGAGCTATATCTAATTTCTTCTTAAAATCACACAATGTTTTGGTCTCAACTATTTTCTGTGGGAGTGAATTCCACACAATCACCATTATCTGGGTGAAGAAATTTCTCCTCATCTCTGTCACAAAAAAATTTACCCCTTATCCTCAAACTATCCTTATCCCCATCCTCAACTGTGAGCGTTGGGGTAGCACAGTGGTTAGTACTGCTGCTTCACAGCTCCAGCGTCCCGGGTTCGATTTCCAGCTCAGGTCACTGTCTGTGTGGAGTTTGCACCTTCTCCTCATGTCTGCGTGGGTTTTCTCCAGCTGCTCTAGTTTCCTCGTAGTCCAAAGATTTGCGGGTTAGGTTGATTGGCCATGCTAAGAAATTGCCCTTTAGTGTCCAGGGATGAGTAGGTTAGAGGGATTAATGGGTATAATACGGGGGTAGGGCATGAGTTTGGTGCAGGCTCGATGGGCTGAAGGGCCTCTTTCTGAACTGCAGGGTTCTATGATTCTATCAAAGCTACATAGATCAAGTGTACATAGAGGATATGTGCATCAAATATACAGGATATGTTTATATGGTATATAAAGATGATTGGGCTGATTTTACATGCCTCGCTTTCAAAATATGTATTTGATTTAAATACAGAAAAATGCAGTAACCAGGCAGCCACAGCTGAGATAGAAACAACTTGAATGTTTCAGCTGAATGAATGGCTTCTCTTCCACAGATGTTTAGTGAGTGTTTCCAGCGTTTTCTGTTTTTATCTCAGAGTCCCAGAGTTTTGTTTTTTTTTCTCATCTGCCCTGGGTGTGTGCCGGTAAGGCTGGTAGACATCTAGTGGATAAAGTTTTAAAATGCCAGTGGCCAGCTTTGCGGTATTTGGCTTGGATGGTGGAATTTAAGAAAAGTGGCTGACTGGCACTGATCTTAACCACCGGCATTTCATTCTGTGAATCTGTCAGTGACACAGTGGTTAGCACTGCCGCCTCACAGCGCCAGGGACCCAGGTTCAGTTCCTGGCTTGGGGTCACTGTGAGGAGTCTGCATGTTTTCCCCATGTCTGCCTGGGTTCCTCTCGATGCTCCAGTTTCTTTCCACAGTCTGAAAAACGTGCTGGTTAGATGCATTGGCTATGCTAGGTTCTCCCTCAGTGTACCCGAACAGGCACAGAGTGGAGCAACTGGGGGATTTTCACAGTAACTTCATTGCCGTGTTAATGTAAGCCTGTTTGTGACACCAATAAATAAATACTCTTGCCATGGGCTTGTATGTGGCAGTCTTGAGAAACACTCTCAGTACTCTCTATCCTCAGGGAATACAGGCACTTGGATTAACAATAGTGAGCTGCATTCCAACTAAGAAAGCGAATGGATTTTTGATAATCCATTCTGTCAATCCTATCCCTTGGTGGCTTCTTAGGTCTTTTGCTGTTCTCTCTCTTCAAGAGCATAAGAATGGTCCCTGCTGTCACTAGTTCAGTCCTTGCACATTTCTAGTAGCTATTTAACCCTGGATTTTCACTCCAGCCAAGTATAGATTGCAAAATTAAACATGCAGCATTCATAGAATCTCTGCAGTGCTATTCAGCCCATCGAGTCGGAGCTGACCACAATCCAACCCAGTCCCCATCCCCTTAATCCCACATATTTACCCTAGCTGGCTCCCCCAGACACTATGGGGCAACTTAGCATGGCCAATTAACCTAACCTGTACATCTTTCGAATGTGGGGGGAAACCGGAGCATCCAAAGGAAACCCACACAGACATAGGAAGAATGTGCAGACTCCATACAGTGACCCAATGCCAGAATTGAACCCAGGTCTCAGGCGCTGTGAGGCAGCAATGCTCGCCACTGTGCCACCCACAGTGCATTGTACCTATAACCCTAATGGTAAACTTTCTAATTGGATGTGAGTGTGGACACTTTTAGTTTATTGTTTTGTGAAGTGCTTCCCATGAGTTGCCTGTCACTGATTAATCTTCTTGGTGAATAAATCCAGTTTGTAACTGTACAAATGATCATGGAAAAATGAGAAGTTTCCCAGTGAAGCAGGTAAGTCTTGAACCCCCAAACCTAAACAGTTCACTTTCCCTCTACTTTCAAACTGCTGCTAAACCCCATGGCTGTTCCCATGATTCCTTTATTCACGGGGTGGCAAATTAGCACTGCTGCCTCACAGTGCCAGGGTCCCGGGTTCAATTCTAGTCTCCGGTGACTGTGTGGAATCTGCACATTCTCCCCATGTCTGTGTGAGCTCCTTCCAGGTGCTCCAGTTTCCTCCAGTCGTCCAAAGATGTGCGAATTAGGTTCATTGGCTATGCTAAATTAATCCTTCGTGTCAGGGGGATTAGGAGGGTTATGGGGATAGTACGTGGGTGGGATTATAGTTGGTGCAAGTTCAATGGGCCAAATGGCCTCCTCCTGCACTGTCGATTTTATGGTCAAATTTTGTCTGCCCAAGGTTCATACAATCTCACCCGAGGCCAACGGGAATTGCCATTCTCTGAGCCTGCCCCCCAACCCCCCAAAAACAGGGCAGGCATTCCAGTAATATTCCAGCCTGTGACTCTGTCAGGGTCATTTAATTTTTTTTTAAAAAACATTTCACTCCTCTGTTGGAACTAGTTGTTCCTGCGATCTATCCCTGCTTCACAGAACACTATTGTAACATAACGTCCACAGAGTGGCAATCTACATCGAATTGCCAGTCTTGACAGATTTACTGTTGCTGTAGTACCACAGTTCCTGTTTGTTTTATAGAGATTTGAAGTCCTCTCACCTCCCAGTACTGTTGTCTGTATGGTGATGTAGGTGGTTAAGGTACACATTGAACAGATTGTATTTTCAATCTCTCTATAATATCTGCATTTGATTTATTATTGTCACTTGTATTAGTACACAGTGAAAAGTATTGTTTCTTGTACGCTATACAGACAAAGCATTTCGTACATAGAGAAGGAAAGGAGAGGGTGCAGGATGTAGTGTTTCAGTCATAGCTAGGGTGTAGAGAAAGATTATCTTAGTGCGAGGTAATTCCATTTGGAAGTCTAATGGCAGCAGGGAAGAAGCTGTTCTCTAGTCGGTTGGTGTGTGGCCTCAGACTTTTGTATCTTCTTCCCGAAGGAAGAAGGTGGAAGAGAGAATATTTGAGGTGCATGGGGTCCTTAGTTATGCTGGCAGCAGGAAGTGTAGACAGAGTCAATGGATGGGAGGTTGGTTTGGGTAATGGATTAGGCTACATTCATGACCTTTTGTAGTTCCTTGCGGTCTTGGTCAGAGCAGGAGCCATATCAAGCTGTTGATACAACCAGAAAGAATGCTTTCAGTGGTGCATCTATAAAAGCTGATGAGAGTTGTAGCGGACATGCCAAATTTCTGAGAAAATCAAGGCCTTGGCAGGCTTTCTTAACTTTAGTGTCGGCATGTGGCAGGGTGGGGGGGGCGGTGGTCAGGACAGGTTGTTGGTGATCTGGACATCTAAAAACCTGAAGCTCTTGACCCTTTCTACTTCATCCCCATTGATACAGACAGGGGCATGTCCTCCTTTATTACCTTATTAGTTTCATTCCTACCTTAAACAAGACATGCACAATAAATGCTTTTATAGTACATGGTTAGAAGGATGTTTAGCTACAGCTACCCAGAGACTTGTTTAGACCACAGTAGGGTAACTGTGGACAGTTTCAGACATACCACCTCAGAAATATTAAGATAAAAGCAAAATACAACAGATGCTAGAATTTGAAATCAAAACATAAAATGCTGGGCAGGCCTGACAGCACCTGTGGAGAGGGAAGAGATCCAATGTTTCGAGGCTGGATGATCATAGCTGTTCCAGTTAATGTAAATTCTCCATGCTACAACAGTCACTGCATTTCAAAAGCACATCATTACTGTAACATTACTTGGAGCATCCCAGGATGACAAAAAGCATTTTTTTTATATAAGTAGAGTTTCTTTCCCCATAAGGGTTGACTTTTTACCTGCAAGATTAGGCAGAGATTGGTGCTGTAAATCCACTCGACTGGGTATAACTCCCTGTGATTTTCAATCCGTTGACTTTAACCAATAGCTATCCACTTCACCAATTTACCAACAAGACATTGGAAGTTAAAATTGCCTATTGGAAATAAAAACATACATTTTAGACCTCAACAAAAACCATGTGTATGCAGTTACAAACCAGTTACAAACATCTATTACTATTGTTACAATACTAACATTCTTTTTTTTGATTTATTATTGTCACATGTATTGGTACACAGTGAAAAGTATTGTTCCTTGCGCAATGTACAACAAAGAATACATTGTATTCAAGAGAAGGAAAGGAGAGAGTGCAGAATGTAGTGTAACAATCATAGCTAGGGTGTAGAGAAAGAATAACTTAATGCGAGGTAGGTCCATTCGAAAGTCTGACAGCAGCAGCGAAGAAGCTGTTCTTGAGTCGGTTGGTATGTACTCAGATTTTTGTATTTTTTTTCCGGCGGAAGAAGATGGAAGAGAGAATGTCCTGGGTACATGGGGTCCTTAATTATGCTGGCTGCTTTTCCGAGGCAGTGGGATGTATAGACAGAGTCAATGGACGGGAGGCTGGTCTGCATGATGGACTGGGTTTTGTTCATGAGCCTTTGCAGTTTCTTGCGGTCTTGATCAGACCAGGAGCCATTCCAAACTGTGATACAGTCAAAAAGAACGCTTACATGTCAACATTTAACACTGAAATTACTTTATGTACATTTAAAAATGTTTTCTATTCGGAATGTCAGTTGAAAGGAAAGCAATGTCAAAACTTACGGCGCAGAAAGGGACCATTTGTCCATTTTGGCCGTGGGGCTTTTGAACAAGCCATCCAGTTGGTCTTACTCCTAATTCCTATTAATCTTCATATTCAGTGAGATATCCAATCTTGCTTTGAGAGTTTCTACTGAATCTACCTCCACCTTCTTTTCAGGCGCTGGTTCCATCTCATAACAGCTAACGGTTGAATAGTTACAGACTAATTTGACTCCTATAAGGATTGTATGGTTCTCATTGCTCTGGTTATCTGTGTCTCTGTTCATTTCACTCGCCTGTTGATATCCTCCTCACTGTTTCCAAGCTTCATGTCATTTGCAATCTTTGAAATTATGCCCCAAATTCAAGTCAATGATATCTCAAAATGAGAAGTGGTTGCAATACTAACCCCTAGGGGACGCCACTGTATACCACTCTTCAGTCTGGAAGATAACTGCTCACCACCGCACTTTGCTCTTTGTCTCTTTGCCAACTGTGTATCCGTGGAGGCACTCCTCCTATAACCCCGGGCACTTTCATCTTCTTAACCACTCCTTTATGTGGTGCATTTTAAAATACCACTTGAAAGTCCAGATACTCATCAACCACTCCTATCCTCAGCAGCCGCTCTGTTATTTCAGAAAAGAAATCACGCAAAATACCCCTTTTTAAAAAAAAACTTCCCAAGAATCAAAACGCATAGTGTTCAAAATACAAATTAAACCAAAATAAAATCTAAAAATGTATTCACCTATTTTCCTTTCGTGGAATGTGGGTGTTACTGACAAGGCCAGTATTGGCCTTGGAACCGTGGCAATTAACAGCATTGTTGTGGCTCTGGAGTCACATATAGGCCAGATCGGTTAAGGAAGCGGATCTCCTTCCCTAAAGGACATTACTGAACCAGATGGGGGTTTTCCAGCAATCGACAATAATTTCATGGTCATTGGTAAATCATTTTTAAGGTGACAATTATTGAGATTAACTTTATGTTCCAGATGTTATTACTTTGATTTAAATTCTGCTGTGGTGGCATTTTGAACCCAGGACATTTGCCAAAGAATTTCTAGTCTAGTGACACTGCTACTGTCCCACTTCACCCATTCATTTGTCTTATAGTATTTTCACCAAAGTGTACGAGGCACATGCTTCTCTCAAAAGCCTGTCAGTTTGCAGGATATCTCCCCAACAGCTGAGAACATTTTTAATTAGATCTGTACATTTTGGACATCAGCAGGCAGCTTGAAGAACATTACAGAATATAATTTGCATTGAGCAGGAGTTGACATGTAGAAAACTATACACCCATATGATTCAGTGTTAGCAGTGGTAATACTCCCATTCTCTGCATCAAAAGCTGTAAGTGCAAGGGGAGGTGATGGCCTAGTGGAATTATTGCTAGACTATTAATCCAGAAACTCAGCTAGTGTTCCGGGGGACTTGGGTTTGAATCCTGCCACAGCAGGTGGTGGAATTTGAATTCAATTAAAAAAAAAATTGGAATTAAGAATCTACTGATGACCATGAAACCATTGTCGATTGTAGTGGAAAATCCCATCTTGTTCACTAATGCCCCTTAGGGAAGGAAATCTGCCATCTTTACACAGGGATATTTGCCTTGTTACATGTGGCTCCAGAGCCTCAGCAATGTGTTGAGGCGAGTAGGGATGGACAATAAGAGCTGGCCCACTGTGTACCACAAATGAATTAAAAAAAAACTACTCCAAAGCCTGAGCACAAAAAAACCTCACTGTATTCCCCCAGATCCATCCTATTGTGGGGAGATTTTAAAAAGTAGCCAATCATATCTTAACGTTAGACAATTCAAAACTCACAAGACAAATATCTCTGTGAAAAAAAAGCTTAACAAAATTTAACATAAAATATAGAACAAACAAACTAATGCAAAGCTCTCTGGAGACTCACAAAGGGTTAAATAGCTCTGGGAATAGAGCAACAGAACCTCTCTGAAAGATCGGAAATACAGAGTCAAAAATAGATCAATTATACTTTTTTTAAAATCATTAATTCCACCTTTCATGAGATTAAAATCAATTTCATGAACAGTGATACACCAATACAAATCTCTGTCAAATATCTCACCAATCATATGATATTTAATTGAACAGTGAGATTTTATGCATCCATCAGTCTGAACATGACCACTCTTCTTGGTTTTAATTACATTTCTTTTGCCTGTGAATAAATTTACATTTCTCTTCACTTGCCTCAGCAAAGCAGTCAGCAAATTAAGTACCTCACACATCCCGGACATTCTCTCTTCCATTGGGAAAAAGATACAAAAATCTGAGGTCATGTACCAACCGATTCAAGAACAGTTTCTTCCCTGCTGTCATCAGACTTTTGAATGGACCTACCTTGCATTAAGTTGATCATTCTCTACACCCTAGCTATGACTGTAACATTGCATTCTGCACTCTCTCCTTTTTTTTTCTGTGAACAGTATGCTTTGTCTGTATAATGTGCAAGCAATACTTTTCACTGTCTATTAACACATGTGACAATAATAAATCAAATCAAATCAAATCCAATTGGGCTGGCTATGTCTGGGTTTCTCAACCTCCAAATTCATTCCATCTCCACCCTGCATGCAATCTCCCCACCATACAGATAGGCCATGAATATAAATGTTGTATCATTGGCCTGGTGATATTCTACAATAACCATCTTGCTGACCCCCAAAACTAAAGCAATGTCATCAAATCAACTCAAAGATGAATTTAACAACATTGATAACAACTTTATTCAACTTTAATTTGCCATTTCTGAAACGTCTTTAACTTTCTGTCTCATACAGCTTGCTTTAAAATAAAACAACAGAATCTACACACGTGTGTGTGAGTCACACTTGGGCTGACGTTCAAACTCCCAGATGTAGGATTCATCGTCCAATGATGCACTTGTGATCACAAATGTCAGTGAAGTAGGCACATTGTAGAGCGAGAGAGATGGAGAAAGAACGAGAGAGGGAAAGGCTCAAAGAAAGAGATGAGTTGGCACAGGGGGAGATATAATTATGACAATTTCCCTCTGCTCATCTTATAACCACATTCTGAAAGAGGAGCTTGAGGAATTTCAAATCAAAGGATGACATGAGATGAATGAATTTAACACGTGGCAATGCCCCCCTGAGTTTTCTCAACTCACAGTTTCAGTTTCTAACAGTTTGATATTTATTATTGTCACCTGTATGAACATACTGTGAAAAGTATTGTTTGTTGTGCGCTATACAGATAAAACATACCATTCATAGAGAAGGAAAGGAGAGAGCGCAGAATGCAATGTTACAATCATAGCTAGTTATAGAGAAAGGTCCATTCAAAAGTCTGACAGCAGCAGGGAAGAAGCTGTTCTTGAGTCAGTTGGTACGTGACCTCAAACTTTTGTAATTTTTTCCCAAAGGGAGAAGGTGTAAGAGAGAATGTCCGGATTGCGTGAGGTCCTTAATTATGCTGGCTGCTTTTCCAAGGCAGTGGGAAGTTTAGACAGAGTCGGTGGATTAAAAACCAAGTTTATCTCAAATTTGGTTTTTAATCCATAGATCTATAAACATAAACAGGGATCACGGGTAGAGGTGGGAACATCAGAGTGGCAGTGCGGGCTCGTTGGGTCGAAGGGCCAGTTTCCCATACTGTTTTGTTCTTTGAGGCTGGTTTGCGTGATGGGCTACATTCACCTTTTGTAGTTTCTTGCAGTCTTGGTCAGAGCAGGAGCCATACCAAGCTGTGATACAATCAGAAAGAATGCTTCTTTACATCTGTGAAAGTTGGTGAGAGTCATAGCTGACGTGTCAAATTTCCTTATGTTCTGTGGAAGTAAAGGCTTTGGTGGGCTTTCTTAACTATTGTGGGGGACCTAGGACAAGTTATTGGTGATCTGGACACCTAAAAACCTGAAGCTCTTGACCTTTTTCACTTTGTCCCCATTGATGTAGACAGGGGCATGTTCTCCTCTACTCTTCCTGAAGTCAATGAAAACCTCCTTCATTCTGTTGACATTGAGGGAGAGATTTTTCTTGCTGCACTGGTTCACCAGATTCTCTACCTCATTCCTGTACTTTGTCTTATCAGATAACTTAATGCAAGGTAAGTCCATTTAAAAGTCTGACAGCAGTAGGGAGGAAACTGTTCTTGAATCAGTTGGTATGTGATCTCAGACTTTTGTATCTTTTTCCCCGAAGGAAAAAGATGGAAGAGAGAATGTTCGGGATGTGTGGGGTCCTTAATTATGCTGGCTGCTTTGCTGAGGCAGGTGATGAGAAATGTAAATCTATTCACTGCTCAAATATTCAGCTGATAAAAATAACAAATGATCAGTAATAACCACACACTTTGGAAGGACTATTAATAATCTTCAGACATTTCCTCCAATGTGTATTTCTGAACAGATTAAGCCATTAACCTCACATTAACACAGACGCACCCAGACAGACTGACAGCTACAGGGGAAATAGAGAGTTACTCACACTGACACACAGTCAGACACTGACACATGGAGAAACAGACACAGATAGAGAGGAACACACACAAAGGCTGAGATTTTTGGCCACTCCCTCCTCAAAACCGTAAGATCCCGCCCTGCATCAACGGACCTTTCCACGGTTCATCTCTCGCCAGCTCCGATTCCCATGGCAAGCAGAATGGGACAATTTCCTCCAAAGTGTCATATTCAGACAAATGAACTGAGAGACAATTAAATATAGGAGACATGCATCTCAGAGACCTGGGTTCAATTCCTGGCTTGGGTCACTGTGTGTGTGTGTGTGTGTGTGTGTGTGTGTGTGTGTGGAGTTTGCACATTCTCCCTGTGTCTGTGTGGGTTTCCTCCGGGTGCTCCAGTTTCCTCCCACAGTCCGAAAGACGTGCTGGTTAGAGTGTGCTGGCCGTAATAAATTCTCCCTTAGTGTATCTGAACAGGAATGTGGTGATGACAAGATTTTCACAGTAACTTCATTGCAGTGTTAATATAAGCCTACTTGTGACACTAGTAAATAAACTTTAAACTTTAAAACATCATTCATTTATTAATTGCCTCTGTTCATTCTAAGTCCTCTTATTAATTGTTACAATAATTTGAATCTTCAGAAGTATTTTTTGTTTGCTAGTTCTATTCGAAAAATATTTCTTCAGTCACCCTTTATTGTCTTACTTTGTCTCCTCTCCAAAAGTGAGGAGCAATATTTTCTGCATAATTTCTCAATTTGTTCATCCTGAACCACAGTTCCAGTGGAGCATAGAATCATAGAACCTTACAGTGCAGAAAGAGGCCCTTTAGCCCATCGAGTCTTCACCGACCACAATCCCACCAGGCCCTACCCCCATATCCCTACATATTTAACCTGCTAATCCCTCTAACCTAAGCATCCTAGTACACTAAGGGGCAATTTTAGCATGGCCAATCAACCTAAACAACCCATCTTTGGACTGTGGGAGGAAACCGGAGCACCCGGAGGAAACCCATGCAGACACGAGGAGAATGTGCAAACTCCATACAGACAGTGATCCAAGCCGGGAATTGAATCTGGGTCCCTGGTGCTATGAGGCTAACCCACTGGCTGTGATATTCACTGGGAATTCATGAAATTGAATTGAAACTTACATGTGGCCCTTACAAGACTGGGGCTTCAGGATAATGATTCTGAGACGGTTAATATGTTTAGCATTATCAGCACAGTGGATTCAGTTTCAGTGTAGTAAACCCCGTGTCTGTAATAATTTCATATATGCAATTGGTGTCTGCTTATCAATTATTGACTAAGTTTAAATTTACTTATTAGTGTCACAAGTAGGCTTACATTAACACTGCGATGAAATTACTGTGAAAATCCCCTAGTCGCCACACTCTGGCACCTATTTGGGTACACTGAGGGAGAATTTAGCATGGCCAAATCAGCACATCTTTCAGACTGTGGGAGGAAACCAGAGCAACTGGAGGAAACCTACGCAGAAACGGGGAGAACATGCAGACTCCGCACAGACAGTGACCCAAGCCAGGAATTAAAATTGATGAAAGCACATGATGTAACAATTCAAAATTGCAATTACAAGGAATGCAATACAGTTCAGATTCTTTTAATACAGTATGTGACACACTGAGGTAGCACTACACCTTTACTTACAGGTCAAAGTTTAAAGCTAAAGCATATTTACGAGTCACAAGGCTTACATTAACACTGCAATGAAATTATTGTGAAAACCGCCTGGATGCCACACTCCATCTGTTCACATACAGTGAGGGAAAATTTAGCATGGCCAATACACCAAACCAGCAGAAAACCAGAGGAAACCCACACAGGCACGGGGAGAATGTGCAAAACTCCACACAGACAGTGGCCCAAGCTGGGAATCGAACCTGGGTCTCTGGCGCTATGAGGCAGCAGTGCTAACCACTGTGCCACCGTGCAGGCATAGGACTGTTTATGAAATGTTCTGACACTAAGGAAACACTGGGAAATTCAGTGTTGGTTTGAATGAGTTGCTATTCATTTGACTAGAAGTGACTGACTCCATTAATCTCTCATTTCCCCCCTCTCGATTTTAAAAGTGATGGATTTGTAAAGGTTATGACACAGCTGCCATGAATTATTTGAAATATTTACAGCAAGGATGGATTGGAAGGAACAGTTGAGAATAACTTCCCTGCAGCAGTTTAAAGAGTAAATGATGAATGTGAATTATTCAGAAGAATGTTACTGCATCACACTCGCAATAACCACCAACGATTCTACACTCTCTTGCACAGAAAATAATTTAATCCTTCCCTATTACTGAATAAATTAAATATATATTGTGATATCAGAGCACCTGACAGAAATATTATCAGTTGCTCCTGGGAATGGTGTGACAAATTCAAAATGCTGGTTTTAGAACATAGAACACTACAACACAAACAGACCCTTCGGCCCACAATTTGCGCCGATCATATCCGTACCAATTAGGCCATAAACTTCAAATCCCATTTAATCCCATGTATTCATCCAGAAGTCTTTTAAAAGACCCCAGTGTGTTCGCCTCCACCACCACCGACAGCAGCCGATTCCATTCACTCACCACCCACTGAGTGAAAAACTTAGAGGTAAGTTTTCCTCTGTACTTGCCCCCCAGCACCTTAAACCTGTGTCCTCTCGTAGCGACCATTTCAGCTCTGGGAAATAGCCTCTGAGAATCCACCCTATCTATTCCTCTCGACATTTTATAAACCTCTATCAGGTCGCCTCTCAACCTTCGTCTCTCCAGGGAGGAGAGACCTAGCTCTCTCAACCTATCTTCGTAAGGCCTGCCTCCCAATCCAGGCAACATCCTTGTAAATCTCCTCTGCATCCTCTCAATAGCTCCCACATCCTTCCTATAATGAGGTGACCAGAACTGCGCACAATACTCCAAGTGGGGTCTGACAAGGGTTTTAGAAAGTTGCAGCATTACCTCCTGATTCCTAAACTCTATTCCTCGATTAATGAAGGCTCGCACACCATGCGCCTTCTTGACCACATCCTCCACCTGTGAGGCCGATTTAAGAGTCCTATGGACCTGGACCCCGAGATCCTTCTGCTCCTCAACACTGCTGAGACTCCCACTCTTCTCCAGTATTTGCTGTTTTAAAAGCAGTATTTTGCTTTTCTCAGCTGCCTCCTGCCTGTCCACTGACAGGATTTCTTGCCTTATTCAGTGTCCCTACCCTGGGTTATACCCCTCTGCTGGAGGCCCAATATTGTGCGTTCCTAATGCAAGTCTGAAGGAAAGGTATGACCAAAAGAGAAAATGCTGGAAAAGAGAGGGTTATACGTAAGCCTAGTAATCTCTAAGGTAGGGGACATGTTTGGCACAACTTTGTGGGCCGAAGGGCCTGTATTGGGCTGTAGCTTTTCTATGTTTCTATCTCAACAAGTCTGGCAGCATGTGTGAGGAGAGAAAAGAACTGATGTTTCCAAATGAGCCGCTGTCAGAAGTAAAGTGGGAAATGTTTATCTCACTTTCTATATTTATCCCCCTTTCTATGTCTTTTAGCTTTGAGAGGGTCATATGGACTTGACATCAGCTCTTTTCTCTCTTTACAGATGCTGCCAGACCTGCTGAGATTTTCCAGCATTTTCTCTTTTGGTTTCAGATTCCAGCGTCCGCAGGAATTTGCTTTTAGAAAGGGGAGGTGCATTGTGTCTGCTGGAGGCACAGAGTCACAGAATTCTTACAGTGTAGAAGGAGGCCATTCAGCCCATCACGTCTCAACGAGCATTATGGCTTAGTGCCGTTCTCCTGCCTTCTCCCCGTACCCCTCTTCAAATAATCATCTAACGCCCTCTTGGATGCCCAGATTAAACGTAAAAACATAGGAGCATATCTGCTATTATCTGGGGTAGATAAATGCTGGGCCAGCATTTATTACCCGTCCCTAATTGCCCTTGGCTAGGCTATTTCAGAGAGCAGCTGAGAGTTAACCACATTGCTGTGGCTCTGGAGTCACATGTAAGCCAGGTAAGAATGGCAGATTTCCTTCCCTAAAGGGCATCAGTGAACCAGATGGGCTTTTCCAACAATCGGCAATAGTTTCATGGTCATCAGTAGATTCTTAATTCCAGATTTTTTTTTTTAGTGAATTCACATTCTACCATCTGCCATGGTGAGATTCGAACCTGGGTCCCCAGAACATTAGCTGAGTTTTTGAATTCATACTCTAACGATAATGCCACTAGGTCATTGCCTCCTTTAGTGTGTGAGGGGTTAGCCAGGGTGACAGACCTGCAGGGAGAGAGAGTGTGCGTGGACTGGGTTGTATTATGGAGGGAGTGAGAGTTTATGATGGGGCAGTTATTCACACCGATGTGTTTTTACAAGTTAGAAAGCAGTGATTAATTTATGTAGATTTGTGTCTTTCACCTGATAGGAATGGCACAGATAGAAAGAGAAGGGGAATGTAAATGGTGATAATAAAGGCTAGGAATGATGCTAACAGCATCAATCAGAATGTGTAAACCTCAGAACTGTAAGAATCATAGAATTCCCCACATTCGAACCATCAAGTTTGCACCGACAACAATCCCACCCAGGCCCAGTAACTTCATATATTGACCCTGCTAATACCCCTGACACTAAGAAATAATTTTAGCATGGCCAACCAACCTAACCTGCACTTCTTTGGACCAGGGCAACAAAAATCAGAAAGTGCTGAAAAATTTCAGTAAATCTGACAGCATCTATGGAGACAGAACAGAGCCAATGTTTCAAGTCTGGGAAGACACTTTGCCAGAGCTGAGAGCAAAGAGGATCAGAGACACGGCTGGACAATTGAACAAAGAGAAGGTTAATAATGATGAGGAAGGCTAAGAAAGGTGCTAAAAGTGTCCATTAAGTGATCAGAATGTGTGAATGGCAGATCAGATATGGCTGCTGTGGGAGCTATAGGGAGAGGGGGTCATCCTTTCTGACCTGGCTGGGTGGGGAGAGGGGTGATATAGAAGTTATGTAGGTATATATAAGTTTTTACGCATATATAAGCATATCTAGGCACATTTCACAGAATCATTTGACCCATGGAGTCTGTACCGACAACAATCCCACCCCAGGCCCCATCCCCATAAACCCACACATTTACCCCGTTAATCCCTCAAACCTACACATCTTTGGACATTAAAGGCCGATTTAGCATGACCAATCCACCTAACCTGCACACCTTTAGACTGTGGGAAGAAACCAGAAAGTCAACACTTCAGTCCAGAAGGCTGCAAAGTGCCCAATTGGAAGATGAGGTGCTGTTTCTCCAGCTTGTGTTGGGCTTCACAGAAACGTAATAAAGACATGTGGATGTGAGAGCAGGGTAGTGTATTGAAGTGGAACCACAGAATACCTACAGTGCAGAAGGAAGCATTTGCCCCATTGAGTCTGCACTGACAACAATCCCACTCATTCCTTATCCCCAAAGCCCCACATATTTACCCTGCTACTCCCTTGACACAAGGGTCAATTTAGCACGGCCAATCAACCTAACCTGAACATCTTTGGAATGGGAGGAAACCGGAGCAGATGCACGTAGAGACAGGGAGACTGCGCAGAGTCCGCAGAGACAGTGACCCAAGCCGGGGTAAATGTGTTGGTTTATGGGGATGGGGCCTGGGGTGGGATTGTTGTCGGTACAGACTCCATGGGTCAAATGATTCTGTGAAATGTGCCTAGATATGCTTATATATGCGTAAAAACCTACATATACCTACATAACTTCTATATCACCCCTCTCCCCACCCAGCCAGGTCAGAAAGGATGACCCCCTCTCCCTATAGCTCCCACAGCGGCCATATCTGATCTGCCATTCACACATTCTGATCACTTAATGGACACTTTTAGCACCTTTCTTAGCCTTCCTCATCAATATTAACCTTCTCTTTGTTCAATTGTCCAGCCGTGTCTCTGATCCTCTTTGCTCTCATTCTCCTCTTTGGAATGTGGGAGAAAAGTGGAGCATCTAGAGGAAACCCACGCAGAAAGCTGGAGAACATGCAGACTTCACACAGAGAGTGAACCAAGGCCAGAATTGAACTCGAGTCCCTGGTGCTGTGAGGTAGCAGTGCTGACCACTGTGCCTGCTCCAAAGAATGTGACAGGAATGTGAGGGTCCTGTTTGCGACTGGATCGAAGGTACCCCACAATGCGGTCACCCAACGGTGATTGTTAACAAGTGATGGAGTCAAATAACAAATTCTGGAACAATAACAAAAGATTATCCCAATAGAATTTACACCCTTAATGGACTGAGATCCGATATCATTGTAAAAGTGCAGAGTGGGATTCTTACTGCAGTAAAGTCTTGCTTCATAGGAACTGGTTCCAAATTAAAAACACATCTATCCAATTTGCTGTATTTGGCACTAATGCCTCTTAAGCAACTTTCAATCTGTAGTGTGTGGAGTTTACAGGAATATGAGGAATAATATATCACACAAATCCTCCTAGTGTCCTGCTATATTTTTCAGGAGCTCAGTATCACTAACTGATGCAGTGTTGACGCAGGCAGAAAGGTAACTCTGATACAACAACTGATGCACGGGGTGAGAATTGGAGGGTTGTTTGCATTAACCGGAGAGGATGTTTCCCAGCCTCAGTCTTGCAATGAGCTGCAAATTGGGAGCTAAGTCTGGACTCACTCTTACTAAGCAGACCTGGTATTCTGCAGTCAAGGTTATGATGAGAGCAGAACAATAAATGACCAAGAAGTCAGAGTTCCAATCAGGAACACAAAGCGAGTTACAACAGTGGCTGAATACTAAAGAACAAAAAACATTCTTTGGACTTTCAAGGTGAATGGTATGGCCTCAGGGAGTATCGTGGAACAGAGAGACCTCGGATCTCAGGTACACTGTTCTCTAAAGGTGAAGTCACAGACAGATAGGGAAGCGAAGAAGGCTTTTGGCATGCTGACCTTCATTGATCAGAGCATTGAGTGTAGAAGTTGGGAAGTTATGTTACAGTTATACAGGACATCAGAGAGGCCACACCCGGAATATTGTGTTCAGTTTTGGTTGCCTTGTTACAGAAAAGATGTTATTAAACTGGAGAGAGTGCAGAAGAGATTGACAAGGAAATTGCCAGGACTCAAGGGACTGACTTACAACTAGAGATTGGACAGGCTAGAGCTTTTTTCTTTGGAGACTGAGAGGTGATCTTACGGAGGCATACAAGATCAAGGGAGACATGGATAGGTTGAATGCACTCAGTTATTTTCGCAGGGTTGGGAAAATCGAGAATATAACATTACAGCACAAACAGGCCCTTTGGCCCACAAGTTGCACCAATCATACCCATACCTACTAGACCATAGAACTATCCATAACTCCCAATCCCACTTAATCCCATGTACTCATCCAGAAGTCTTTTAAAAGTCCCTAACGAGTTCGCCTCCACCACCACCGACGGCAGCCAATTTAAGTTAAGAGGGGAAAGAATTAATGGGAACCTGAGGAGCAACTTCTTTACACAGAGGAAGGGACGTGTGGAATGAGCTGCTGGAGGAAGTGATTGAGGCACAGACATTGACAACTTTTGAAAGGCATTTGGACAAATACATGGATGGGAGAGGTTCAGAGTGATATGGGCCAAATGCAGGCAAATGGGGTCAGCTTAGATGGGCTTCTTTGTTGGCATGGACTAGTTTGGGATGAAGTCTGTGCCATTGATTCTATGATTCCAGCACAGGAATAGGCCCTTCGGCCCATCAAGACTGTATTGACACATGATGCCTTTCTAAACATGGAAACATACAAAATAGGTAAGGAATGGCCAGTTCCAAAAGCGAGTGGCATTTGCTATAAATAAACTAATTGGACTTTAATCTGGTGTTGTGAGACTTCTTACAGGAGTAGGTCATTCAGCCCTTTGAGCCTGCTCTGCCATTTACGATGATCATGGCTAATCATAAGCTAAAGACCTTTTGTCACTATGTGGTCCATATCTCTCTATTACCTGCAATAACATATTCCACATTCTGTAACGATCTGAATAAACTAGATAGAACATTCATAATCATGCTGCACTTACCTCTTGTTAGTCTAGCAGAATTTGCAGAGCGATTCGCACTGCTGCCTCACAGCGCCAGGGACCCTGGTTCGATTCCCGGCTTGGGTCACTGTCTCTGCGGACTCTGCGCAGTCTCCCCGTCTCTGCGTGCATCTGCTCCGGTTTCCTCCCACAGTCCGAAACATGTGCTGGTTAGGGTGCATTGGCTGCGCTAAGTTCCATCTCAGTGTACCTCAATAGGTGCTGGAGTGTGATGACTAGGCAATTTTCACAGTAACTTCACTGCAGTGTTAATGTAAGCCTGCTTGTGACACGAATGAATAAAAAGAAATGGAGGTAACTGGGTGAGAGGTGGATTTCATATACAGTTTCAGCCAAACAATCTAATTCAGTGCTGTATATTCGACATAACTTATTTTTTATTCATTCTGTGGGACATGGACATCGCTGGCTGATCAGCATTTATTGCCCATCTCTAGTTGCCTGGGGACAGTTGGGAGTCAACCACGTTGCTGTGGCTCTGGAGTCACATATAGGCCAGACCTTGTAAAGAAGGCAGATTTCCTTCCCTAAAGGATATTAGTAAACCAGATCAGTTTTTACAACAATCAGCAATGGTTTAGAATTAATTGATTTTTAATTCCAGGTTTTTTTTTTATTGAATTCAAATTGCATCATCTGGATTCGAACCCAGGTCCCCAGAACATTAGCAGACTTTCTGGATTAATAGTCGAGCGATAATAAAGTTTATTTATTAGTCACAAGTAGGCTTACTTTCACACTGTGAAAATCCCCTAGCCGTCACACTCCAGCGTCTGTTTGGGTTAACTGAGGGAGAATTTAGCATGACCAGTCTTTGGACTGTGGGAGGAAACTGGAGCATCCAGAGGAAACCCACACAGATACAGGAAGAATGTGCAGACTCCACACAGACAGTGACCCAAGCTGTGAATCATTGTCCCTGGCACCATGAGGGAGCAGTGCTAACCACCGTGCCACCCCTGAGCCATTGCCGCTCTTTACCTCACAAGTAGAAACCTTTGCAAGAGGAATCCATGCTAACTCACGGCAATAGAAGCTCTTCCTCTCTCTACACACACACCAGCAGGAGCATAAACAGAAGTTGGAGGGAGGTGTGTGACTCAAACTCACTGGGCTACAGGGCAGCGTAGGCACAAGATCGAGTCTAGAGTTCTACAACAGAGAGTTCAAGAACTGCTCAGGCTTTCCTGCCTAGGATGATAAATGGGAACTTTCCAAAGATTTGATTCTGCAAAGGTGTAATATTTCATTACGGTTCATAACTATAAATATTAGAAATTGTGGAGAAATTATACAGCAGTAATATCACTAGGTTCGGTATCCAGAGGCCCAGGCTAACACTCTAGAAACAGGGATCAAATCCAACCAAGGCAGCTAGTGCAATTCAGCTACTAAAATCTGGAATATAAGGCTAGTCTCAGTGATGGCAACCATGAAACCGTCATCTATTGTTGTAAAAACCCATCTGGTTCCTTAATATCCTTTCCGGAAGGAAGTCTGCCATCCTTACCTGGTCTGACCTACCAGATCCACAGCGTGAAATGAGAGAGCGAGACACTCAGTTCAAATGCAACTAGGGAAGGGCAACAAAGAAAATTACAGCAAGAAGTCTCACAACACCAGCTTAAAGTCCAACAGGCTTATTTGGAATCACAAGCTTTCGGAACGCTGCTCCTTCATCAGGTGAGTGGGTAAGACCAGATAAGGATTCTTCCCCTGACCTGATGAAGGGGCTCTGAAAGCTCGTGATTTCAAATAAACCTGTTGGACTTTAACCTTGTGGTGTGAGACTCCTTATTGTGCCCAGTCTAACGCTGGCATCTCCACATCAGAGAAAATGACCGCGCAGGAACAGGCCCTTCGGCCCTCCAAAGCCTGCACTGACCAGCGAAGCCTACTTCCTATGAAAGAATAAAAAGGATACTTGAGATTAAGAGCTATTGTGCATTTTAGAATGCGTTGCTAGCTCCTTCAATAGGATGTGTTTACAATTCCTAGAAGAGAATTCGTTTTGTGGATGTTTGAGGTGGAACTGGGACGTTCCGTTGTGCAGTGAGCTTCAACCCTGAAGCGATTTCAATGTTGCAACAATCCTCTCGCACTGAAAATACACTTTTGCTCACCAGAAATGTTTAGCCCGGCTGCGAGTCAGCAAAGAATTGGCAGCGGACTCGAGCGCGCCTCTCTCCAGCCGTAAAAAAAGAAGTGGATTCTCGAGATCACCATTAAAGTGAGGAAGATGTGTCAGTCAGTGAACCAGCACGGTGACTCAGTGTTTTACACCGTTAGTGAGTCACGGACTGTGGAACTCACTTCCTCACAGAAGGCCGGCTTGAGAGAAATTTTCAAAGCTGAGAGATTAATGGGGTTTTTACTGAATAAGGGTTTAGAATAAAAAATAGAGAAAATTACAGCACAGGGACATCCCTCCAAGCCTGCACCGTCCTTCCTGCCCATTTGAATGAAAACCCTACGTTTCAGGATCATTCCCATCCTATTTATATATTTGTCCAGATGCCCCTTAAAAGTCACTGTTGTATCCCCTTCCACCACCTCTGCTGGCAGTGAATTCCAGGCACCCACCAACCTCTGTGTAAAAAAAAATGTCTCATACATCTCCTTTAAACCTTGCCCCTGGCACCTTAAACCAATGCCCCCAGTAATCGACTCTTCCATCCTGGGAAAACACTTTTGACCATCCACTCTAACCATGCCCCCCAAAATCCTGTAGGCCTCTCTCCTCTCAAACTTCATCATTCCAGTGAGAACAAGCCAAGTTTCTCCAACTTCTCCTCAAAGCCAATGCCCTCCGTACCAGGCAGCATCTTGGTAAATCTCTTCTGTACTCTCTCCAAAGCCTCCGCATCCTTCTGGTAATGTGGTGACCAGAATTGAACACTATACTCCTGGTGCGGCCTAATTAAGGTTCTATAAAGCTGCAACATGACTTGCCAACTTTTAAACTCAATGCCCCAGCCAATGCAAGCAAGCATGCCATAAGCCTTCTTGACTATCTCGAGGATGAGGTTTATTCAGAAGGATGATAGCACGAGGAGTGGGTCCTGTTCCCTGCAAAAGTCACATGCCACCAGCCAAACACACCGAGGCCAATCAACTGCCTGGGGCCCTGGAGCCTGTCCAATTGATGCAGCCAATGAGGTGCCAATCTTACAATCACCTGACCCAAAGGTAGCCATCTTTAAATAGCCGCAACGCTCTGTCACCTCCTTCCTTATTGTTGCCTCAGCAACGATGCTGGTGGCGCAGTGGTTAGCACTGCTGCCTCACAGCACCAAGGACACACGTTCGATTCCCAGCTTGGGTCTCTGTCTGTGAGAAGTTTGCATTTTCTCCTTGTGTTTGCATGGGTTTCCTCCGGGTGCTCACGTTTCTTCCCACAGACCAAAGATGTGTGGATTAGATGGATTGGCCATGCTAAATTGCCTCTTAGTGTCAGGAAGGGACCAGCAGAGTAAGTGCATGGAGTTATGAGGATTGGGATTGTGGTCAGTGCAGACTCGATGGGCCGAATAGCCTCTTTCTGCGCAGTAGGGATTCTATAGATATCCCAGTCCTTCCCACAACCCAGACTGAAAACTCTCGAGGTGGCTTCCAAGATGCTGGAGGGAGAGGACATCAAGTGACCTCGCTGTTGAGTCATCCCTCCCTATGGAGTCACCTCCGGGTTGCCAGGGTGAGGTAGGTGGTCCTCCTCCCAAAGGATGGCAAGCAGAGAGCCACCCACCTCACTGAGCTGGCCTGGACCGACATTATAGAGGATGTCACACTGAGCGAGGTTGACCCCACACCTCACTCTGTAGACATTGGAAAGAATTGTAAATAAAACCTGTCACACGCTGGGTGTCATCCCTGTATTGTTCCAAGCTACATATAAGAGAACACCAGCTACAATGATATTGCAGATGCATCAAGCAACCTCTTGCTGTTATGCCAATCTGATAATTGTTGAAAATCTGGTGTACAATTTTGTCGTACCAAATATTGTATGTAGTTATCAAATTAAATGGACCTGCCACCTCACACTAGAAGTATTTACACCGTATTCTGAGGCAATTAGCTGTTTCTTATTAGCTACAATAACCTGGATTTCCCAGTTTACAGCAATGATCTTAAAGATAAAGCTCAGTAACCAAGTTCCCATCAGGTGCCAGAATTGAGGGTCCTTGTGAGCAACTCCATTGCAGACATCAATTTGACATGTCCGCTATGACTCTCATCAACTTTTACATAGAAAGCATTCTTTCTGATTGTATCACAGCTTGGCAATGGCTCCTGCTGTGTTCGAGACCACAAGGAACTACAAAAAGTCGTGAATGTAGCCCAACTCATCATGCAAACCAGCCTCCCATCCATTGACTCTGTCTACACTTCCTGCTGCCTCGACAAAGCAGCCAGAATAATCAAGAATCCCACGTACCCCAGACATTCTCTCTTCCACTTTCTTCCATTGGGAAAAAGATACAAAAGTCTGAGGTCATGTACCAACGGACTCAAGAACAGCTTCTTCCTGCTGTCGTCAGACTTTTGAATGGTCTTACCTCGCATTAAGTTGGACTTTCTCTACACCCTAGCTGTGACTGTAACACTACATTCTGCACCCTCTCTTTTCCTTCTCTATGAATGGCATGTTTTGTTTAGCGTGCAAGAAACAATACTTTCCACTGTATGCTAATACATCCGACAATAATAAATCTATGTACTCTATGAATGGTATGCTTTGTCTGTATAGTGTTCAAGAAACAATACTTTTCATTGTATTTCAATACATGTGACAATAATAAATCAAATCAGATCAAAATTACAGATTACAGAGAGTTTACTACACTGAAACTGAATCCATTGTGCTGATAATGTTAAACATATTAACCATCTCAGTATCATTAATATCCTGAAGTTCCTTGTTTTGCAATGGTCACATGTAAATTTCAATTAAATTTCATAAGTTCACAGTGAATATTGTAGCCAATGATACTTCATTCTCCCCTAGAACTGTGGCATGGATAAACAAATTGAGAAATTACTTGAAAAATATCATTTCTCACCATCAGAGAGGAGACAAAGTAAGACAATGAAGGGCGACTGAAGAAATATTCTTCAAGTAGAATTAACAAACAAAAAGTACTTCTAGAGGATTCAAATTATAGTAACAATTAATGAGAGGACTTTGAATGAACAGAGGCAGTTTTTAAGTAAAGTTTTAAAGTTTATTTATTAATGTCGCAAGTAGGCTTACATTAACGCTGCAATGAAGTTACTGTGAAGATCCCCTAGTCGCCTCACTCTGGTGTCGAGGGAGAATTTTGCACGTAAACAGCAGGTCTTTTGGACTGTGGGAGGAAACTGGAGCACCCAGAGGAAACCCATGAAGACATGGGGAGAACGTGCAGACTGCACACAGACACTGACCCAAGCCAAGAATCAAAGTTTCAGAACATTGTAACAATTAATAAGAAGATCTTGAATGAAAAGTGACAATTTTCAAATAAATAGTAAATGTGTGCCTGTTCTTTTCTGGATGCTGGATTGGGAACAGGTTTATTTATCGCCTGCGTAAGGCAGGTTGCTGGTGACATTGATCAAAAGGCCATCCTTCCACGGCTGATGGAAATGTTCCAGTTGGTTGGTGGGCCCCACGTTTCAACAGAAGAACAAGAGTCACCTCTCTGACAGTAACCGATAACTCAGTGCTCAGGAGATGCCTATGAGGCCTGAACTTCCTGGCTTCAATTGTTATTGAGAAGGCACGGCAGTTCTTGTGGTGTAGTGGGTAGCATCTCTACCTCTGGGCCAGAAGCTTTGGGTTCGAGTACCACTCCAGGATGCGATGGCCAAGGAAGATGTGTTCATAACACTTCCAAACAGTTTGAGCATCAACCTGCAAATCTTTTCAGTACGCCCAATGGCAGGAAGTAAGAGAGGGAGCTTTCAGTCATACTAAAGAAAGTCCAAGCAAACCACTGCTATCCCTGGCCAAGCAGAACTTGGACCAATGCAGTGATAACTAGCATCCTCATTGGTTGAGATACCTCAAGACAGGTCACCTCAAGTTGGAGGCAGTTTCTGCATCTTTGCCTCTACCAGAGAACTTCCTATTGGCCTCTAGCTTTGAGGCATCATCCTCAACTGTCTGGCTTCCTCCAACCACTAACAGTGGTTAGCACTGCTGCCTCTTGGATTCGATTCCCTGCTTGGGTCACTGTGTGGAGTTTGCACATTCTCCCCATATCTGCGTGGGTTTCCCCGAGGTGCTCCAGTTTCCTCCAACAGTCCGAAAGACATGCTGGCTAGGTGCATTGGCTATGCTAAATTGTCCCTTAGTACCCCAAGATGCGTAGGTTAGGGGATTACCCATGATAAATGTGTGGGTTTCAGGAGATAGGACTTGGGTAAGATGCTGTGTTTGGTGCAGGCTGGATGGGCTGAATAGTCTTCTTCTGCACTGTAGAAATTCTATGATTTTATGAATCAGTCAACCGGGCAAATTGCAAGTCGGTTGATGCTGAGAGTGGGGGAGATCCCCACCCAAAACACAAAATCCTGCCTTGTGTTGGGATCATGTGTCTGAATCCGATATTTTATGTGTATTACTCGCTATCTGTGTCTGTCTCAGTGTCTGACTGTGTATCAGTGTGAGGAGCTCTCTATTTTCCCTGTAGCTTTCAATCTGTCTGGGTGTGTGTGTCAGTATGAGGATAATGGCTTAAGCTGTTCAGAAATAATGTTGGAGAAAAGTTCTGAAGATTATTAATAGTCTTTCCGAAGCGTGTGGCTATTTACTGATCATTGGTTATTTTTGCCAGCTGAACATCTGAGTAATGAATAAATTTACATTCCTTTTCATGTTGAAGTTGGAACAGTTAGAAACTGGAACCGTGTGTTGAGAAAGCAGGAGGAAATCCGGGGAACATTGCCACATGTTAAAAGGAGCAATTCATTCATCTCATGTCATCCTTTGATTTGAAATTCCTCAAGCTCCTCTTTCAGAATGTGGTTATAAGATGAGCAGAGGGAAATTGTCATAATTATATCTCCCCCTGTGCCAACTCATCTCTTTCTTTGAGCCTTTCTCTCTCTCATTCTCTCTCCATCTCTCTCGCTCTACAATGTGCCTACTTCACTGACATTTGTGATCACAAGTGCATCATTGGACGATGAATCCTACCTCTGGGAGTTTGAACGTCAGCTCCAAGTGTGACTCACACACACGTGTGTAGATTCTGTTGTTTTATTTTAAAGCAAGCTGTATGAGACAGAAAGTTAGAAAAGTTTTAGAAATGGCAAATAAAATTGTTGTCAAAGTTGTTGAATTCATCGCTGAGTTATTGATGATGTTGCTTTATTTTTGGGGTCAGCAAGATGGTTATTGCAGAATGTCATCAGGCCAATGATACAGCAGAAAGAGGCCATTTAACCCATTAAATTCACATGAAATCTCTGGAAGGGCATTCTACCTGAGCCCTCTCCTCTGCCCATTTAGCCATTAAGCCTGCACTGTATCCTTCTGTAACCCCAGACATTTGTCATGTCTAGTCCATCTAACTAGCATGTCTTTGATCACTAAGGGACAATTTATCATGGCCAATCCACCTAACCAGCACTTTTGGACCATGGAAGGAAACTGGAGTATCCAGAAGAAACCCACACAGACATGTGGAGAACATGCAGATTCCGCACATACAGTGACCCGAGGCTGGATACATGAGATTTTATTCAAACTATTCATCACTTTGAGTGTTAAGAACTCTTTGGTATCAATCATAAAGTGAATCCTTGTGTCCATGTTTATACTCCAGCTGGTTAATTTTAAATAATATTCCAGGTTATTTTTCTCTTTAGTGATCTTGTATAATACTTCATGGTCACCGCTCAGATACCTGGAAACTGGCTCCCTTGGCTGCTTGTCTTTTCCCAGTTCTCTATCAATCAAAGCCCCAAAGGCAGCCGAAGGAAGAGATGTATGGATATAGTCAAAGCTGCACTAAAGCAAGGAGGCATCAACTTCACTCAGTGAGAGGAGAAGGCTGTTCCCTCTAGCTCCAGCTCATCCATCAAGGCAAGAGTCACTTTGATTCTCAGCAACTCACCAGTGAGGCAGAACAGTGGCGGCTGGGGAAGGGAGGGACTTTTGATTTGATTTATTATTGTCAGATGTATTAGTACACAGTGAAAAGTATTGTTTCTTATGCTCAGACAAAGCATATTGTTCATAGAGAAGGAAACAAGAAGGTGCAAAATGTAGTGTTACAGTCAGAGCTAGGGTGAGGAGAAAGATCAACTTAATGCAAGATAAGTCCATTCAGATGGCAGTAGGGAAGAAGCTGTTCTTGAGTGGGTTGGTAGGTGTCCTCAAACTTTTGAATTTTTCTTCCCCCGATGGAAGAAGGTGGAAGAGAGAATATCCAGGGTGCGTGGGGTCCTTAATTGTATTGGCTGCTTTTCCGAGGCAGTGGGAAGTGTAGACTGAGTCAATGGATGGGAAGCTGGTTTGCGTGATGGATTGGGTTACATTCATGACCTTTTGTAGTTCCTCGCTGTCTTGGGCAGAGCAGGAGCCGTACTGAGCTGTGATACAACCAGAAAGAATGCTTTCTATGGTGCATCTGTAAACATTGGTGAGTCGTAGCTGACACACCCAAATTGCCTTTGTCTTCTGAGAAAGTAGAGGTGTTGCACTCTTCCCCTACCCTTTGGAAGAATTTCTGGATCCACAATTCAGATCCTCAGTCATTCGTACAGCACCAGACAACCATTCAGCCCATCTGAATTTGTCCCAGACAAGGGGTTCCAATCCTTGTAGCTTCAGCCTTGGTTTCGAGGGATCGTTGGTGACCTCCAACATATTCCTTTTCCCAATTAAAATATTCAAATCTCCCAGTCTTTCCTGGGAATTCCCACATTGGGATAAACCTCCTGCCTCTTTTCTGTGTGGTTTGCAGTGCTCAAACTGTGCATGTTTCACAGGTTTAAAGCTTATTAAAATGTTAATGTTTGTTTATTGGTCACAAGTAGGCTTACATTCACACCACAATGAACGTTAACACAAGTTAAAAGTGAGAGGTGGGAGATTTAGGGAGGATTTAAGGAAAAACTTTTACCCAGAGATGGTGAGGGTCTGGAATGTGCTGCCTGGGAAGGTGGCGGAGGCGGGTTGCCTTTAAAAAGTACCCGGATGAGCACTTGGCACATCATAATGTTCAGGGCTATGGGCCAAGTGCTGGCAAGTGGGATTAGGTTGGCAGGTCAGGGTCTTTCATTTGTCAATGCAGAGTTGATGGGCTGAAGGGCTTCTTCTGTTCTGTGACTCTGAAGTCACTGTGAAACTCCCCCAGTCACCACACTCTGGCACCTAACCAGGTACACTGAGAGAAATTTAGCACAGCCAATGCACCTAACCAGCATATCTTTCAGACTGTGGAAGAAAACCGGAGCACCCGGAAGAAACCCACATAGATATGGGGAGAATGTGCAGACTCCACACAGACAGTGACCCAAACCAGGTATCGAACCCAGGTCCCTGGCGTTGTGAGGCAGCAGTGCTAACTACTGTGCCACCGTGCCGTCCTGCACCTTTGTTGGATCTTAGCCTTTCGACATGCCTTCTCAGTTACGCCTCATACCGCCAGAGACTCGGGTTCGATTCCTGGCTTGGGTCACTGTTTCTGTGGAGTTTGCACATTCTCCCGTGTCTGTGAGAGTTTCCTCCAGGTGCTCCAGTTTCCTCCCACAGTCCAAGGATGCACGGGTTAGATGGATTGACCATGCTAAATTGTCCCTTAGTGTCAGGGGGACTAGCTGGATAAAATGCATGGGGTTGTGAAGATAGAGTCTGGATGGGATTGTGCTTGGTGCAGACTCATTGGGCTGAATGAACTCCTTCTGCACTGTAGGGATTCTATGAATCCACCAGCTTAGTGCAATCTGGTGTTGTATTTACCACAACTGAGAATGTGGCTTTTAGGTTTTTAGTATTACTGTCTTCATCAGAGCAGAAACGCAGTCAGCAGACTCTATGAGAGAGAATAGTTAGCAGAATGGAAGCCTATTTTCTACAAATTTCTTCTTGCAAAACAATGAATTGTTTTAAAAGTTTCAGAAAATGAACATTTGTTTTTTTTAAAAAAAAGGAATTCCACACACCTGCTGCTGGGGGTTTAAGAGAACGAGGATTGATATCCAATGATTTATGATTCCAATAAATTTTCATGCAATCATGGAAACTTGGAAAGTCTGAAAATTCCGCAGAGGAGCTGCTCGTTGGGTCAGCACCTTTCAGGTCTTTGTGACTATGTTTGGACCACTTACCGTCAAGTATGACTATTTTACCTAACAAGATTTTCTGCCCAATTCTTCTGGGTTTTAGACAGCCGCACGCTGATTAAAATTAAACTAACAACTTACCTGAGCCTTGCCAGAAGTTAGAAAAGAATTTCTTCCCCGTGGAAAGGGTTCATGTCAGTAATAGATGTGAAAGCAGCGACACTACAGAGTGAAATGGGATAGGGATGAGAGCTGTCGGTGGTGGGAGATACTATGATGAGGCAGGAAGCAGGGCAAGGCTTCTGAGGAAAATGCACAGACTTATTGGGGCTTTGTGAAAGGATTTGGGGACTACAGTGCAGAAGGAGGCCATTCAGCCCATCAAGTCTGCACCACAATCCCATGCAGGCCCTATTCCCATATTCTCATGCATTTACCTTAGCTAGTCCCCCTGACACTAAGGGACAATTTAGCATGGTCAATCCATCTAACCCGCGCATCCTTGGACTGTGGGAGGGAACTGGAGCACGTGAACGACACGGGGAGAATGTGCAAACTCCACACAAACAGTGGCCCAAGCCAGGAATCGACACCGGGTCTCTGGCGTGTGTGAGGCTTTACTGAGAAGTCACATTGAAGGGCTAAGACCCAACAAAAGTGCAGGGCGACATGGTGACATAGTAATTAGCACTGCTGTCTCAGTGCCAGGGACCTGGGTTCGATACCTGGTTTGGGTCACTGCCTGTGTGGAGTCTGCACATTTTTTCCCCATGTCTGTGCGGGGGGTTTTCTTCCAGGTGCTCCGGTTTTCTTCCGCAGTTTGAAAGATGTGCTGGTTAGGTGCACTGGCTGTGCAGGAGGAACGCAGAGCACCCGGAGGAAACCCATGCAGACACGGGGAGAACATGCAGACTCCACACAGTGATCCAAGCTGGAATCGAGCCTGGGTCCCTGTCACTGTGAGGCGGCAGTGCTCACCACTGTGCCACCTGTGAGGTAAAGCCTTGAGGATGAAAGAGAATTCCTTCCAGTAAGAAAAAGAAATGGGTTTGGGATAAATGATTTTCACTAAAAATCTGAAAACTTTTGTGACCATCTGGGCATCTTCACTGTTTTAAAAATGAGGCTTCTTCACCCATTATGCTGTAACATTTATATTATTACATTTGGAATTCCCTTACCCTGAATTGTTTTGGTTTTATATCTTGAACAGACACAGAGGTCCCAGCCCTGTGGCCAATTGAAGAGATCTTGAAGATAGAATCATTACGAAGGCCGCAGCTCTCCAGCTGTTCACTCCCCACTGTCACTGGCAGTGCATCATGATGTGGAGATGCCGGCGTTGGACTGGGGTAAACACAGTAAGAAGTCTGACAACACCAGGTTAGAACATAGAACATTAGAACATAGAACATTACAGCACAGAACAGGCCCTTCGGCCCTCGATGTTGCGCCGACCAATTAAGAAAAAGCAATGACCCTCTAACCTAAACCATTCCCTTTTCATCCATAAACCTATCCACGGACCTCTTAAACACCCCCAAACTTGGCGTATCTACAACTGCAGCAGGCAGGGCATTCCATACCCTTACCACCCTCTGGGTAAAGAACCTACCTCTGACATCCGTCCTATAACTACCACCCCTTAATTTAAAGCTATGTCCCCTCGTGCTAGCTTTCTCCATCCGAGAAAAAAGGCTATCACTGTCCACCCTATCTAAACCTCTAATCATCTTATATGTTTCAATAAGGTGTCCTCTTAGCCGCCTCCTTTCTAACGAAAACAACCTCCAATCCCTCAGCCTCTCCTCATAGAGTTAGGTCATAGGTTAGAGTCCAATCAATTTATTTGATAGTAAACTCACAAGCTTTCGGGATTTGTCCCTTCGTCACCTGACTCGTGAGTTTTCTATCAAATAAATTGGTTGGATTTAAACATGGTGTTGTCAAACGTCTTACTGACAGTGAGCACAGAGAATCTGACGCTCAGCCAAATCTCCAATCACTGCAGCAGGACTGGAGAATCCCAGCCGTGGGGGCGAGGTCGGAGAATACCAGCCACAGACGGGGTCGGAGAATCCCAGAACCAGTCCGTCATTTATAACACAAGAAATAGAAACAGGAGTTGGCCATTCAGCCCTTCAAGTCTGCTTCGCCATTCAATGCAACCAGGGCTGATCTATGCTGACCTCAATTCCTTTTCTGTGCCATTTCTCCACAGACCTCTGTTCCTCGATAGATCAAATATTTATCCAGCTCCACTTTAAATATTTCCAATGATCCAGCCTCTGCCACCCTTTGGGGCAGAGAATTCCAGGGATTCACCACCCTCTGTGAGAAAGTATTTCTACACATTGGTTTTAAATAATCAGCCCTTTATCTTGTAGCTTTGTCCTCTTGTCCGAGATTCTGCCACTAGTGAAAACATCACTGTTATGACAATTCACATTGCTTCCTAAACATCTCACAAATAGATCTCATTACAAAGTTTTCAGTGTAGTATTTTTTGTTGATTACTTTTTATTAAACAAATATGGGATTCAATTCATCAGGCAGGACTTAATTATATTTAAAGAAGCAGAATAAACAACGCTTAACCTGCTGATTTTTATTCATTAGTGTCACAAGTAGGCTTACATTAACGTTACATCATATTGCGTTAACACAAGGGAGGCTGCAGAAGGACTTAGACAGGTTAGGAAAATGGGCGAAGTGACAGATGGAATACAATGGGGAGAAGTGTGAGGTCATGCACTTTGGAAGGAGAAATGGAGGCATAGACTATTTTCTAAATGGGGAAACGCTTAGCAAATCAGAAACACACAGGGAAGTCCTTGTTCAGGATTCTCTTAAGATTAACATGCAGGTTCAGACAGCAGTTAGGAAGGCAACTGCAATGTTAGCATTCATATCGAGAAGACTAGAATACAGAAACAGGAATGTGCTTCTGAGGCTCTGGTCAGACCCCATTTGGAGTATTGTGAGCAGTTTTGGGCCCTGTATCTAAGGAAGGATGTGCTGGCATTTGAAAGGGTCCAGAGAAGGTTCACAAGAATGATCCCTGGAATGAAGAGCTTGTCATATGAGGAACAGTTGAGGAATCTTGGTCTGTATTTGTTGCAGTTTAGAAGGATGAGGGGGATCTTGTTGAAACTTACAGGATACTACGAGGCCTGGATAGAGTGGATGTGGAGAGGATGTTTCCACTAATAGGAAAAACTAGAACCATAGGGCACAACCTCAGGCTAAAGCGACAATTCTTTAAAACTGAGGTAAGGAGGAATTTCTTCAGCCGGAGAGTTGTGAATCTGTGGAACTCTTTGCCGCAGAAGGCTGTGGAGGTCATTGAGTGTCTTTAAAACATAGATAGATAGGTTCTTGATTAACAAAGGGATCAGGGATTGTGGGGCAGGAGATGGGGATGAGAAAAACATCAGCCATGATTGAATGATGGAGCAGACTCAATGTGCTGAGTGGTCTAATGCTGCTCCTATGTCTAATTGCAAAGGAGTTACTGTGTCGCCACACTCCAGTGTCTGCTCGGGTACACCTGAGGGAATATTTAGCATGGCCAATGCACCTAGCCTGCATGTCTTTCAGACCGTGGGAGAAAACTAGAGCACCCGGAGGAAACCCATGTAGACACGTAGAGAACGCACAGACTCCACACAGACAGTGACTCAAGCCAGGATTCAAACCCAGGTTCCTGGCGCTGTGAGTCAGCAGTGCTAACCACTGTGCCACCATGCTATGTGGGGAGTTTAATGAATATAATTTGCTCACTTGTTTAATGATAATGGCAACATGTGTGAAGGGCGAGTTTTTTTTTCAGGATAATATTCCTTTACTGACTTTAATTTTTAAAAAAGTGACTGATGGCTCATGTTGGTTCTGTTAACCCCATGTTTATGAAAGGAAGTATTCTGCTCCAAAATCGATGGAATCCAATCGGAATACTCAGACTTGCAATTCCCACAGCGATTACTCAATTCCTTCAACACATTCATCAGTCACACGGCTAACCTTATAATGTCTCTATTTGAGGCAAATAAGACAAGTGTGCCAGTGAGAAAGGATTACTTATCACAACTGGAATTTCTACATCTAAGTTCACAGCTGGAATGGAATATCTAAAGATAAAAAGACAGAGACAATTTTTTCAGTCTTAGCAACGGGAAGGAGTCAGTTACTGAGCAAGGAGAGCAAAGTATAAATCATAAGAACTAGGAGCAGGAGTAGGCTGTCTTGCCCCTCGAGCCTGCCCCGCCATTCAATAAGATCATTGCTGATCTTTTCATGGACTCAGCTCCACTTACCCATCCGCTCAGCATAACCCTTAATTTCTTTACTGTTCAAAAATTTATCTATCAAATGGGTAAGACAAGATTTGATGGGTAGAAACCTCGCAGTGGGACAGGGCCAGTCTCAAAGCTTCAGTAGAAATGAATGAAGCAGAATTCAATCTGTCAAGAGTCTCCAGGTTTTAAGGTTGTTCCTCTGGATTGGAAAGTAGCCAATGTAATCCCATCGTTCAAACTGGAAACCACAGAATCATCGAATCCCTACAGTGTAGAAGGGGGCCATTGGGCCCATCGCTCCTGCGCCGACTCTCCGACAGAGCATCTTATCCCGGCTTGGGTCACTGTCTATGTGGAATTTGCATGTTCTCCCCATGTCTGAGCGGGTTTCCTGCTGGTACTCCGGTTTCCTCCCACAGTCCAAAGATGTGCAGGTTAGGTGGATTGGCTATGCTAAATATCCCCTTAATATCAGGGGGATTAGCTAGAGTAAACTCATGGGGTTGTGGGGATAGGGCCTGGGTGGGATTGTGGTTGGTGCACATTCGATGGGCCGAATAGTCTCTTTCTGCACTGCAGGGATTCCAAAAATAAAAATGAGGATTACAGAGGTTGCAAAAGGAAAAAGAAAGGTTAACTGAGAGAAAGAGAGGATAGCGGGGGAAATATATTACAGGGAAATGTGAAGTTATTTCATTTTGGTAAGAAAACAGGGAGAATATCTTTGAAAATGTGAGAGACTATTAAATGTTGGGTACTTGTACATGAATCACAAAGTTAATATGCAGATACAACCAGCAATCTGGAGGGCCTCAACTGCAAGAGTATTGCAATATAACTGCAATTGCCATGGGCTTTGATTAGACCAGTCCTGAGTGCAGAGCTTTGGTCTCCTCACCCAAAAGAGCATTTAAGAGGTTAGTAGATAAGTTTATGGATGAAAAGGGAATGGTTTAGGTTAGAGGGTCATTGATTTTTCTTAATTGGTCGGCGCAACATCGAAGGCTGAAGGGCCTGTTCTGCGCTGTAATGTTCTATGTTCTATAAAACTAACATATTCTTTCATGGGAATGTGTGAGTGATTGGCGGGGCCAGCATTTATTACCCATCCCTGGAACTGAGTAGCTTGCTAGGCCATCTGAGGGTAGTTTACCTCTGTAAACTATCCTGGGAGTCACATGTAGGCCAGACCAGGTAAGGATGGCAGATTTCCTTCCCTAAAGGACATTAGCGAGCCAGATGGGATCTTACAACATTTGATGATGAGTTTATGATCACCAACACTGAAATTAGTTTTCAATTCCAGGTTTTATTAATTGAAGCTATCGTGGGAGGATTTGAACCTGCGTCCCCAGGACATTAGCCTATTACCAGTCCAGTATTATTACCACTCTGCTGTACAAATCACCATTTCAGGTGGCCCGTTTGGCCACAGGCCTGGATGGGATTGTAGTCAGTGCAGACTCAATGGGTCGAATGGTCTCCTTCTCTGTAGGATTCTATGATTGCCGCCTTGCTGAGGTTTAATTGAGGTCCGTCATTGCAACGCAGGTTTTACATGATCCACGTTTGATCATAAACTCCACCTATTCTCTTTCCATTGTCACTCCAGACAGATTTCTCTCTCTGACTTTGATCCTCAGTGCAGCTCAAGGGCAATGCAGAACCGCATCCATGCTCAAGTGAATACTTGATATATCATAGACTAGAATAGTTATAATGTAGAAGGAGGCCATTTGGCCCATTGAGCCTGCACTGACCACAATCCCACCCAGACCCTATCCCCATAACCCTACTTACTTACCCTAGCTAATCTCCCTGGTACTGAGGGAGAATTTAGCATGGCCACGTCTTTGGACGAGGGAGCAAACTGGAGCATGCGGAGGAAACACACGCAGACATGCAGAGAAAGTGCAAACTCCACACAGTGACCCGAGGCCGGAATTGAACCCAGGTCCCTGACGCGGTGAGGCAGCGGTGCTAACCACTGTGCACCTAGTGGAAAATTTAAATCTTTTCAGGATATAATTGTGGAACCTGGAACATGTGACATTGTCGATTGACCAATACGCAGACTGTATTACCATAGCACACTGTCTTATTCATTCTCATCTACATGAAGGTAAAATTCTTGTTGTTGTGCCAGATTCCAATCAGCAATGTGACTAGAGGAGGACCTTACGGCTTCAGGGCTGCTGCTCTCAGAAGAAAGAGCCCTGGTTTTGATCAGAGGGCAGACAGAGAGGAGGAAGCTGGTAAAATCTATCACAGCCTTCTTCCTAATTCATCACTTGGATGTGTTTGGGCATCCAGGGAGAATCTGAGGGGAATGAGTGGGGTTGCCTTGCTACTCTGCTCATTGTATTAACTACAATTGGAGTCACGTCCAGCAGAGCTGTAGGCCTCACTCTGGAGATGGAGGAGGCTGAGGACTGAGCTACTGTAGTCACAATCCCAATGCCGGGGAACTGAATATGCTCCGAGGAAAATGAAGAGGAAATATGTGCAACTCTTTCTAGTGTTTGACTCCCTTCCTGTTGCCATGCATCTTTCTCTTTACCACATAGAGTCAGGGAGATTTACAGCATGGAAACAGGCCCTTCGGCCCAACTTGTCCATGCTGCCCAGGTTGTACCACTAAGTAGTCCCAATTGCCCGCATTTGGCCCATATCCCTCTATACCCATCTTACCCATGTAACTGTCTAAATGCTTTTTAAAACACAAAATTGTACCCACCTCTATTACTACTTTGGTCAGTTTGTTCCAGGCACTCTGTGTAAAAAAAATTATCCCTCTGGACACTTTTGTATCTCTCCCTGTCACCTTAAACCTATGCCCTCTAATTTTAGACACCCCTACCTTTGGGAAAAGATGTTTTCTATTTGATCTAAGCCCCTCATTATTTTATAGACCTCGATAAGATCATTCCTAAGCTTACTATGCTCCAAAGAAAAAAACTCCCAGTCAATCCAGCTTTTCCTTATATCTTAAGCATTTTAGAATCCATACAATGCAGGAGGCTGGCATTCGGCCCATTGAGCCTGCACCAGCTCTGAAAAAGCATCTCACCATGGCCCTCCTGTCTACCCCATAACCCCATACATTTAGCATGGTCAATCAGCTTAAACTGCATGACTTTTAGAGCGTGGGAGGAGCACCTAGAGGAAATCAGGTGTGAGCGTGCGCGAGTGCGGGAGCGTGCGCGAGTGCGGGAGCGTGCGCGAGTGCGGGAGCGTGCGCGAGTGCGGGAGCGTGCGCGAGTGCGGGAGCGTGCGCGAGTGCGGGAGCGTGCGCGAGTGCGAGTGTGCACGCGCGAGAGAGCACCCGTGCGAAAATGAGAATACACAAGAATGAGTGCATGTGCGAGAATGACTGAGTGAATGAATGGAGAGTGTATACATATGCAAGAGTGCGAGAATAAGTGTGCGAGTGCGTGTGAGAGTGCAAGCATGCAAGAGTGAGTGTGCAAGGGCAAGCACACAAGAGTGTGATTGTACAAGAATAGAAAAATAGAAAAACTACAGCACAAACAGGCCCTTCAGCTCACAAGTTGCGCCGATGATATCCATACTTTACTGGGCTTACCTATAACTCTCAATTTTATTAAGTTCCATGTACTCATCCAGCAGTCTCTTAAAAGACCCTATCGAGTTTGCCTCCACCACCACTGCTGGCAGCTGATTCCACTCACCCACCATCCTTTGAGTGAAAAACATACCTGACATCTTCTCTGTACCTGCTCCCCAGCACCCTAAACCTGTGTCCTCTCGTAGTAACCATTTCAGCCCCTGGGAAAAAGTCTGAGAATCCACCCGATCAATATCTCTCAACATCTTATACACCTCTATCAGGAAACCTCTCATCCTTCGTCTCTCCAAGGAGAAAAGACCGAGCTCCCTCAACCTATCCTCGTAAGGCATGCCACCCAATCCAGGCAACATCCTTGTAAATCTCCTCTGCAGCCTTTCAATAGCTTCCACATCCTTCCTATAATGAGGTGACCAGAACTGAGCACAGTACTCTAAGAGAGATCTGACTAGGATCTTATAAAGCTGCAACATTATCATCCGACTCCTAAACTCAATCCCTCAATTGATGAAGGCCAGTACACCATACGCCTTCTTAACCACATCCTCTACCTGTGAGGCTGATTTAAGAGTCCTACAGACCCAGACCCCAAGTTCCTTCTGCTCCTCTACATTGCTAAGAGTCTTACCCTTGATATTATACTCCTTCATCCCATTGGACCTGCCAAAACGGACCATTACACATTTATCCGGGTTGAAGTCCATCTGCCACTTCTCTGTCCAGCCTTGCATCCTATCTAATCCTTGCATATATCTACGAGTATGTGAGAGTGAGTAAGTGAGAGTGAATTAGTGTGCAAAAGTATGATTGTGCATGTGTGCACGGAAATGTGATTGGGTGAGAATGCGCATTTAAGAGCGAATATACAAGAGCAGTTGTGCAAGAGTGAGTGTGAGAGAGTGTAATTGTGCAAGAGTGCGGTTTTGCAAGTGTGTGTGACTGCGATTGCGCAAGAATGTATAAACGTGTGTGTGTGTGTGTGTGTGTGTGTGTGTGTGTGTGTGTGTGCGCGCGCGTCTGTGTGTGTGAGTGAGAGAGAGAGAGAGTGTGACAGAGAGAGAAAGAAAGAGAGAGAGAGAATGGAGAATGTGTAAATGAGAGTGGGTTTAGTATCACTAAATTAAACTTGTTTCTGAATGGTACAATTTCCTGGTGAAATAATAAGCCATGCCAATGAACAGACAGATCCAGCTGAGTGGAAATTGGTAACATAACCCAACCTTTCAACCTGTGCCCCTTTTGCAAGCTGCAGCTTACAGATGTTGTCTGGGAGTTCAGTCTAGAGGCAAGTGCAGGGGGGGTTGTGTGTGTGTGTGTGTGTGTGTGTGTACACGCAGAGGAAAAGTGACTCCTCTATATTGTCAAGTTACACAGCACGATTGCTAGACTGACAACCCCAAAATCTCAGCCAATCTCCAAACGGTGGGGGCGAGGAAGAAGAGAGAAAGGGCCATTCTTTCAAAACCCAATTTAAACATTGCTTTTTGACTTCTTTTTCCCCCCACCAAATCGATTTACTTCATTTACAGAGGGATGAAACTATGGCTGGCAAAATTCACGCCATAGGGTGGCACGGTAATTAACACTGCTGCAATTCAGCGCCAGGGACCCAGGTTCAATTCCAGCCCTGTGTCTGCGTGGGTTCCCTCCTGGTGCTCCAGTTTCCTCCCACAGTCTGAAAGACGCACTGCTTAGGTTGAATTGTGAATTAGTGTCCTGGGGAAATAGGAGGGTAAATACATAGCGATAGGACCAGGGTGGGATTGTTATCAGTGCAGGCTCGATGGGCCAAATGGCCTCCTTCTGCAATGTAGGAATTCTATGAATTAAATACTATTACGGATAAAAAGAATGGCAGATCCAGCTGTGCTTAAGTACCGTGTAAGAGGTTTAAAGCTGTGGGATTGAGAATAGAAACATAGAACATTACAGCACAGAACAGGCCCTTCGGCCTTCGATGTTGCGCCTACCAATATAAAAAGCAATGCCCCTCCAAACTAAACCATTCCCTTCTCTTCCATATACTTATCAACTAACCTCTTAAACGCCACCAAACTTGGCGCATCTACAACTGCTGCAGTCAGGGCATTCCACTCCTGAACCACCCTTTGGGTAAAGAACCTGCCTCTGATATCCGTCCTATAACTATCACCCCTTAATTTAAAGCTGTGTCCCCTCGTGCTAGCTTTCTCCCTCCTAGGAAAAAGGCTATCACTGTCCACCCTATCTAAACCTCTAATCATCTTATATGTTTCAATAAGGTCCCCTCTTAGCTGCCTTCTTTCTAACGAAAACAACCTCAAATCCCTCAGCCTCTCTTCGTAAGACCTGCCTTCCATACCAGGCAACATCCTGGTAAACCTCCTCTGTACCCTCTCCAATGCCTCCACATCTTTCTTATAATGCGGGGACCAGAACTGTACACAATACTCCAACTGCGGCCGCACTAGAGTTTTGTACAGTTGCAACATGACGTTGCGGCTCCGAAATTCAATCCCCCTACCAATAAAAGCTAAGACCCCATATGCCTTCTTAACAACCTTCTCGACTTGACTGCCTACTTTCAGGGATCTATGCACATACACACCAAGATCCCTCTGTTCATCAACACTATTAAGAATCCTACCATTAGTCCTATACTGTACACATTTATTATTCCTGCCATAGTGCATTACCTCACACTTTTCCACATTAAACTCCATTTGCCACCTCTCGGCCCAGCTCTGCAACTTGTCCAAGTCTCTCTGCAAACTGTAACACCCCTCTTCACTATCTACCACTCCACCGACTTTAGTGTCATCTGCACATTTACTAATCCATCCTTCAATACCCTCATCCAGATCATTTATAAAAATTACAAACAGCAGGGGCCCCAAAACAGACCCCTGAGGTACACACTTGTCACCGAACTCCACGATGAATATCTCCCATCAACCACCACCCTCTGTCTTCTATCTGCTAGCCAATTCCTAATTCAATTAGCTAAATCACCCTCTATCCCATACATCTGCATTTTCTGCAGAAGTCTTCCATGGGCCACCTTACCAAACGCCTTACTAAAGTCCATATATACCACATCAACCGCCTTACCCCCATCCACCTCTTTAGTCACTTTTTCAAAAAACTCAATGAGGTTAGTAAGCACGACCTACCCTTCACAAAACCATGCTGACTATCCCCAATCAATTCATTTCTCTCTAAATAACTATAAATCCTATCCCTAATAATTCTCTCCAATACTTTGTCCACAACAGAAGTAAGACTCACTGGCCTCTAATTCCCTGGAAGGTCTCTCTTCCCCTTCTTGAACAATGGGACCACATTCGCTATCCTCCAGTCTTCCGGAACCATACCCGTAACCAACGACGACCTGAAGATCAGAGCCAGAGGTTCTGCAATTGCCTCTCTTGCCTCCCAGAGAATCCTAGGGTAAATCCCGTCCGGCCCAGGGGACTTATCCAACTTCAAACCCTCGAGAATATCTAGCACATCCGCCCTATCTACTTCGATACCTTCCAGTTTGCTACCCTGTACCTCAGTGTTCTCCATAACTACATTTCCATCACCCTGCGTGAATACCGAAGAGAAATATTTATTCAGTACCTCTCCAATCTCCTCAGGCTCCACGCACAACTTCCCACTGCTGTTTATGACTGGCCCTAATCTTGCCCTAACCAATCTTCTATTCTTAACATATCTAAAGAAAGCTTTAGGATTCTCCCTAATCCTATCAGCCAAAGTCTTCTCATGTCCTCTCTTTGCTCTCCTCAATTCCCCCTTTAGCTCCTCCTGGCTAATCTATAGCTATCCATTGCACTAACCGAGCCTTCAATCCTCATCCTGACATAAGCCTCCTTTTTCCTTTTAACCAGCAAATCAACTTTTTTCGTACACCACGGTTCTCTTACTCGACCATTTCCTCCTTGCCTGACAGGGACATACTTATCAAGGACCCGCAGCAGCTGCTCCTTGAATAAGCTCCACATTCCAGATGTTCCCAGTCCCTGTAGCTTCCTAGTCCAATCTATGCACCTAATTCTCTCCTGATGGCCTCATAATTACCCTTCCCCCAGCTATAACTACTGCCCCCAGCTTCATGCCTATCCCTATCCATCACTAAGGTGAACGTAACCAAATTGTGGTCACTATCACCAAAATGTTCACTAACCTCCAAGCCTAACACCTGGTCTGGCTCATTGCCCAGCACCAAATCTATTTGGTGGCATCATCACCCCCCCCCCGGAGAGAGCAATCTTAACCAGTCATTATGGAACATGTTCTGACAGTGCTCTTGTACACTGTTACATTTCCAAGGTAGAAGTCACAGGGAAATGATTCAAAGCCCTGGTCAATCTAGAGTTCTCAGCAAATCTGAACGAAATGCCCGTGTTCAGATTTTGGAAAAGTTCCGATGTTATGTCAGAGGTTAAGGATTGCACAGAGGTTTGAAAAACCTGGACTCTGCCCTTGGAAATGGGATAAATCCAGGTCAATAAATCACAACTGCCTGGACAAGAAGAATTCAAGAATGAATGGGCAGTTCAGGAGCAACGTGCTGAAGAATGAATCTTCCCGACACAGTCTTTTCCAGTGGGGGCAAAGAGGATAGAAACTCCATAATCAGCCAATCGGTGCCTCCAATAGGAGAGAGGCAAGTTTCACAGAATCCCTACAGGGCAGGAAGAGGCCATTCAGCCCATTGAGTCTGCACCCACAACAACCCCACCCCAGCCCTAATCCTGTAAGTCCGCTAATCCCCCTCTGACTCAAAGACACGGCCAATCCACCTAACCTGCACATCTTTGGAGTGTGGGAGGAAACTGGAGCACCCGGAGGAAACCCACATAGACTGCCGGCCTGGATCATGCCTTTTCCCCTCTCTGCCTGCCATCCTGTCGCGGAGTGGCAACAGAACCTCTCACCCTCACCAGGCGCCCCGCATTCTGGCCCTGCCTCCTTGGGCATTGTCACATTCTCCCTGGGCAGTACCAGGGGGCCAGGCTGGCACTCTCAGGCTGCACTATCCAGGGAGCACCCCCACTTACCCCTGACCCTCTGAGGCGGAGGGGGTGCTCAGTAGCCTCTGTTCACTCCAGTGGGTCAGCCACCAGCTCCCTGTTAGTGGGGAGCTGTTGTAAATCCTGTCGGTGTGAAATATTCCTGGTTTTTGGGGTGTGGAAGCGAGGGAGGGAAAGAGATGTTTGCAAGTCTGCAGACTTCAGTTCCCGGCCTGCTAATCGAATGTGAATTGGAATTTAAATATGGAAATCTGCTCACGGAGCTGTGACTCTTAAAAAAAAACTTGGATTTGGGGTGCGGGGGACGTGGAGCCCAGTGGGGAGCCGTGAAACAGCTTCTGTCTCCCATGAGCTGGGAAAATTGCCTCTCAAAATATCCTGAAGGGGACTTAAGTGGGAGAGTGCTGAGAGAATATTTCCTCTTGTAGGGGGAAATCTAGAAGCAGGGGACCCCGCTCAAAACCAGCGCTTTCCTATTGAAGATTACGGTGATTATGATCTTTTCTCTCAGAGCAGTTAGTCTGGGGGACTCTCTTCCCCAGAGTGTACCTGGGGAGGGGGTGGGGGAGGGTGCAGGGCTGGCTCATTGAATACACCGAGTTAGACAGCGTTTTGATCACAAGGGAAGCCGAGGATGCAGAGGGGAGCTGGAGGAGAGAGAGAGAGAGGAAAGTGGAGCCGAAGCCAGGATTGGATCAGCCATTATCTTATTGAATGGGGGAGCAGACTCGAGGGGCTGAATGGTCTCCTCTCCCTAATTCTTTTACTTTGGTGCTCCATACTGATAGAGAGACACCTGTAAAGCAGCAGCTGGAGCCTTTCAATGGCCTGTGCTCTCAGAATGAAACATTAGATTTACGGAAAAATATACGTTACACCGTAAAACCAGCAACATGTCTGGAAGCTATTGCAATGAATTAATCCCACTTCAAGTTTCAGGTTCTTTCCTATTCTCTGAACTTGAACAGCTTATATCCAGAGTCTGAAATTGGAGAGGAGAAAGCTGATTTCTAATTATTTAATTGCATGAATGTGTAACAATGTCGTGGGCAACTCAAAGGCTGAGTTGTTTCATTCTGAGAGTTAGGTTCTGTTCAGTACCCTTGGTGTGATTCTTACAATGACAGTCAATTACAGAAAGTGAAACATTAATTGTCAATGCGTAGAGTGGGTGCGTTAAGTACAAGAGCCAGGATTTCTTGTTGCAACTTCATAAAACTTTGGTTAGGGTGCACTTCAACAATATTGCGTTCAATTCTGGTCTCTACATTCCAGGAAGGACGTGGAGGTTTTGGAGAGGGTACAGATGAGGTTTACCAGGATCCTGCCTGGATTAGAGAGTATGAGCTACAAGGAGAGTTTGGACAAACTAGAATTATTTTCTCTGGAGTGGGACAGGCTGAGTGAGGGGAGACCTGATAGAAATCTATAAAATGATGAGAGGCATCGATAGGGTAAAGAGTCAGAATCTTTTTCCCAGACTTGACTTGCGTACATTTAGGGTGAGGGAGGGAAAGTTCAAAGGACATGTGAGGGGCAAGTCCCTTTTTATACAGAGAATGGTCGGTGTCTGCAGTGTGCTGCAGGCAGGGGGGTGGAGGAGGTGGATACGATAGGGACATTTAAACGGCTTTTAGATAAGCACACAAACATGCAAGGAGGAGGAGGATATGGACCAAGTGCAGGCAGAAGGGATTAGTTTAATTTGATATCGTGTTTGGGACAACATTGTGGGCCAAAGGACCTGTCTCTGTATTGCACTGTTCTATGTAATAGTCGTCCAATGGAAAGCAGACGTCACTTCGATTCATTTGAACAACATGGTGTTTAGGAAACCAGGTTACCACTTCACTGAATCATAGAAACTTAGAGCACAGCGCAAGGCCATTTGACACATCTCCTAGGAATTGTGCTTTCTCTCACATCCTGCTTTCTGTTGGTAAACCTGCAATGTCCTCATCCTTAAACACCCAGCCTACTTGATTCTTTCTTGTCAAACTCTCAGACTGAGAAACATTATTTTTATCTCCCTCCTTCCCCTTAGTCTTTTCGAAATGATTCAAAACCTCTTACTTATAGCAATGCCTGAAAATTACATGTTCTCTACATTTACTCCATCCAGACAGAAGTGCCTTTCAACTGTTCCCGTTAATCTGTTGTAAAAATTAATTCTTCACTCTGGCCACAGTTACTAAGGAGAGCAGTTTGAAGAAACCTCCTTCATGAGCTTTCACTTGGATCCAATTCGACACTGGATCTGATCTGGGTTGGGTTGGGAACCAGGCAGTAATGGACATTTGTTTGCTTGCCATTAGTTACATGTGGATGGCAATATAAAACTGACCATAATTCCAGCCAATATGTCTTGGAATTGACCAATCTAAGGACTGTGACAATCTAATTTGCCTTGTGAGATAAATGAAACAGTAACACTGGTTACAGAACATACTTGGAAATTTGGCACATCTGCAATGACTCTCACCAACTTTTATAGATGCACCATTGAAAGCATTTTTTTCTGGTTGTACCACAGCTTGGTACGGTTCCTGTTCTGCCCAATACTGCAAGGAACTACATAAGCTCCTGAATGTGGCCCAATCCATCACGCAAACCAGTCTCCCATCCATTGACTCTGTCTACATTTCCTCCTGCCTCAAAAAAGCAGCCAGCATAACTAAGGACCGCACACACCACGGACATTCTCTCTTCCACCTCCTTCTGTCGGGAAAACAATACAAAAGTCAGATCACGTACCAACCGACTCAAGAACAGCTTCTTACCTGCTGCTGTCAGACTTTTGTATGGACCCTACCTCGCATTAAGTTGATCTTTCTCCACAGCCTATCTATGATTGTCACACTACATTCTGCATTCTCTCCTTTCCTTCTCTATGAATGGTATGCTTTGTCTGTACAGCACGCAAGAAACAATGCTTTTCACTGTACACGTGACAATAATAAATCACATCAAAACAGTGTAGAAAAGTCTTGTTGGTGGGAATCACAATCTGAGTCCCGTCTCTGAAGCAATTGGGCAAATACATATATGGCCCATGCTTCGAACTGCTTCGTACAGCATCCTTAATATCTTTCTCAATACTTGTGAGGAAGGGGGTGAATGGATTCAAATATGTAGACAGGCCACGCTCAGCACAGGGGAGCCTTTAGTTAGCAGGTGATCACATAACTAGTTCCAGCTGCATTCCTCTTTGTAAAGTCTACGTTATTTTAAGCAAAGTGGAAACTAACCAAACAAGACAACATATTGTCGGCACTGCAGACTAATAAAACACAACTTGCTGACTACAATCGTGTGGCTACATTCCCTTTTGAGTTTCAATGCTTTGTTTCGAATCAGACAAGTTCGTTCTCAGCCCAGAGGACAAGTGCCTTTATGATAGGAGGTTTCTAAATGCAGAATGTCTCACCACAAGCTCCCTTTTGAAGGAGCAGTCTCGCCATTATTTTAACCAAATCATTATAAAAAAAAATTGCTGATTTATTTTTCTGCTTCCTTTCTCTGGTGTTTGATTTTTAACCATGAGCAGAACCAAGGACATTCAGAAACACTGTTGGTGCATTACTGAACATTTACATTCATAGAACATAGAACATAGAACATAGAACAATACAGCACAGAACAGGCCCTTTGGCCTTCGATGTTGTGCCGACCAAAAAAAAAAGCAATGCCCCTCCAAACTAAACCATTCCCTTCTCTTCCATATACTTATCAACTAACCTCTTAAACGCCACCAAACTTGGCGCATCTACAAAAGCTGCAGGCAGGGCATTCCACTCCCTAATCACTCTTTGAGTAAAGAACCTACCTCTGATATCCGTCCTATAACTCATACCCCTTAATTTAAAGCTGTGTCCCATCGTGCTAGCTTTCTCCATCCTAGGAAAAAGGCTATCACTGTCCACCCTATCTAAACCTCTAATCATCTTATATGTTTCGATAAGGTCCCCTCTTAGCCTCCTCCTTTCTAACGAAACAACCTCAAATCCCTCAGCCTCTCTTCATAAGACCTGCCCTCCATACCAGGCAACATCCTGGTAAACCTCCTCTTGTACCCTCTCCAATGCCTCCACATCTTTCTTATAATGCGGGGACCAGAACTGCACACAATACTCCAAGTGCGGCCGCACTAGAGTTTTGTACAGTTGCAACATGATGCTGCGGCTCCTAAATTCAATCCCCTACCAATAAAAGCTAAGACTCCATATGCCTTCTTAACAACTTTATCCACTTGACTGCCTACTTTCAGGAATCTATTGACACATACACCAAGATCCTTCTGTTCCTCAACACTATTAAGAGCCCTACCATTAGCCCTATACTCTACACATTTATTGCTCCTGCCAAAGTGCATTACCTCCCACTTTTCCACATTAAACTCCATTTGCCACCTCTCGGCCCAGCTCTGCAACTTGTCCAAGTCACTCTGTAAACGAAAACACCCCTCTTCACTATCTACCACACCACCAACTTTAGTATCATCTGCAAATTTACTGATCCATCCCTCAATACCATCATCCAGATCATTTATAAAAATTACAAACAGCAGGGGCCCCAAAACAGACCCCTGAGGCACACAACTCGTCACCGAACTCCACGATGAATATCTCCCATCAACCACCACCCTCTGTCTTCTATCTGCCAGCCAATTCCTAATCCCATTAGCTAAATCACCCTCTATTCCACACATCTGCATTTTCTGTAGAAGTCGTCCATGGGCCACCTTATCAAAAGCCTTACTAAAGTCCATATATACTACATCAACCGCCTTACCCCCATCCACCTCTCTGGTCACCTTCTCAAAAAACTCAATGAGGTTAGTAAGGCATTCATTTAGGTATCTCTTGGTTCATCTACTCGATTTGGTATTAACAACAACTTTAAAGTTTTTCAAGTTTATTTATTAGTGTCACACGTTGGCTTACATTAACACCGCAATGAAATTACTGTGAAAATCCCTGAGTCGCCACATACTGTCGCCTGTTTGGGTACACCGAAGGAGAATTTAGCGTGGCCATTGCACCTAACCTGCACGTTTTTTGGACTGTGCAGGAAACCGGACCACCCGGAGGAAACCCGCGCAGACATGGGAAGAACATGTAGACGCCACACAGTGACCCAAGCCAGGAGTTGAACCCAATCCCCGGGGCTTGAGGCAGCAGTGCTAACTATTATGCCACCGACATTCAGATATCATCTTTGATATAGTAAAATGTCCTCAGGTCTTTTAACAGAGGAGTTAAACCATAAAGCATAGGAACAGAAGTAGGCCATTCAGCCCATCAAGTCTGCTCTACCATTCAATGAAATCGTGATTGATCTGATGTGATAATCCTCCACCCCGCTTACCCCCATAACCCTTGATTCTCTTACTGATTAAAAATCTATCTCAGCGTTGAACGTACTTAATGACCCAGTCTCTTCAGTCCTCTGCGGTAAAGAATTCCATTCAATCACTGCCAAAGTCCACCTCACTTGTGTTCTAAATGGACAACTCCTTACTCTGAGATAATGCCCTCCAGTCCTAGATTTTCCCGGAAGTGGAAACAACTTCTCAGCATTGATCCTATCAATCTCACTGAGAATCCAATATGCCCCAATAAAGGTTGTCTCTCCTCCTAAACTCCAGTGAGTTATCTTGACACTGACAGGATATTTGATGAGGATAATCAAAATCCTGAACCCGGTCTTTCAGGATTATCTTATGAGAAAAAGAGGTTCCATAAAAGCCCCAATCAGAATTCCAAAATGAGATTTAAATCTGGCACTAACACTGGTTACACTTTGCTTTTGTTGCATTATTCAAGACCAATTTTCTACACTGTAGTGTATAGGAATGTGACGTTCTAGATATAGGAACCTGGGAATATCACTTACTTCACTAGATAATTACACACGAGAGAGTCATTCGCTCCATCTTAATTCATCCATCCAGAGATCCCAGTGAAGGAGTCAAGTTAGCAAACAGATCTCTACACAAAGGCCAATGGAAGTTTGGAATTTTCCTGCAAATGGCAATTGATACATAATTACAAATATTGATATTTATAGATTTATTAACCAAAGGTATGAGGGGATACAGAGGAAAGGTGGGTGTACTGAGTTAGATCTCAGGGAACAGGTTAGAGGGGGTTAAGCGGGCTAATCTTGTTCTGATGTTACCAAGACTGTGTAGCCTCCAGTTACTGAAGTAATCTCAAGACTTTTGTTTCCACTATTGAAAGCCTATTCCAGATACCGTGTGAGGACAGATTTCCTGATTCTTCTCATCTGGATTCTTTGTCCTATCCGTGTGATCTCAGTTCACTCTGTCACCTCTCTGACTGTTCCCAGGCTGAAAAGCACAAACATTTCAAAATGAGTTGCATCAAGTTTGTGTGGTTTGTTTGTTGTTCCCCATGGGGAATTGTGAGAGAGCACAGGTGATCAACATATCTTTAGGATTGACACAACCATCAATGTTGCAATGTTAAGACAAGCATTTATTTTTTCCAAAGTTGACCAAATATGATTAAATATGCAGATGAAACACAAACTCAGAGTAATTAAAAGACAGTAGAAGAGTCGAGCAAAACCTTTCAGTTTCTCACCACTCTCTCCTTGTCCAACACTGTTTAAAATCCCATTGCTTTAATCAAGTGTTGTGAAGCAGAGGTTGATCTTCTCTGAGAACTAATACCTAACTACTCAAAGAGTAGTTTCCCTCTACCTCAATCTGTTAGAGTGAATGTGAGTATGAAGTACTCTTCAGTAACTTTGTGTTCAATCAAAATAACTACCCAACACACTCACTGTAAAGTCAAAAAGTAATGCTATTTATCTAACTAACAGTGAATAGGTTAACTAGACTATTAACAAACTAAATAAAACATAATTCTAATAGATTCTGTTCAGATAAATGCAATTTTCACTTCGTAGCAAAACAAAATTAATCACTCAAAATGCAACCAGAATCTTCCTTCTTCTTTGGTGATTTCTTCTGTCTGGAACCTCTGTCTTCTTTACTATCTGTCTGGAATCTTTGGCTTTCTGCTGCGGCAAAGAGCAGTTGCTATCTCTTATACCATTGATGACATACTGACATTCCCCCAATATTACATTATATGGATGTAAACGGTTGTCGTTTTTTTTTCCCCCTGCTGCACTTAAGGTTTCAAGAAATTCCCAAACACCTTGGCATTTGAACTGTTCCATAACTGCCCCCAGATTCCACCTACTCCCTCCTTGTCTTCTGTTCTGGGCAGCAACTCTAAGGCATCACAATCTCTTGTTAGCTCGAGGGAAGCAGATTAGAACAACTGCTAATAACCTGTCATGAAGTATGCTCCCGATTCTAAGCCCCCGCCCACCCCCACCTGAGTGAAAATCCTTTCTTCCTTGCATCATTTTAACTCCTTTTACTAATTATTTTCTGCCCTATGACAATGTCCAATCCAGTCCTCTGAACAAAAAGCAGTCTACTCATTGAACTAGAGGATAATGTTTCCAAAATTTCTCACATCCCACAATAACTTCAGTCAGGGGAAAACTCAACACATTGCTTTTGCAAGTTAGCACAGCAGAGAATAATGGACACAACATGCATAGGTACTGCAGAGGGGAGTTGCAATCCTGAATGCTAGTTGAATGAGAGCATTCGATAATATATTCGATATTATTCGATAATATAATAATTTGATATATTAGCTGAATTACAGTGGTGTAATTCATGGGTGCTGGGAAGACTCTGATTATCCAAACTAGTGCAAGTTTCACAGGATGGGACCGTACGCTGGATGGTTTCTGTCTACACTGCCCCATGACTTTCACCTTCAGTTAAGACCATCCATACTGAAGCTGGAGTAACAGATACGGGTTTTATTAAAAGCTGTGTTTGAGCAGGGGCAAGGTGAGGTGATCTCTGATTTGGAATTAGATAGAATTCATTATTGAAAGGGGTGAGAGCTTGGAACTGAGCTTAGGGATCTAAGAGGACACTGTGTGTGAACTCTAGTGCTTTGTTGTTGTCCTTCAGCTGACTTTCTATCCAATCTGCTACATTCTCTATTGGAAGTTCTTGAAGCTTTGAGTAGCTATTTCATAAATACCTTCTGGAAGTATTTATGTTTCATGCCCTATATTGATCTCATTGATAGATTGAAAACCTGATAATCAGACTTGTGGGCAGCACGATGGTACAGTGGTTAGTACTGCTGCTTCACGGCGCCAGGGACCTAGGTTCCAATTCCTGGCTTGACTCATTGTCTGTGTGGTGTTTGCACGTTCTCTCCGTGTCTACATGGGTCTTCCATGTGCTCCAATTTCCTCCTACAGTCCAAAGATGTGTGGGTTCGGTGGATTGGCCTGAACAGGCACTGGTGTATGGTGACTAGGGAATTTTCACTAACTTCTTTGCAGCGTTAATGTAAGCCTACATGCGACCAAAAACTAACTTTAAACTTTTAAACAAATTGGTACAGGCCATTTGATTAAACATAAATTCTAAATGTTTTTGCATTTTATCACAGCTACAACTGATATTAGACTATCTGACCTATAATTACCTGGGTTACACACTGCACACATTTTAGAAGAATGCAGGTTTATGTGACAATTTCCCAGGTCACTGTGTAGAGAATTATTTAAAAAAGTAATCAGAAACTCTGCTATTTCTGTTTCTATAATCAACATCTCTGATATATACGCTCTGGTACATCACTGACTTCTGCCAACTTTTCCACAACTTTTCTACAGTTAAAATGAAATTTCTATGCAACAAACTTCAAGTTTTTTTTAATTCATGGGCTGTGGGTGCTGGCTGGTTGGGTCAGTATCTATTGTCACCTAATTGCTCTTGATGTGGTGATGATCTGCATTCTTCAACTGCAGCAGTCCCTGCAGTATAGGTCCACCCACAGTGCTATTAGGGAGAGAGTTCGAGGATTTTGACCCAGCAACAGTGAAGGGGTGGCCAACATACTTCCAAGTCAGCATGGTGGGTGGCTTGGAAGGAAACATCCAGGTGATGGTGTTCCCAGGTACATGTTGTACTTGTCCTTAGAAATGGTAGTGGTTACGGGTTTGGAAGGTACTACCTAAGGAGCCTTAGTGAGTTCTTGCTGTGCATCTAGTACAGTGTTGGTACTGTATGTGGTGATGGAGGGGGTGAATGTTTAAGGTAATGGATCTGGTGCCAATTAAGTGAGACTGCTTTGTCCTGGATGGTGTTGAGCTTCGTGTTGTTGGAGCTGCATGATGTGGAGATGCCAGCGTTGGACTGGGGTAAACTCAGTAAGAGTCTGGCAACACCAATTTTAAATCCAATCGATTTATTTGATAGTGAATCTGCTAACTTTCGGTGTTTGTGCCTTCGTCAGGCGAGTGAGGTGTTCTGGTCTCCAAAAGCACACATATCAGCACAGACAATCTGTAAACTCTTACTGAGCTGGAGTTGCACCCATTTAGGAAAGTGGGGAGTATTCTATCACACTCCCAGCTTGTGCCTTGTAGATATTGGAGGGGCTTTGGGAATCAGGGGACGAGTTAACATGTCGTAGAACTTCCAACATCTGACCTGGTCTTGCAGCCACAGTATTTATATAGTTAGTCCAGTTCAGTTCCTGGTAAATTGCAACTCCCAGGATGTTGATAATGAGGATTCAGTGATGGTAATGCCATTGAATGTCAAGGAGTGATGGTTAGATTTTCTCGTTGATGATGGTAATTGCGATTTCTCTTATTTGTGGGACATGGGTATTGCTGGCTGGCCAGCATTTATTGCCCATCTCTAGTTACCTTGAGAAGTGGTGGTGAGCTGCATCACTGCAGTCCATGTGTCATGGGTTGACCCACAATGCCATTAGAGAGCAAATTCCAATATTTTGATCCAGCAACCATGAAGGAATGAAAATTTATTTCCAAGTCAGGATGGTGAATTACTTGCAGGGGAATTTGCAGATGGTGATGTTTCCAGGTATCTACTGCCATTGTCCTACAGATGGAAGAAGTTGTAGATTTGGAAGGTGTTGCCTAAAGATCTTTGGTGAATTGCTGCAGTGTATCTTGTACACACTGCTCCCTTAGGTTACATATTGTTCAGGTCTCACTGCATCTCACCTAGATTGCTTTAATTGTTATATTACTTTCCTTCACTGAAGCCATGTTTACTGCCATCATTTTGAAAATAATGCTGTCATATTTTGCATTTATGTTCACTCTCAATAATTAAACCCGATTCTTCATCTTGCTTTCTCTCTTTTGCCTTTTAATGCACTTTTCCCTTTTATACTTCCTTCTAAACTGGTCGCCTCACTATAGGAAGGATGTGGAAGCTATTGAGAGGGTGCAGAGGAGATTTACAAGGATGTTGCCTGGATTGGGGGGCATGCCTTATGAAGATAGAACATAGAACATTACAGCACAGAACAGGCCCTTCAGCCCTCGATGTTGCGCCGACCAATATAAAAAGCAATGACCCTCCAAACTAAACAATTCCCTTCTCTTCCATATACTTATCAACTAACCTCTTAAACGCCACCAAACTTGGCACATCTACAACTGCTGCAGGCAGGGCATTCCACTCCCGAACCACCCTTTGGGTAAAGAACCTACCTCTGATATCTGTCCTATATCTATCATCCCTTAATTTAAGGCTGTGTCCCCTCGTGCTAGCTTTCTCCATCCTAGGAAAAAGGCTATCACTAGGCTATCAAAAAGGCTATCAGATAGGTTGAAGAAGCTAGATTCTTCTCCCTGGAGAGACGAAGGTTGAGAGACGACCTGATAGAGGTTTATAAGACGTTGAGAGGAATAGATAGAGTGGATTCTCGGAGGCTATTCCCCAGGACTGAAATGGTCGCTACGAGAGGACACAAGTTTAAGGTGCTGGGGGCAAGTACAGAGGAAATGTTAGAGGTAAGTTTTTCACTCAGAGGGTGGTGAGTGAATGGAATCATTTGCTGTCAGTGGTAATAGAGGCGAACTTGCTGGGGTCTTTTAAGAGACATCTGGATGAGTACATGGGATGTAATGGGATTGGGAATTACAGATAGTTCTATGGCCTGGTAGGTATAGATATGATCGGCACAACATGTGGGCCGAAGGGCCTGTTTGTGCTGGAGTGTTCTATGTTCTAAACTATCTGCTATTTTTTCTCCACATTGTCTCCTTTCCACAAAAAGTACAATGCTCTGAAATATACCTGTCCTTTGTCTAGTTATAATGTTTGAAGGCGTAGTTCTAGGTTACTCTGCAATGGGAAACACTATCTTCTGTGTGTCCTTCACAAACCAGTGCCTCTTCAAGTAGATCTCTCCTGAGACAATCTCATGATAGGATCTGCAGAATTTGTGGGATGGATGAGATGGGGAGAGGAGAGAAAGATATACGTAGCAGTATCATTAAGTTTTTAATGTTATTTATTAGCGTTACAAGTAAGTTTATATTAACACTTCAATGAAGTTATTGTGAAAATCCCCTAGTTGCCACGCTCCGTCGCCTGTTTGGGTACACTGAGGAAGAATTTGATACATCCCACATGTATTGGGATACAATGAAAAGCATTGTTTCTTGTGTGTTATTTAGACAAAGCGTATCGCTCATAGAGAAGGAAAAGAGGTGCAGAACATGTTACAGTCATGGTTAGGGTGTAAAGAAACAGCAACTTAATGCAAAGTAGGTCCATTCAAAAGTCTGACAGTACCAGGGAAGAAGCTGTTTCTCGAGTATGTGACCTCAGAATTTTGTATCTTTTTCCTGAGGGAACAAGAATGTCCAGGGTGTATGGAGCCCTTAATTATGCCGGCTGCTTTTCCGAGGCAGCAGGAAGTATAGATGGAGTCAATGGATGGGAGACTGGTTTGAGTGATGCACCTAACCCGCACATCTTTGGACTGTGGGAGGAAACCAGAGCACTTGTAGGAAACCCACATAGAGACGAGGAAAACATGCAGACTCCACGCAGTGACACAAGCTGGGAATTGAACCTGGGTCTCTGGGTTGCTAACCACTGTGCCACTGTACAGAGTCTGCAATCCCAGAACTCAGTTTACCCTTCACTCTAGCATAACCGGCTAAAGTCTTCAGTCTCGCTGGCCTCGATGCCAGTGAGAACAGAGAATCTGGCGCTCGACCAAATCTCCATTCACATCTGCAGGACTGGATAATCCCAGCACGGTCAGAGAATTCCCACTGACATCCAGCAGCTCTGGCTCAATGAAGAATGGAGACTAGCACATCAGCATCAGCAGGTTTCAGGCTGGTGAAGCTACAATATAGACCTTGCGTGCCAAACAGCAGAAACAGCATTTTATTTATTAGTGTCACGAGTAGGCTTACATTAACACTGCAATGAAATTACTGTGAAAATCCCACATTCCTGCTCAAGTACACTGAAGGAGAATTGAGCGCGACCAATGCTAATCATCTTTTGGACTGAGGGGATAAACTGGAGCACCTGGAGGAAAACCATGTAGACATGGGGAGAATGGGCAGGCTCCGCACAGACAGTGACTCAAGTCAGGGATCCCTGGCACTGTGAGGCAGCAGTGCTAACTGTGCCACACCATACATTGAAGGAAGTTAGAGATTGGTAAATGTTACAAAAATGGGAATAAACAAACAATCTCTCTCATTGAGAGGGTAAGACATTGCAAACTCAGCTTGGGATCAGTTAGGACACAGATTGCAAACTATCAGCTTCAATCTGAAGGTGATAGCTTGGGTCTTTCCCATGTTTAACTGGGAGGCACCGCGGGTCATCCAGAACTGGCTGCTGGGCAAGCAGACAACAAGGAGTCAGCCGACGAGCCAAGAGACGTAGACAGGTGGAGCTGGGAGTTACAAACGTCAATGTGGAACTTAATCTCATGTTTTCAGATAAGTTTGCCAACAGAATGAATAAGAGAGGCAAAGGAGACAGCCAAGGATAGAAGCAAATTACTGCGGACTTTAGAATCTGAAACCAAAAGAGAAAATGCTGGAAAATCTCAGCAGGTCTGGCAGCATTTGTAAGGAAAGAAAAAAGCTGATGTTTTGAGTTCAGGTGACTCTGTCAAAGAATAGATCCTTTGGGAATTTCATAGGTTATACATATGGAATCAGTCACATCTCACAGTAATAGGATATTTATTTTATTAGCCACAAGTAGACCTACTTACATTAACACTGCAATGAAGTTACTGTGAACATACCTGAAATAAAAGTGTTTGGATGAACAAACTTTAAAATCCATCTCTCACATTTTTCATCCCCTCCAACTGGAAAAGAAACAAAAGGCGCCTCCACTATGGAGCACAAAATGTAATACACCGTAACGTGATACTTTGTCGTCAATATCAAAACACGGAGGGAGGTGTGGTGGACAGGTCGCCATCACTCCTGCTACACTCCGGTACCTATTCAGTACACTAAGAGAGAATTTAACATGGCCAATACTCCTAACCAGCCCGTCTTTCGGACCGTGGGAGGAAACCGGAGCACCCGGAGGAAACCCACACACAGACAGTGACCCAAGCTGCAAACTGAACCTGGATCCCCAGCACTGCTGCCTTACAGCGTCAGCTGATTGCTTTTCCTGGAAACCTACTTTTTAAGACCCAAATGAAGTTCAATATTGTCAACAGAAGAGGTCAAACTTGAAATTCATAGTAAGAACTTGGTTGCAAACAACACTAATTACATTTTCCTATACATCCAGAATTTAATTCAGATATCTATTAGCTAAAGAAATATATTTACTAACATGGAACATGATGATGATCTTCCTCCCTCCTGCTTTAACTTTTAGTCCCACATTTTATTCAGCAAACAATTAGCAACCAGAGTTTCAAAAGGTCACCAAGGAATAAGGAAGACACACCTTTAAATGTGATGTTGTAATTAGTTTTATTTACACCACAATAGCAAGTTGTCATAATGTGGTACAAAATACTGGACTCCTAATAAAGTCAAAAATGAAGTCTGTACTGTCAAGGAGATACACCGTTGGTCAGTTTGAAAGTCTGACCCATTTCAACAGGCAAATGAAGACCATCAAAAGCTACCACAATAAGGCTATCACCAATAAAGTAGGTCCATATAATAATTGATTGTGGCTAAAATACAGAAAATCAGTTCACTGGTACTGATAACAATGGTGGTGTCATTTTTTTTGAGTGTGGATAGGTACAAAGAAGGTTAAAATATAGTTACAACTTCCATTACTACATACCTGAAATAAAAGTGTTTGGATGAACAAACTTTAAAATCCATCTCACACATTTTTCATCCCCTCCAACTGGAAAAGAAACAAAAGGCGCCTCCACTATGGAGCACAAAATGTAATACACCGTAACGTGATACTTTGTCGTCAATATCAAAACACGGAGGGAGGTGTGGCGGACAGGTCGCCATCACTCCTGCTTTGTAACTACAATACTGCCCCCCCAAAAAAACCTCTCTTTGTAAATATTCATCCACATCGATCACAATACACAACTGCTAAGTGGATTACCGCTACACGATTTATGGTGGCAGAGATAAAGAACAGCTGCGATGAAAGGTTAACTGTTTATGATCTTAAATACTTAGTCCAGAAAAAAAATTGCTGGTCTCTAAAGGGCTGACCCCAAGAAGACACAGGCAGTTAACAGTTTTACAATTTTTTTGCTGTGTGTTCTTAAAATTTTATATGCAGATTATGCAATATTCTACTGGTAATGACACAAGTGCTAGTTTTTTTGTCAAATTTAAGTATCAATTTATAACAGTATTAAAGAGTGATATTTGAAGATATTTCAATAAGACAAGAGGCATCTCTTTCTGAGGTTTACTAATATGTTCATCAGAAAAAAAGTCAAAACCTCATCTGTAGACGCCAAGAAGAAATAATGCGAAACCTGGTAAGCCGCCTTGGAAATAACTTTGCGAATTGCGTGCATACCTGTACAGAACAAATGGTATCTCTGCTGTGGCACATGCAAGCTCACTATCTTCCATTGAATGAAAAAAAATAAAACACAGTTCAATGCCCCTTAAAAGGAAACAAACCAATGGGCCCTCTTAAAACAATGTTTAAATTCACCTTATCAAAAGAAGGAATGAATACATAACTCCACTTGTTTAAAGGAATGTTTAACATCAAGAGTAGATGCAAACAGTTTCTTAAAAGTCACAGAATTGATGTGTTAATTGCTTTGCAATCAAACATACATAATCCCATAGAAAGTGTGGAACACTGTCTTAAAGATTACAGCTGGTTATATTTTATGTTGTGTAAATCTGTTTTAAAACAAAAATACAGTAGTGCCCTTATTCAGTGTTGTCAAACATCTCACACACGCACACATGCTCCACATACTCCTCACAGCGCTAAATTCATTAAGCTTCAAGCAGCCATTACAAAAGGAGGAATGAAAACCATTTACTCACAGAGGAAAAAGTTACTAGTTAATGACCCCCATGTCAGTTGTCCCATAAATTCCGGAGTGAGCGTGCTTGTGTACATTAACAGATGGCAGGACAGTGCACCTCCTCTCCCACACTCCAGTGATAAGCTGTTTTACAACTCGAGCTTCAACTAGCATTAGTCACACTCTGCGGCCAACCCAAGCACCTGCAGAATAGAGTCGAGCCCGGGCCCAAGACCAAGCGCCTTCCACCCCTGTCAATAGCTGATAAGCACAGCTCGCAGGCACATACCGTAAAAACAAATCAGTCTTTGGACAAAAACATCATCACAACGTTCCTTCCTTGGTTTCAGAGTGACGCAACTGAAAACCTTAATGCTTAACTCCTCCTTAGCAAACGGCAGCCTTCTGCAGTGCAACCAGTTACAAATATCAAATATAGTATCACTGTAGTATTACTCATATTTAAATGGGTATGATATCACCTTGCAATACTATTCTTACAAGACTTCATTTATAAATCTACTTAGAACAGATCATATAGTAATATACACCAACTGGAATCATTACACAATGTTTGAACAAGATCCCTCACTCCAGGTTCCTTCCTCTTGAAAAAAACTCCAGTTCACGTCTTAAACTACACTCCGTGTTGGAAAACAAAAGAAGGAAAATTAAAATTAGACTGGAACCGAGGAGTAATCACAAAACAAAAGTCATAAAAAGAACGGAAGAATTTCAGCAAAATATCAGTGGGAAAGGTAACTGGAATTCTTACCAAAAAAGTAACTTTAAAAAAAAACAAGTTATTAGGTCTTATGAAAGATGGTTTAAAAACTTGTAAAGATTTCTTTGTATAAAAGTAGATATTATTTTGTTAAATGGTTTACCAGGAGTAAAAATAAAAACAAATAAAAAAAAGTAATGATTAAGGTAGTTGCCAAGTGACTTAAACATATTGGCTTACCACAAACATTCATAGTGAGGTATGCCTCTAAGTATCCATCTGTTCCCATCTTCAACTAAAAGCCATCATTCTCCCTGTTAAGTGCCCATCTAATAAAAAAATCAAACTTGGTCTGCTAAGAAAATGTTTATACATGATTATCTTCTGTACTATTAACAAATTACCTGGGCTTCTTGTCAAAAAAACCTCTGCCCATCTAACAGATAACAGATTATCATCAGTTTAGGTTTTCAGTTTTTTTTAAATTAGAAATGAGGGCCACGGAAGTGGACGTCTGAAAAAAAATCCTGTATTCATGCTTTTGAGTAACATTCCAATCTTCAAACATGTTTACCAGTCGCAGTTCAACCTAACACATGCTTTGTTATTGGTTGATTCCCTATACTACTGTGTTATAATATAACTCACCAGAATAAGTAAAGCAGGTCCCTCATGACAACCTGCTAATTTCCAACAGTATGTCTGCCACTCTGGACTGGCAACTACCTTAAAATAGGTTAGGATTTGTTTGGAAAAACAGCAAAAATTGGTACTCCGACAGGGTAGGAAAATCCAGGCAGAGACCCGATCTCAGATATTTTGTTTTGTTTTTGCACGCATGCCAGAAAACACAAGGCTTCTTCACCACCATATTTCCACATAACAATAGTGGAGGAATCATTTCCACACTTTTAAGGCATTGTTCCTCAATTCAAAAATCAGCAACCATCTTGTTGATAAAAAGGCACAAACACTCATGTCTTTGTAGGGATTCTTAAGAAAACACCCCCTCAGTTCTCTTCCATTCTGGTATAGTCTTTCTCTCCACACTGTAAATGTTCTCTGGATAATTACTGTACGCCACATGATTTTGTTGAGATTACAATCAATGCATCTGGACTTCGTAGATGGCATTAAATCCTTCGCTTAAGGACAAGAACATTACAAACAGTGGTTGACTGCCTGAGACAGGAGAACTTTTGAGTAAGTAAACTCAAGAGCAGGACTTTGAGATTACACCTCCCTGGTGACTCTGCCAAAGTTAAACGCTGGCTGTTCCACAAGCCTATTTCAGGAATGGACAGAGGTAAAAAATCTTTACGTTTTTATTGCCAGCATTTTTGCCCAGTTGTCCTCGGATTCACCACAGCAGGATGCAGAATGAAGTCTTGGCAGAGTTAGAGAAATAAAGATATTGTGTGCAAAAGAGAGAACTCCAGCTGGCAACTACATAGGTGGCTCCTCCTCCATGGGTTCATCCTCTGGCCTGCAGGAAAGAGAAAAGAAAATACGCTGGTAACTCACAAACAGAAAAGACAAAGGCTCTTTTAGTCAACTTTCTGAGCTAGTCCACACACTAGCTAGTTTGTCATAACAAGTGCTGTTTTCCCAAGAAGCTAACACCAGCACCCAGCTATCAACACAGAAACAAGCCTTGTTTACAGTGTCAAAAGTGAGATATTCCTTCCTGCCTCACCTCTTCTCAGTGTTAGATCCTTGTTTAACACCCATTGACAATGAAGCCATGGCCGTCACTGTGTCAGCTTCCTCCTTATCACACTTCTGCGCCTCTATCAGTGAATAGCCCACCGTAGAGGCAAAGCGCTGTAGCGACTTCCAGTATTTACCTAAGAACATACAAAAAAGCCATCAATAAACACACGTTTTATACATCTGTTGGCACAAGTCCATCAGCGAGGAAGATGTAAAGTAAATAAGATTTAATTCAATAATATTTTGCTGTAAGTGGGTTCACACTTCTTAACTAGCAGACAGAAGATTCTAATGCAAACAAGTTCAGCGCTGTCTGCTAACTAATTGCAATTTTGGGGCTTACACTATTGAAATAGGATAATTGCATCCCCGTTTATTACTATGAAGAATTGTGTGTGAATGAACAAGCTTGGTGGACTGTACAAAAACGGTGAATTCGTTGAAATCATTTTAAAGGACTTAAAATAGATTTTATGGGGTAAGAGTTACAATTAAATGCATTTTTATCATCATTTTTGGAAGTATTTCAGGTTCTCACCAATAACTATTTGTCACAGCAGTACAGCAGGAGTATTTTCAATGCAAGAAATTCCTTCTTTTACAAAAAAAATTTGAACAGGTTTATTTCCAAAATGATACTTACATACAGTTGTAATGGGAAGATTTTGTAAAAAGGAACTGCCCTCTAGTGGAAATATTAATTCTTTGCCTTGTAATTTATATATATTAAAATAAGTTAGCATTGAAAGCCCTTTGGAGACCAATTTGCAAGTACTTTGGTGGATTTCATTTGATGAATGTAGAACATTTCCTTCCTCCATTATGTTTTCCATACCCAAGAAAAATTGCCAACACCTGCTTAAATAAGCAAGTCTAATTCCAGCAAAGGCTATGTTATGTAAACTAATGATGCCACAACATCACTTCTAGTCCTACTTGGTGTCACAGTAGCTTGTTACATAAATTACATCACTAGAGTAGCTTCTCTGGTTCAATTTTGACCGTAAGGTTAATGGCATCAAATAGAAGAAAACTGAACCAGCATCAGCTTAAAGTTTAATGCAGTCAGCTCCTGGAACATGTCCTGAGAGCGAAGAGACTTATTGGGCTTATCTGTTTGATTTAAATAAGCAAATTTAAATAACGCAAGTGCGATATTACAGGGTGGTTGGAAGCATCTATCGGTTTGTCTTAAAGAAAATATTAAATACACAAGGTTTTGTTGATATACAAATAATCTCAACGTTTTCAGCAATGCTAAATGTATTACGCTCAGTATTTGTCAAGTGTTTAAACAACCTATTCCAATTCAAACTTTATGATAATTTCTGGCTTAAAAGAGGCAGCATGGTTATCTCACAGTGCCAAGGACCTGAGCTTGATTCCTGGCTTGGTCACTGACTGTATGGAGTTTGCACATTCTCCCTGTGTCTGTGTGGATTTCCTCTGGGAGCTCTGGTTTCCTCCCACAGTCCAAAGTTGTGCGGATTAGGTGGATTGGCCATGCAAAATTGTTCCTTAGTCTCAGGGAGACTTGCTAGGTAAATGCATGGGGTTATGGGAGTAGGGCCTGAGTGAGATTGTAGTCAGTGCAAACTTGACAGGCCAAATGGCCTCCTTCTGCACTGTAGGGATTCTATGATTCTCTAGAACCTGCAAACTGATTTGTCATCTACACTCAGAAGCATAAACAATAGTCATTTCTTAGCTTTTAGTTATTCCTCCCATCACGAGTGATATTTACTTATAATTTCAGCTGCTGTTCAACCATATTTTGAGAGGTTTAAAAAATAACTTTTATAAAGTAAGCAAAGTTTCAATGGCTGCTATAAGCCACCTGATATTCCAAGTTGATTAGTTTGTGGGAAGTTCCAATGTGAATTAGCATTCAGACATACCGTACTCCCTTCTAATAAATTTCACATCTGCTGATCCATAGAAATCCAACAGTGCAGAAATAGGCCATTTGGCCCATTGAGTCTGTACCAACTTTCTGAAACAGCATCCTACCCAGGTCCTCCCCTCCACCCTATCCTCATAATCAGGCACATTCACTGTGCCTAATCCACTCAACCTGCACATCTTGGGACAATTGATTAAGGGTCAATTTAGCATGGCCAATCCCCTTAACCTACACATTTTTGGATTGTGGGAGGAAACACACGCAGACACAAGGAAAATGTGATGTCAAGAACTACTTCAGAAGGCTTACTAAAAATGTACTGGACTGTACATTTGTACTTCTACAAGGTTACCTCTCAAGAGAGAGTAGAACGTCTACCAGGACAATAGTTACATGGAAAGGTGTTCTTCTGGTCTCATCAAGACAGATAATGAATAATTCTGCAGCAAATGGATGAATGTGATAGGCCATGGGACAATAGCTACAATCCATTCAGATATCAGCAAAGCAAATGCATTTTGACATTGTAATGGGGAGAGAGAGCATTGAGTGGGGTAACTGTTCTTTGACTGTCTTTTAATACAGCATGCAGACTGTCAAGAAGAGACTCAAAAAAACTGCAAGTAGCAATGGCCTCTCTTCCCCGCCACAGAACACCCCCCTCAACATCAGGAACTTATTTCTATACATTTTAAACTTCAGCACAGATAGCAAATTTCCATCAAACAGAATCCAAGAATCATTACCTGCTTGAAAAAGTGGATTAAGCTTTAAAAAGAAATCGCCTTCAGCAATTATAGTCCTATACAGGCTTCAACTCCTGATTTTCTGAAGAAAAATCTGCCGCAACCACAGATTCCAGAAAGGACTATTAACAGAATCTCTTTTTATACCTTTCAGAATTGAACTCCAATTTGGCTAAAAAACTAGCTTCTATCATATAGTTAGTAATTCTGCATGCATGCGCTTAAGCATGTGAGAGCGTGTGCAAGTGTGCAAAAGAGCATGTGTGTGTTGTGAAGGTTGGATACAGATTCACCTTTTAAAATTTTTTTTACATCTTGAGAAGGGTGGGTTTTTAACTCGATAAAAGCTGAACCCTTTATTGTTTTAAGCTCAATAAAGTATGACAGATCAGTTTTTTTTGCAATAAGTACAAAAATAGTTCAACATAGGATGAGTAAATATCTTTATTCTCTCTAAATTCACACAAAACCCTGCCACTGTCAGACTTGGTATGGTATCAGAGGAGAATCATTTCCATCCCTCAAGTGGCCGGAAGTTAGGAAATGATGGGGCCAGGCTGGGCTGATGGTGCTTTTTCTCTCACACCCTCTGAAGGGAGCCGAAGAGGTTTGTTTCATATGGTCAACGGAGTTCACAGAATCTGCTCATGGAGGTCATGGGCAGAAAGCGGAATTTTATCACTCCAACATGTGCAGGTTAACTTGTCATGCGATTACACAGCTAAAGTATTGATATTTCCCTATCGCCTTTCAAATGCAGAATACCATTTTGTTAATAAATGTTTGAGCATTTTCCCCCCTTATAATGTGGTCAATTGTTTGGAGTATGGCAAGGTTTCAGGTAACACAAAAAAGAAATTCTCAGCTTTTAGATATTAGTCGACAATACGCCTTGTAAAATTCTGCCCCAACGCAAAGGGGTGCGAACTCAGTCTCGCTAGGACACTAAAGGCTGCGAAGGAAGGTCTGGGGCTCATTACTCACTTTCCCTTAGCTGCAGAGAAACAGAGCTTGCTGCCAGATGCTTTATGTATACCAATATTCATTGACATTCTGTGTCTGCATGACATCATCATATTTAATCTGATTTTTCTTTCCTTCCGAGGAAAAGGAAAGCTTTGAAGTTCAGCACAAGTGCGTCTGACCCACCACTAAATCAAATATCTTAAACATTAGTTAATTCAATGCAGTCAGTTATAGATACAACAGCAGAAAACCAGTATCGTCTTGTTGCTTTCCACACTCACTTTGTATTTCGATTACATTCTCAATAGAACGGACAGCATTGGGATTTGGTCTTTGTTGTAACACTTCTTGTGTGAATGGCTCAAGCTGAAGAGAAAGAAATCAAAAAACAAACAATTAACTTTTGAATGAAAAGTGCAAAACCTTTGATGCCTTTCTTTTATTAAAGTGCAGAAATGTATTTTGTTGTTTAATGCGCAGAAGTACAAGTGCACCTTAACCTGGCAAACTTAAATGGGAGCCACAAAACTCTCTCTATACCAAATAGTTCTGTAGTCTCTAGATTTGTAATGTGTATACAGGAGTGAACAGCAAGGCAACTGACAAATATGTCCAAATATATTTCCTGGAAAAACATATGCTTCAAGTTTTAGGGATGAGGAGGGTGGTGGTGGTGGGCGGCTTTCCCAACCAGCCTGCTTTCACAGAAACCTGTCAAATCCACAGTGCAGGAAAATCTCAGCAAGTCTGGCAGCATCTGTAAGGAGAGAAAACAGCTGACGAGGTGGCCCTTGGTCAAAGCTAAAAAGGCACAGGAAGTGGGAGATACTGCAGGGTGAGGGAACAAAAGATGAAACCAGGGGAGAGGTGCTAATAACAGTCCATAGAGAGAATAAAGGGTGTGAATGGCCAAATGGCAGAGAAGCTGAAATTAGAGAGTAAACTGTGACAGATGAAGATTTTTGGGGGTGGGGGGGGGGGGGGGGGTTGTTGTAGATGAGTGGGGAGAGGTAAAATCAATAAAAGGGGGTAAAAAAGGGAAGCAAACGAGGAGGAGAAGAGGAATTCACACCTTCTATTCTCCACCATTCTGCCATTCACATCTTCTATTCTCTTGATGGACTGCCATTAGCAGCATCTCCCCTTACTTTTGTGACTATGGCTCATCTTTCATTCCCTCACCCTGCAGTATAAACATCTCTCACTTTCTATGCCTTTTAGACAGAGATAGATAGGTTCCTGATTAACAAGAGGATGAGGGCTTATGAGGAAAGGCAAGAAAATGGGAATGAGAAAAATATCAGCCATGATTGAATGGTAGGAGCAGACTTGATGGGCCCAGTCCCTAATTCTGCTCCTATGTCTTATGGAAAAGTCAATTCCTTTCCTTCCTTACAGATGCTGCCAGATCTGCTGAGATTTTCCAGCATTTTTTCTTTTTGTTTCAGATTTCAACATCAGCAGAAATTTGCTTTTATTTAAATCCACATCTTTGCAAGGTACATGTTAATTCCTGAAAATGCCCTGAGCCACCATTTCGCTACAGTTAGTGACAAAGGTTTCAAGTCACATGCAAGCATTGTCAAGACTTATTTATTCAGTTCTCTGCTGTCTTTGAAATTTGTACTTTAAAGTTTTTAAAAAGAGAGGACAATTAAAACTGCAATTCTGAACCACTCCATTTAAATCTTTGAAAATCTCAGCAGGTCTGATAGCATCTTTGGAGAGAGAATAAAGCAACATTTAGAGTTCCTCTATCTTTCACCCAGACTTTGAGATGTTGACTCTATTCTCTCCATATTTGATTCAGATTCCAGCATTCGCAGGATTTTGTTTTTATCCATTACACCTTGCTTTTGTTGGAGCACTGACTCTCCAATGATCATCACTGCTGCACTAAATTCTTAATATCTATTTTGTTTTCTTTCTCTCAACTGTTGCGATCCGTACACGCATTTAGGAAAAGAAAATACGAATAATATTTTGAAATCCTGGAAGAAATTTTTACATGTCATGTCATCAAATATACAAGTTCCACACATTTACAGATCTCAGTACAGGAAAACATGCAATAGGAAATTAACAATACAAAACAGAAAATGCTGGAACATCTCAGCAGGTCTGACAGCATCTGTGGAGAGAAAATAAAGCCAACGTTCTGAGTCTGGATGACTGGACAAGATTTATATTGTGAGGGTGAGAGGGGTTGTAATTGGTAGGAATGGCATAGAAAAAAGATAAAGGGAATGTAAATAGTGATGATAAAGGCTGAGAATGGTGATAAGAGCGTCCATTAAAAGACTGGAATGTGTAAATGGTATGAAAAAGGACATTAACAGAGAACAGTAAGAAATTTAATTAGTTATGAACAACAGAGCTCTCAATAATTCTGGAGTCTTTATTCTCTACCTTTATAATAAAAAGGTTAGTCTGAAAAAAAAAACCCTGCTATATTCTGCATCTTAAAGAGCAATAAAGCAGAAGCTCATGAGACATGGGACATGGCAATTTACTATACTTTCACAAAATCAAAATTACAGACTGCACTGACATAGTTGCAACCTTAAGGTTAATAATTCTAGAGCTGAGAAACAGCAGTGTAATCTTGCTGCAATTTCCAAATTTTGGAATGGTTCCAGTTGTACCAGGCAGTTGTATCCTCACTGTGCTTTCTACAGGCATAACTGATGAACACAAGTTAGGTGAATGCGAACCAGCTCCCATGATAGAGATTCCTACATGGCAGCTATCCATCATTTATATTGAGCTGAAAAGACATGGGATTATTGTGCACAAAAATAATTGGAGAATCCAAGAACAGACACTACTTGGATTTATATCAAGCTTATATTTGAATAATAACTTCACTCAGGCTGAGATCAAATCCAAATGATTCTTCTTTTAATGGGGGTTGGGGGGGTGAATAGGGGTAATAGAGGACGGTAGCTTTTCTTTTCTGTTTGTGAATCAAGGGTAAGCTTTCATTTAGCTGCTGCTGTTCCTCGGCGTACAATTTTCAGGAAAAAGAAGAACAAGGCATAAGAGACACATGAAAAGCAATTTTCAAATCATCCCCACCAACTTACATTTTGGGCTCTGCATGCAATACACGTGGGCAGTAGAATTCTCTGATGCAAAATAAACCCTTAACTTTAAGCATGTAAACACAGCTCTTGGATGGAGATGCTTCAATGCTAAGATTATATAATATTAAATGAACGAGTCAGGATTCCCACTGAGCCTAATCAGGCTTCATCACATAATGCGGATCACATCAGTTAGATAATCATGTTCCTTGCCATTTTCTCTTTACAAATAAGATAGAGTAAATTATATCAATCATCTATTTTATTTCAAATATAAATCAGTAAAATTTATCAAACACACTGCATAAAACATAATATTTATTTTTTAAATTAATAATGTCAAGTAGAGGCCTGAGATCTATCAAACTGTTTATGCACTGAGGGCACACCACAGGATCATGAAATTCTAATTCAATAAATTAATTTTCATTGCTACAATAAGCACACTGTCTGGCAGTTTTAACAATGTCTGAATTCTAGCAGTGTTACACCAGTACTGAATTCGAGTGAACGTTTGCAGTTCTTTGAATCGTTTGCCATATTCTATGTCCAAAACAATTCTGGAATAAGTCCAAAGCAATAAGTGTTTAACAAATAAATTCACCTACAACTGTTTTTCCTTTCACTCTCCCTCAATTAAAAATCACAACAGAAAACAAAATGGGCTAGAAATTCGCAGCCAATTTGATATGCATAGCTGTACATATTTTTTTTAAAAAAGGTACATCAAAGTGTTAAGCACACAATCTTGTGATTAATTTTCCTTCTGGTGCCGGATTATATATTTTTTCCACATGAAAGCCCTAGTAATGCCAAAAGCTCGTTGTAAAAGGAATTCAGAATTCAAACAAGAAGATGTATGTTCCAAAATGTTCTGCACTTGCTTATGCTGGAAACATGCTAACTTACTTTACTCCTGTGCCAGGAGGGAATAATGTGCATTAATAACTGTGAAAAAGATATGGTATAGTTTGCAGTGTGCAGCGAGATACTCTGTAATCTAACTGTGGCGTGATAGGAAGCTTGATCAAACAATTGACTCTTGGCTGTTTTGATCCTTAACCCCTCTTTCATAAAATACTATATTTAATCCATCAAAGATCAATTGGTTTCACTTTTTTACTAAAAGAATTATTAGCACAGGATTTAGGAGCCAAAACTTACACCATCTCCCTTTCAGCTGTAGGGTTAAAATGAAGAACAAACGCTCTCTGAACTGATGTTTGTTTTGTGAGAGAGTCCGAAAAGGAAGTGAACAAATGCTTGACAGAACACAAACGTCGTCTTATTCAAAGATGTAGTGTAGCCTACAGTCATCTTGTTCAAACGCTGTGTGCCACTGCCAGCAATAGCAAGTAGTGTGTGTCAGGTCAGAGTAATAATGTCTCCTCTGCATTTCTGTTTCACAAGGGCCAGGCTTGCAGTCAGGTCAAGGAAACTCCAGTTAACATTTCATCACAGTTTTTCCACATGCCAATTTGATCAATTTTCCACGGTTCCAGCTGCAGCACGTATCCACACACGTGTGCTGACTTCCACTGACATTCTTCCATTTTACAAGCAGACACCAGGACTAATGTTTGACATTCCAGTATTCTCACCACTTGAGATGTGGCAGTCTGACAAACCAAATGTCTGATTTTTCTACCCACCCCCCCCTCCCCGCCACTCTCTTTTAGCACTAGTCAGGATATTTCACAGTCTGTGAAAAAGTCTTGCACAATTTACAAAATATCCCCTCAAAACAGCATTAATATTTTGAAGGAACCAGCAGCAAATATTAGGTCAAAGTGCACAGATTGTACATAAACACAAATGAAACCACTTGCCAAGTGCAGTGATACATGCCTATACAATCCCTGGATAATCTGTAATCGTACTAGAGTGAATTCTTATAGGAGCTGTAATTCTCTACTCAGTCCCATAACGTACTGCTTCACTCTGTCTGAAAGTTCCATTATAGTCTGTACCTCAGCCCAATCATTACTGTTATTCAGTCGAAACTGTGACATCGCAGGTTCCACTGACACATTTCATGGAATGTGGGAAACACATCGGTCAACTGTATAGTTTCACTGCTTTCCTTTAGTTTGGCTGCCTTTTTAGTTCTGATTAAATCAGACAAATTTCACTAATTTCTAACGTCTTTGCTCCCCAGCCTTAAACCTCAGGCAGGAATTGGCAGATCCAGCTCTGCGATCTCATGGTAATGCTTGGTTGAGCTGATATTGTGCTGGGAGTGTCACAGGTACTGGGGACTGGAATACCAGAGTAATGAAAAGGTAGTCCATGTAAAAGGACAGGGCAGCCATGGGTCAGAGTTTCACGATAACGAGTCAACCATTAGGATTGTGATGAGGAGAAATTCCTTCACTTCTTCGGAATTCTCTAGCCTGGTTGCTCAGTCATCCAGCATTCAAAATGAGACTGAATGGCAGACCGGGCTTGAATGGCCAATAGTCTACTTTTGATCTGATTTCTTATGTTAGTGTTTATGGATTTTTTTTTTGGCAGACGACCTTTCCAGCTGCATTTTAATTTTTTCTTTTAAGAAAGTGTGTGAGGGTAGCATGGTGGCAGTGATTAGTACTGCTGCCTCACAGCGCCAGGGACCCAGGTTTGATTCTAGCCTTGCTAATTGTGTGGAGCTTGCATGTCTATGTGGGCATCCTCTGGATAATCTGGTTTCCTCCCACAATACAAAAATGTGAAGGTTACGTGGATTGACTATGCTAAATTGCCCAAAAATGTGTAGGTTAGGAGATTAGTGAGGTAAACGTGTGAGGTTACAAGGGTAGGATAGGGATGGCTTTGGGTAAGGTGCTCTGTCGGAGGGTCAGTGCAGACTCATTGGGCTGAATGGCTTCCTTCTGCACTGTAGTGATTCTATGATTATGGGACAAACCTTTGTTTTGGAGCCTTTATTTGACTATTGCGCAGGCTGTTAGCTGATTGGGTCTCTCCGTATTGGCCTGGATTGAGCTGTGCGGCTGTGAAGTAAGGTACCATGCAATCAGCTTACTGCATTTGCATTTATAAATCCCTTTGGAAAATGGTCACTAGGGTGAGATCAATTATCCTTCAACACAAATATTTACTTTTGTTTTACTTGTACTGCTTTTTTGAAATGCATATAATCTGCCGCAAAGTGGAAACAGCAATATAATGCTCCACATGCAGACTCCTTCACATATAACCTTTTTGGTAACTATCTACATTAGCCTTACGCAAACCTACAATAAACAATTACAAGTTGCGGCATTTCACTTGCAACCACATTTTACTTTGGGCTGCACTAGCTATTTTTCATATCTATTACATCAGCCAATAATCATATGAAAAGGATTTACTTATATCAGGCACGACTGTTATTTAATGTTTCTTGAATTCAAGTCTATATATAGCCTAAGTATGAAAAACACGTAATGCTCACAATTTATAACCACACTAATGCTTAAGGTTGGTTACATGTGGAATTTTTGTGTTGCAAGTTAAAAATCTTAAACTTGTTTGTTGGCAAAATGTATTTGTTATATATCATGTTATGTACCATGCATATTATTTAAGTAATCTGAAATGATAATGAATATCTTTAAAAATGAATATCTAAAGTTAAATATCATGCATCACATTTAGACTTTAGTTACACTATTACACAGCGCTTGATGGCAAGTTTACACAGATGTGCAACCAGATGTTCAACTATTTCTGTGTCAGCTTTAAACTGTATCATACACAAACACTTTAACCAACCACTGATGTTTACCATTTGCAGTTGACACTTATTGTTTTTTGTGAGTATTGTCATAGAACTGTTTTCCTTAGATGCTGTCATTCGCAGTTGGATATTCAACAGTTCTGGCTATGCCTAACTGTGCTCAGACATACAGAAGTACACATTTTTAAATAATCTTAAATGCAGCAAATGTGTCATGAACAAAACTCCTAACATTTCAAGTGAAAAAATTTAAGTCATTCTCCAGAATGGGTGCAGAGCAATGTTAGCTGTTAATTACAAATAATGATTAACTGGTGAATGATTTAGCAGTGATTTTCATGAGAGATGGAACTCATGTTGTTGTTAAATGCTCAGTCAACATCCCTCTACAACTTACAATGTCAAATGATCAGGCCCTTAAAGAACATTACAGCCCAGGAACAGGCGTTTTGGCCCTCCAAGCCTGCACCAATCATGATGCCTTAGCTGGTCATTTGTGCAAAATGTTGCACTATGCAGAAAAGCTCATGAGCAGCAAAAACTAAAAGAACAAAAGAAGCAAAAAAAAAACATGAGTACAACACTGATCGTCAACACTGATGATGGAACAACCATCATTGCTCAACTCTCCTGTGGAGAATATCTATTTCACCAGCAGCAGAATTTCAGAATGAGCAGAGGCTTCTCTATCATGAATTATAAGCATTGGGAAATGCTTAGAAGATGGAACACTTTGGCACACTGACATTCTACAGAGTGGCTATTCACTGATTTAAGCCTCATGTCAAGACCCCAATCTTAGCTTAGCTTGTTGCAATGATAGCGGGCATCTCGATAGCTGGGGTTTGAGCGTGTTGGAGGGGGCAAGGGGCAGACAGTTTGAATCTCCGAGCAGAAAGTTTCAGAATCGCGTTGCTGGATACAAATGGCGGTGGGTGTACGGAGATTGGTGAATGGGAAAAAAAAAAATGTCTTGAAAAGAGGGAATTTCAACTTCACAAGGAGAAAATGGAAGTATGGAAATGTTGAAGCAGAACTGCCATTAAACAAATGTAATAGGATATATTCAAATAACTCTGAATTGGGTGAACTGAACAGCATGATGGCACATTGATTAGTGCTGCTGCTTCATAGCGCCAGGGACCTGGCTTGGGTCACTGCCTGTGTGGAGTTTGCACATTCTCTCCATGTCTTTCCTCTGGGTGCTCTGGTTTTCTCCCACTCTGAAAAACATGCTGGTTAAGTATATTTGCCATGCTAAATTCTCTCTCATTGTACCCAAACAGGAGTATGGCAAACTAGAATTCACACTGACTTCACTGTAGTTTTAATGTAAAGCCTTGCTTGCAACTAATAAAAATAAGTCAATTTTACTTTAACTTTTAGGATTCTCCACTAGCTCACTGTTGCAACTCGTTGTTATAGTCATCTCATCGAAGTTAGTGATGAACTAGTTCTGAGGAATTATATTTCCTTTGGAAGTCTGCCTTCATTTCATTCATAATCTGTAGCAAAAGGCGCACCTGTGAGTTCTTGAACTTGTCAGCTTATAACGTGCATTGATGTTTTACCTCATTTCCAAGTAAAGCAGAAACACATGCTTCGGAGGCATCACAAATGGCAGTGAGATCGTGGCCCCCTTCCAGGGCTAGCACCACCCGGCCTCCAGCCAGACCCATCAGCTGTTTGGTAAGGTAGCCAAAACCTGTGTCAGGAAAGAGGAAATGCAAGAGGAGTCAAAGGTCACAAGCCTACTTTGACTCTTGGCAAGCGATCAAAGATTCCAAGTATTACATCACATCTGAAATGGCCACCAGGGATTACTGCGACTAAACGTATAATACAAGCCAGGTTTAATTTCAATAAATACAATTTACTATTTCAGCTCAAACCTTTTTGATCTTCTGTTTAATATATGCATTTTTTTGTGATAAATGTTTTGAATTTCCTAAAGTGGCACGCCATCTACCTCCTAAGGGCCTCCAGAAAACTGCCCACTTCTCATTTTCTCCCAGGCAAAAGCAACAAACTTCATAAACAAACATCTCAGAAATGCTCAAAATATCTGCTCATGAAAGATAATTAAGATGGTTTTGAATTTTTAAAAATTCTTGGCATTCAAATTTTAACATATACTCTATGTTCGTATCTTTTTAAACAAAGACTCATTCAATAACTCAGCCAGTAAACCCCTGCTTTCGATGATGGATTGAAAGCTCCTGAAGATTACTGCCTAGTTACTTCTTAAAAAAAAATTTACTCTAACTAAACCACACCATCAGTTTGAAATAAAAGAATAATTCCAGTTATCAAGAGTAAACTCACATTTAGCCGAGACTTTGTAACCTCCGAGGGGGGCAGGGTGACCTTCCACTGCATCAAATCCAGAGGACACAAGTACCATATCAGGGGCAAATTCATTAGCAATGGGCATCACTACGGTCCTGTAAAGAAAAACAAATATCATCCTTCTTAGACTGTAAATAATTACTGATCTTCATGGTAGTTGATTGTTCTTTCTCTAATTAAAAAGATCAACAGTGAAGAGATTATCAAATTAAGACCATAAGATATCGGAGTAGAATTAGGCCATTTGGCCCATCCAGTCAACACCACCATTCAATCATGTCTGGTAAGTTTCTGAACCCAATTCTTCCACTTTTTCCTCGTAAACTTTGATCCCCTTACCAATCAAGAACCTACCTATCTCTGTCTTAAAGATACTCAATGACCTGGCCTCCACAGCTCTCCATAGAAATGAATTCTACAGTCTTGCCATACTCTGGCTGAAGAAGTTCCTCCTCATCTCTATTCCAAAGACTGTTACTCTGAGGCTGTGTCCTTGGATCCTAGTCTCTCCTGCTAATGGTAATATCATCCTTATGTCCACTCTATCAAGCCTTTCATTGTTCTGTAAGTTTCAATAAAATCCTTCCTCATCCCTCTAAGCCTCATTGAGTATAGACACAGAGTCCTTAAACGCCCCTCATACGTTTATTTTTGGTATCACTTTACAGCAAATTTTAAAAACTTTAAAAGGAAAATTGTGCTGACTTTACTGTTTTTGTACCTAATAAAACAATTGCTTTTTAAGGTAATGCCTTTATTGCTTTTAGATATTAAAAAGGTATAGCAGCTGAATTTTAACTCATTTATGTTTATTAAATTAAGGTTATTGGATCAGTCCAGGAGTGCTAAGCACTGGGACATTAACGTTTAAGGTGGAGGTAGATGAATTCTTGTTAGGCAAGGAAATTAAAGGTCATCGGAGGATGAAGAGAAGCGGGGTGGCTGGCGGTAGATGGGAATGTGGAACTCAAATTAAACAGACAGCCATGATCTTATTGAATGGCAGAGGAGGCTCGAAGGCATGAATGGCCTACTCCTATATTGTACGTTTGTGACATTCTACCACTGGAATATGAGAATGTAGTTTAATTGTTAACTCTGCTCAGATCTCAATCTATGCTGCGCACAACAGGTTTATGGTGATAATGGGTCATAGCAAAATGGCTGAATCTGTGTGTTTTCATATACCAGCTGGCTATACTCTGGCCCCAATGAGGCGAATACTAACAGATTGCTTTATTTTTGGAGGGGAGAGGATATTCAAATTGGAGAGTTCAGCTCCTAAACAGTCAACACTTTCCACCCAAAACTAGAGAACCATGCAAATGAAAGTATATGTAGAACAAACAGATTCCCTACGGTGTAGAAGGAAGTCATTTGACCCATTGGGTCTGCACCAACCACAATCCCACCCAGGCGCTATTCCTGTAACACTACATATTTACCCTGTTTATCTCTCTGACACTAGGGTTAATTTAGCATGGCCAATCCAAATAACCCACACATCTTTGGAGTGTGGGAGGAAACCAGAGCACCTGGAGGAAACGCACGCAGACACAGGAAGAATGTACAAACTCCACACAGACAATGTTGACCCAATGCTGGAATTGAAACTAGGTCCCTGGTGCTGAGGGGCAGCAGTGCTGCCCTGTATCTTACAAAAGATGCCCCATTAGAATGATGCATACGTTGTTGGAGCACCAATTTAGCATTTCAGGTCCACCAACCCCACATCTCATGGGCATATTGGGGGGAACTTGCCCATTGTGAGGCATATTGCACCCTGTGGACTGCTGGCTGCCTCTTAAGGTCCACATTCAACTGCAATTTTCTGATCTATTGGGAAGGCAAAAGCAAGATGAACAATTCTGTTGTTCATTCTAGTGTTCAATTCTGGTTGCCACGCTATCAGAAGGATGTGGCGGCTTTGGAAAGGGTACAGAAAAGATTACCATGGTGTAGCCTAGTATAGAGGGCATCAGTTACAAGGAGAGGATGGAGAAACTTGGTTTGTTCTCACTGGAATGATGAAGGTTGAGGGATAGAAGTTTACAAAATTATGAAGGGCATGGACAGAGTGGATAGTCAGAAACTTTTCCCCAGGGTGGAAGAGTTAATTACTAGGAGGCATCAGTTTAAGATGCAAGGCTTAAAGGAGATTACGAGGCAAGTTTTTTTTTTTTACACAGAGGGTACTGGATGCCTGGAACTCATTGCTGGGGAAGGTAGTGGAAGTTTGAGAGTTTTAAGGAATAAATACATGAATAAGATGGGAATACAGGTATATGGTCCCCGAAAGAGTAGAGGGTTTTAGCTCAATTGGGCTGCATGGTCGGTGCAGGCCTGTTCCTGTGCTGTAATTTTTTAATCATTGCATTGTTAATGTAAGTCTATCTGTGACGCAAATAAATAAACTTTGAAAGCTTTTTGTATACCCTAGAAAATAGACATGCTCACAAGGACAATGGTAACTGGTGTTCTATTTTCCAACCAAACATTGAGCTTGAGAATGTTTTGGGGTCGAGACAATCATATTCAGGAAAAACTATCTGAACGTTTTCGTATGTGACATCTACAGATTACAGTGAAACCACGTAAAACATATGGCTGTTATAGAAATCAATCATGTCCTACATGCTGGACTTTTGTCACGTGCACAGAACATGTGACTCCAAACAAATTCTGACACATCTCCATCTGGCTTTCTTTGCAGGAGTGCGAGATAGAGATTCAAACCAGTTCACAACTCAATTTATTCACACAATGTCTCACTGGAGGATTACTATGCATATAATAAATATACTGCCCATTTGTTACAAGCATACAAATAAATCAAGTGAATGAGCTCAAGGGCTGAACGATCAAATTAGCTGATTGCCATGTCACTGTTAAAGTACCTAGTCCGAAAGACATATTGGTTAGGTGCATTGTCCATGCTAAATTCTCCCTCAATATACCCAAACAGGTGCCAGAATGTGGCAACTTGGGGATTTTCACAGTAACTTCATTGCATTGTTAATGTAAGTCTATCTGTGACACAAATAAATAAACTTTGAAAGCTTTTTGTATACCCATGCAAATTATAGGAGCAACAGAATGTAGATGAAAAGGCACTAAACTGTTTTTTTTAAAACAATTTAGTCTTGCAACATTAAGAGATTGCTCCCCCTCTCTTGGGTCTTGGGTCTCTATGACCCAAGAGTCATACTGATGCCAGCATGACACCATCCAGCTAATTAGGTCAAGCTACCAACTGGTCAAATACTCAAATGGACAAAACTTATTCTCTTAAAATGCAGATTTCCAGGATTTCTAAGTTGCGTAAGTTAAAAACCATATTTTCAAAGGCATTTCAAAAGACAATGGGGAAAACAGCAACCAGCTTCTGCAATGCTCTTGTGACACAGGCAACTGCATTGATGTGAGAAACAAGATATACATCTTATCAATGTCTTCATGAAGTCAAACTAAACCTGTAGTCACTTAGTGGGGTTAAGATCAGATAAAAGCTTATTTAAAACAAAGCTGTTCATTCCAGAGGTACTTTCTTCAATACCTTTATAAACCTAATTAAAGTATGCAAATCTTACATTCTAGCTAACAGTAATGACACTGATTGGGCATGAACACATCAGATGAATTTATGGCGTTCAAATAATTTCATGAAGAAATTCTAAGATTTGAACAAATAAAGAAACGACCCAACATTAATGCAATATAAGCAACATATAGTGTACAACATCTCTGTAAACAGTCCAAATATGTGCGAGTTAGGTTGATTGGCCATGCTAAAATTGCTTCTTACTGTCCCACGATGCACAGGGTAGAGGGATTAACGGGAAAAATATGTAGAGACATGGGGGTAGGGCCTGGGTGGGATTGTGGTCGGTGTAGACTCGATGGGCTGAAGGGTCTCTTTCTGCACTACAGGTTCTATGGTTCTTATAATATACACAAGACTCATGTTGGAAGCTGAATGCAACATTTCTCCTTGTAATATGAAACTGAAGCAGATAAATTAACAGAATTCACATGTACTTCCTTTGTTTAATGGCAAAAACAAGGCAGGGACATTTTGAAACTTGGGCTCATCAGTGGCAAGCTCCAGAAGCTGAACATGTGCCTTTGTTACACAGGAGCTCACTTGGCCAACCCAGCTTTCCAGAAGTAGAGCAGCACAGTGGTTAGCACTGCTGTTTCACAGTGCTACGGACGTGGTTCAATTTCGGCCTCAAGTCACTGTCTGTGTGGAGTTCGCATGTTGTCTCCCTGTCTGCATGCATTTTCTCCAGGAGATCTGGTTTCCTCCAACAGTCTAAAGCTGTGGGCGTTAGGTTGATTGGCCATGTTAAATTCACCCTAGTGACAGGGGGATTAGCTAAGCGTATATATCCTGGGTGGTATTGCGGTTAGTGCAGATTTGATGGGGCCAAATTACCTCCTTCTGCACTATAGGGATTCTATGATTCATTTATGAAACAGAATGAACAGAAAATAAATTTCCAATATCAAGTTTAACCTCTGAATTTTGTGTATATGTTGTATTCCCCATTATACATCACATTTACATTAAACAGGCTCTTTTAAAAACACAAGAAATTTTAAGAGACAATGTTCACAAATTGACTTTGTGCTTCAGAGGAGTCAGAAAAGGTATGCTTCATGATGGTGATGCCATGTTCAAGTGTAGCAATGGTTTGTTTTAAATGATGAGCACCATTCTCCTCCACATTTGTGAAGAAAAGCATTAGATTTGCCTAATTTCTCCATGAAAATGGTGTTCCTTTGAAACACTCGGACTAAACAGAAGACAAACACAAGAAGTCAGCCACGAGCTCATTAGGCAGACTATAACTCACTTGTGACTTGTCCCTTGAGCTATTCAGTCAGCCTCACTTGTGCAGCTATATTTATCACTTGGAACTGACTAGGGCATAACAAGTGTGTATATGGCATAAGGGAATTTTTGTTACGAACACAAATACCAAAATAAATAAAACTTCACCTCATTAGTCATCAGGAAGAATAATAAAGCAGCAAAGGGGGATTAAAATAACTTATTCCAAGTAAATTGTGGTGTGCAGAGTGAACTGTACGTGTATAGGAACAAGTAGATTGCGGTTCAAGGAAAAGACTACCAGAATGAGGTCAGTGGCATTCTTGATTTTCATTGTGCAGAACATTAAAGAAACTAAATACTCTTTAAAAAATCCCCACAAGTTTTTACATAAACCCAACCTCACTGCTAAGTATTTGAGGCTATTTGCAGCAGCTATTACACATGCTGCTCTCCTGCTTTGAAGTGGAACTGGGGTTTCAGTGTAAAGTCAGAGGTATGAGTGATCACACACATCATTTCTTCACACTGCCGACGGTTAATATTATTTCATCCCAAACATTAAAACACCTGCAATTCCTAATCTTGAAGTTCATGAATGATAACTATGGATAGAAAAGTAGGTTTAGGTTAGACTTAAGTTCTGCTCCCCCCACCCTCCCACTCCAATAGCACCTTCACACTTGCTCTGCCACAATTTGCCAATCTTTAGAATATTACAGCTGTTTAGGAATAAAGGGAGTTTTGAATTCTATGCAACTCAATGGTAAAACAGGCTGGCAGTCGTGTTCAGGATCAATTATGCTATTCCAATGGCAAGTTGAAGACTGGATACTTTTCCATACGAAATGAGGTGGCATGGTGGCACAGTGGTTAGCACTGCTCCTTCAGAGTGCCAGGGATCCGGGTTCAATTTCCCGCTTGGGTCACTATCTATGTGGAATTTATACATTTTCCCCATGTCAGCATGGGTTTTCTCTGGGTGCTCTGGTTTCCTCCCACATTCTGAAAGACATGCTGGTCCTAAACAGGCGCCAGAGTGTGGCCAATAGAGGAATTTCACAGAAACTTTACTGCAGTGTTAATGTAAGTCTTACTTGTGATTAAGAAATAAGCCTTAGTCCAAAAATGTGGTTAGGTTGATTGGTCATGCTAAAAAAAAATTGCCCTTAGTGTCCTGAGATGCGTAGGTTAGAGGGATTAGTGGGTAAATACATAGGGATATAGGAGTAGGGCATGAGTAGGATTGTGTTCGGTGCAGGCTCGTTGGGAGAATGGCCTCTTTCTGCACTGTACGGTTTCTATGAAGTGTGGTAGGGAAGGAAAAGAGAAAAAATAATTAAAATAAACTGAAGATAAACACCTCACCACAGGCTATTCTTGCCCACACTTTAGTTACAATTTGAGGCAGATTTAGTTGAGATTTTGTTAGGAAGGAAATTCACCACAGAGAGAAACCCAAAAGGAGGGGAGAAGGGAGTGACCAACAAAAATATGAGAAGCTTTAAAAATAACTTTGGTGTGTTTAATAGACAAATCGTCGCCAACGTGATTACAGTGGCCACATATTGGAGAAAGGGTTAACACTTAGTGGCATGGGACACTCAATTACTGTACGAAAGTTGTGCGCTTTCCGCAACTTCAGTAACCTCGGGACAGCTGTACTCCACATGCAGGTCAGGCCATGTAAAAAGGCATCTGCTAGACACTGACCAGCCAGTGCTGTTTTATATGAGCCACATCACTAATAACCATTTCAGACATTTATAAGTCTGCATATTGCATTCAACCATCACCTGACCTATAGTCTGTGGCCGCTCTGCAACACTGCAGTGAATACTACAAAAACTAGAGTCACAGTACTGGGAATCTGTTCATTTTAAATATAAGCAGGAGAAGTGGTATTGTACCTGTTTGCAGAATTTCACTGGTTGCTAGCCCAATCAAAATATTTGCGTTGCAACATTTCTTTCACTGCATGCGATTTTGCATTGAAAGTACATTAATAAATAAACTTAAGTGATCAATAGTCATAAATAGGCTGATATTGACTCTGCAATGAAGTTACTGTGAAAATCTCCTAGTTGCCCCACTTCAGCGCCTGTTTGGGTACACAGAAGATTTAGCATGGCCAAAACCAACATGCCTTTGGACACTAAGTGGCAATTTAGCATGGCCATTCCACATAACTAGCATGTCTTTTGGACTGTGGGAGGAAACTAGAGCACCTGGAGGAAACCCATGCAGACTCCACACACAGTGACCCAAGCTAGGAAATGAACCTGGGTCCCTGGTGCTGCGAGACAGAAGTGCTAACCTCTGTGCCAGGCCTACTTCATTAGCAATGCAATTTCATATCTCCGCTAACCAATGTAACAAGATAACAAACACTTGTGTGAACAGGTCCTAAATTATTCTCTCAGTTGCATTATTGGTAATTTTAATTTACTGCACATAAGAAACTGCAAATATAAATAGGTTACAAATGATAACTTTGGATCCAAACATGGCTGTTTTCCTTGCAAGTGATGCAAAACCACTCTGCTTTCAGATGTCTTTGTTATGCTACATCTGTGTCCATATGTACAATTTCGAAGTTTCTTAAGCCTCCTCTCCAATAAATTTCCTGCAAATACAAAGTGACTGTGTTTCTTTGTCTTTATTCACTCTAAACTTTTCTAAATAATGGCAGAGCGGGAGACTGCGGGCAGGCCTTGGTGAAAGGCACGGAGACACTTGGGCTGAAAATAAATTAGACAAACCCAATCTGATCCTCTGGATGGCAATGGGAAAGTCAAAATTGGAAGCACTCAGGTAGAAGTGGTGCACAAGTTCAAATAGCTTGGCTCGATGACAAACATCAAAGTTCGATCCGAGAGAGAAATCCAGGTTAGATTAGCTGCAGCAGGAGGCTAGACCAGTGACTTAAAACAGCATCTGCATGGCCAAATGCATCACAATGAAACTGAAACAAACTAATATGGAGTATTGCTCTCGATGGAGTTAAGATTCTGAAGAGGATGAGAAGAGGATAACAGATTTTGAAACGTGGGTATTGCGGAGAATGCTCAGAGTCAGCTGGATGCACAGAAAGCCAAATGAGTGGATTAGATCAAGAGTAAAAGTTCAGAAATCAAGAGGGTTGTCAAGTACAATTAGAGAGGGGGAGGGGGAGGGAAAGAGGGCCAAGTATGCACGATGGAAACGAAGACCTGACAAACATGATATGGGGCAGCACATAGTTTTAGTACTGCTGCCTCGCAGTGCCAAGGACCTGGATTCAATCCCAGCCTTGAGTCACTGAGTGTGCGGCGTTTGCACATCCTCCCCGTGTCTGATGGGTTTCCTCCCACAGTCCAAAAGATGTGCTGGTTAGGTGCTCTGATCGTGCTAAACTCTCCCTCAGTGCACCCAAATAGACGTGATGACTAGGGGATTTTAACAGTAACTTAATTGCAGTGCGAATATAAGCCTATTGGTGTTTAACAAATAGACATAACTTAATTAAAAGGAGAAACTGAGGGTAAAAATAGAAAAAATTAGATGGGTGGATTAAGTGAGATGTTGACTGGGAGAGACTTGAAATATCTGCAATGAAGCAAGAGGATGCCAACATCTCCACCAAGACTAGGGTGATAACAAACAAACACACTTCCAACACTAATTCCTGCCGCCAAGCTTTACCTGGTCTGTCTACATACATAAAACAGAAATATGAATGCTCACAACAGATTCCTGAGTGCCAAGTGGTCCTGAGCGTGTGATAGATACTACCAGTGGATCACATTTGGATGCTGTTGCCATTGTTACATCACAGATTTGAAAAGCATATCTTTTTGTCACTCTCCAATTCCACAGAAGTAATTATTGACATTTCACACTCCTGATTTGCAGGGTCTACTCCTCAGTATTTATCCGATTTCTTTGCCTTTTCCACACTATCTACTGGCTGGAAGGGTACATGCAATCTGCCCTGGTCTCCAGCAAACTGCTCGTAGGTGAGAGGGCATGACTAAGGCAGGGCGTGGAGGAAGGCAAAAAAAAAATTCACCGGAAAACACTCTGTCTGGAGATGAATTTGTTCTTTCCTTGCGGTGAGGTGAGGGTGGCAATCAACTTTTGTGTGGCTGGATCCCTCCAGGGTGGAGGTGGAGATATTTGCAACATCGTGTGGTTTGCCATCCACTGGTGAGTAAGAGGTTACGGAGAGTCTCTATTCAGAGATCCAACTTACATTCCTCTTCCCCCTGCCAGAAACCAGCAGCAGGATGAGCATGTGGCTTGAGCATGATTCCAGGCATTCAAACAGTGCAGCATGCCAGTCACTGTGTATAAATCACTTTGCAGGCACTGCGTGCCAACTCTGTCCTATAGTGGAGCCCAAAAAAGATTTCACTGTCTTAATGCTCAATGTGAGATCATAGGCAAAGAAACATTCAGGTCTATGTTTGGTGTCCTGGCAGCAGTGTGCTGCACCAGCTACAAGCGGGCAACTAGAAAAACCTATTGTGAGACTATACTTCTCAATTGCTAACACAGTTGATGACTGCGAGCAGCAGGTGAAGAAGGAGAGTCACAAGGTGAACAAGCAGATCACTTATGTTTTAGAATGTTTCCACTGCCTGGACTTGGCAGAGCAAGTGTCAAAATTCATCGCCATCTGTAGCATAATCTCGCTGTCATTTCAGCAGCACGGTGGCACAGTGATTAGCTCTGCTGCCTCAATGCCACGGACCTGGGTTCAATTGCTGGCCTGGGTCGCTGTCCTGTGGAGTCTGCATGTTCTCCCTGTGTCTGTGTGGGTTTCCTCCCACAGTCCAAAAGATGTGCTGGTTAGGTACATTGTCCATATTAAATTCTCCTTCAGTGTACCTGAACAGTACCAGAGTGCGGCGACTAGGGGATTGGCACAGAAATTTCATTGTAGTGTTAATGTAAGCCTGCTTGTGATGCTAATAAAATAGGGAGATGGGCCTCTCCACCAGCTACATGATGAACAGAGGAGAAATGGGAAAAGGAAGATAGGAGGATACTTGGTAACTGTTTGTGCGTTTGAAGATCTAGGTCAAGTTCTAATAGCAGAAATGGCAACCTCAAATCCCCAAGGGTCACTGACTTTACCAGCATTCTGCCACAGTCCATTACAAAGATCACTGAATCACAGTGGAAAAATAAAAGCCAAGACAAATAAACATTGCAAATCGAACTTTTAAATTAAATCATGCCCTTTTGCATTTCAAAGGTAAACTAATTAATTTCTTTAGTTTTTGTCTTGTCGGTGCTTTGACTGTTTTGATGTCTCTACACGGTTACCCCACGAGCTACAGCATGGTCAGTGGAAAGCTGATGGCGTTTGTGGAGGTGACTGCAGATGACCTGGTAGGACAGCATCCGTGGACTGCACCACTGTATCAGCAATCCAGGCAGATTGGCAAACAGAAACAACAAGGGAACTGGTTGAATGATAGAGGTGGAATTGACCTGAAACGTTGTTGACTCTCTCAAGAAAAATCCATCTAGTCTGTCAAGTATTCTCAGCATGTTCTGTTTTTATCACAAAACAATGCATTTTTAAATCATAAAGACTTATATTTTATAACTTCAATCAAAATAATTACCTAATAGTTATTCTTTGGATAAGCAAATAAATTGCTATACATATGTCCCTGGTTTAACATTAACCTGATTGAATTCACTTGGCTTTCAGATTGGTAAATTAATAAGGTCTGTAATCTCATCGAGATTCATTTTCGCCATTTCCCCAGGGGTGCTATTTGGAGCAGTCTCCCCCCTTGCTCGCTCTCTCTCCAACCTGCAGCCTTTTCCCATGCCTGATCCCAAATCTGATGTGGATCTTCAACAGGAACGCAGGCTCAGGAGGGGTTAGTGGTGAGACGGCGAGTCAGAGAGCAAGAGTTTTGACAGGAGGGTGGGTCGTGCACGGCACGGGGGAGGACTGCAAGGCTGAGGTTGGGGAGGTGGTGCAAATTGGAGAGTCAGGGAGGAGAAGGATCTGCAGCTACCAGGAAGAACAGGAAACAGGAAGATTGGGAAGCAGAAGGTACTGCAAGTAGAATGGTACATTTTCCTTTGATTTTTAAAATTTATTTTAAGTTATTTCATTTACCATTGAAGGAATTTGGTAATGAAGGAATGGTATTTCAATTTATGTGATACAGTTCAATGCTTCTTTTCTGATAAGGCAGATGCTACAGAAACAATCTCCAGTTTTAATATCTGACCTTTCTCTATACCATAGTTATGACTGTAACACTACATTCTGCACTCTCTCCTTTCTTTATGAATAGCATGTCTTATAGTGTACAAGAAACAATACTTTTCACTGTTTGTTAATACATGTGACAATAATAAAGCAAATCAAACACTGATTTCTGTGGTAACCTATACTCAAAGTCATTTCACTTAAGGTCGCAATTGTCAGGAACACAATCAGTCTTTGAGATGAAGATTTACTGTTAATTGTTTATAATGAAACTGCTTTTCTTGGAAAGCTAGTTTCACATCTTCTTCTTTTCCACCATTGGGAAGTAATCCTGTCAGGTGGCTTAAGTTGCTCTAACAGTCCAGCTTCAATTGTGGCAGCTTCAATTTTTCTCTCATTGAAATGCTTTTAACAACCTTGCCTATCGCTGGAAGATTTGGACTGATTTCTCCTAACATTTCCTCTGATATTTTTTCTGGAGAAAGAATAATGCATTGTCTTAAACCATTTTTTTTTATTGTGAACAACAGTCAGTGAATACACATCAGTAGCCAAGACCCACATTACCTGCTGCAAGGTATGGTAAATGCTAACATATATACTGTGATCCAGTCCCTTAAAAACTAGCCAAGCTTGTCATTTACACTTCAGGGAGATATCCACCTGTTTGGTTTAGTCACGTGCTGAAGATAACATATTAATGTTGATTCAGTGCTCAGATCAGTACTGGTACCATGGAAATTGGAAACTAATTTTCTTAGATGCATCAGAAATAAAAACACAATGGAAAATCAAGTTATAAATTCAGTTTTAATTTGAGGCATTCTGCAACATTGCTTTATTCTTTTTGGATTGAATATTTTTTCGCCTTTTAATAAAGGCAAGTTTGATTTGCTGGTAAATTTGAGAACTGTCTTTGCAACATCCAGATTCCTGACTGTGAAGCTAGATGGTTATCAGCTCTGACAATTGCCATTTGATGTCTGTAGCCACATGTATAGAGGTAGCCTGTGGCAACACTTCCTTCAATTTTCCTTCATGTTGAAAGGGTCTAGCTTTCATCTGCAGCAGCTCTGATCAAAATCAGTAACTCTCAAAGTGGGGAAAGTTGCAAGTGTAAAGCCTGCGCCCATGGCAGAGCACATTGGTACACCTGTCTTCTTTAAAAAACAAATCATTATGAAAGCTGCCATTGTCCCAGGTGACCACAGACTGTTCTCCCCCTTTTCCAGAGAGAGAGAGAGCTGACTGGTGGTAATTTAATCCAAGGATCATCGCAGCACAGGTGAGGGGCAAAATTAAGAAGGCGAGGCCTTCATGAATGCCCTCAGCTAGTATGGGAATGGAACATGTGCTGTCAATATCGATTTTAAAACACACTGCTTTCCAGAATCAGACTGAACATTTGAGTGTGTGTTTATGGCAACATGTTCACACTAGCAAAGACAGCAACTCTCCAGAAACTTAATGGCTTGACATCATCTACACTTTAGGACGTTATTAATTTGTGATGCATTTCCAACATTTATTTACTTTAAATAAGAATGCTGGAAATGCTCAGCATGTCTGGAAGCATCTGTAGAGAGAGAAACAGAGCCAATGTTTTAGGTCGATGACCGTTCACCGATTTTAAGTTTGCTTGTCACTAGCTGTTAAACATTCCTACATATACCTGAAAGCAGCAATAAGTCCCTGATCCACAGCACCACATTCAGGAGTATAAATTGAATAAAAGCAAACTGCTGCTGCTTATCAACTTTTCTTTTCTTACATTTTCATGACCGTGATATTTATAATTGGAATATTTTTCACTCTGCACCGTTAAGGGTTAAAACGCGTATCTCTGAGCACCATCAAGCGTAAAGCACTTCTGATTCCCCACAAACTTCAAAGACTTTGCATTTGGCATTTCCAAGACTGGTTTGAATTAAGTTCAATTCTTCACTCTACTTCCAAGTTCATGGTGAAACTGAGTGCCTTCTGGATTTCATTATGTCTAATTATCTTATCTTTTTTCATCTTAGGCTTGATCCCCTGCAAATGCAACGTGGCATTCTATGGGTCTAAATAACAAGGTGCTGCCTTGAAGGCATCTATTGTCTCGAGGGACCTGCAAACTGCTGAATATATGACCTGTTGCAATTTCTTCCTAAGCCCGTGCGTGCTATAAATTCTATACTTCAAAGCATTATTTTGCTAGAAATTGGTGAAACAACTCGCAGAAAAAAGTTAACTAAAATACATTAACTTCAAATCCCCAACATACATGGCATCACCCGAGAAACTTGGCAGAAGATTAAAAACTCCAACCGAATTGTTTTTAGCTTACACGATTTGTAAATGAGGCTACAAAAATGTCGCATTTTTGCATGAACAATTGCATTGGCATGGTCTAAAGCCTTATCTGGAGATTAGGTTGTAGGTTTCTCAAAACAAATGTTTGCAAATACTCATGGGCTATGAGAAGTACTCTTTGCAAAATACATGATTAGTAAGACAATACAAAACCGTGTGTGTTAACCTATCTCAGAGTAAGGCAAATAATTTCAAACCTGCAATTTATACACTTGGGTGATTCATGTACATAAGAAAGCTATTTATAGTGAAGAAGGATATGTAATATTATTAGAGATAAAACAAAGCCTGAAGCTGTTGATTGGATTGATGCAACAAGATTTAGAGCAAACGACCTCAATAATCCAAGTAATGAGGTAGAAATAGTGAGGGTCAATGCTTTCACGTTATTGGAACTGTGCATGTTTGGATATTGAGTGAGGAGCAGATTAAGCTTGGTAGTCTTTCTCCCTCCCCCATACTTAAAAGGGATGTAATACCCATTGTCAAAGGCTAATACACATAAATAATGCCCTCTATGCTAAGTAATTGCAGAATACTGTGCCCATGGAACTGCACCCCAACAGTTTCAGGGATAGGGAGAAACAGAAATTTAGTGGGAAAAGATGACATTTTTTTTAAACAAAAGAAAAAATTAAAAAGATGAGAAGAGAATAGCAACATAAGTGTGGATGTGGGAAATTTGAAACAAAGCAAATGCTGGATAACCTCAGCAGGTCTGGCAGCATCTGTGGACAGAGAAACCAAGCTAATGTTTTGAATCTGTATTATTTTTCTTTAGTGCTCAAGGTGAGAAGGTATTATCTGCCAGTATGCCAAATTCTCTTTCACTCTTTGTTCAATTGAAGTTGCCTTTCAAATTTAAACTTGCATTTTAATCAAAATCCTGAGACTCCTGACAAACTCTCTTTTCATTCAATGATATTTCTCAGAATATTGGATACATATCGTTTATACTATTCAAAAACATGGCTCTTCATCTTCAACAGATACATTAATAACAATAGACAAGAAAGGCAGAATTGTTTCCACAAGCAACCTATATCCCTTTTCCATTACAGTAAACCGTTCTGCCTTGAAGCAAGGCTTCACTACCCGGAACATGTGCAGTTCATATACTATGAAAATGTTTCTAGGTCAGATTTCAAGAGTTGCAGGTACTGAGTTGTAACAGTCAAATTATCATACGGCATAAATGTAATTATAATCATTTACAATTTCATATCCTTTATTGCTTTCTAGCTAGTCTCATATTCTTAATATAAAAGCAGCCTGGTTTCTTTATTTTCATTTAAATACACAGTTGATGGTTAAAATTTCTAGCCCTTTTACTCTATTTTGGCTGAAAAGGAATCACACAACTAAAAATATTCTTTTGATTCTGGACATTTGTTTTGATTCTAGATTTGTTAAGTAACCTGGACACACTTCTCATCTATACTTAAGTTGCCGTATAAATACAAACTATTAAGAATTTTTAAAAATGGGAGCAGGAAATGGGTGGCATGGTGGTACAGCGGTCAGCACTGCTGCCTCACTGCATCAAGAACCCAGGTTCGATTCCCAACTTGGGCCACTGTCTGTTTGGAATTTGCATATTCTCCATGTGTCTGCATGGTTTCCTCCAGTATCCTCTAACAGTCTGAAAGACATGCTGGTTAGGTGCATTGGCCATGCTAAATTCTCCACTTTTCCTTGGACCCATGTGCTTTCACTTTCTGGCCATCCTTGGTGCCAGCTGATTGTTCCTTGATACTGTATTGTCAGAAGCAGATTATGTAGCTTGAGGGGTGCAGATTTCTGAATTGGTTTTTACAGGGAGCAGAGACCACGACACCAGCACAGGATCAGGTTGAGGAAAAGGCTTGTAATGTTATCATGAACAGTGGCAAGTTCAAAAATTAGAAGGATTTTAACATTCAGCAAAGAAAGACCAAGAAATTGGTAGAGAATATATAATCTGAGAATAAGCTAGCAAGAATGGTGAAGAACAGAATAGGGAACCTTGGCGTACATGCCATAAATCCCTCAAAGTAACAGGAAAACAGTCAAGAAGCCATGCAGATGCTCTCAGTTGAGAGTATAAAAACAGGGAGGTCATGCTAGTCACAGCTAGATTGCTGCACACAGTTCTGGTCAACCCATTGCATAAAGAATGGGATTGTACTCAAGATGGTACAAAAGGTGTTTTACATGGATTAAAAAAAATTTTTTTTTTTTCATGGCCAGCATTTGTTACCCATCCCTAATTGCCCTTGAACTGAATGTTTAAGAGTTAAGAGTCAATTATATTGCTGTGTGTCTGGAGTCACACGTAGGCTAGACCAGATGCAGACAGCAGATTTCCTTCAGCTGAAACCATTTTGTTCTTTATGACAATCAATTATAGTTTCACGATCATTACAGAGGCAGCTTTATATTTCAGATTTATTAATAGAATTCAAATTCCATCAACTGCTATTGGGGGATTTGAACTCGTGCCCAGGATTTGGGCCTCTGGATTATTAATCCAGCGGTCTTATCACATCATGTGGTCAGGACTTGGGTTATGTTTTCAGCAGGCACAGACATGATAGGTTGAGTGGCCTCCAATACTGTAAATTTCTATGATTCTCCTCTACAATCCTAATCAAGATTTAGCCCTGGGTGATTGATTAACAATCACTTTTGACCTAGCTAAGATGGCATAGCTTAACATAACCTGGATGAGAATGTTAGGGATGGGAATTTGAATAAGAGTCTATTAACTGAGAATCCACACAGTAAAATATTATACCTAGTCACCCCCAGAAGTTTTATTTTAAAATTAACTCACACCTCCAACAGCACCGATCAATGGAACCCTTAGTTATTAGAATCTGAATGTTATTTAACTTCAGCAGAGAATTAAAAAACAGGATTACTTAAAAACTTCACTTCAAAATGACTCATTAAATCAGATACGTTTAACCACACCATTCACAACCTTTAATGAAATCACAGAATATTTTCAAAGTCTCACCTAAATGCAGCCAAATATTCAGCATCGCCCATTGGTGGATCCAGGCCTCCAGTCCAGGCCATATTGAGGTTAAATCCTACCCCTGCGCCAGTCCCAACCTAAGGTCCAAAAACAATCAGAAACATTTTCAACAAGGAAACAATGTCTTCCTATTCTTAATTCAATTTTTATATTTTAAGTTACACTGCAGCTCCAAACATTGGAATTGACATTATTTACTAAACTGTGCATTTAATACCTGATGTTCTTAGCTATTTCTAACTATTGTAAATATTTTCTTTGCAGAGTTTTGTGCTCCATAATGATTCAGGTATAAAGAGCAAACACACTTATTTCATTAAAGTCTTGTGACTTAAAGTAGTATCAATCACTGAAGTTAAAGTTTATTTGTTAGTTTAACAAATCGGCTTACATTAACACTGCAATGACGTTACTGTGAAAATCCCCCAGTCACCACACTCTGGCGCCTGTTCAGGTACACGGAGGGAAAATTTAGCATGGCCAATGCACCTAAACAGCACATCTTTTGAACTATGGGAGGAAACTGGAGCACCCAAAGGAAACCTACACATATACACACGAGGAGAAGGTGTAGACTCTGCTCAGATAGTAACCCAAAGCTGGGAATTGAACCCAGGACCGTAGCACAGTGAGGTAGCAGTGCTAATCACTGCGCCACCGTGCCGCCCCACTACATCGTTCAATTAAACATAATATTCTAAACGAATCAGAACTGAGATGAGGTTTGATACATTAGTAGCATAAGTGATTTATTCAATCACTCATTAACAATTTGAAAACAAGTGTGGTTGTGTCTATATTTTAATTCATAAGCAATTCAAATACCTAACAAATGCATCACAGCAAACAGGAATATGAGATAAATTACACTATTTTATCATTCAAGCCTTAAAGAAAGCGAGGCCTTTGATTTAAATATTAGCTGCAATCTGCATTACTTGCCTCATCTGGGGCTCCACTGCCAGGGAAAAAGTTGCCATCATCATAACGATGCAATGAAATATACAACACGTTGGGATCACTGTAGAAAGCCTGCTGGGTGCCGTTACCATGATGTACATCCTGTTGCATAGTATTAGACAGCAGATTTAATGACCATATTTGAAAAGGAGAATTTTACACTTGTCTTTAAATCTGGATCAGAATCTATAACTAAAAGTTTGCAGACTCTTTCACCATTTCTTCCCGATTGATAATTAACCCAAGAGTCGTATTAGATACGCAACACAAAATAGAGTTACCTTAAAATGAGCACCCTACTTCCTAATTTATTTCTTCACTCACTCACACCTCAGATGGAATGTGGGCTGATGACTATGCCCTAGATCCCTATCACTTCTGAACTACCTAGGGCCACGTTCAAACCAAATAACCTTATTTCTTACTGTAATCTATACCCTGGCAGCCTGAGTTAGAACATAGAACAATACAGCACAACAGGCCCTTCGGCCCACGAGTTGCGCCGATCACATCTACCAATCCACAGATCTATCTATAACCCCCTATCCTATTCTTTTCCATATACTCATCCAGAGGTCTCTTAAAAGACTCCAGTGAGTTTGCCTCAACAACCTCCAACGGCAGTCGGTTCCATTCACTCACCACCCTCTCAGTGAGAAACCTACCCCGACGTCTCCTTTGTATTTGCTTCCCTGCACCTTAAATCTGTGTTCTCTCATAGTGACCATTTCAGCTCGGGGAAATAGTCTCTGAGAGTCCACCCTATCTATCCCTCTTAACACTTAGACTAAAATTCTTATGGTGACGAAGTGTGGACATATACAATGTTTGATGGCTCTAGAACCAAGCATTGCATTGACAACACTGTACAAGCACTGGACATTGCAATATACAAGACGTAACATTTTCAGATTTAAATTCAATTGCCTTACTTGAATGTAGCTAACACTGCAACAGCACTGTAATAATGTGTATCAAACAGTTGGCCTGCTTGTATGGTATGCTTTAACTGTATAGTGCACAAGAAACAATATTTTTCACTATATACAAATACAGCGAGAAGTCTGTCAACATCAGGATAAAGTCCAACATGTTTATTTGGTAGCATGAGCTTTCGGAGCACTACTCCTTCATCAAGTGAATGGTAAACCTCATGGATTTTAACCTTGTGTTGTGAACTTTTTACTGTGTCTGCCCCATTCCAACACCAACATCTCCCACCTCATGTGTATTAATACATGTGACAACAAAAAAATCAAATCAAAATTCTGTTCAAATCATTGATTACACTGATTATTGCAATAGCCCAAACAGTTCAAATCAGATGACTTTTCAAAGTGACTTTTAAGGGGCGTCTTGACAAATACATGAATAGGATGGGAATAGAAAGACACAATCCCCCGGAAGGTAGGGGGTTTTAGTTAAGTTGGGCAGCACGGTTGGTGCAAGCTTGGAGCGCCAAAAGGCCTGTTCCTGTGCTGTAGTTTTCTTCTTTTGTTCCAAGTTTAGCACCCATTATGCATCCTATCAGTAACCATGTCTCATCATATATGAATTTAATTTTGAACTGTCATACACTCACAAATATTAATTAGAAAATAGTAAGACCATGTTGGTAAGTTTCAATGGCAGTGATGTGATGCAAATGAATTGCCTACTTGTTGAAATCAATATGATGAAAATTGGATGGTTCTATGATGGACAGATGTAAGAATAATACTCTGGGGAGAACATACAAACGAATGCTTGTGTGTCTTACAATTAATCCTCAATTGTTAAAAAAAAGATTTAGTTAAAAACCTAAAGGTGGCATTTATCACAAAATATTCATTTTCTATGCGTATTCCTTCCTGCTTTTCCACCATCCTTCGGAGCTTTCCAGAACAAAAGCTCTATCATCATCGGAGAGGACAGCTGGTCTAAGCCACACACCCATGCTCTCCCTCTGCCTGCACCCACCATTCTGCGAATGGCCAATAGAATGAAAGAGGGAAAGCAAGCACTAACACTCTCTTGCATCCCTTTGCCCCCCTTCCACCCACCACCCACTCTTCACACCAGGAATCAGAATTCTTTGCTGCTTCACAGTGTTTTGTCAAGGAAAAGCAAGCTCCACTTACGAGCTATGTTACAACTTGCTCACAGTTCTATCGACTGCAAAACGTAAAATGATTTATAATTCGAACAAAAGATTAAGACTAGTTACAAACTGAAATGGCAATAAAATATTTTTTATAAAGCTGCTCAAAAAAGTCCTAATTCAACTGAAGTAATTAGATGAGATCAAATATATTTAAACACCATCATGACCCTAAATAAGGGTCTGCTGCTGCAACAGACTGCGATGAAAACTGGGTTGTATAGCAGAATAAGAACAATCTTTTCCATAACTCATGCTCTGCTTTGGCTTGCTTTACTCACCCAGTCCACTATAAGGATTTTGCTGACATTCAACCTCTGCTGTAGGAGTTTAGTAGCAATGGCCACAGAATTGAAATAGCAGAATCCCCTGGAGGCATGGGAAGTGGGGAAGAGGAGGAAAAAAAAAAGGGAAATGGTTAATAGCAATGTTCCTGATTCTAATCGTCTGCATTCCCTCACTCATTTATCATCAGAAGGAAAAGCACAGTAGGGACAAATTTCCACCAGCTTTTGTTCTGAACCTCATATGTTGCCAATTACACACAAACTACCCCAGAAAGACAGGTGACTTTGCTTTATTTATTCAGGGCTTTGGGCTTCACTGCTTCAGCCAACATTTACTGCCCATCCCAAATCACGTTGGAGAAAGTGATGGCGAATTGCCTTCGTCAATTGCAGTAATCTGTATGTTATTTTCACTTGCACGGTGATATAACGTGTGTTTACGTGGTGCAGGCTGAACCAGTCACTTACATTGGTGTGCTCTCTTCTGCATGGTGTCCAGGAGGCCTCACAACTGCAAATCCATTCTGCAAAATAACATTATTTATATAATTGAATACACGCTGCAAGTTGCACAGATACACAGAAAGCACAGGTACTTTCAATCAAATTACACAGCTGAACAACACATCAGATGTGATAGCTGATAATGCGCTCTACTGACATTTCAATAGGTTACGGCACTGAGCAGCTCAGTACACAACAGAAATTTGCAGGCTGACCCTCTGAGTTAAAGTAAAATTTATTTATTAGTATCACAATAGGCTTACATTCACACTGCACTGATGGAGAATTTAGCATGGCCAATCCACTTAACCAGCACATCTCTTAGTGGGAGGAAAACAGAGCACCCGGAGGAAACCCACACAGACACAAGGAGAACTTGCAGACTCCGCACAGACACTGACCCAAGCCAGGAATCAAACCTGGGTCCCTGGCGCTCTGAGACAGCAGTGCTTACCATTGTGCCACTGTGCCGCCCTTAGTTGGCTGCCTCAATAAATACATTTGGGCAACGTATTGGAGGTTGAAGTAGCGCACACTTCAGCAAGTCAGTCAGTCATTTCAGGAAAGAAGGGTGGAAACTGATGAATTATTTTGGCTTTTTATTTTGTTAAATACTTTCTTCACTCTCGGGGTGAATTGCTCTGATTATCCAAGTTGCTTAAAAGCACCAACGGACATCATAAGATGTTTTAGTTCCTCAGCAGATAAAATAGGACCACTTAATTTACAAATTTAGATTTTAGTTACCAAATAAAAATGATGGTTCAGAAAAAAAATGGCAAAATTGCGGAGGATGAATTTTTGGAAATAAACCAAAATTACAGAAGATATTTCAAAATTCCTCAATTATAATAGCAATTCAGAGATGTGGATGAATAATGGGGAATGTGTATCCTAACTACGGCAATTTGAGAACTTGAATACATTAAAACGAAAGTTAGCATCAGTAAAAGTGGTGACAAGGTTCACTTAGGACCTTTATGGAAGGAAACCTGTTGTTTTTGTCTTGCCTTGCCTATATTTACCTCTGGTCCTACATCAACGAGAGTGAATTTTTTTTTAAAACATCCCTCTGAAGTGGCGTAACAAGCTCTTCAAGTTGTCAGGACAACTTGGAACGGACTTCAATGGACAAAAACAATAGGGTGCAAAGCTGACTTTCACCTATCTGAGGCTATTGACCAAGATCAATTTGACCGCATTGTGACATTGATCAATTCCACTGAGTCCCAGCAATACTCCATCGTGGGCAGCATGGTGCAGTGATTGGCACTGCTGCCTAATAGTGCCAGGGACTTGGGTTTGATTCTTGCTTTGGGTCAATTTCTATGAAGTGTGCACATTCTCCCTGTGTCTGTATGGGTTTCCTCCCACACTCCAAAGATGTGCACAGATGTACAGTTAGTACATAGAACTGTGTATAGTTCTAGTCACCCTATTATAGAAAAATATTACTAAACTAGAAAGAGTGCAGAAAAGATTTACTGGAATGCTATCGGGACTTGATGGTTTGAATTATAAAGAGAAGCTGGACAGGCTGGGACTATTTTCTCTGGAGCATAGAAGGCTTAAGGGTGTCATATAGAGGTCTTTAAAATAATAAGAGAAATTGATCAGGCAGATAGGGGAGTCTAAAACTAGAGAGCATAGGATTGAGATAAGAGATAAAGTATACAGAGGGGCAATTTCTTTCATACAGAGGGTGGAGAGTGTCTGGAACAAGCTGCCAGAGGTAGTAGTAGAGGTGGGTACAATTTTGTCTTTGAAAAAGCATTTAGATAGTTACATGGGTAAGATGGGTATAGAAAGGTATGGGCCAAACGCTGACAATTCAGACTAGCTTAGGGATTTTAAAAAAAGGGCAGCATGGACAAGTTGGGCCTAAGGGCCTGTTTCCATGCTGTAAATCTCCATGACTCTGTGCATGGGTTAGGTGAATTGGCCATGCTAAATTGCCCTTTAGTATCAGGAGAATTAGCAGGGTAAATATGTGAGATTACAGGAACAGGAACAGGAACAATCCCACTGGGTGGGATTGTTGTTAGTGCAGACTCAATGGGTTGAATGACCTCTTTTTTTGAATTGTAGAGATTCAATGAAAAGTTTAACTGTCGTGTAAAAATGCATTTAGGTATCCAAAGCAAAACCCAATCTTACAACCCACAGTAGATTAGCTCACAGAATAATGACAGGGTATTTTTAAATTAGATGCAATGCAGGACATAGATTTCTGGTTTGTAAATCAATCATTTCTGTTGAGTCTTTCATTTTGCAATGTGCCCTTGTTTTGCCAGAGTGAGGCACTGGGTCACATATTATTAAATAATTTACTACAATGCCATCTGTAAGACAAACAATTTCATCTTTTTACATATCACTTCCATGCAGAAATACTACATAATCCTCTGGTTTGGAAAGTAATTCAGAGAGAAAAAGGATCCTCTTTGGGTGAGCTGGTCAAGAATGAATTTAAAATCATTGGCAAAATCGAGAGGGCACTGGAGATTTTTTTCACTCGAACTATTGGGATTTACCTAAAAAGGATATAAAAGCTGATTCTCTAAATCAATTTAAGACAGAAATTAAGGACAAGAAACTTGTAGGATTGCAGGAAAAGCAGAGGCGTGAGAGTGAGCACGATTATTCTTTTGAAGAGCTAGCAGAAACAGAAGAGGCCTAATGGGTTCCTTCTGTGTTGTAAGTTTTTAATATTCTACTCAAAATAATTTTGTGTTAAAATAGTGACTATACTTCAGAAGTATTTATTGGTTGTGGCGTACTATGGGATGTCCTTTAAATAGGAAATGTGCTGTATAAATTCAGTTAATATAAAGATTATTTATTAATGTCACATGTAGACTTACATTAACACTGCGATGAAGTTATTGTGAAAATTTCCTAGTTGCCACATTCTGGCGCCTGTTCAGGTACATGGAGGGAGAATTTTGCATGGCCAATACATCTAACCTGCACATCTTTTAGACTGTGGGAGGAAACCGGAGTACCTGGCTGAAACCTACACAGACATGGGGAGATTGTGCAGACTCCACACTGACAGTGACTCAAGCTGGGAATTGAACCCAGGCCCCTAAAGCTGTGAGGCAGCGGTGTTAACCACTGCGCTATCGTTTGTTCATTTGGTAAGCTTATATCTCATGTGGATCTGTGACATTCCTAATTTTGTTCCTGATTTGGCTAAAATGAATTATACAAACCAACAGTCACAGGCCTGGAAGAATCTGTCCCATATTTTAGTTGTGCATACTGTTAACTGATAGTGATGTGAATTTGGTGCCTTTCATGACACAAGACATCCGAAAGTGCTTCAGAGCCAATTAAGTATTTTTTGAAGTTTAGTCACAGTTATAATATAGAAAACATAGCAGCCAATTAGCACACCACAAGGTCCCACAAATAACAATTGGGCTGTATCTGCTCTTACGCATTGGATGAGGGATAAACATTGGCAGGAAAATGGGAAGAAAGTCTACTGCTCTTCTTTGAACAGTGCCGAATGATCTTTCGTACCCACAAAAGGAGGCAGACGAAGCCATAATTTAACGTCTCATTTGAAAGACAGCATTTCTTCAACAGTGCAGCACTCTGCTATACTGCATTGGAGTGTCAGTGTGGATTACGCACACCAGTCTATGGAACAGAGCTTCAACTCACAAAGTCCCGTGCCATGTATCTAATTAAAATCACAGAATCTCTTCAGTGCAGAAGGAGGTCATTCAGCCCATTGCACCTGCACCCACTACAATCCCATCCAGGCCCTCTCCCCATTTGGGGTGCTAAGAGGGATGAGAGTAAGGGGGTCCTGGAGGAAAGCCGTAAAACACAGCAGCATACGGGTGGGGTAGGGCATGGTTTGAAATGCGTATACTTTAATGCAAGGAGTTTTCGCAATAAGGGGGAGGAACTTGCAGCTTGGACCAGTACCTGGAACTTCGATGTTGTGGCCATTTCAGAGACTTGGGTAGAGCAGGGACAAGAATGGATGTTGCAGGTTCCAGGGTTCAAATGCTTTAGTCGGAGTAGAGGAGGAGGAGGTAGAAGGGGGGAGGAGTGGCATTATTAGTCAAAGACTGTATCACAGTGACAGAGAAGAAGTTTGATGAGGACTTGTCTGTTGAGGTAGTATGGGCTGAGATTAGAAACAGGAGAGGAGAGGTCACCCTGTTTGGAGTCTTTTACAGACCTCCTAATAGTTCTAGAGAGGTTGAGGAAAGGATTGCAAAGTCAATTCTGATTAGGAGTGAAAGTACTAGGGTAATTGTGATGGGGGACTTTAACTTTGCTAATATTGATTGGAATAGCTATAGCTCTAGCTCGTTAGAGGGGTCAGTTTTCGTACAGAGTGTGCAGGAAGGTTTTTTTGACTCAGTATGTAGATAGGCCAACTAGAGGTGAGGCTACATTGGATTTGGTGCTGGGCAATGATCCAGACCAGGTGTTAGGCTTGGAAGTTAGTGAACATTTTGGTGATAGTGACCACAATTCGGTTACGTTCACCTTAGTGATGGACAGGGATAGGCATGAAGCTGGGGGCAGTAGTTATAGCTGGGGAAGGGTAATTATGAGGCCATCAGGAGAGAATTAGGGTGCATAGATTGGACTAGGAAACTACAGGGACTGGGAACATCTGGCATGTGGAGCTTATTCAAGGAGCAGCTGCTGCGAGTCCTTGATAAGTATGTCCCTGTCAGGCGAGGAGGAAATGGTCGAGTAAGTGAACCTTGGTGTACGAAAAAAGTTGATTTGCTGGTTAAAAGGAAAAAGGAGGCTTATGTCAGGATGAGGATTGAAGGCTCGGTTAGTGCAATGGATAGCTATAGATTAGCTAGGAGGGAGCTAAAGGGGGAATTGAGGAGAGCAAAGAGAGGACATGAGAAGACTTTGGCTGATAGGATTAGGGAGAATCCCAAAGCTTTCTTTAGATATGTTAAGAATAGAAGATTGGTTAGGGCAAGATTAGGGCCAGTTATAGACAGCAGTGGGAAGTTGTGCGTGGAGCCTGAGGAGATTGGAGAGGTACTGAATAAATATTTCTCTTCGGTATTCACGCAGGGTGATGTAAATGTAGTTATGGAGAACATTGAGGTACAGGGTAGCAAACTGGAAGGTATCGAAGTAGATAGGGAGGATGTGCTAGATATTCTCGAGAGTTTGAAGTTGGATAAGTCCCCTGGGCCGGACGGGATTTACCCTAGGATTCTCTGGGAGGCAAGGGAGGAGATTGCAGAGCCTCTGGCTCTGATCTTCAGGTCGTCGTTGGTTACGGGTGTGGTTCCGGGGGACTGGAGGATAGCGAATGTGGTCCCGTTGTTCAAGAAGGGGAAGAGAGACCTTCCAGGGAATTATAGGCCAGTGAGTCTTATTTCTGTTGTGGGCAAAGTATTGGAGAGAATAATTAGGGATAGGATTTATACTTATTTAGAGAGTAATGAATTGATTGGAGATAGTCAGCATGGTTTTGTGAAGGGTAGGTCGTGCCTTACTAACCTCATTTGAGTTTTTTGAAAAAGTGACCAAAGAGGTGGATGGGGGTAAGGCGGTTGATGTGGTATATATGGACTTTAGTAAGGCGTTCGATAAGGTGGCCCATGGAAGACTTCTGCAGAAAATGCAGATGTATGGGATGGAGGGTGATTTAGCTAATTGGGTTAGGAATTGGCTAGCAGATAGAAGACAGAGGGTGGTGGTTGATGGGAGATATTCATCTTGGAGTTCGGCGACAAGTGGTGTACCTCAGGGGTCTGTTTTGGGGCCCCTGCTGTTTGTAATTTTTATAAATGATCTGGATGAGGGTATTGAAGGATGGATTAGTAAAATTGCAGATGACACTAAAGTCGGTGGAGTGGTAGATAGTGAAGAGGGGTGTTATAGTTTGCAGAGGGACTTGGACAAGTTGCAGAGCTGGGCCGAGAGGTGGCAAATGGAGTTTAATGTGGAAAAGTGTGAGGTAATGCCCTATGGCAGAAATAATAAATGTGTAGAGTATAGGGCAAATGGTAGGATTCTTAGTAGTCTAGATGAACAGAGGATCTTGGTGTGTATGTGCATAGATCCCTGAAAGTAGGCAGTCAAGTCGAGAAGGTTGTTAAGAAGGCATATGGAGTCTTAGCTTTTATTGGTAGGGGGATTGAATTTCGGAGCCGCAACGTCATGTTGCAACTGTACAAACTCTAGTGCGGCCGCACTTGGAGTATTGTGTGCAGTTCTGGTCCCCACATTATAAGAAAGATGTGGAGGCTTTGGAGAGGGTACAGAGGAGGTTTACCCAGGATGTTGCCTGGTATGGAGGGCAGGTCTTATGAGGAGAGGCTGAGGGATTTGAGGTTGTTTTCGTTAGAAAGGAGGCGGCTAAGAGGGGACCTTATCGAAACATATAAGATGATTAGAGGTTTAGATCGGGTGGACAGTGATAGCCTTTTTCCTAGGATGGAGAAAGCTAGCACGAGGGGACACAGTTTAAATTAAGGGGTGATAGTTATAGGATGGATATCAGAGGTAGGTTCTTTACCCAGAGGGTGGTTAGGGAGTGGAATGCCCTGCCTGCAGCAGTTGTAGATGCGCCAAGTTTGGTGGCGTTTAAGAGGTTAGTTGATAAGTATATGGAAGAGAAGGGAAGGGTGTAGTTTGGAGGGGCATTGCTTTTTATATTGGTCGGCGCAACATCGAAGGCCGAAGGGCCTGTTCTGTGCTGTAATGTTCTATGTTCTATAACCCCATGCATTTACCCTAAATTACCCCTGAAACTCGGGAATAATTTAGCATAGCCAACGCACCTAACCAGCACGTCTTTTGAACTGTGGGAGGAAACCCATGCAAACATGGGGAAAACGTGCAAACTCCACACAGTGACACGAGGCCGGAATTGAACCTTGGCCCCTGGCATTGTGAGGCAGCAGTACTAACTCCTGTGCCACCCATAAAAGAGACAACAACCTAACTTAAGAACATAAAAAAATGTAAAAGAAATTTAGATCAGATGATGAAACACGTTAGTATAGTATGAATTTTAAGTGCTTCTATTCAGTAATCCGGATCCAATGACAGAACTTCCAACATCCAGGTGACTTTCCCTTTTCATAACATCCCATTTAATAGTCATTGCTAAAGTTAGGAAAAAGACTCACCTTCAATTCCTTAGTCGCCACTTTAAAAACAAGCTCAATTACACAGCCCACTGCCAAACGTGCAGCACTCGATGAGTGGATCTCATTCCAGATTGTATCGCTGTCAACCTGACCAACAAAACAAAAAACTCCATAATTAACAAGAGGGTTTACCTCCAGTCACATTTTAACTAAGGTATCTGGGGCAATGCTACCTTTTAATACAGACGATAAATATAGCTTTATAACAGCTTAATGAGAATAGCCAGGATACCACAGCAATATAAAATTTATTTATTAGCATCACAAGTAGGCTTACATTAACACTGCAATGAAGTTACTGTGAAAATCCCCTAGTCGCCACACTTTGGTGCCTCTTCAGGTACATTGAGGTAGAATTTAGCACAGCCAACGCAGCTAACCAGCATGTCTTTCAGACTGTGGGAGGAAACTGGAGACCTGGAGGAAACCCAAGCAGACACGGGGAGAACAAGCAGACTCTGCAGACAGTGACCCAAGCTGGGATTTGAACCTGGATCCCTGGCGCTGTGAGCTAGTGCGCTACCATTGTGCCACACATAAAACAATCCACAGGGTGTTCAAGTGTCTTTTGTGAGTGCATTATACCACAACAATAACTCTCCCAAAAGAATAAAGTATGGTGAAACAGGAATCCAACAAATGGAATACTGAACCACATTTTCAATTATGTACAACCCCAGTGTTTAATCCCACGCTTGCAACACCTAGGCATAACATTGCTTTTATTTAATTATAGAACATAACAATGACAGGTTATGACAAGATACTAAGTTGTAATTTTTAATCACCATGTCCTCAACAACTATTTATAAAGTAATTTAATAATTTTGTATTAGGGATCTGGTATTTAATCTGGAGACTAAATACAACTTCAATCAATACCAATGCTGCACTGAAATTCAAACACAAAATATCACTGAGACACACATGTACATAGTACATCAAATGCAGCTTATATTACGCCAGGAGGTAGTAGCTGGGTGACTATCACTGCTTCATGTACTCAAACAAATCTGTCCTGCACCTGTGAAACCTCCTTTTTAAAGCACATACTCAAACACAAGTCACACTGTTATTTCATTTTCGTTTCAAATTGACAGCTGATTTCAATCAAGACGCACAGTTTAAATGTTATAAATAAATTCACAGCATGGCATAGACTCGATGGGATGAATGGTCTCCTCCTGTGCAATAATGATCATATAACATAGTGATTTCATTTTCAAAGGTTAAATGCTTGATTTTTCAAGAATTTGATCACAATGACTAACTGCACTTTGCGATCAAGTGTGAGAAATACTGATCTGATACAAGTCCTGGTCAGGATTGAACAAGATAAAATCTCTTGCCTCTAATCGAGGTCTGCTGCCTTCTGTATCTGGGTTCGTTTTGCATCCTAATTGATGAAGTGACCAGAATAGGAGCGGGGAGTGAGGAGTGAGCAAGAGGGGAAAGGGAAACTGCTGGTAAATGTATCTTTAGATGACACTGAAATACAGTAATGTAAACTTTATTCTGTAGGGTGGGCAGGGCTCTGAGCAAGTGCCAAATTAAAGTAGGTAAGTTAGCTTATTTTCAGAATCTAATTGCTTTTGCTCCATATTGAGTTTTAAACAAACAATTGTTTGACAAAATAAATGTGCATAATATCAAACAAAATTTAACTTGGATGAGGCAATATAAGTGATTTTAATTTTCCCGTTAAAATATTATATATATTGCACCTTCAACAAAATAAAGTGTCTCAGGGAGCATCATCAAACTAATTGACACCATAAGTAGTTAAGTTTGGTCAAACAGGCAAGGTTTATGGAGTGTTTAAGTTTTAGAGTTTATTTATTAGTGTCATAAGTAGGCTGGCATTAACACCACAATGAAGTTACTGTGAAAACCCACTAGTTGCCACACTCCGGCGCTTGTTTGGGTATACTGAGAAAGAATTTAGCATGGCCAAATGCAGCTAACCAGCATATCTTTCAAACTGTGGGAGGAGACCAGAGCACTCGAAGAAAACCCACGTAGACATGGGGAGAATGCACAGATTCCATACAGACACTATTCAAGCTGGGAATCAAACCCAGGTTTCTCCCACTCTGAGGCAGCAATTCTAAAAAGCATCTTACAGAAGGAAAAAGATAAATAGTTACAGCACAGGAGGCCATTTCAACCACCATGCCTGTGCTGACTCTCTGCAACTCACTCCCATGCCATTTTCCCCTGCAGCCTGCAATTTTTTTCTGTAGATGATTCAATTCTCGTTTGAAAATCACGATTGATTCCATCACACTCGGCGTGCATTCCAGATATAAACCACTCATTATGACTAAGAAATTTTCCCATTTTCTTCTTTTCTCCTTTTGCTAGTCACCTTGAATCAGTGCCCTCCTGTTCTCAATTCTTTTCCCAAAGCAAGGAGCTTGTCCAGACACACTGATGAAGGAAGAGCAGTAGATGTAGTATATATGGACTTCAGCAAGGCATTTGATAAGGTGCCCCATGCAAGGCTTATTGAGAAAGTGAAGGGGTACGGGATCTAAGGGGGCACTGCTTTGTGGATCCAGAAATGGCTTGCCCACAGAAGGCAAAGAGTGGTTATAGATTGGTCATATTCTGCATGGAGGCTGATCACTAGTGGAGTGTTCCAGGGATCTATTCTGGGACCCTTGCTCTTTGTGATTTTTATAAATGATCTGGATGAGGAAGTGGACGGATGGGTTGGTAAGTTTGCTGATATCACAAAGGTTGGAGGTGTTGTGGATAGCGTGAAGGGATGTCAGCATTTACAGTGAAACACTGATAGAATGCAAGACTGGGCGGGGAAGTGGCAGATGGAGTTCAACCCAGGCACACGTGAAGTGGTTCATTTTGGCAGGTCAAATAGGATAGCACAATATATTAATGGTAGGACTCTTGGCAGTGTGGAAGATCAGAAGGATCTTGGAGTCCGAGTTCATAGGATGTGCAAAGCAGCTGTGCAGGTTGAAGCTGTGGTTAAGAAGGCATATGGTATATTGGCCTTCATCAATTGAGCAATTGAATTTAGGAGTCGGAGATAATGGTGCAGCTATATAGGACCCTGGTCAGAGCCCACTTGGAGTACTGTGCTTAGTTCTGGTCGCCTCATTACAGGAAGAGTGTGGAAGCCATAGAAAGGGTGCAGAGAAGATTTACAAGGTGTTGCCTAGATCGGGGTGCATGCATTACGAGGATGCATTGAGGGAGCTCGGCCTTTTCTCTTTGGAGAGATGAGCTGACAGAGGTATATAAGATGGGGATAGTCAGAAGCTTTTTCCCAGAGCTGAAATGGTTGCCACAAGAGAACACAGGTTTATGGTGCTGGGGAGTAGGTACAGAGGAGATGTCAGGGGTGCGTGGAATGGGCTGCCGGCAACGGTGGTGGAGGCAGATTCAATAGGGTCTTTAAGAGACTTTTAGATAAGTACATCGAACATAGAACATTACAGCACAGAACAGGCCCTTCGGCCTTCGATGTTGCGCCGACCAATATAAAAAGCAATGCCCCTCCAAACTAAATCATTCCCTTCTCTTCCATATCCTTATCAACTAACCTCTTAAACGCCACCAAACTTGGCGCATCTACAACTGCTGCAGGCAGGGCATTCCACTCCCGAACCACCCTTTTGGTAAAGAACCTACCTCTGATATCCGTCCTATAACTATCACCCCTTAATTTACAGCTGTGTCCCCTCGTGCTAGCTTTCTCCATCCTAGGAAAAAGGCTATCACTGTCCACCCTATCTAAACCTCTAATCATCTGATATGTTTCGATAAGGTCCCCTCTTAGCCGCCTCCTTTCTAACGAAAACAACCTCAAATCCCTCAGCCTCTCTTCATAAGACCTGCCCTCCATACCAGGCAACATCCTGGTAAACCTCCTCTGTACCCTCTCCAAAGCCTGCACATCTTTCTTATAATGCGGGGACCATAACTGCACACAATACTCCAAGTGCGGCCGCACTAGAGTTTTGTACAGTTGCAACATGACGTTGCGGCTCCGAAATTCAATCCCTCTACCAATAAAAGCCAAGACTCCATATGCCTTCCTAACAACCTTCTCGACCTGACTGCCTACTTTCAGGATCTATGCACATACACACCAAGATCCCTCTGTTCATCTAGACTACTAAGAATCCTACCATTTGCCCTATACTCTACACATTTATTATTTCTGCCATAGTGCATTACCTCACACTTTTCCACCTTAAACTCCATTTGCCACCTCTCGGCCCAGCTCTGCAACTTGTCCAAGTCCCTCTGCAAACTATAACACCCCTCTTCACTATCTACCACTCCACCGACTTTAGTGTCATCTGCAAATTTACTAATCCATGGAACTTAGTAAGATAAAGGGTTATAGGTAAGCCTAATAATCTCTGAAATAGGTACACGTTTGGCACAACTTTGTGGGCCGAAGGGCACTGTATTGTGCTATAGTTTTTCTATTTCAAGATTTTGAGAACTATAAACTCTTTTGGCAACTTTCAATTCTCGAATGGCCCCAGTCTCCCAATCTCTCCATGTTAATTGAAATCTCTCAATCTTATTAACTACAATTTCCAGGATGTTGATGGTTGGGGTCTTGGTGATGGTACCACCCTTAAAGTCCTTAAAGAGATGGATAGGTTGTCTTCGTAAATTTGTTCGGTCACCACAATATGTAGACTGAATCACATAACACTCAAGAATAGGCCTATGTGGTCACACGATTCCTCACGTTCCTGGTCAACTTTTAGCATGTAAACTTGTGAGACAGGTTTAACTGCTTGGGAAAAGTAGAAGATGGGCTTTTTTTTTAAAAATTATGGAACATGGGCATTACCGGTCAACATTTGTTGCTTATCCTTAGTGACTCTTGAACTGAGTGCTTACTACTGTGATTAAGAGATGACCACATTGCTGAGAGTCTGGAGTCACATGTAGGCCAGACCGAGTAGAAAGAGGCTGAGCCGAGGGCCTTGGCGGCTGGAGCACGGCCACCAACGGTGGAGCAATTAAAATGGGGAATGTGCAAAAGACTAGAATTAGAGAGCACAGTGATTTTGGAAGTTTGCAAAGTTGATGCAGGTTAGAGATAGGAAAGGGTAAAAGCTATTGAGGGAATTGAGCACAAGGAAAACTTTAAAATAGAAGCACTGCCAAACAGGCACCCAAGTGAACAGAACTTGGTGTGAGGCCAAGATTAGTTTAAATTATCAGAGGGTGGAAAACCTTATGCAGGTCAGGAAAGCCTGTAGACAGACACTGCTTATTTTAAGCATTTAATACAACTGGCTGTAGCAACAGGTAAGCTTAGACCACTGATGGCACAAGTGTTAGAAGAATATGATTGGACCGTGAGCATGAAAGAGGTGAATATTGCAGACAGTAAATATGAATCTGCTGAGATAAGTGAGGACCAACTTTGGAAATGCTATCTTGTTTCATCATTTTTCACAACCCCTTGATAAAAATGGCTAAATTAAGCAATGGCACAGTGATTAACACGGCTGTCTCAAGGACCTGAGTTCGATTCCCAGTTTGGGTCGCTGTCTGTATGGAGTCTGCACATTCTCCCTATGTCTGCATGGGTTTCCATAAGGTGTTATGTTTCCTCTCACATTCCAAAGATAGTGCTGAATTGCCCCTTAATGTCAGAGAGACTAGCTAGGGTAAATACATGGATTTATGGGGATAGGGCCTGTGTGGGATTGTGGTTGGTGCAGACTTGATGGGCCATATGGCCTCATTCTACACTAGGGATTTCATTATTTCTTTCTATTTCTACGATAGAGACAATTGCACAGAACATCCAGATTTCTGACGAGGGTTGAATGCTGAGAGAGATGTTATTCAACTATGGTTCCACTTCAACAATCAAGTCGACTGAACATTTTTCTGAAGCTCCAAAAGCCAGCACTGTTGTCTTAAGCACCCAGGACCCGGGTTCGATTCCCGACTTGGGTCACTGTCTCTTTGGAGTTTGCACGTTCTCCCCATGTCTCATCCCACAGTTTGAAGACATGCTGACTAAGTGCATTGATCATTCTAACTTCTCCCTCAGGTGTATCTGAACAGCTGCCAGAATGTGGTAAGTAGGGGATTTTCACAGTAACTTCATTGCAACATTAATGTAAGCCTAGTCGTGGCAATAATAAATACGCTTAAAAAAAAACTTAGGGGAGAGTACAGGCCCAATGAGAGAGGAGAGACGAGATCAGATAAATGGCAAAAATCATTCAGGTGAATTGCAGGCGGGTGTCAACTGGAAAAATCCAGCCATAAAATACATTGCTGGGTACATATGGGTTCTTACTCAGAAATGGCGAAATGTGAAAATGACGGGAGAAAAGATATCTGTTTGCTGCATTCCTATCAAATATTCTCCCATAATATGCCTGAATTTCAGCAAGTGAAAATGTTGATGCCTTGCGCATTTAATATATATAAAAAAGCTTTAAAAGAAAACCGTCAAAAACTATTTCCTGTGTAGATAACAAAGGTCTGGCGTTAAGTGAAACCACAATGCATCTGTATGCAAGTGAGCTATTTAACGTAAAAACATATGCTGGACCCATTTCCATTCACACACACACTAAGCCTAATGTCTTTATGCCTCTCTCAATTCTTTTGTTTAATCGAGCAGATTGAGAGAATGGTGAACATTAGCTCTACGAAGTTCGCACTGTCGTGACAAGTTAGCATTCTACTGCTGCTTGGTCTTTTACAAACAACTCAGCTCAAAGAAACGAAGCCACCTTCATTCACCTCCACAGCACTTGTCTTACAAAACACCAGATGGATCAAACTCTATTTGTGGAACAAAGTGAATAAACTTTGTTTTTAAATTAAGGCTTTAAAAAGTATGAATTTCAATGATGGTTGCCAGCACTCTGAACACATTCAACCAAGGAGATAAACTGCTGCTGTGGGACGTTACACGGGAAATAGTTCTGGACATTTTTTCAAAGCTTTTTGTATTTTTTTTCATAAGCATTCCCATTTGTTGAAACACAAGTGTTATTATGGGAGAATGATTGATAGAGCAAACAGATGTGAGTTTTTACACTCATTCTAACATTATTTTACAATTATACAACACTTGTATTTATGAATCAGTTAAAACAACATTTTAAATATTAAAATGTTGGAGCTTCAAAAATATTGCTCAAACAATTCTAATCAAAATAGGGAAAGGGAACACACAGCTATTAGAAGTTTTGATAAATATATTTAAGGCACTGCAAAGTTGTTGCATTTACATCCCAAGTATTAAAGCAAGTGTTCAAAAGGAATATATAAAATATGACTTATTCTCATACTGAACAGAATAACTTGGAAAACAATTGTCCATTAGAAAAATTAATCCATTAATTATTTTATCCTTTATGTTAAGGCACTATATAACTCTTGTAATAGTACAAAATGTTTATCCATTTTGCAGCTGAACTGTAGACATCACAAAGCTAAACGGTATGATCTGCGCTGACTTATTCTAACCCAGATGAGGTAATGGTATACACACGTAGCAACTGGCCTCAGCAGCCCTCATTTGGCGAGGACAAAATCAGGGTTTGTACAGCAGATTATAAATCAGCAATCCTCTTCCAGAAATGTGTGCACGTTGATGACGATGAGGACAATATTTCGTTAACATGCGACAGCTAGCAAGACTGCTGACGCAGTCAGTTACGAATAATGGCCATTCAAGTGAACTATTTTTCATAGTAACTTCATTGCAGTATTACTGTGAGCCTACTTGTGACATTAATAAACAAACTTCTTAAGAACATTAAACTTTACTGTGTCTAATTACGAGACAATACTTTCATAAAAATGCTTCAGGGTGGGGGAAGAAATTGGCAAAAGAACTTCCTTTATTTTCTCCCACTGCCAAGTATCATTTGTGACTAAGGGAGACATGCAAACAAGTCCCATGCAGCTAGTTATGTTAGCCTGAGTTGGCTGCTACATGTTGGGAGGACAAATTTCTCTCCCACCCTGTGGAAATACAGCCAACCTCTGCTAAACAATTCCTCCCTGCTGAGAAAGGGGACTGAACTAGATGGTGGAATCAGGGCATTTACCGAGTGAATCCATATCCACTCGCTCTGTGCAACTTTGCAACTGTCTGTTCCAAGGTGTGATCAGGAACAGCATTTACTTATCATTCAATTTCCCTGAATCTATTCCCTGAACAATGTCACACATATTGCAGTTGTGGTTTAGCCAACATTCCTAGCACAGCAAACCTTGAATTCCTGTTTATGGGGCAACATCTGTTCTCAATTATGTGCTGAATAGAAGTCAAAGCAACAATTTATATTGCCGCTGAGATGGAAAGAACAAACAAGGCATTATTTACGCATTTTAAAAGGGGAAAAAAAAAACTTACTCCAAGACCGCCACAAGGAAGCATAACAAACATTGGGGTGACAGAACCTGTGGAATAATATTTAAAAAGAGCATTTGGTTAACAATACCAAGATAAATCATAATGTTTGTAGCAATGCTGTAATTACAACTCAGTGGTGGGGATTACCAATACACATCAAAGTCTACAAGGTGTATTGCCACCTAATGCTGTGTTAACTCCCTTTACTGGTGCCTTGGGGCCATGCAAAAACTACTTTCACTGAAAGAGCTCCTCAATTTTTTCACTGTGAATAAAAATTCAAAGTTATTTGCCTTTCTTTCAATCTTTTTTGTCATTGCTGACTGATACTTAACTGGTTCATAATCTACATGCCATGCAAATCAAGACAGAAACTCTCAAAAAGTATTGGTAACTATGCAAATTAACAGATGTTTATGCACTCCAGGGGATTCTGGATTCAAACCTAAATACTTGTTTGTATAAGAGCAATGAACAAAGTATTTTTTTTAGGACTTACCACAACAGAAACAATCTAATTTCCTAAAAAAATACAGTGCATGATTCTATAATATATACCCATAATTAAGCTAAACAGGAATGCAACACCACCAGATGCTGGGGTCTGAGGCCTCCTACTTCTTTTCGTAAACTACCAATTAAGGAAATGACATAGGTTATGGGTATCTCCACATTTAAAGGAGTATCTGTGCTGCAATTAAGCATCAGAAAAGTCAATTTTGAAAATTTAATTTCACTAAATTAAAAAAACAAAAACGGATTGTTTTTACTTAAATTAAGGTCTCCTTGCATCGGAGCATACGGCTGATGAACGCATTCCGACAGGTGATTCAGCAAGGAAAAAAATACAATTGGACATTTGACAAATAGGTGGCTGATGGGCTGCGGGAGTTTTAACAGGTAGAAATATCTCTGGGCTGTGAAAGCAAACATCCAAAACTACTTTCCAGTTTTTAAGTAAATAGAAATTGTTTGGTTTTCCTTTCTACTCATTTTCTTGGAAATAGAAGTTTAAACACATGCAGAGGGAAACTGTTTCTTCTTACAGGAAGAGTATAACTGGAGACCATCAAAATAAGATAGTTACCAAGAAATCAATAGAGGATTCAGGAGAAGCTTCCTTACCCAAAGTGTAGTCAGAATGTGTAACTTCTTACCACAGGGAATGGCTGAATTGTAGATATATTTAAGGGGGAGTTAGGCAAGTATTTGAGGGAGAAGGGAAGAGATACAATGAGATTTAGATGACAAAAATTGGGAGGAACCTCAAGTGCATATGAGCACCATTGGTTGGGATAAAATGCCTATTTCTCGGTTGCCAATCTTATTTAAACTGTAATGCTACTTCTGCAATCTATCCTTTCTTGCTCTATGAATGGTATGCTTTATCTGTATAGCATGCAGGAAACAATACTTTTCACTGTATACGAATACCTCACAAGAATAAATCAAATGATATAAACCGCTGCACATGGAACTGGTACCACAACGTTTAAATGCATTTAGCAACTTCTTGTTTAAAATTGGTAGACTTTTTTGATTCCGTCTATAGTTGATTCTTTTCTTCCTAACAAAAGTCTTCTTGGGAGCAAGTATGAAAGTGGTTGCGAGCATTCAGTGGTTTATTTCAATTCAAATTGAGGAGAGAGGGGTATAAGAAGTAGAAATGGGAAGAACCAAGTATGGGAGACGATGGTAAGGGGAGCTTCTTTGGAACTGATTTGGAAATTAAAAAAGGAGTGCAAAGGAGTTTAAGTTAGAAAGACTAACACAAACAATAATGAAAATGACAAATGAAAACACACAAATCATACTGTAAATAAAACGCTAATGGACACAAAAATGAGCCCATGCTACACTATACACAGATACCCAGAAAACTGATGGATATCTAAATGAAGCAAGTAGGGAAAGCAGAAGTATTTATTGCAGAATGTACTGAAAATGCTTTTCATAGAGGTTATATTTTAGTTAAATGGGTTCTATCACAAAGGTCAAGAGCAATAGGTGAAGCTGAATATGGAAATCAAAATTCAACATGGTTATATCATGCAACAACTTTCTAGACAATTAATGTGTTTTTCAAACCAGTGTAAAAACTTAAATATGACTTATAATTTTATATATAGTTTTAAAATTTTGATCATTTAGTTAATTACCAAACTACTGATTCATGTACTGAGACATGGAAATTATCAATGATATAGTAACAGAATTGCTCAGACACCAGAAATGACTAAATTAAAATATGAAACCTAGAAACAAAATATTATCAAACAGAAAATGTAAGTCCTCATCCTATTATTTCTAATTCCACTAGGCCTTTTCTCAAAAAGAAAATAGATTTGATTAATTTTTTCAATATTTTCTAAGATACATAATTTGTTTTTCTCCTTCCCTGCTTCTACCATCCACTCTGAATAATTGTTTTCAATCGCTGAAAACTAGATTAAAAGGTTGGAACTTCAGCGCCCAAGACAAGGTTAAATAACAATGGAATAGTTGTCTCCAAACATGCAGGAATAAACTCAATTGCTCTCCAACAACTGCAAGGATCTCATGGACTTTGTTATTAACATCAAGACCATCTAAACAGCTGCCTCTGCCAATTCCTTCCTGTAAACCATCTGGATAATCTCTAAAGTTCCCCTTTAGAGATTATCCAAAACTTTTAGGGAACTTTAGAGTTGCCCTAAACTCTCATCTTTCTCCAGTTCCTCTCTTATCTCCCCTAATGCCTCCTCATACTCTTGGCCCTTTTCTTATTAAACTGCTGATGACCTAAGTTCCCTTACTGGCTCCCATATTGTCTTATATTGTTCGTAGTTTTCCCTATTCAGACACTAATGATCATTTATTGAAATCTGCCATGATGTTTCCTCTCCTCAAAAAACACTTGATCCCATCAACAATGCAAACTACTACCCCATCTCCAACGTCCTTATAGTTTATAGTTATTTAGAGAGAAATGAATTGATTGGGGATAGTCAGCATGGTTTTGTGAAGGGTAGGTCGTGCCTTACTAACCTCATTGAGTTTTTTGAAAAAGTGACCAAAGAGGTGGATGGGGGTAAGGCGGTTGATGTGGTATATATGGACTTTAGTAAGGCGTTTGATAAGGTGGCCCATGGAAGACTTCTGCAGAAAATGCAGATGTATGGGATAGAGGGTGATTTAGCTAATTGGATTAGGAATTGGCTGGCAGATAGAAGACAGAGGGTGGTGGTTGATGGGAGATATTCATCGTGGAGTTCGGTGACGAGTGGTGTGCCTCAGGGGTCTGTTTTGGGGCCCCTGCTGTTTGTAATTTTTATAAATGATCTGGATGAGGGTATTGAGGGATGGATCAGTAAATTTGCAGATGATACTAAAGTTGGTGGTGTGGTAGATAGTGAAGAGGGGTGTTTTAGTTTACAGAGTGACTTGGACAAGTTGCAGAGCTGGGCCGAGAGGTGGCAAATGGAGTTTAATGTGGAAAAGTGTGAGGTAATGCACTTTGGCAGGAACAATAAATGTGTAGAGTATAGGGCTAATGGTAGGGCTCTTAATAGTGTTGAGGAACAGAAGGATCTTGGTGTATGTGTCAATAGATCCCTGAAAGTAGGCAGTCAAGTGGATAAAGTTGTTAAGAAGGCATATGGAGTCTTAGCTTTTATTGGTAGGGGGATTGAATTTAGGAGCCGCAGCATCATGTTGCAACTGTACAAAACTCTAGTGCGGCCGCACTTGGAGTATTGTGTGCAGTTCTGGTCCCCACATTATAAGAAAGATGTGGAGGCATTGGAGAGGGTACAGAGGAGGTTTACCAGGATGTTGCCTGGTATGGAGGGCAGGTCCTATGAAGAGAGGTTGAAGGATTTGAGGTTGTTTTCGTTAGAAAGGAGGCGGCTAAGAGGGGATCTTATTGAAGCATATAAGATGATTAGAGGTTTAGATAGGGTGGACAGTGATAGCCTTTTTCCTAGGATGGAGAAAGCTAGCACGAGGGGACACAGCTTTAAATTAAGGGGTATGAGTTATAGGACGGATATCAGAGGTAGGTTCTTTACTCAAAGAGTGATTAGGGAGTGGAATGCCCTGCCTGCAGCTGTTGTAGATGCGCCAAGTTTGGTGGCGTTTAAGAGGTTAATTGATAAGTATATGGAAGAGAAGGGAATGGTTTAGTTTGGAGGGGCATTGCTTTTTATTTTGGTCGGCACAACATCGAAGGCCGAAGGGCCTGTTCTGTGCTGTACTGTTCTATGTTCTATGTCCTTGTCCTCTCTCAAGTGCTTGAGCATGTTGCTGCCTCATCCATTCATCCCACATCCATCTCCGTCCTTCCCACAACTCCATATTTGAATCTCTCCAATCATGCCTCTGCTACTGCACTGAAATAGTTTTGATGGAAGTTACAACTGAGATCCTCTGTGTCTGAAAGAAAGGCAAACTTCTTCCCGGCCTTCTTGATCTACTGCATCTTTTAACACAGTTAACTGCACCATCCTCATCCAACACCCCTCCACCATCATCTAGCTGGGTGGGAACATGCTCACTTGGTTCCATTCTTATCTAACTGTTGCTTGAGGATCAGTGCAATGGATTGTCTTCCTGCTTCAACAGTTACCTCTGGTGTTTTCCAAGGATCTATCCTTGATTTCTTTCTATTTAATATTTACAACACCCCTGAACAATAGTGTCAATTTTTGCATGTATGTTGACATCACCCAGTTGTAAAGTACCAACATTCCTCAACTCCTGCGCTGTTTGACAATTATCTGGCTGCTTGTCCAACATATGGTACTAGATGAGGGGAAATTTTCTCCATCTAAATATCAGGAAGACAAAAAGTGGCATCTTCTGTCCACTTAAACTCTGATCCCTGGTCACTGATTCCATCTCTCTACTTGGAAAATATCTGATGCTGAACCAGACTGTTTGCAAATGTTTGTCATATCTGACCACGTAACTGCGCTATCACACAACTGCCTACTTTCATTTCAAAATTGCTTGCCCACACCTCAACTTGCGCTGCTGAAGCACTTGTCTATTCCAACTAGGGTCAACTTCCTATATTATACTGATTGTAAACTTGAGGTCATCCTAAACGCAGCAAGCATCCTTATTCATATCAAGTCCTGTTTACCTGTCACTCATGATCACTGAAGCACATTAGTTTCTGATTTAACAATATCACAATTTTAAAATTATCATTCTTGCTCTCAAAATCCTCCATGACCTCACCCCTTTTTTTGGTCTCATCCAGCCCCACAATCATCCAATTCTTGAGCATCTGCAAGTTTAATTGCTCCTGCATTGGGACCTTGTCTTCAGTTGCCAAGGCCTTAAAAGCTCTGGGATTCCCTCTCTAAGCTTCATTTACCTTTCCTTTCTCCTCTCAGACACTTCTTCAAACCTACCGCTTTGGTCAAGCTTTTTGGTCATCTGCCTTTATGAATCAGAGTATCAAGTATAAAAGTTGGAGTGTTATGGTAAGGTTATATAAGGCATTGGTGAAGCCGAATTTAGAGTACTGTGTACAGTTTTGGTCACCTAGTTACAGAAAGGATGTAAATAAGTTGAAAGAGTGCAGAGAAGGTTCACAAGGATGTTGCTGGGACTTGAGAAGCTGAGTTACAGTGAGAGATTGAATAAGTTAGGACTTTATTCCCTGGAGCGTAGAAGAATGAGGGGAGATTTGACAGAGGTGTATAAGATTTTGATGGGTATGGATAGAGTGAATGCAAGTAGGCTTTTTCCATTGAAGCTAGGAGAGAGAAAAGTCAGAGAGCATGGGTTAAGAGTGAAAGGAGAAAAGTTTAAAGGGAATATTAGGGAGAGGCTTCTTCACGCACAGAGTGGTGGAAGTGTGGAATGAGCTACCATTTAAAGTGATAAATGCGGGGTCACTTTTAACATTTAAGAAAAACTTGGACAGGTTCGTGAATGAGAGGGGTGTGCAGGTCAATGGGACTAGGCAAAAAAAGGGCTCGGCACGGACAAGAAAGGCCAAAAGGCCTGTTTCTGAGCTATACTTTTCTGTGGTTCCATGCCTTAATGTAATCTTAAGTAGGGTGGTGTCAAATGAAGCAACTTCAGATGTTTTGGTGGGATTCTCCGACCTCGTCCATATCTGCCCACTGTCAGCTAGAATAGAGAATTTGGCACTTAGCCAAAACTCCATTCACTGCAGCAGGAACAGAGAATCTCAGGTTGGGAATTTCCAGCAAATAGCTGGAATTCTCCAGCTGTTTGCGTTCGTCAGATTCTTTGGTTCCGCTAATGGCACCACTTCCCATTGCTAGTTACCTCGTGGCATAAGGTGGCGTCATCGGGAATTCCCACTGACAATGGTAGGACTAGATGATCCTGCCGCCTGCAGATGGTGAGCTGTGTTCCGCCACTTGGGAAAACACAGAGTGGAGGTTGGAAAATCTTGTCCAATATTTTCACAAATGAAAGTTGGAAAAATAGTTGTAGCTTTATAGCTTACAACATCATAGGTGAACTTCGTTGTGTGGGCATTTTCTGAAGGCCAGGCTCACTCACCAGTGAGCAACTGTTAGACCTGTCAAGTTCTATACATTTTTAGTTTCTAACTGGCTGAGAAACTGGCTTACAAGCCTGCTTTTGCAGCTAATATTTCTGTTTTGCAAGTTGCATTCGCTGTCAAATTGTAGCTGCAGCAAAAAAAAAGGATATGAAGTACTTTTATATTTGTGAAGAGGGGAAAGTAAAATTGAAGTTGAAATAATAAAAACAGAAAATGGTATTGAAAAGAAATGAATAAGAAAATGGAGGAAATGATACTTTACAATATATTAAAATGTTCAATTTAAATGGTTAGCCAAATTTAAAACTAACTTAAGTAATAAAGTAATATAAAGCTTTACTAGTGTAAGCTTAGTGATTGTTTCAGACACAATGTACAAGCTGACATTTCCCAGCCCAGTAAGAATGCCAGTTTCTTGACTTGCTAGCAGGTTAAAGGGTTAAGGGTTCAGTTCCCCACAGGGAGACCATATTCTTTCCACGAACCCAGCTGGATTACATTTAAAATAAGTAAGGACAACGTGACATGCATAAAAAAGAACATCCATTAAGTGCAGGTAGCTCCTCTAAAACCCTTTAAAACTAACAGGCAAATTACACAACTTAAGACTTTTGAATCAAATACTGTTGTTACCTGTTAAGCAGCAAAAGAAAGCTTAAAAGAAAAGGTTTTTGGAATTCTTCACCTTGTATTTTGTTTACTGATATTATATCACTGCCAAACCAATGTCTGAAAAACAATAGCTATTCCTGGAATGCTGCGTCAAAAGGTAAAGAGGAGTGAACTGCGCTGTACCTAGAAGTTTCTTACTGTCAAGCTTCTGTCGGTTCAGTGGGTTTGTGCCATAAAGTAATGCATGCTGTTCCGAATGGACAACCTGTAGTTCTTCCAGTGATGCTTTCCTTCCTCTGATACACTACAGAAATAAAAACAGATTAAAGATATAAGTACAATAAATACAACGGTAGACTGAAGCTGGAGGTGCCTCAGTCCAACACAAAACAACATTTTCTCTTGTGATGTTTTAAAATGTTACATTGATGTAGGACTATATCATTTAGATTTATAACATTTGGGACTGGAATTGCATTTTATTTTATGCCACTTTCCCACCCCTGTCTGTTCAAAGTCTGCATGTTCTCCCATGAATGTGAGAGTTCTCTCTGGCTGCTATGGTTCCCTCTCACAGTCCGAAAGATGTACTAGTTAGGCGCATTGACCCGAATAGGTGGCAACTAGGGGAATTTCACATTAACTTTATTGCAATGTTAATGTAAGCCTACTAGTGACTAATAAATAAATTTTAAAATTTTAGGCTTTTCCATAGCGAATTCCATGAGACTTTGGCTGCTACTGGGAACCGGTTTCTCAAAGTTCTAGAAAAGTGGTATAGATATCGATTTGTAAAGAATGGTGCTGTAACATATCCATTTGCTTCTAAAGTGGAAGGGAGTTGGGATTAAGGACACTAAGCGGAATCTTGTTCTCTTGTGCACAGACTGCTGGCTGAGGCAAAAAAACCAGTGTTCAGTTCTCCAGCTGCATGGCCAAGTTTTCTGTCGCAATTCTCCGCTACTCTGTGCGCAGGATATTTGGGGGTATGATTTCTGCTATCACACTGGTGAGGCCCAGGATACTCCAATCTGCTTTAAAGCAATACTATCCCCCAGCCCAATGGATACACAGAACCTCAATTCTCATTGGAGAAGCCCTTTTAAGTACATGTAAATTTATTAAAAAAATTAAATGTGGCAGCCTGGTTATGTCACTGGTGAGGGACAGGAGAAAAATATCACAGAATAAGATCTTGTTTCTGAGATTCTCATTTTTAACCAATTTTATGAGATTTTCCACCAGTGTTGCCATTTTTGCTGAGAGCAATTAAACTCTCCCTGACTAAATCAGCATTTCTATTTCATTACACAGTAGATGCATTTCATATCATCATGGGACAAATGGGTAAATGAAACCATTTTTAAAAAGAGACAGATGCAGCCAGGTCTGCACCAGATGCAGGAAAAATGCTGGTTCTGTGGTTGACCATGCAGAACGGGGTGAGACCTAACATTTAGATCAACTGTGATCTTATTGAATGGGGCAAGTTCAAGAGATCGAGTGGCCCAATCCTACTCATATTTCATACATTTGAATGAAGATTGAGCTTGTGAGGATTAGGAGAACACTGGAAGTTTTGCTTAGCTTGGAGCTAGAGGGAAGGAATGTACAGTGTAACCCTACAGCAAAAGGCACTTCTGGGATTAGACACTGAGCACATGATGGCATAGTGCTTAGCACTGCTGCTTCATAGCACCAAGGATTTGGGTTCAGTACAACCCCAGTCACTGTGTATGGAGTTTGCACATTTTCCTGTGTGTGCGTGGTTTCCTCTGGGTGCTCCGGTTTCCTCCCACAGTCCAAAGATGTGCAGGTTAAGTGCACTGGCCATGCTAAATTGACCCGAATATCAAGAAATTAGCAGGATAAATATGTGGGTTACAGTAACAAGGCCCGTGTGGGATTGTGTCATTGCAGACTCGATGGGTCGAATGGCCTCCTTTTGCACTGTAGAGAATCTATGATTCTATGACATTACCAAGCTTGGAAATAACAAAAATCAATTCATTGGGAGCAGAAAATAATTTTAGCAATGTTCCTGGAGGATGAAGTGTCCACTTAAGCGATAGTGTAATATATAACCATAGTGGGAGATTCTTAAGAACACTCATACCATTTACATTCTTTCATTAATTTAACTGAAACGTTAACCAGTTTGCCTTAAGTGGACTAACAGTACTAAAAGTAGATTGTGGAATTTACAATAAATGTACAAAACATTTATACGAGACAGTAATGTCAATTTATAGTGATTATAAAAGAAAGTTTTTTGCATACATTTACGATTGTAAGTGACAGGGGCCCCGGAGGTAAAGGTGTTCACAATCACATTGTGACTTAGCCAAAAAAACTATTATCATAACTTATTTCTCCTAGAAATCATTATTAGAAGATGGCACACTTGGCTTTATTGCTGAATGCTATTAAGATAAATCTGGACTACGTGTAATGCTTTAATTATATTTTTTTTTAGATATAAAATACGCATTGCCATTCTGTTAACAATCCCCCCCCCCCCCCCCCCCCCCCCCGCCCAAAGGGATAGATACCATAAGACCATAAAACATACGAGCAGAATTAGGCCACTCGGCCCATTGAGTCTGCTCCACCATTTAGTCGCTGCTGATATTTTTCTCATCCCTATTCTACTGCCCTTTCCCCATAACTCCTGATCCCCTTATTAATCAAGAATCTGACTTAAAGACACTCAATGATCTGGTCACCAAAGCTTTCTGCTGCAAACAATTCCACAGATTCAGCACTCTCTGGCTGAAGAAATTCCTCCTCATCTCTGTTTTAAAGCATCGTCTCTTTAGCCTGAGGTTGTGCCCTCTGTTGCTAATTTTTCCTACTAGTGGAAACAACCTCTCCACATCCACTCTATCCAGGCCTCGCAGTATTCTGTAAGTTTCAATAAGATCCCTCCTCATTCTTCTAAAGGTTCCAAAACATTAAAAAATGTCAAAAATGTGTAATTGAAAGCAATGACACTTGAGGTAAAAGTAATAAACGTGTTGCATGGAGAGGAACATATTGAACAGGTTCAAAGTTGGTGTTAACAAGCTCTTTATATTTTTTAAGCATCATGGACCCTCTACCTCCCAGAGAAATAAAAAAAATCACAAAGTCAGAGTTTCTGCTTTGAAATGCATTCTTAAGCTTTTTAAATAGTTAAGAGTCGTTGCAGGAATTCAAAACTGGAAATATGGTATTTTTAAACAGATTCTTCTGCACAGATCAAAAACCGTCTCTCATCAGATTTGGTGAGATCATGATGTTATCATTCACAATCCTGCTGCCCCCTGCTGTCACCATATTCCCTGCTGGCGAGGAAACATATCTTACTGTTACCAGAGGTGCAAACAGCAGGGGGCACGTGTGTTTCTGCTCAAATATGCTGAGTGGTATCAATTTAGGAAACAATGCTTAAGTGAATGCAAGACTCAGTATGTAAGAATCTTTAGTAACAAATGTTACACCATGTGGCAATGAACTTAACTCTTAAAACATAACTTTTCTCCTGACTACATAAAATTATATAAAGTACATCAATCAAGCTCCACTGTACCATTTAGATAGACAAAATAGATTCTTAAATGCATACACTAAACAAATTCACTGCTTGTAGTTACGTTTGCTTAAACTGGTTTAAAATTACATTTATTCAATTAGATTGCAGTCAACTTTATAATTAGTTAAAGTCTTGATCAGCAGAATAGAGAAAAACTGTTATGTATTCTGTTCAGAGTAATTGGGATTCCACTTTAATACGCAACCCCTGTATAATATACCCAATGTGCCCAAGCCATCCAGTTATCTTAGCAGAGGGGATTCAAATATGTATCATTTTACACAGGAATGACTGAAGCAAGTTTAATCCCAATAAATTAAAATCAACAAGTATTATGTTTGGATGAAGAATTCCAACAAACTGGCTGATTTATACATACACAAATTCAAAATGTTTCATGCTGCAGCTCATGTATTCATTTATTTACAAATCAATCATAAGTTCATAAGACATAGGAGCAGAATTAGGCCATTCGGCCCATCAAATTTATTCCACCATTCAATCATGGCTGATATGCTCCTCATCTGCATTTTCCTACCTTCTCCCTTCAACCCATTACCAATTAAAAATCTAACTCCTCCTTAAATTTACTCACTGTCCCAGCATCCACCGTACTTTGGGGAGCGAATTCCACAGATTCACAACCCTTTAGGAGAAGTATTTCTCTTCAATTGTTTTAAATTTGCTACCCTTTATCCTAAGACTATGACCTCACATCCTAAAATGCCCCACAAGAGGAAGCATCCGACTTTATCTGTACCTTTAGCAAACAAAAAGCAGAAAGGAGCGAGCCAATAACTTTATTTTGGAACACCACACAGATTTCTAAAACATATAGCTGTGCCATTGAAATGTCTTCGTACTTGGCCTTGTGTGGAGGACCGTGAGAAAAGGAATAAAAAAGAAACATTTAAATCAAAGATTTGTTACAATAGGAATGACTGTAACAGAGGTGATTCGTGAATCTGGAATTCAGTTGTACTTGAATCAAATAGCCAGTAGCCAAAGTTAAGCCTTGTCAATGACGCATCTACCTGTGTGGCACATTGCAATATTATTCCAAAATATCTGAGATAGCACATTTATGCCCGAATACATCATCAATCGTTGCAAATTTGAACATACCTTAAACTAAACTTTATGGAAGGAAATTTTTATTTTTACACAGATCAATTCGGTCTGCACACTATAATTATTAGAATAAAGTTTTATACTCTCCATTTCCTGCATTATGCTTAATTTCTAGTTACATTTTTCCAATATTCTTCTAAAAGAGGAAAGTACAGAGAAGCTCATCCACAAAGCTGCTTTTATTTATTCTGCAGTCTACAGGCGACACAGTAGTTAGCATTCCTGCTTCATACTGCCAGGGACTTAGGTTCTGACTTGAACTGTTTGTAGCATGCACATTCTTCCCGTTCTCCCACAGTCCAAAGATGTGTGGTTTAGGTGGACTGGCCATGCTAAATTGCCCCTTAGTGACCAAAGATGTGTACTTTAGGTGGATTAGGCATGATAAATGCATAGAGTTACCGGGATAAGGCAGAAGAGGGGAAAGCCCTGGGAGGGATGCTTTTTAAAGGGTTGGTGCAGACTTGATGGGCTGGATGGCCTCTTTCTGTATTCCAGGAATTCTTTGGTTCTATGACTTTAAAAAGAAAGGTTCACCAACCACTATATGAAAACCAGACATCTGATTCTGGGAATATGACCTGTAATCTTAAGAGCAATTCAGCTTGTAAACTTTCAGGGATACAACTTCATCTTAGCACGAGAACAATTCATTGCGCATTAAGAGATATATAAATCTTATCCCTAGTATTTGACTTCTTCTGAGCAATAATGCCACAGAACTGCTTGCAAGGAACTATTAACCATACTGCTTGTACTGAAACTGCTGCCTGTTTCAGGAAGGCACGGGTTATTTGACAGAATGGGAGTTACAGTTGTAAAACAGGAAGCTAATATGTCTACCATTGATGAATTATAGTATGTGGGGCAAGTCTATTCAGAAACTTCCATTGAAATCATGACCCTAGGGCAAACCCATTATCAGACTAGTCATACCTTCAATGAAAAAGGAAGAACACTCCTTTTATATCACAGATTTACCATGTAGTTGTACATTTCAGTGCTGTGCAGATGTATGTGGTCTACTTTTTCTGAAAGCTGTTTCCATTAAAAAAAAATATTCACATTAAATATTTTGGACCTTTTCTCTTCTGACTTTGTTTCACATATGTTTACTGATATTGAATCTTCTGCCAGAGCTCAAACAACGTCCCAATTTTCACAGGCAACTCTTTCAGCACGTTGCTCGTATGTATTAATACATTCCTCTCCCTATTCAAATGTTAATCATTGCACCACCCTCATCAATTGTTAATATCAACTGCCCTACTCAAACTGACAGTCTCTTGCTGTTTCAATAGGAGACTCCTTTCAGCCTGCTCTACTGTTTCATGCCATACTAAAAGAATATGACTTGCTGTAAAATCTCTTTCCTTAACAAATAATTGGGGTGAGCTGTTGGGCTGGGTGCTTTGCTATACCCTGCACCACTACTGCATTATTGTGTGCGAGTTATCTGAAGTTTTATAGTGTTAGCCAGTTGGTGGATGGTCCTTTCCATTACCCCAATTCCTGCAGAAAGTTATTTCCATTGCATTTCTGGTTGTCACCACAATAGCCCTTGGTCCCAGTTGGATTGTTTTCACAGTCACTCTGTTCATCTGCAACTAATTGTTTTTTCCCTCTGTCAGCACAATTTTTTTGATAGTTTTTAAAACAAAAACTTTTATTTTCCCAAGTACCAACATTTCCTATTTGCTCAGCTTTAACATCTACCCCCAGGAGATGGAACCTCTATAGTCCTCTCCTGCACTCAATAGAACATAGAATCCTACAGTGCAGATGGTGGCCATTCAGCCCATCAAGTTTGCACCGATTGCAATCCCACCCAGGTCCTAACCATAACCTCACAAATTTACCCTAGCTAGTCCCCCTGACACTAAGGGGCAATTTTACCACAGCCAATCCACCTAACCTGCAGAATTTTGGACTGTGGGAAGAAACCAGAGCATGTGAGGAAACCCATGCAGACATGGAGAGAACATGCAAACTCCACAGACAGTAACCCAAGCTGGGAATTGAACCCAGGTCTCTGGTGCTATGAGGCATCAGTGCTAACCATTGTGCCATCCCACTCAACTGGTCTCTCCCAAACGTTTTCCACAATGAATTTTCATCCCATTTAGATGTTAAAATTCTTAATTTAATTTATTCATTTAGTTGCCTGTAGCAAAGAATTTAACATTTTTAAGTAATCAACAATTTGAAAATTACACCATTTAAACATGTTCCAATTTATCCAGAGTTTGCACTTCTGATTGACGGTAGCATACAGAATTTCATCATTAGTATTAGTCTATTTCACTTTTTAAGCTTTTGAGCTTAAAGAGGTGCTGATTAGGTGCATTAGATCCAAACAGGGGACAGACTGTGATGACTAAGGGAACTGTAACTTCATTGCAGTGTTAATGTAAGCCCACTTTTGACTAATAAAATAAACTTTCCTTTAGCTCCTTAGAGAGTGGCTTTTCAAATAATTTTGGAAGCCAAGAGGACGAATTTCAGATTTAGATCAAGTGTTCTGTTTATGAGACAGCCTGTGCGAAAATAATTACAGCATTCTGATCACACATCTGCTGTACTGTGCTCTGTTAATTTATGAAGATTATTAAGCTGAAAAATTTAAAAGAAAAGACAAGGAAAAAGACCTCAAGAGACAGAAAAAGAGGTAGTAGAAGGGGGAGGGAGTACAGCGGATAAGGAAAGGATGCCTCGGATCTCCAGCTTCCTCCCCGGAGCGGGGCATTAACAGGAGTTGTAGGAAGGAGTAAACAGCAGCGCATAGTAGCTAACAGTGGAATAAGTGTAAGTGAGGATACAAGAATTAAAAAGATACTTCAAAAGCAGAGGAAAGGATGAGTGAAGAGAGTGAGGGGCTGGTAGGAAGGAATAAAGGCAGTGCGAAGGTGAAGGGTTAAATAACAGGATAACATTACTGGGGTAAAGAATGGAAATGGCTCTGCCGAGAGCTACTTTTCAGACAACTCTCACCCCAAAAACAGCAGCCTGCAGCCATTGGCGATTCCGTTCTCTGCTGTACCATCCACTTCCCCCATCGGAGAGGAAAGGAAGAGCGGCAGGAAGAAGACAGAGAAGCAAAAGAAAATTAGGGAGAGAAACAGTGGAGAAGAAGAAAAAAATGAAGAGCGAGGCGGGGGGAGCAGCAATCTGACAACAACTGGGACAGGTGGGAGATGTACTGTTTCTCTGATTTACTGGGTACGATGCCACAGGAGATCAACTAGTTATTAGAAGAGAGTTAATCAATTTGAAATTGCAAAATTTCAGGATCAGAAATTTTACGTCATTTATTTAAGTCAGCTATTAAATAAATATATCCATATAGGCTAAATAATATTTTTAAAGATTCACTGCATATTATTTCAATTTGAGGATGACAACAAGAGAATGGGGGGGGGGGTGTTTGGGAAGATAAATGTAGGGTAAAATTTCAGGCAGCACAATGGCAAGCACTGCTGCCTCACGGTGTCAGGGACACATGGTTAATTCCAACATCTGGTCACTGTCTGGGTGGAGTTTACACATTCTCTCATTGTGTCTGCGTGTGTTTCCTCCAAGAGCTCCGGTTCCCTACTACACTCCAAAGATGTGTGGGTTAGGTGCATTGGCCATCCTAAATTGTCCGTTACTATCGGGGGATTAACAGGATAAATACTGTGGAGTTACGGGGATAGGGCCTGGACGGATTGTTATTGGTGCAGGCTCGATGGGCCGAGTGACCTCCTTCTGCACTGTAGGGATTCTACAATTCTAGATGTCATAACCTTTGCAATAATGTCTTGAGGGATAGTGAAGAATACATTACTGGTATTGCCAAAGTTTCCTCAGTCCCCCTTTTGGGTCCATCAACAGATCTCATCAATTTAAAGTGATATTTCCTTTGTACTAAATTAGATCTCAAGATGCATGTACAACTATTAGTAAATTATTTACTCTGGTCAGGAGTTACACCTGTTCAATATACACTAATAGCCTCAATCTTTTAGTCATTCGTGGGACATGGGTATCTCTGGCTGGCCAGCATTTATTGCCCATCCCTAGTTGCCCTTGGAGGGCACTTAAGAGTCAAACGCATTGCTTGTGGCACTGGAGTCACATATAAGCCAGATCAGGTAAGGACTGCAGATTTCACTCCCTAAAAGACATTAGTGAACCAGAAGGGTTTTTCCTAACAAACAGCAAGGGTTTCACGGTCATCAGTAGATACTGAACTTTTGATTCCTATTGAATTCAAATTCCACCTTCTGCCGTGATGGGTTTGGAACCTAGCTACTCAGTGGATTATGAACAACTGATGCAGAATAAAACCAGGTAAGCAGGTTAGTAAGGTAATTTTGAAAACTTAAATTCCTTGCAAAAATCCAGGACAGCTTACTCAGAGGGACATATAAAGGGATATATGTATCCTACTGTGGGTGTAATTCGATCTGCGCATCTCCAGGAATGTGTTAACCATATCGGTTTTCATATAATTCAATTCATGACACATGGAAATAATATATTCCAAATCTTATCAAACATTGTTAGGTTTCTATTTATACTTCATCCATATGAGATTTCTGTTCAGTATGGCCATGTACTAGTATAATCTTTTTGTAGGTAAAAGTTCAAATGGACTGATGCCAATGTCATGCTGAGCTTCAGGTCTTTCAAATCACAATGTAAATATGTTTGTACTTAGGTATATATTTCCGTTTTAAACTAACCAAGTGATGGTCTCACTCAATGTGTATCATTGGTCTTACTAAAGATGCCAGCATTTCATTTTAGAAAATTCTGCTTCAACTAAATTACTGTGGTCGAGGGGGATAAGATTAAGATTTCTATTTCGGATTTGGGAAGATGTAAATGATGTTGACATGCCTCTTAAATAGAAAAAAAATTACACATAGTTTATCATGAAAAATTAATTTAAGAATGTCATACAGGTTCAAGAATAGGTTGGTACATTGTCTTGAATCTTATTTTTTGGAGAAAGAATAGTTTCATAGAATCCCTACAGTGCACAAGGAGACCATTTGGCCCATCGAGCCTGCATCCAACAAAATCCCACTCAGGACCTATCCCCGTAACCCTTTGCATTTACTCTAACCAGTCACCCTGACACTAATGGGCAATTTAGCATGGCCAATCCACCTGACCTGCACATCTTTGAAGTGTGAGAGGAAACCGAGAACCTGGAGGAAACCCACATAGACATGGGGAGAACATGCAAATTTCACACAGACAGTGGCCCAAGTCCAGAATCGAACCGGGTCCCTGGCACTGTAAGACAGCAGTGCCAACCACTGCCTTTGGGCAAATACATTAGATAATAAATATATTTACGAAGAACAATGAATAGTTCCCAGGTTGATTTTACCACTTGCAGGAGCAAAATTACAGGATGGCAGTGGGAGAAGCTTCAAGAGCCTCCCTCACACAAATGGTATCTAGTGAAACACGAGTAGTGGGGAGAAACAAAGAGCATCCTTATCTACAAGGAGAAAATACATTTTAAGACCCAAAAATTATTTAAATCTGCACGGATGAATACCCAACATGGTTAATTCTAAACATTTAAAACTGTTTAGCAATGCTTTTCAAGATATTTAATCTTGACATATCTGCTTTCCATCTCAGGTGACACATTTTATTGTGTTTATAGTCCATTTGGCAGTCATTATTTGCTACTCTGGTAATAGCGGGTGCCTTTTAAATGAACAGCAAGAGAAAAACAATAAGTGAATAACGGAGATAATCCTCGCTATTACTTTCAATGTCATGTTGCAATAAGCACTACTCGTGTTTCACTAGACACCATTTGTGTGAGGGAGGCTCTTGAAGCTTTTCCCACTGCCATCCTGTAACTTTGTTCCTGTAAATGGTAAAATCAACCTGGGAACTATTTATTGTTCTTCGGAAATATATTTATTATCTAATGTATTTGTCCAAAGGCAGTGGTTAGCACTGTATGCTAGGTGAGGAAATTGAAGTGCTTTTTTCTGCTTGCTGATTTTAAACAAACGGGAGAAATATAATAGCCAGTGCAGAATGCTGGACAGTCCAAGCTTGGGTAAATGATATACAGAAAGAATTGCTCTGTTGTATAAATCTAATGTGTAAAATAGAAATTGTTACATTTCACTGTTAGCTAGCCAAAAAGCTGGATTTGAAAACAGAAACGCATATTTATTTCAGGAGCACCTGATGAAGGGGCAGCGTCTTGAAAACTCGGGCTACCAAATAAACTTGTTGAGGTTTAACCTGGTGTTGTGAGACTTCTTAATATTTCAGGAGCAAGCAACTCTTTAAAACGTAACTATCACGTTAGCTTCTTGCTGTAGACTACTATCTTGAATAAACAAGAAAAAAATGTGAAGAATATAAAAATATATGTTAAAATTCAGGATCTAGAATGCAGGAAAGAGGGGAAGAGAAACCAGAATATAAACGCAGAAACATAGAACAGTACAGCACGGTACAGGCCTTCAGCCCCCAATGTTGTGCCAAGTTATGTCCGAAACCAAGATCAAGCTATCCCATTCCCTATCACTCTGGTGTGCTCCATGTGCACAATATCCAATAACCACTTGAAAGTTCCTAAAGCGTCTCATTCCACTATCACAGCAGGCAGTACATTCCATACCCCAACCACTCTCCGAGTAAAGAAGCTACCTCGGACATCCCTCCTATATCTCCCACCATGAGCCTTATAGTTACGCCCCCTAGTAACAGCTACATCCACCTAAGGAAATAGTCTCTGAACATCCATTCTATCTATCCCCCTCATCACCTTATAAACTATTAATTCGCCTCTCATCCTTCTGCTCTGAAGAGAAAAGCCCAGCTCCCTCAACCTTTCCTCATAAGACCTACCCTCCAAACCAGGCAGCACCCCGATAAATCTCTTCTGCACTCTCTCCAATGCTTCCACATCTTTCTTATAGTGAGGTGATCAAAACTGCACACAATATTCCAAATATGGTCTCACCAAGGTCCTGTATAGTTGCAGCATAACCAAATGGCTCTTAAACTCAAACCCCGTTAATAAACGCTAATATACTATAAGCCTTCTTCACGGCTCTATCCATTTGAGTGGCAACATTCAGAGATTTGTGGATATGAACCCCAAGATCTCTCATTCCTCAGAACCTTGCCATTGACCCTATAATTTGCATTCAAGTTTGCACTTATCAGGGTTAAACACCATCTGCCACTTTTCAGCCCAGCTCTGCATCCTGTTACTGTATCTCTTTGCAGCCTATAAGAGCCCTCCATCTCATACACTACTCCACCAATCTTAGTGTCATCAGCAAATTTACTAAACCACCCGTCAGCCCCCTCTTCCAAGGGATTGATAAAAAACAAAAAACCAGATTGAGAGCAATGAATTATCACTACCTGCATCTATCTATTGATCTTTCTCTACACCCTACCTATAACTGTAACATACATTCTGCAATCTCTTCTTTCCTTCTCTATGCTTTGGCTGTATGGCGTGCAAGAAACAATACTTTTCATGGATACAAATACGTGACAATAATAAATCAAATCTATGTTTGAAAAAAACAACTAATTTATAGACCATTACATCTAGCATACATCTTACCATCATGCTTGCAGCATTATCCTGCGTATATGTAAATTAATTTCGGCATCACTTTTAACACAATGGAATGAGTTGACAATGTATAGCTAATGGATATGTGAAATATCAGATTCATGATTCATGAAACAGTGAGCCTTTCACAATCTCAGAGATCTCAAAGTGCTTTACAGCCAATGGAGTACTTTGATGTACAGTCACTGCTGCATTGCAAGAAATGCAGCAGTACATTTGCACAAAGTCAATGAGGGGAATTTCCTCTCTCAGAGGAGAGTGAATCTGTAGAGGGCTGTAGAGGCAGGGTCATTAAGTGTGTTGAAGGCTGAGATGGATAGGTTTTTAAATCAGTAAGGGACAAGTTAGGAAAATGGAGATGAGGATTATCACAAAAAATTAGTCATGGTCTCATTGAACAGTACAACAGACCTTATAGGCTGAATGGCCTACTTCTGCTCCTATGCCTATGATCAGTTACCACCTTTCTATTAATAGCCAATCACTGCCACTGAAAAAGTGGCTTTTAAGGCAGCTCTAGGTACCAAAAACTGATTCTAGCACAATCCCGTCCTACCTCCGACAGCCAACGCAGTCCTACCTCCTAACGTAACTTGCCTATTATAAGCAATGGGCAGCTTATACGAACATGTGTTATTCATTTATAACCAGATTGAGTGCTATGAATGAGTCACTTTGCCAGTTTGGTCTTTTATACCACCTAATAAAACTGAACGAAGGGCATCTTACACAATGCTCATTTCCTACATTTCACTATGAGCAAGTGAGACTTAATTCTCAAACAACTAGATTGAGTTTCTGCAGAGCCACTCAAGCTCCTGACCTCATTACAGCCTCGATCCAAACATGGACACAAAAGGTGAGGTAAGACTGAATGCCTTTAATACGAAGGCAGCATTTGATCAATTGCGGCTTCAATAAGACCTAATAATGCTGGAGACAGGGATCGGGGAAAGTCACTCCACAGGTTGGAGTCATGCCTAGTGCAAAGGAAGATAGTTGTGGCTGTTGAAGGCCAAATCATCTCAGTCCCGCAGGATTTCCTTAGGAGTGTACTGCCAACAGACCTCAAGGGGCTTGATACTATCCAGGACAAAAAGGCCCATTTGAACAGCATCCCATACACTATCTTAAATATTCACTCCATCCATTGTGGACACACGGTTCCATCAGTCTGTACCTTCTACAAGGTGCACTGCAACAGCTCATCAAAGCTTCTTTGACAGCACCTTCCACACCCATGATCTCTATCACCCTGAAGGACAACAGCAGCAGATGCATAGAAACACCATCATCTCCAAGTCCCCCTCCATGTTACATGCTCAATACTGCTGCTCTTTCAGTCTCTGAGTCTGTCAAAACCTTGGAAATCACTTCTTAACAGCACATCATGGACTGGTTGAAAAAAGCAACTCACCACCACCTTCCTAAAGGTTACTTAAGGATGGCCAATAAATGCTGTGCCCAGCCAACAATGCCTATCTACCTCCAGTGAAAGAACAAAACAATTGCAAACTATTTCCAATGGATACCAAAAGTCAAAATAGCTTTTGGATACCATCTTAACATGTGAAATCCTTTAACAACTAATAAGTTGCTGCTGTATTTCTTGGAACACTGCATTACTGCGCGGTGATGCAAAACTGATGAGTGTATTTCAGTCTCTATTTCTCTGTTCAGCCAGAAATTACATTTTGCCCAAACTGAGCCTGTGTGAACATTTAGGCTTGGTACTGTTAAAGGGACAGAACTTTAGCATAGCAGAATAAATAGCATGTATTACAAGATGGAAAGTTTCTTCTCATTAATAAACTATATAGCATTTAACAAACTGTGTTCTTTCCACTGAAGATACATTATTATTCTCTTAAATTATCACTAGCATGTGACAGACATTATATTTGACATTATACATGCTCACTGATGCAAAACTCTTAAAATATTTGGATCATAGAATCCCTATAGTGCAGGTGGTGGCCATTTGGCCCATCGAATTTGCAACAATAGCAATCCCACCTATTTCTGTAACCCAATGTATGTGGAATGCTAATCCCTATGATATTAAGGGGCAAATTAACATGGCCAATCAACATAACCTGTATATCTTTGGAGTGTGGGAGGAAACTGCAACACCTGGAGGAAACCCACGCAGTCATGGGGAGAACGTGCAAACTCCACACAGACAGTGACCCAAGGCAGAAATTGAACTCAGATCCCAGGCATCGTGAGGCAGCAGTGCTAACCACTGTGCTTCTGGCTGTAAATTAAACTGGTGAGCACATCCTAACCTGAAAATTTCCCAACCAAACAGCAATGAAACTAATAAAAAAGCAAAACATTGTGGGGGAATGCTAAAAATCTGAAATAATAGATGCTGGCCTGAAATATTAACTCTGTCCTTCCCTCCAATAGATGCTGCCACGCCTACTAAATATTTACAGCTATAAAAGTAAGTGACCTTAGACAGTGCTCACTTAAGATTTCCTGGTCTTACAAGGGCAGGCCACCTTGAAGCCTCACAACAGGTTAATAATACACGACGCATTCTATGGTATAACGCTTCCATCATTATAAAGTAGCATATCCTCCGATTTATCATAAGCAACACCACAAGAGATCTGTGGTAATAATCTCTTACATCTGCCACGTGTCTGTCATACATATGGTATGACATTTATCTGCATGTGGAAAAACAATCTATTTAAAGGTAAAAAGCATTCACTAGTCATTGATTGCAGCAGTTTATATATAGTCATAAGATTTGCTGTTCAAAGTTATGAAGTAAACAAGCCAACCGTATTCCAGATCTAAGAACACCTGTGAACCCTGTCACAGTCGGTCCATTTTTATATTTGTATTTACAGTTCAAAACACTTTCTGTCTGAAGGAATTGTGACTTCAAAGAAAAGGAAAGAATATAAACAGCGGATAGAGAGGAAAAGGAGAACTAGACAAAAATGTTGCAAATTTAGTTTCTAGATTTCTAAGTCAGAGCTATTTGGCCATTTGTTAATGACAGAATTTTGGGTTCCCCCTAAATAGAAACACAAAAGTCACGGCACAGGAGGAGACCATTTGGTCACTGTCAGCTCCAGGAAGATGAGCTCACTCACTCCATTTCTCTATTTCCCCTTGTAGCCCTTCAAATGCTTTTCTCTTTAGATAATGACCAATCTTCCTTTGAATGCCGCATTTAAAGCTACCTCCAACACACTGAGACAGTACACTCCAGTCCCAAATACTCACTGTGCAAAACATTTTCCTCATAACGCCTCTTGTTCTTTTAACAGTTGCCTTAAATTGGCAGCATCTGGTTCTCAAGCCTTCTGCCAATGAAAGCACTACTCCCTATCTACTCTGTCTGGACCCCTCATGATTTTGATCATCTTAATCAAATCTCCTCTCACCTTTCTTTCTCTGAAGAGCATAGTCCCAGTTTGGCCAGTCTATTCCTCATCCTGGAGCAATTCCCAGAATCTTTTCTGCACCTTCTCCAATGTCTTCACATCTTTTCTAAAATGTGATGCCCAGAACTGGACACAATATAAAACACTGGTTTAGCCTCAGCTGAAGTAAAGGCTCACCACAACTTCCTTGTTTTGATATTCTATGCTTCCGTTTATAATGATTCCCTACATGTTACTTAACTGCATCCTTAACCTGCCCTCTACTTTCAATCATTTATACAGATATCACCCAGTTCTTTCTGCCTCTGCAGCCTCTATAGAACTGTCCCTTTTTTTATTGGCTCTTCTTTTTCCCTAGCAAAATGTTTGCAACTTTCTGCATTAACCTTCACATGCCATGTGTCTGCCAATTCCACCAGCCCATATTGAGGTCTATCACTGTTCTTCTCACAGTCCACAACGATTCCAGGTTTCCTGTCAGAGCTAGGAACTGCCTAACAGTTGGACATTATTAATTGAATGATTTAAATATTGTTATTTCAATCCTCAACATTATTGGCAGCTCTGTAATATAATGCACATTAAAACATTCCCTACAGAACCAGAGCAAGTTGTGGTAGTAAGATAAAGTACCTTAGCTTTCACATTACCGTAAATCAGAAAATGCCATATCCAGAAGACTAGCAATAATACCACTAGGCCATTGCTTCCCCGAATGTAACTTAGGTATATTTACCCAAGTCACCAGTAATGGATTTTCCATAACATCTTCAAATCATGAATACAGAAACATATTTTCACTAATTTAAATCAAGTTAGCATACAGCTGTACCATGACAGAGCCACTATCACTTAACTATGCAGCCAAGTTAAAATAAGTCTTTTCTGTACAAATTACATACAGCTTTAAAACAGTTCACAGGTAATTTGATCTTGGGAAATAAAGTAAGCCAAGCAATTGCATTATTCTTAAATTTTGCGTCTGCCCAAGGCTCTGTTTTAAAATTTCTAATAATTGCCCTGTACTATTTAATAAAGATAGTGAAAGTTTGTTTCTGGATCAACTTATTTCAAGGAATTCGTGTCTCTGGAAATTACCTCACATTTGCTGCGTAGGCCAGTCTCTTGGAGTCGAGACCAGATACTTTGGATTCTGCCAGCATGTTCTGGATGGCTGTTTGTATTTCCACAGGTACAATGGTGTTTTAGCATCAGTGTATCATATATAAGACCTGTTATGGGATGAACAGAAAACATTCAAGGACTGTACACCAGAAACATGTGAAAAAAATTAGTACGTGAAAAGTTTAAATACGTTTTCTTGTGGGGTTCAGAACTACAACAGGAGATTTGTTGAATTGATTTTCTGTTCATTAGTTGAAGAAGAACCAGAACTACCAATCCATCAGCTATCAGGTCAACTACTGAAAATGGCCATTATGTTTGGTATACTGGAAGGGAACCTAGAATTCTCAGGAAGAAAAATAACATTGCAGCAAGTGGTGAATCTCCGGAAAATAAAACTCCCAAAAGTTGGCAATGGAATCCGTTAGTCTTAATTCACCAGCAACAAAACACACAGTTCTTTCAGAAATTAACATTCTGGAATACACTTCATCAGCAATTTGAGGCATGAAATGAGGCAATGTTTGGAAGGAAGGTGATTTTAGATCTGTGATTCCCAAAGTGAATTTTTTCCTCATTTCATTTAGAAGTCTGTTATAGATCAACTGATAAAATTGCCATAATTAGTTAGACAATGAAACTGTCATACCAATGAATCCACAACTTTCAGGAATGAAGAAGGTGAATTTGGTTTTTTTTTTAACCAATGAATGAATGGTTTCGGAGTGTACTGCTGGAAGTGAAGTGGAGGCAGATTCAGTCAAGACATTCAAGATGGCTTTTGATGATTCTTTGAATAGAAACAATGTGCAATGGGAATGGCATTAAATCGTGATGCTCATTTGAAGCGTCAATGCATACACAATGAGACAAATGGCTTCCTTCTGCAGCATTACAATTTTGTGATTCTGTGACTAGAATACTAGATGATACGGTGAAAAAATTTGAAACACACAAAAATCCAAAAACAATACAGTAATGGAAATCAAGACTTTTAGGGTAGGTGGTGCATTTCCAGGGTCACATGACAGAATCTTAAGCCAACACACACTGAGAGATCTCTACTGGGGATGCTCAACATCCGATGAAACCCTGAAATTGCCAATCTCACTGGCAAGTGAGATTCACAATCGGATCACAATATCCGATTTTAGCTGCCCTTTGCTGGCGATGTAATTTGATTCACCTCCATGGATGAGAATCTGATTTGCATTCATTTGAATAAGTTTCAATCTAATTTTAAAAGCCCCCTCACCAGATCTTTGTACCTTGTCGAAGTGACGTCAGGTCAGCGAGCTTTGTAACAGGTTCACCCCCTCAGGGAGCGCTAAGGTCACAACAGCCCCCGGGGAAAGGAACATAGCCAGATAGCGTTCTGGCAATTCCCCAGGAACAGGCTGGCACTGCAAGGTTCCCCCTGGAGGAATGGGGCACAGATATCTCTGTGGTGGATTTGCTTGGGGATGGTGGAGGCAAGGAAGGTGCTCTCTTCCTTTCTCGGAATATCTTCATTGGTTCTATTCCTTTGGTCTACAAATGTAAAAGCTTCTCCCTTTGTCAAATTTAAAAAAATACCATTATGTCAGAGAACTTGTACATTGAGTGCCATTACTTTGTAATTTCATAGAGGCAAGAAAGCCCTCATTTATCTTAAACCCAAGGATCCTTATCTCCTTCATTAAGAAGTTATTCAATTGGCAAATTTAGCAACATGTACTTTTAATGCACTATTAAGTGGATTTGGACTTTAAGGATGTTTACTTCAACAACGATTTTCACGAGACATGTCGTACAAGATTTTGCCATATATCCTAACTCCAAGGACCTGAGCAGTCACACATCTTTTCCCAACCTTTTGCCATTTCTATAGGTCTGTCCACATCCAAATGGCTAGTTTATTAGAGTCCCCTTCACAACACAATAGACAACAGTTCTCTTTCATATTAATCCATTAAGATAATTCAATTTCTTCAGAACATAAGAAATATACCATCCTGTGTGGGATTTGTTCTTAGTAAGGGCTTCCCAGAACCCCATGTCCCTCTGACAACAGATTCCTGTTTATTCACAAGCTATCAACATTGGCAATCATGCCATTCGTTGCCTAAATGCCTATGTTCTTCTGGAATTTCATTGAAATGGACACCTCTCTATTGCCCATCTTCAGTGCAGGACTTCCAGAGTCCGACTGGTTTGGACCACTAAAGGTACAATCACGAATGTTGGGGTTAAGGGAATGGGATGATTCTAGAGTTGGAGGAATGTAGAGGTGTGTTAGGGAAGGTTAGGGCACACGATGTGGTGGGAAGAGAGAGGGCAAGACTTTGGAGGGATTCAGTCAAGATGAAGAATTTTTTTTAATCTGAGGATGGAGGTTACTGGTGAGCAGGAATTGGTATAAGATAGGATACAGAGAGATTAAATTTATCAAGGGTGAAGAATGAAATGCTGGCCAAGATACTTGCGTGAAGAGATGATAAAGGCTACGATAGGATAACACTTAATAGGTGGTTCAGGTGGGCAGAGAGGATGTTGCTGGCATGGCCTAATTTCCCTTGGACTGACCTTGCTAGTTTCAGAGGTCTGGAGTCACATGTAGACCAGACAGAGAAAAGACGACAAGATTTCCTTGAGGCTGTATAAGGCTCTAGTCAGGCCCGACTTGGAATATTATGAGCAGTTTTGGGTCCTGTATCTAAGGAAGGATGTGCTGGCCTTGGAAAGGTCCAGCAGAGGTTCAGAAGAATGATCCCTGTAACAATGAGCTTGTCGTATGAGGAACGGCTGAGGACTCTGGGTCTATACTTGTTGGAATTTAGAAGGATGGGGGTGGGGGGGGGAATGGATAGAGTGGACAAGGAGAGGCCGTTTTCATTAGAAGGAAAACTTGAACCAGAGAGCAAAACCTCAGACTAAAGAGACGATTTTTTAAAACTGAAATGAGGAGGAATTTCTTCAGCCAAAGAGTGGTGAATCCGTGGAACTTTGCCACAAAAGGCTATGGAGACCAGGTCATTGCGTGTATTTAAGACAGAGATAGATAGGTTCTTGCTTAATAAGCGGGACCAGGGGTTATTGGGAAAAGGCAGCAAAATGAGGATGAGAAAATTATTAGCCATGATTGAATGGCAGAGCGGACACGATGGGTCAAGTGGCCTAATTCTGCTCCTATGTCTTATGGTCTAAAGGACATCAGCGAATCAGACGATGTTTTCTAACAAATTAATGATAATTCTATGGTCAATATCACTGCCACCATAGATTTACATCCTAATTCATTAACGAAATTCAAAATTTTGAATCCATATCCCCAGAGCATTAGCCTAGGTCTCTGGATGATTAGTTCAATGATATTCCCACTACACCATCACTCCCGCAATGGAGGTACAAGCAGACAGTTAGAGGAAAAATACTGTGAATGTGGAATATGAAATAAATGCTGGAAAAACTCAGTAGGTCTGACAGCATCTGAGGAGACAGACTAGGGCCTGGATTTGTTTTGAGCCCAGATGACCCTTTGTTAGACAGTCTTGATGATAGAGGGCAGGTGGAGTCAGCTTGGGATGGAATAAGATACAGATTTTGATTGGTCTGCTTCAATCTGAGATGATCAAGGTGAGGCACAGAAATCAGTGGAGTTTGTGACAGGGGCTGTAAACAATGCACAGGTTTTCAAAATGTTTAACTGCAGAAAATGGCAGCTCTTGCAGGACTGGAAGACAGACAAGGAATGTGGCAACTCAGAAACAGTGAAGAGGTACAGCTGGGTTTCATCAGTGGAAAATCTGGGAGCTGCCACTAATGGGGCAGCTTGTACACCAAAATTATGAAGCTGTATAAAAATTCAGTAATATATTTGCTACATATATGTTGCTACTAAATGATAAGCACATTCAGCATAAACAAATATATGCAGTAACTTTTAGGCAAAAATCAAACACTTTGCAAAATGTAGTGTGATAAAGACCTTGGCAGCATGGTGGCACAGTGGTTCGCACTGCTGCCTCACATCGCCAGGGATCTGTGTTCAATTCTGACGTCGGGTCACTGTCTGGATGGAGTCTGCACGTTCTCTCCTCGTCTGTGTGGGTTTCCTCCAGGTGCTCCAGTTTCCTCCCACACTCCAAAGATATGCAGGTTAGATGTGCTGGCTATGCTAAATTGGCCCTCAATGTCCTGGGACGCATAGGTTTAACAGGGTAAGTAGGGATTAGCAGGGTAAATATGGGGGGTTATGGGGCTAGAACCTAGGTGGGATTGTGGTCAGTGTAGACTTGGGCCAAATGGCCTCCTTGTGCACTGTAGGGATTCTACGAATCTAACACAATTGATTAGGAATATTAACCGATTTTTCAGAATCGAAAAGTACTTACCTGTAGTGAATTGAGGTTTGCTGGGTGGTTCTTGAACAGAGATAGGAAAGGTAGCAGAAGCAGGTGATGACTGTGCTCGGGAGAGTGGACGATGCCCGCTATAGGTTACTGGAATTCCTGCTGCCTCCATGGATGCTTGGTAATTGCGAAGTTGATGAATACGTTGCTGTTCCAGGAGAAGAGCTTGCTGTACCAGAGAGAAACAATTAAGTAATATTCAATTTTCAAATAAGCAGACAGATATAATTCATGGCTCTTTATTACCCTTCCTACAGACTCAGGTACTTTAATTTTTTGATTACACATATTCGTTTTATACATTGATGATTTGGACAAGGGAACCAAATTTACTGATGATACGAAACTTGATGGGAATGTAGGTGGTGAGGAGGATGTTAAGAGGTTTCAAGGTGAGAAAGTGGGCAAATACCACCAGATGCAGTATAACGTAGACAAATGTGAAGTTGTCGATTTTGGACGGAGAAACAGAATGGTAGAGGCTTATTAAAAGGCGACAGATCAGAAAATGTTGATGTACAAAGGGACCTAGGTATCTTTAAACCAGTAGCTGAAAGCAAGAACGCAGATGCAGCAAGCCATTAGAAAGGCAAATATATGTTGGCATTTATTGCAAGAGGGTTTGTATACATGAGCAAGAATGTCTTACTACAGCTGTATAGAATGTTGGTGAGACCACAGCTGGAGTATTGTGCACAAGTTTGGCGTCCTTATCTAAGGAAAGATATAGTTGCTATAAAGGGAAGAGCAGCGAAGGTTCACCAGTTGACTCATGGAATGGCAGGCTTATCATGAGGTGAGATTGGGACTGGGCCTGCATTCAATTCAATTTAGAAGAATGAAATGTATAAAACTGACAGGAGTTGACTACTTATGAATTGTCAATCAAACTGGAGTAAATTACTGTCAGAAAAGGAGGATGTGGTATGCAGCTGGTAAATGGAGAAATAAAACACATTGCTATCAATATTGGGACCACTGCATCAAGTCTAACAATAGAATCAAGATAGTTCACCAAATGCCGTATGTTGTTCAACATAGAAATAAATAGGAACATGAGTAAGCCACTGGGCCCTTCTACTGTGCACTGTCATTCAGTAACTCCACTTTGCTACCCTAGCCCCATATCACTTGATTCCTTTGGTGTCCAAAGATATAGCATGTCAGATTTGAATATACTCAATAACTGCTCTCTAGGGTAGAGAATTCCAAACATTTGTCACTGTCTGAGTGAAGAAACTTCATCTCATCTCAATGGGAAATGACTCATCCTTTATCCTGATCCACCCCTACTCAATGCCTCTGTGTGCTGCACATTCAAAGCTGGAAAGGCTTTCTGAATCAGAAAGCAATCTGACCCCAAATGCCTGCTTTAACCTTCCCAAGCTGTTCAAAGTTAGAGTAATGCAAACTAATGTTGCTGGCGCACAGCAGCAGTGTATGTACTCGGGACACACTTCAGTGCAAGATCTTTCTTTACATCAAAATTTGTAAATTAATCTCGGAAGAAAAAGATCTGTCATTCTGTGGATTATGGGAAAAGGAATTCAACATAACTGAGGTACAGTTTTTTTGGATGAAGGTATTGCTGAATGGGTCAGCATTTATTGCCCATCCCTAATTGCTCTTCAATGGAGTCTCACACTCAGCCATTTCGGAGGGCATTTGGAGTCAACCACATTGCATTGGCTCTGGAGTCACATGTAGGCCAGACCCAATAAGAATGACAGATTTCCTTCCCTAAAGGACATTAGTGAACGAGATGGGTTTTAAATGTCAATAGCTTTGGGGTCATCAGTAGATTCTTGATTTCAGATTTTTACTAAATTTAAATTTCACCATCTCCTGGTGGGATTCCAAACCAGGTCCTGAGAGCATGGTTCTGGTCTCTGGGCTATTAGTTCAGTGACAATACCACTTCACCACCACCTCCCCAACTACCAAACCAAGTGGCTGTACTTGTTTTTGTATGCAATGATATGTGGCTATCTCACTGACAAGCAACACAGTTAAGAAGAAGACCATAAGCCATGCTTGAAAGAGTGCACTTTCAACAACATTCAAGAAGTTTGACACCATTCAAGACAAAGCAGCCAACTTGATTGGCACGCCGTTCATCACCTTAAACTCCCTTCACTAACAGCGCACTGTAGCATTAGAGTGCACTATATACAAGATGCCAAGGTTCCTTTGACTGCACCTTCTCAACCGCTGACCTCGATCATCTCGAAGGAAAGGGCAGTGGACTATGTGAATACCACCACCTTAAGATCCCTTCCAAGTCTCATACTAACCTGATTTGGAACAGCATAATTCCTTCACTGTTGCTGGATCAAAATCTCTTCCGAACAGCAATATAGGCGCATCTACATTCCCTTCTCAAGGTAAATTAGGGATTGGCAATAAATGCTAACCTTTTCAGAGAAATTGATGTGGTCAAGCTTAAAAAATTTCCTCAAGTTCACCAGTAAGAAATCTCACATCAGGTTAAATCCAATAGGTTTATTTAGAATCACAAGCTTTCAGAGCATCACTTCTTCATCAGGTGAGTGGAGAGTTAGGTTCATAAACATGGCATGTATTGACAGAAACATAACTGCAAGATAATAGTTGGAATGTCAGTCTTTCACAGGTAATCAAATCTTTACAGGTAGACAGTATGAGTGGAGAGGGGGATAAATCCCTCATTCCAATCTGTAATTATCTTGCAATTGTGTCTCTGTCAATATATACTATGTTGTGAACCTACTTCTCCACTCATCTGATGAAGGAACAGTGCTCCCAAAGCTCGTGATTCCAAATAAACCTGTTGGACTTTAATCTGGTGTTCAGACTTCTTATTATGCCCACCCCAGTCCAATGCCAGCATCTCCGTGTCATAAATTCACCAATTTTGTGGACCTTCTTATAATGCTATTGTTTAATCCTCAAGTTAATTAATTTTGGTTAACAAGATCTGGAAGAATATTTTATTGTACAAAACTTGATGGAAATTTATTTAATTTTGTAGTAGTAGGATAAAGTGGTAAACTGTCAAACACAAGACTATTTGTTCAAAAATTGAACATATTTAATACTTGAGAAAAAATGATTAATTGTAATTGTTTAATTTTAAAATCACAAGACAAAAAAAACAGATTTTTATATTCAAGGCAGAATATAAACTTGACAGATTTTTTTCTTGATGGCTTAATGTATCATGTGTGGTACGGCAATACAGAAACTGGATCTTAGATTCAATCTCTCGCCCCTGCTGAATTAGCTGACCTTAGTTAAAGAAAATGACTTTACGGCGACAATGACTGGAGAACAGCAGTGCTAAGGTTCCCATTCCAAATCATGAACCAGCTGATTCCCTCCTATTTTTTTCTAAACATCCCCAAAACACACAGAGTAAATGCACTGCCATCACAGGGTTTTACACAGCTATCTATGCAAGATGTCTGAAAACTGATTGCACAGATGAGATCTTTTTATGATTGCACAGGCAGGGGATAAAATTGAAACAAAAACAAAATGCTAGATATCTCTGTGCAAAGCTTATGGGGAACTGCATTAAAATACAAGCCATTATACATGCACTTGATGCATTCATTTTGTCACATCCATATATACTTTGATGCTGATCCATCTATACAGTGAATTCTTAATGCAAAAATCCTCAAATAATTCTACTACTATTAAATTTTTAATGCAGAATTATACTTCTGCATTAACCTTGCCAGATTGTTTTTGTCTGCTGTTTTACTTGGAATGAAGATTAATTATCCTTGTTTTATATTTAAATTCTCCTGTAGGGGGCAGGTTTGAGACAATGTCAAGGCAATGCCTAATTTTTGTATTTCATTGCAATTATAACAAATCTTTAACGTCTATGAAAAGCTGAATAAAAACTGGCCAAGCAGTCAGAATGAATTGTATCTGAAGCTGCCTATTAAAGGAACAGAGCAACAGGCCAGTCAGGCCCTCAAGCTGGTTCTGCTATTTAATTATGTTAACTAACATACATCATCTTTGCAGCAGTGTACTGCAGATAACCACATTTTAGGTGCTTCAAGAGCTAACAAATTTGGAAAATTAAACAAAAATACATATTCATTTTACCCTCAATAATTCTGAGCCAAAAGGATCTGCCTCTAATGCAAAACCCCATTACAGCAGATCCTCACTACAGTCCAAAGAAAAAAATGGAATATATATTTTTAAAGCATGCTATTAATTTGTTCTTCGCACCATTTTAATTCCTAAATGGCTCAAATGTACAAACACAATTACTTTGTCCTTTTCTCCATCACACTATTCAAGGTAAATGTTTATTTTTTTTTAAAAAAAGCTGTCTTCTCTCCAAATGTTTAGAGCTCCGTCTGGGGATCCGTGCTGGGAGCCTAAAGAAAACACCTGCTGAGCCTTTGAAGTAGACAGATTAATAGTCGTCTCCTGCACAGTTTGAACTATGTGCAGAGCAATTTGTAATCTAGCTGAACAGTTCTGCTCATTAGAGATAAACAGACCCTTCCATTCTAGGGCTGAAATTAAGCTTTATTGGCGAGTTGCAGCCCTAAAAAAGGGGTTAACCAACGTTTGGAAAGAAAACGTATGTAGCTTTCAAACTCAAACTATACTGAAGTTTTCATTCAAAAGGTCTGTCCCTTTCAACCTTACAAACTTGAATTCTGGGAGTCATAGAATCCCTACAGTGCAGAAGGAGGCCACTTGGCCCATCGAGCCTGCACTGACAACAATCCCATCCAGATCCTCTCCCTATAACACCACGTATTTATCCCGCTAGTTCCCCTGACACTAAGGGACAATTTAGCCAATCAATCTAACTTGCACATCTTTCCAGTGCGGGAAGAAACCAGACCACCTGGAAGAAACCCACACAGGCCCAGGGAGAATGTGCGAACTCCACACAGACAGTGACCTGAGGCCAGGACTGAACCCAGGTCCCTGGCGCTGTGAAGCAGCAGTGCTAACCCCTGTGCTACCTTACTGTTCATGGGTGGAATGTGAGACACCTTGGCTGTGCTGCAGAACACAGTTTTAACTCCTTATAGAAAACAAAAACTCATTCCCTTCAGTTTTACCCTCATTCAAAAATGTTTACTTCCGTACCGCCTTCTGAACAAAAATTGTTCCAAGGCTTCCAGACTCATTTCTAGAAGAGGAAGAAGTGTAATTGTACAGGGTAAGACAGACGGTGGCAGTTCTTCCACTGCCACCCCACACAGCAACAGGCCAGATGTTGCTGTAGACGTTCCTTGTAGAGTCTAAAAAGTTGAGAGTAACTGAATAAATCACTGGAAATAAAGAGTCAAAGTTATAAAACACTAAGTTGATTAAATCAAAAATTTTCAGAGAATTCACTTCAAATTTGTTTTCACTGTGCTTATTCAAAAAGTATACTCCATCTTAAAGCCTTTGAAGTTCTATCTTATTTTCGTTAAAATGAAGTGACTAGCAGTAGTAAAATAATATGCTCTAGATTAAATACAGTCTTGACCTGCAAGAACAACAGTCCCTTCTAATTTAAACATGCATTTCTTTCCTTTCTTTGGCATTCTGAAATCCTATCCTTTCTCCCTTTCCTCTGCATGAAAGCTCCCTTTCTGATTCCATAATACCTCAGGAAAGGGGTTTTGACAGATCAATCAAATTTCAAGATTTCTATCAGGAAACAGTTCTGTTTTCTATACAAATTAATGACATCACCAACACAGCAGCCGAGAGAGTTCTTTCCTCCTCGACGTTGTCACTGGTACAGGATAATTCCCAACGGTTATAACCACTACCTGACTTCAGTGAAAACTTGGGGGATAAAGTTAATTTTGCTTCTTTCATCTAGTTCACAAGCACAGGTTTCCCCATTGGTAAGTCTAACCTATAGAGTTTCACTGGTGTCAGTTCAGTTAAACACAGGACTTGCTAAAATTGTTTTAAACACATCAGAAAGCTCCCCCACCCCGCCCATTGGTGCAGGTAACCACTTAAGTCTCAGCACAATTAATTGGAGTCCTTTTAGTGAAGCAGGCTCCTCTCTGGCAAGTTACTAGCTGTGTCCCAAATGTCTTCATGCAGCTGCACTTCCACATGTCTGCACATTTTAAGTGGGTTAACCCCTTATGGAGTTTAAATACAGTACAACTGCGTGTACCTCTCTTATTGGCTACATGCATAAGCTTTTTGGTGCCGACACGTCATCAGAAATGGAATGTTCCTATGACTCCGCTACAGACAGACATCCCAGCCAGCTGTCACTCATGGGAACACAACAGAAAACAAGGCGTCACAAGAGACCTAATTTAAAAGGAATACAATTTATCTATACAAACACAATCTGAAATCCCTGCATAAACCAATTGCAAAAGATCCTTCTGGTACCTTCTGTGATTATTTAGTTGGTGTCAACAGAATGCACAACATTAGTCTCAAGGTACCATACTTAATGTTATATGAATAACTCCATTCGTACATTGACTCCAGTCAAGACCACAACATACAGAAGGTTTGAATGTCACAGATGATGCATAACTCATCAAATAACCCAGCATAAAGGAAGGTCATTGTTGCACGAGTTGCTCAGGAGAGCAACATTGGCTCAATTGTCTTCTGCTCATTCATTGATGACCTTCCCTCCATCCTGAAGTTAGAAGTGGGGATGTTTGTTGATGATTGTAAAATGTTCAGTCCTTCCCAACCCACATCAGTAAAGATCGGTAACAACATCTCCTCCACGATCATCCTCAGCATCAATGCCCCACAAGGTTTTGTCCTTAGCGCCTTCCTATTTCCTATACACTACTCCTAGGGTGGCATGGTGGCACAGTATTTAGCACCGCTGCCTCTCAATACCGGGGACCTGGATTTGAATCTCAGCTTGGGTCACTGTGCGAGTTCTCCCCGTGTTTGTGTAGGTTTCCTCCCACAATCCGAAAGAATTGCTTCTTCCCTGCTTTTGTCAGACTTTTGAATGGACCTACCTCACATTAAAGCAATCTTTCTCTACACCCTAGCTATGACTATAACACTATATTCTGCACCCAATCCTTTCCTTCTCTAGTTATTGTATGCTGTGTCTGTACAGCGCAATAAACAATGCTTTTCACTTGTAATAAAACACATGACAATATTAAATCCAATCATTTATGACTCCTCAGATATTGACAGTCTGTGCCTGCATGTAGCAAAATCTGGGCAATATTCAGACTTGGGCTAAGTGATAAGCAGTATTGTCAACTCACAAGTGCCAAGCAAAGGATGTCGCCAAAAATAGAGAAAAATCAAACCATTAGCATTGATTAGGAATTTAAGTTAACATAAATTCTATGACTATAAGAGCAGATCAGAAGCTGGGAATCCTAACTCAGTGCTTGACTCCCCAAAGCCTGTCCACCATCTACATAGCAAAAGTCAGAAGTGTGATGGAATACTCCCACTGGTCTGGATGAGTTCAGTTCCAACAACACTCAACAGGCTTGATAAAATTCAGGACAAAGCAACCCCGCTTAATTGGCACCCAATCCACTATCATAAACATTCACTCCACCACAATTGGCACATACTAACAACAATGTGCAGATATGCTATAGCACCTCGCCAAGGCTCCTTCAATAACACTTTTCCAAATCCGCAACATCCACCACCCAGAAGGAAAAAGGCAACAGACATATGGAGACACCACCACCTCCAAGTTTCTTTGTGATTCATTCTGATTCAGAACTACATCTCCGTTCTTTCACTATTGCAGAGTCAAAATACTGAAACTCCTTCCCCAACTGTACATGACAGGGACCGAAGTAGTTCAAAAAGGTGGCTCACCACAACGGCAATCAGTTATGGAGAATAAATGCTGGCCATGCCAGCACGGCTCACATCCCACAATCAATATAAAAGTGATGCTTAAACCGAATGCAGTACAATCTACACAGCATGTGTTTCAACAAATATGTTCCTATGGGGTTTAACATGCTAAACTGCACATAAACAGTCACTCAGTTATAATCACCATTTACTACTGGAGTATTACAGACAAATCTCCATGAAACAAAAACCACTTTACACATCCTTCTGCAGGTACTGATAATTCCAATGGAATAAGAGTAGCACACATTTTACTAAAAGGAATTTATACACCCATTCATACTCAAGTTTCAAGTTCACATTCTTTTAATGATAACAATTAGGCTTGCAAGTTTCTTCTAACTTCTAACAGGATTATTTTTCACCTGCAGGCAAAAGGAGTTTTCCTGGTCAAGTTCACATGACATTTATTAAAACATAATGCCACAGGTTCCCAATTGAGACACCATGTTTAATATCATGGGAATATAGTGATTGTGATTTATTGAGATTGTTCTCCTTAGGGCAAAAAGACTGAAGGGAACATTTGTTAGAGGTATACAAGACTATGACAGATTCAGATAAGGTAGATAAAGAAAGGTTGCTCTCATTAGCTAAAGAATTAGGCAAGAAATGCAAGGGATATCCCAGGAAGAGAATGCGAGTGGTATTGATCTAGAACATGCTGCCTTCAAGGGTAATGGAAGGGAAGATGAAGAATGATTTCAAAAGGAAAGAAGCAATTGAAGGAAACTAACTTGCACAGCCATAGGGATACAGCAGGATAATGAGACAGATTGGAGCACTCAATAGATACTCAGCATGTACTCTGGGGGGCTGAATGGCCTCCTTCTGTGTTGTGATGAGTCTATGACATGAGAAATTGTGTACTTTCACCAGGATCACTGAATAAACAATCGACGTCAAACACAGCCCAGCATTTAAAACCAAGACATTTTAGACCGAATGGTTAGCTCTAACACCAGGCGACATCTTGATTCTTTTAGCTACTTCACAGAATCTCTGCAGTGCAGAAGACAGCCATTTGGCCCATCGAGCCTTCATCCACAATAATCCCAGACCAGTTTTATCCTCAGAACCCTTCATATTTATCCTCCTAATTCCCTGTTGCAAAGGGGCAATTTGGCCAATCCACCTAACCCACATATCTTTGGACTGTGGGAGAAAACCGGAGCACCTGGAGAAAACCCACCCAGACATGGAGAGAATGTGCAAAGTGTACACAGTGACCTGAGGCTGTAATTGAACCTGGGTCCCTGGAGCTGAGAGGCAGCCACGCTAACCACTGTGCCTGCATGCCGTCCCTTGGTGATCAGGAGTGTAGAAATCTATTTTGATTAAGAAATGGAAAAGAAGTAGATTGTCAGGAAGTCAGTGAACTTTACTGGTGACATTCTATCTATGTGGATTAAAAAGATTCAGGGCTGGACCATTACGTGATAGAGGATTTTTCTTTCCCTCTATCTCTTTCCTCTATCTCTTTTTGATCTCTGTTACTGACAATGACTATTAACTCACTGAAGCAACATTTCTGATACAAACAGACTATGTATCTGTTCCATTCCACAAACCATAACTACAAATTATTATAAAATCACAATGTCCACAGTGCAGAAGGCGGCAATTTGGTCCATCAGCTCTGCATCAACCAAATCCCATCCAGGACTTATCCCCATAACTCCATGCATTTACCCTAGCTAGTCCTCTTGACACCAGGTGCAATTTAGCCTGGCCAATCCACCTAACCCGCACATCTATGAACTGTGGAAGAAATCCAGAGCACCTGGAGGAAAGCCACGCAATCATGGGGAGAATGTGCAAATTCCATACAGACAATGGCCCAAGGCTGGAATTGAGCCTTGGTCTCTGGTGCTGGGAGACAGCAGTGCTAACCACTGTGCCACCTGTAATTCTATGTGGCAACTTTTAAAATTTGGAAATGGCATCTTGGAGAACAGAATTAACATTGTTAATTCAGATAGCCCACTTTTGGAACTAGATTACAAATGGAATGGTGGTAAGGAGACTAATGTTGTAATAGAATCATAAGATCCCGATGGTTGATGATCCATTCGGCCCATCAAATCTGCACTGACCACAATCCTACACAGACCCTATTCCCATAATCTCATATATTCACCCCAGTTAGTCCCCCTGACACTAAAGTGGCAATTTAGCATGGCCAATCCACCTAACCTGCATATTTTTGGAGCGTGGGTGGAAACTGAAGCATCCGAAGAAAACCCATACAGACTTGGGGAGAATGTGCAAATTCCACACAGAAAGTGACTGCAGACCGGAATTGAACTCAGGTCCCTGGTGCTGTGATTCAGCAGTGCTAACCACTATGCCTCCCTTAATTGAAAACGCTAACTGTATTTTATATTCTAAAGTTTTTATAGAGTGATTTAGCACCAGTGAAAGCTTGTGCACATCAGTGTTACATTTATCTGACGTACATTTATTAAGACTACATAAAGACTGTAGGGCTAGTGAAAGTTGCACTGTAGCTTTCATACAATAAAAAATGAATTATGTTGTTTAACATATTACAAAATGGGTAAAAATTCAAATCATTATTGATATATTAACTGAAACCAAGACCTGGAGTTATTATCATGCACATAGATTATTTCCCTGTCTGTATGGGAATATTTTAGCACCATTTGCTGTTTTCTGATGCAAATCAGCTTCTAAGACATTCCCTAGTATTGATCACTTTCAACAGAATAATTACTCCCCACTGAGTTAGCCAGAAAAATATAGCAGTCAATTAGGAGCTGATGAAATCTAATTTATGGAACCTTCCAAATATTTCTTCATCATCCTGCTTCTTCAAAGCAGAGCACCTCATGCTCTGCCTAGCAAATCGTCTCAGAATTGTCATTTCCCTTGTTGATTTCTGCATCCAGTCAGTAACACAGCACTACATGGTTCCTCACCATCTCTGGCTCCAGATGAGCCTCACTGCTTCCTACCAAGCCAGTCCAGGACAATGCCCATTAGTAACATCACAGGAGCAGTCCAGCTGGGAGGATGAGAAACATGGAATTTTCACAACAGACAAGGAATGTAAACTTTCCTTCAATGATGCCATCTGCATTTCTTCTTCATCACCCAGTGTATAACTTATTTCACAATTTCAGAAAGGTAACTCATCAAACTCAATTTTACAAAGGCTTACATACATTAGAGCAGCCATTCTTGAAGTGCATCTTTATTACATTTGGATTATCATCCACATTTTTATCTCTTTTCAAAGTTGCTTGAGATTTCTCATCTGTCTGCTCATTTGCAAATCCAAGCTCTAGGCTTGACTTATGTTGAACCTCTGATGCAATCTATTCCCTATTGTGTATAAACATTAAATATTTTTTAAAACCCAGTAATAACTTTGGATTTTACAATTGTGCCATTGGCAAGATACAAGTAATGATGAGAAAGGCCCACTTAGTTCATCCAAACATATCTGGTATATTTTCTGGAAAGAAAATCATAAAATAATTAAATAGTTGTTCTAATTATGATCCTATCCTATTGGATTCTTATTTACTTCAACTTGATCTTCCCATAGTTGTCTCTGCCTTTGCTATTTTGGTTCTCAAACCACTGAAGTGGGTGATGTGGAAGATAAAGCCTGGAATGACATTCATGGCAACTTTTCAGCCTTTCACTTGGTGATTTCCAGCGGCAGCAATGGAAAGATTTGGTACTCTATATGGGGGAAAACTCCAAACATCACTTGACTCAATGAGCTCCAACACTCTGCACAATGTTCTGATCTCGAAAAACACGAAGGCCTAATACTGGGAAGATACTGAAGCTAAAAATCTGTAACTTATTAAGGGGCAGTTAGATTGTAAAATCAGAAGTTACCAGGTTTTTTTTAAAAAATGCTATGTTTATTAAGATTTTCTAGACAAAAACACAATGGCCGGAATTTTACCGACCCACCTGCCACAGAAAATGGAGGGGGTGAGAGGCTGAGCATGGGAGGGTCCGTTTTCCTTGGATGGGATTTTACAGTTTTAGGACAAGTGAGGCCATAAAATCCCACCCATCTTCTAAACATTAACGTTTTGCAATACAGAGAGGAAGGAGAATAAGATAAAGTCAGTGGTCAAAGAAAAGAATCAAGTTGTGTACAACACCCCCTCTAAATACATGCAAGTTGTCTCGCAACACCAGGTTAAAGTCCAACAGGTTTATTTAGAATCATGAGCTTTTGGAGTGCTGCTCCTTCATTGGCATGCCCTATTACCACTACCAGTGAGGATGGAGAATTTGGTATTCAATCAAATCTCTGTTCATTGCAGCTGAACTGGAGAATCCCAGCTGCGAGTGAGGTCAGAGAATTTCGGTCATTGTGTCACACCAGGTTTAGCACAGACAGATGAGGAATGAATTTGATGTAATACTGTATCCTCGGTCTCATCTGTGAATTTCTTGCCTAAGTTTTTGATTTGATTTGTCACATGTATTAACATAGTGAAAAGTATTGTTTCTTGCGTGCTATATAGACAAAGCACAGTGTTCATGGAGAAAGAAAGGAGAGTATGCAGAATGTAGTGTTATAGTCATAGCTAGGGTGCAAGAGACAAATCGACGTAGTGCAAGGTAGGTTCATTCAAAAGTCTGATAGTGAAAGGGAAGTCTTGCTCCCATAAAGACTTTACAGTTGTTAGTGAAGAATTAAGACAAATAATTTTAGCATACAGAAGAGATAATAGTGCCTCTCGCCCCAGAGCCGGAAAATCCCGCTGATATCACAGAAATCAACGGACCTTTCCAGAATCCGCCCCTTACCTGCTCTGATTCCTGCGGTGGGTGGGATGTTAAAATTCCCCGACATCTCTTACTATTGAGATTGAAGTCTAAAATACATCAATAGGGGAGTGTAAGGGAAATGTAGAAAACAGAGGAATCATATTGCACATAAAATTGTGTATCTACAAATATCTGAAAGCGTAGGGAGTGAAAATTTGCACAAAATCTGTTGAAGTGATACAAATAGATCATCAACCTATAGATCATGAAGTGTTTTAATGTCATGAGTAGGTAAACATTAAAGCTCCTACCAGAATACAGGGAAGAATGCAGTCCACTGACAATGTGAAAAGCAGTGGGAAAGTTTGCAAGCCGAATTGGCATCCAATTGTATGCAAATTTTAAGGGTCGACTTAACAATGATATTCTTGGTATGAAGATAAGTAGCTGAAATGAAGGGAGAGTAAATCAGAGTCACCAAGGAGGAAGGGGAACAAGATAATGATTCTAAGTACAACCAACTGGGGTGTCCAGTTGATTGTCTGCCTGGGGCTAACATAAGAGAGCCCAACAAAGGAGGCTGTGATTCTCCCAAACTGGAATTAACTGCCCAAGCCAGCAGGTTTGCTGCTGCTGCTGGCACTGGCAGCATCTGTGAGGTGGGATTCACCTATCTGATGGATGCAAATTGATGCATCTTGAGCAACTTGCTGACCAGCCCCACTATTCAGAGATCAGGGTTTCATCTCCATGCTGGAGACAGATCCCTCAACCCTAAAAAAATCAAGGGAGCACTGCCACTATCCTCCCACCATCCCCCAAACCAAGTAACGGATCTGCCCTTGCATACCACGCAGACATGAGGGAGATCCAAATCCTCATCTGCCTTGCCGGCCCCACCCCACACTCAGATTCCCCCATCATTTAGTTCCTCTCCCAACCATCCTCACTTCAGAATTCCTTTCTCACACTGACCACCCCTCCACATCAAGCCTTGGCAGTGCCCACAGTGCAGCCCTCTGACACCGACATCCTGGACTGCCACCTTGGACCGAGGGCAGTCAAGGAGATAGGTCCAGTGGGCATTTGTCTATCTGCCACTTCTAGACTGCAGAAAGTCCCCCAAGGGTTCAGGGGGCTGGGTGAGGGCAAAGGGTTGACATCACCACAGCCAATCTCCGGTGTCCTGGCTGGACTGTCCCTTCTAGTCCTAGCAGACCTGAAGATCATTTCTGGCATGATGATTTTGGGCAGCCCTGTGATCAACATCTGCATTCTTACTAAAAAGTTAAGTTTGAATGTTCCTCAGTTACCTGGCAGGATTTTAAAATCACTGCAACACTCCATTCTGCAGCAGAGATTTTCCCTCCTCCCTGCTAGAAGCTGCAGGTGAGAACACATCCCTGTGAAGTTCTTTGACAGAGAGGAGGTGTCAATTTTGGTGGTGGGGGGGGGGGAGGAGATGTCCATTCTGCAGTTTTGCGCTCAGCCCCAATGAATTCATACACTTAAAGAACTCCCATAGAAATAGGGAGATATAGCAGCGGTATCATTAGTAGGTATAAAAGCATCTCTACCAGTCTATAGAAAGTTAACAAAGTCACCTGGCAGCATATGTAGATTACATCACCGGCGGAGTGGGATTCAGTCCCGGCACCAAGTAGTAAAACCATTGTTAGAGGAACGCGGTCAGAAATAATTATAGCGTTAAATGAATGTGAGTGGACAGCCGGAAGAAGTCTATTATCTAATAAAAAATAATCAATACATATATATGTATGATGGCCAGAGAAGAGGAGGAATACTCCTGCTAATTGGGTTGAAGAAACACTATGGGGCCGAGACTGCATCCTCCTGAATAATGTAATCTCATCAGACTTTGAAGGTGTGTTGATTTCAGTAAAAGAGCGGTCAAGGCCAGCATTCAACCAGGAATTAAAGCCACTCCACAAAATAAGTAAGTGCAAACCCATATCTGGCAGGGATGATATAAATCAGCAAAAGAAATCTTTGTTATTCCAATTAGGGGCACATACATTAAGGGAGTGTTATATATCCTACCCTTACGATAATCATAAAGAATCATACAGGACAGAAGGAGGCCATTCAGCCCATCAATTCTGCACCAATTACAATCTAACTCCAGCCTTGACCCCATGCATTTACTCCAGTTAGTCCCCCTGATACTAAGGAACAATTTAGCATGGCCAATCCACCTAACTCACACATCTTTGGAGTGTGGGAGGAAATCAGAGCACCCTGAAGGAAACCCACGCAGACACAGGAAGAACTTGCAAACTCCACACAGTCAGTGACCTGAGGCAGAATTGAACCTGGGTTCCTGGCACTGTGAAGCAGCAACACTAACCATTGTGCCACCATGCCACCCTAATATATCAGCCATTCGAATCAACCAAAACATTTGAAGCCACAAAAGGTAAGGAGTTGTGTACTAAAGTTGTTGCTCCCCTAACTCTAATGAAAAGTTAATACTAAAGTTAGCTCATCCACTCTGTGCTCTGAGACTCTAAGGTGGGCTTCCTGAAGGGAAGCAATTTGTGCACCCAGAATTTGGAGTTGCTGCAAGATTCTGTTGTGCTCAATGGTGTGATTCAGCCTCTTAACATTCCAGCTGGCAAGCTTTCGAGCACATCGCCCGGACTTTTTAGATTGAGTCATCTCATACACACAGGCACACACACGGAAAAAGAAGGGGAGAAAGAGAGAACGAGAATATGAAAATAACCTGCTTTTAAAAAAACAGGGCAGGATGGTGGCACAGTAGTTAGCACTGTTGCCTCACAATGCCAGGGACCTGGGTTCAATTCTCGACTTGGGTCACTGTCAGTGTAGAGTTTACACATTCTCTCCACGTCTGTGTGGGTTTCCTCCAGCTTCCTCCCACAGTCCGAAAGACATGTGGGTTAGGTTGACTGGCCATGCTAAAATTTGCCCCTAGTGTCCGGGATGCATAGGTTACAGGGATTAGTGGAGTAAATACGTTGGTTACGAACATAATATTTGGGTGGAATTGTTGTCAGTGCAGACTTGATGGGCCAAATGACCTCCTTTTGCATTGGAAGAATTCTATCATTCTATGAGCTTTTTCTCAGGGAGAAATAAAACTTCAGCCATTTTCATGGGCAGGGGGAGGACTTATTGTGAAGATAATATGGCATATGCTAAGCAATGTTCAAATGCCTAAACAACTTTTGTAAAGCAGTAGAAGACTGAGCATAATAAAACAAAAGAGAGAGAGAGAATAAAAACACCTTAAATGAGATGCACGTAGACCTAACTTAAAACTTCGACATAACACTCTTCACAAAACAAAGCTTATCTATGAAGTCCCATTGAGAACAGAGGGTTCGTGACATTAACAATAGAAAAGGGCATATTAACAATGACTATAGTTTAGTGATATTCTAACCTACAGAGGCAGAAGTCTGTCTCAAATACCCTGCAACATAACCACTTCACACAAGGTTGGCAGATGTTAACAAGACAAGAACATTGTAGTAGAATTTGCTAATGTGTGCTCAACCGGAGGGGTGTCATGAGCATGATAATAGTGAACCTCTGTAACAAAATGGTGGCGATTCTCACCATCCTTAGGCACAGTCCAAACTGGCGAATGTTGTTGCACTTCTGAAGCCCCTCCAAATCTTTACATTTTGCTGTCAGTGGCTTAGAGCTGATTTACTGTACTCCGCAGGTCCACCACAGTATTGCCACAGAGTACTGCTGAACCTGCTCAAGTTCTTTCGTGCAGATTTTTTGAGATTCAGAGGCTACTTGTTGTGTGGTAATGGGGGATTTCAGCCCTTCCCAGCCAGAAATTGTCTGGAATTTTACTGCCCCACCTTCTACAGGAATTGGGATGGACGATGGAGAGGTCCATTGACCTTGGGTGGGATTTCACGGTTTCGGGATGAGCACGGCCATAAAATAGTTCCACCCATTATCACTGAACGGAGACATGTGGCCAGCATGTCAATTTTTCCACAAATATCATTCTTGATGTACAGATTGTAATGCATCTGTAAACAGCTCCACACTTACACAATCCCCTTTACTTGACTGATTTGTTTCTCTACCAACATAAGTGGCATCAAGACAGATCAAGGCAATGCAGCCTGCTACCACAGAGTCCTCCTGAAGTCGGGTTCTGACAATTGCTCAGAATTTTGCAAGCAAAATCAAATGCATTTGCACACAAAATATAGAGAGACAAAATTAATAAAAACATGCCTAACATTATTTAGTTTCTACCTCATGGAGCATGGGGCAAACACTGTCTGCACGCCACCTTCTTGTCATTATTGGGTTTTTAAGTATATTTAATAACACGTTTGTGCACAGTAGTGGATAGACTACTTCAGGAGTTCAATACAAGAGTTTGGATGTGCAAATGAGCAGAAACCTCAAGCAATTATTTGCACAAAAAAAAATACAAATCACTTTATTTTCTTATATGCAATATGATTTCCACCTCCCTTCCCCCAAAAAGGAACCATAAGTATTTTACGTATGGTGAGAATTATTAAGTTTAAACCATCTTATGATAGAAATAAATTTGAAACCACCTTGTGCTGATGACATCATTTTGTTTACTTACAAATAATTCCATATCAACCTCAATATCCCTGCCGGCATAGCTTTCCACTAGACAAGAACACTAGATTCCAATCTGACACAGATTCTTTTATCACATGTCCTGGTCAAAGACTGGGGTCAGCTATTACCCTGTATGTCAGTGAACCTGGTTCCTAACATCTCTATACGAGGGTTTTGTTTGTGTGAACTGCAGCCAACCCATGACAGCTAGCTGAATTACAGGAACACATGAGATCAAGATGTGTTTACCTTTGGCACAGACCACCCACAATTCATGGGCCAAAGTGTTTATTTGTTCTTTGGAATACAAGTGGAAAGTATATTACATGGCTGGCTGTACCCAGGAGTAGAAATAACATTCTTGAGATTTACAATTAGAAAAATCTACCAAGACAACGGCGAAAGAAATTAAACAAGTCAGTCACTAAAATGATGTTTGTGTGTTGTACTTATGAGGTTACACTATAAATATTAATCACAGTTGAAATCAGAAGTATGTTGGAATGAAACTGGAGGGCCAATTTTAACTACCAGTGGGAAATTAGCAAAAGCAGATGGCATTCCTGTCCAGCAGCTCAAGTTGAAAGCCGGCAGATTTAACAACCTGTCCACATCGAACAGAAAATAACAGCTGGCTGCAGATGGTAGTAGTAGTTTGGAGTACTCATCGTTGTTAAGGAGTAACTCAGACAGCAACTTCTGCTATCTGAAATATTGAAATCAGAAGGTGTTGCCCGAGATGCACTGTTATTATCTAGGAAAAAGGAGCAAGAGGCCATTCAGCCCTTAGGAGCCTGTTCTGTCATATATTATGCAGCACGGTAGTACAGCGGTTAGCACTGCTGCTTCATACTTCTGGGTTTGATTCCCAGCTTGGGTCACAGCCTGTGTGGAGTTTGCACATCCTCCTCGTGTTTGTGTGGGTTTCCTCTGGGTGTCCCGGTTTCCTCCCACAGTCCAAAGATGTGCGGATTAAGTTGATTGACCATGCTAAGATTGACCATGCTAAAATTGCCCCTTAGTGTCCTGGGATGCTTACGTTAGAGGGATTAGTGGGTAAAATATGTAGGGAAATGGGGGTAGGGCCTGGGTGGAATTGTAGTTGGTGCAGACTCGATGCTGGAGGCGCCGGAGGGCCTCTTTCTGCACTACAGGATTCTATGATTATGATCATGGCTGATCATCCAACTCAACAGCCTGATTACCCCTGCCACCGCCTTCATATCCTTTGAGCCCCTTCACTCCAAGTGCTATAATCTAACTGCTTCTTGAAAACATCAATATTTTGACTTCAACTACTTTCTGTGGTAGCAAATTCCATGCATTCACCACTCTCTGGGTGGAGAAATTTCTCAACTCTGTCCTAAACAATCGACCCTGTATCTCTGGGTGTGATTCCTGGTTGAGAACACTCCCACCATCAGGAACACCCTTCCTGCATCTATCCTGTTAGAATTTTATATGTTTCTCTGAGATCCTCTCCTCATTCTTCTGAACTCCAGCAATTCAATCTCTCCTGATATGTCAGAGTTTCCATCCTAGGAATTAGTCTTCTGTTCACATGTTCTGAGCCCTCTCTACACTTCCTCTAGAGTAAGACTATCCTTCCTCATATGAAATGACCAAATTTGCACACAATATTCCAGATGTGGCCTCATCAAGGCCCTGTATAATTGCAGCAAGATATCTCTGCTCCTGTATTACAAAGATCAAACAACAAAACAGCACGGGAAACAGGCCCTTCGGCCCAACAAGCCCACACCGCCACCCCAATGTTCCCACCTCTACCCATGATCCCTACCTAAGTTTATAGATCTATAGATTAAAAACCAAATTTGAGACAATTTAGGGAGAATTCGTTTTGCCAATTAGCTGAAGAGCACATCTTTGGGATGTGGGAGGAAACCGGAGCACCCGGAGAAAATCCATGCAAACACAGGGAGAATGCGCAAACTCCCACAGACACAGGCCCAAATCTATGTATCTGCACAGCACAGCGATAGTCACTGAGCTGTCGTGTTGCCCATCAAATGGTCCAGGTCAAGCGTATGGTGATGACCAACACGAAGGGACATAACTTTAAATTAAGAAGTGGTAGTTATAGGACGGATGTCAGAGGCAGGTTCTTTACACAGAGGGTGGTGAGGGCATGGAATGCCTTGCCTGCAGCAATTGTGGATTCGCCTACTTTGGGGGCAATGGTCGGTGGATAGGCATATGGATGATATTGGAATAGTTTAGGTTAGAGGGTCCACTGGCAGGCGCAACATCAAGGGCCGAAGGGCCTGTGCTGCGCTGTAATGTTCTATGTACACTAACGACGTGAAGCACTAGGATACTCTCGAAAAAAAATCCAAGAGCAGCCCTCTCACGACCCATCACGTGTATGCCCCTTGTTAGACAACAAGGTGGACCAAAGCACCTCTAGGATAAAAACAAGTACATCAATATCATCATCTATTTACACACTTCCCAGGGACTCCCAAGGCTCATGATCCCTATTTTAAATCAGTTTTCTATACCCCTCCATTCCCATTCTGTTCATGTACCCATTTAAGTATTTCTTAAATAACTCCAGAGTGCCTGCCCCCACCACTTTGTGTCAGCGCATTCTATACCCCCACCACCCTCTGTGTGAAGAAACTTCCTCTAGCATCCAAATTATACCTTACCCCCCTCATCCTAAGCCCGTGACCCTGCGTGCTATTTGAGTCCATCCTAGGAGAAAGCTTAACCCTGTTTACTCTATCTATATCCCTCATAATCTTGTATTCCATCATTCCTCCAGATATTGTGATTAAACCATTATATCACTGATATATTCAGAATTCAATCAGATGAGAGGCATGAAGTTATGGTACTTACCCACTAGATACCCTCCAAATATGTCAATAAGTGTTAGGATTTGTCCATTCATTTTTTTTTAAAAACAGCACAGTAAGTTTTAATTACTGTTAATACTGACTTTGAAAATTAATTTAGGAGTATGGAGTCTCATTTCTTCAGATTTTCATTGTTGGATATTTTTAAAATGAAAATTTTGGGCAGGATCTTCCAGCCATTCTTGCCCACTGGTGGAATCATTCAGTCCAACCGAAGGCAAATTTCCACTGCTGTGGAGATGCCTGCGTTGGACTGGATAAGCATAGTAAGAATTCTCACAACACCAAGCTAAAGTCCAACAGGTTTATTTGGCAGCAAACACCACTAGCTTTTGGAGCGCTGCTCCTTCGTCAGGTGAATGGGGAGTTCCACTGTGACAGCGGTAAGACTAGAAGATTCCATCACTAGGCACTGGTTGGCTGTCTCGTGGGGGTGGGTGGAAAATCATGCTAATTTTTCACTTTTACTGTTATCTTTTGCTTAAACTCATCCCTCCTATTTCTGCACACAATTTGACACTGAATTAATTATCTAACTTGTGCTTCCTGGTTTAGACTCTGTGGCAGAATCATAGAATCCTATTGTGCAGAAGGAGGCCATTCGGCCCATCGAGTCTGCACCAACCACTATTTCACCCAGACCCTAACCCCTATAACCCCACGTATTTATCTAGCTAGTCCCTCTGACATTAAGGGGAAATTTAGCATGGCTAATCCACCTAACCTGTAAATCTGTGGACTATGGGAGGGAACTGGAGCATCCAAAAGAAACCCATGCAGACATGGGAAGAATGTGCAAAATCCACATAGACAACGACCCAAGCCAGAAGCAAACCCAGGTCCCTGGCATTGTGAAGCAGCAGTGCTACCCACTGTGCCACTGGTAAGGAGATGCATAGTTGTTTGCAACATTCAGATACGTCCAGATTGCCTATAATGGAAGACTCTCTAATAGCCACAGTGATCACTGCAAAAGCCCACAGAAATGTTAATTTAATGAACAGCACCATCATTTGCTCACTGTTGGTTGAAAAGTCCTGACCATTAACTCATGGGCAGACAAAACCATTAAACTGATGATATTATCAGCTGACAACTGTGTCTGATTTTAAGCAAATCAAGGCTACCTTAAGAGTTATCTACTTGTGCACCTTTCATCTTCACACAAATCTTTAAGCTCAGCTGGATTTGTACAAAGTAGCTGATAGAGTGCAAATATTCACATTCATTCAAACACCAAAATACCTGTCTGAAAAGTAGTTCCTGCTGTTGCTCTGCCTGTCTCTTTCTCTGCTCCAGCTCATGCTGCTCTCGCTGCTCTTCCTCCTCTTCATCACTTTCGATTGGTTCTTGTTTGACTTGTACCACCTTGTTCATGGCTGTAGACTCATTTGGGTTGACACCTCTGTCCGAGTATGGTTCCTCTGGCATGGCCTGATGTTCTCTGAGCTCCTCTTCTGTTTCTTCAGGGTGACTTTCATGCTGCCTGGGCTGCTCACTGGGCTTTGGCATCAGCTGTTTGAATAATAGCAGGGAAAAGAGTTGTTAAATAATATAAAGACCAATTTAATGCAACTGTATACTGTTTCAGAGCAGGCATCTAAGAAGTATCAGGTTCAGATTGCTATATTTTCACAATATGAAGAAATTCTGTCAAACTATTTCACAATCAACTTGCAATGGAGTCTTCACAATTATTAAGCCTTTCATTACAAAGGTCACATCACACTAACCCACGACACTGTCAAACCAATGCTAGCATTACATTAAGCTAAAACATAACAGCTATTAATCTACACATCTCAAAGGTGGAACAATAGCACAGTAGTTAGCACTGCTGCCTCATAGCATCAAGGACCCAGGTTCGATTTCCAGCGTGCGCCACTGTCTGTGTGGAGTCTACACATTTAACCCAAGCCTCCGTGAGTTCCTTCCGGGTGCTTCAGTTTCCTCCTACAGTCTGTGAGACATGCCGGTTAGGTACACTGATCCAAACTGGCGCCAGAGTGTGGTGACTAGGGGAGTTTCACAGTAACTTAATTGCAGTATTAACTTAAGCCTTACTTGTCACTAAAAAATAAACATCAAGTTCAGTGCTCTGATAGTTCAGATGATTTCTAAACCACTAAAACTTTGATCTTTGGCTTAGGAATCACTTGCATTAATAAATTAAGTTACTGCACTAGATTCACATTTTCTCTGCATTATTAAAATAGAAACATTGAAAAACTACAGCACAAATAGGCCCTTTGGCCCACAAATTGCACCCAACATATCCCATCGACTAGGCATACCCCTATAACCCTCTATCTTACTAAGTTCCATGTACTTATCCAAAAGTCTCTTAAAAGACTCCTCCACCACTGCCAGCAGCCGATTCCACACATCCACCACCCTGAGTGAAAAACTTATCCCTGATATCTCACTGTTTTCCAGAACAGAGTGTCTGGAAGCGCTGGTGGCTGTGGCGAGTGAAAGAATTTTCTAATTGCATTTTTCTTCTCTCTCTATTTCCGGTTCGCAGGTTTTTTGTTTGTTTTTTGCTGCCACAGTTAGGTGCAGGGGTAGCTACGAAGGGAGTGTGGAAGTATAAAAAGAAGGCCGTGGTAGACAACTGGCAGCATCATGAGCAGGAAGCAGAGTAAAAGCTTTAAGGACTTTGGCTTGCTGGGTTTAGGCAAATGGTTCTGTATTTTTCCATTTCTGTGTTCATAACTCCAAAGGTGTTCAGGAAAACGGTTGGGTGTATGGGAAGACGCTTCAACTGCGTACGGTGTCATATGTGGGAGTTCCTGGAGACAACACGTCTCCCGAAAGTCCACATATGCGTTAAGTGTTTGGAGCTGCAGTGTCTGAGGGCCTGTGTTAAGCAATTAGAGCAGCATTTGGAAGATGTATTTTTAGTTAGGGAAAACGAGGCAATAATGGATGGAAAGCATAGTAAGGTGGAGATCCCAGAGCCGGAGGGAGGAGAGAAGAGGAGGAATCCAGACCCTAACAGGTGGGTTATGGTAAGGAAGGGGAAAAAGAAGAGGGGTTATAGTCCAAATTTTTCCCCAGTGGTAGCCCCCCAAAATATCGAGGGCAGCACAACAACTGGGGTAAAAAAGGTAAGGCAGGAGGGCCAGAGTACCTCAGAGGGAAGGAAGGAGACTAGAAGGGAGATAGTGGTGGGTATGGGAGGGTTAAGGGAATAGACAGGTGGTTCTGTGGTCAAAGGCGGGATTCCAGGATGGTAGTTTGCCTTCCTGCAGCAGGGATGCAAGATGTTTCTGAGAGGGTAGAGGGAATTTTGAAGGGCAAGGGGATCCAGACCGATGTAATTATACATATAGGAGAGAAGGACGTAGGAAGGAAAAGCAGGGACGATATACGAAGGCAGTTCAGGGAGTTGGGAGTTAGGCTGAAGAGCAAGGCCTCCAGGGTGGCAATCTCAGGGCTGCTACCAGGGCCGCTACCAGGGCCAAATAACAGCAGGTACAGGAAAAATGGGATCCTACAGCTAAATGCATGGCTGAAGGATTGGTGTATGGCAGAATGTTTTATGTTTGTAGATAATTGGGAATTATTTGTGAAAGAAGGGCATCTGTATAGAAGGGACGGGGAACATTTAAATGGGAAGGGCACGAATATCTTAGCTGGGAGGTTAGCTGGAGTGTTTTGGCAGGATTTAAACTAATACAGAGTGGGGGAGGGGATGCAACCGATAGCTCAGAAGGTAGCAGGATTGGGAGCGAGATGGGTGATAGAGTAAGTTTGGACGAGAGGAAATTCACCAGGGAGGAGGAGGTTCCGAGTGGGCTTGGAGGTCTGGAGTGCATCTGTTTAACGTGAGGAGCATAACAGGAAAAACGGATGAACTTAGGGCATTAATGTTCGCAAAGAACTTAGATGTGGTTGCAGTGACAGAGACATGGTTAAAGGAAGGGAAGCACTGGCAGCTGAATATTCCTGGATATAAGTGTTTCAGGTGTGACAGAGGAGGGGTCGAGAAGAAATGGGGGAGTGGCGTTGTTGGTTAGGGAGCACATCGCAGCGATGCAGAGGGAGGACAATATAGAGGAATTAGGAATTGAGTCGCTGTGGTTGGAATTGAGGAATAGGAAAAGGGCAATTACTATACTATTATAGGCCACCCAACAGCCCTTGGGCAGTGGAAGAAAGCGTATGTAAAGACATTCTGGATAGATGCAGAAAGGGTTGTTATCGTGGGAGATTTTAATCTCCCTGGGGAGGACTGGAAGGTACCTACAGCTGGGGGTTGAGGCGGGGAGGAATTTGTAAAATGTGTACTGGAAGGATCATTGGAGCAGTATGTAGCTAGGCTGACTAACAGCGGGCTATACTGGATTTAATTCTGGGTAATGAGCCAGGTCAGGTGGTTGAAGTTGCAGTAGGGGAACATGTGGCTAACAATGACCATAATTCTGTCTACTTTAGGATATACATGGAAAAAGACGCTTGTTGCCCTAAGGGGAGGGTGCTAAATTGGGCGAAGGCTAACTACACTCAGATTAGGCAGGAACTTATGGAAACCGATTGGGAAAGGTTGATTGATTGGAAGTCCACGGCATGTGCGATTCTTTCAAGGGAAAACTGAAAAGGTTACAGGAAAGATACGTGCCAGCTAAGAGGAGGGATGGGAAAAGCAGGATTAGAGAGCCGTGGATTACTAGGGATATTGAGGACTTGGTTAGGAAGAAAAGAGAGGCATATGTTGAGTCTAAGCAACTGGGAATGGGGAGATCATTGGAGGAATACAGAGAGAGTAGGAGGGAGCTCAAACAGGGAATTAAAAGGGCAAAAAGGGGGTATGAGATGGTTTTGGCGGACAGGATTAAGGAAAATCCAAAGGCTTTTTGCTCCTACGTTAGGAATAAAAGGGCAGGATTAGAGGAAAAATCAGTCCTCTTAGGGACAGAGGAGAAGATCTGTGCTTAGAGTCCGAGGGAATGAGGGAGATCCTGAATGAATACTTTGCGTCAGTATTGAGGAGCTTGTTAACCGGTATTGTCTTGGACAGAGCTGTAGATCAGTTGAGGGAAATATCCATTACGAGGGGGGAAGTGTTAGAGCTTCTAGGTAACATTAAAACTGATAAATCTGGGCCTGATGACATTTATCCCAAGCTGCTTAGGGATGCAGGAGGTGAAATTGCTGGGCCTCTGACGCAAATCTTTGTCCCTTCTTTGGACACAGGTGAGGTTCCAGAGGACTGGAGAATAGTGAATGTTGTACTGTTATTCAAAAACGGTAGTAGGGATAACCCTGGAAATTATAGGCCAGTGAGTTTGATGTCAGTAGAAGGAAGCTGTTGGAGGGGATTCTTAGAGATAGGATGTATAGGCACTTAGAGCTTTGCGATCTGATTAGGGATACGTAGCATGGCTTTGTTAAGGGGAGGTTGTGCTCTCCCCTTTTTTGAGGAGGTGACCAAAACAGTCGACGAAGGATGAGCCGTTGATGGTATCCATATGGATTTCAGTAAGGCGTCTGACAAAGTCCCTCATGGGAGGTTAGTTGAAAAGGTCAAGGCTAACGGAATACAAGGACAGGTATCTAGATGAATAAGTAACTGGTTTGGTAATAGGAGACAGTTGTAGTGGAAGGATGCTTTTTTTAGCTGGAGGTCGGTCACTAGTGATGTGCTGCAGGGCTCTGTACTGGGACCCCTTTATATTATATATAAATGATTTGGAAGAGGGAGTAAGTGGAGTGATCAGCAAGTTTGCAGATGACACAAAGATGGCTGGACTTGCAGATAGTGAGGAGCAGTGTCGGGCGATACAGCAGGACATAGATAGGCTAGTAGATTGGGCAGATCGATGGCAGATGGAATTTAATTCTGATAAATGCAAGGAGATACCTTTCGGGAGAAAGAATGTAGGGGGAGCTATATGATAAAGGGTAGGAAGAGGTATAGAGTACAAGAGCTGGCATTTAATGTTGCAGTTGTATAGAACGTTAGTTAGACCTCATTTGGAATATTGTGTCCAGTTCTGGTTGTCTGACTACCAGAAGTACGTGGAGACTCTGGAGAGAGTGCAGAGGAGGTTTACCAGGATACTGCCTGATATGGAAGGACTGGGTTACTAGGAAAGGTTAGGCAAATTGGGGCTGTTTTCTTTAGAAAGATAGAGACTGAGAGGAGATCTAATAGAGATGTACAAGATTATGAAGGGTATAGATAGAGTAAACAGTGATTAGCTTTTTCGTAGGATGGACTCAAATAGCACGAGGAGCCACGGGCTTATGGTGAGGGGGCAAGGTATAATTTGGATGTTAGAGGGAGGTTTTTCCACACAGAGGGTTATGGGGGTATGGAACGTACTGCCAAGTAAAGTGGTGGAGGCAGTCATGCTGGAGTTATTTAAGAGACACTTAGATAGACACATGAGCGGAATAGGAATGGAGGAATATAGTAGAATGATTTAAATAGGAATCATGAGCCTTGGGATGTCCCTGGGAATTGTATAAGTTGTGCATGTTACTGACATATTTCTCTTTTATCCTACAGGTACTTCGGTCCACTTTGTTGTCCAATAAGGGGCAGATACACGATGGGTCATGAGAGGGCTCCCCTTGGATTCTGGGAGTAGTCTATTGCTTCACGTCATAAGTGTACGCTTAAACTGGACCAGTTGATGGGCAACACAACAGCTCAGTGACTATCACTGTTGCTGTGCAGATACAGAGATTTGAGCCGGTATCTGTGGGAGTTTGCGCATTCTCCCTGTGCTTGCATGGGTTTTCTCCAGGTGCTCTGGTTTCCTCCCACACCCCAAAGATGTGTTCTTAGGCTGATTGGCAAAACAAATTGTCCCTAAATTGTCTCCCCAATTTGGTTTCAACGCAGATTTCTATAAACATAGACAAGGGTCATGGGTGGAAGTGGGAACGTTAAAATGGCAGCGCGGGCTAATTGGACCGAAGGGCCTGTTTCCTGGACTGTGTTGTTCTTTGTTCTTTGATATCTCTTCTGTACCTAACCCGCAGCATCCTAAACCTGCACCCTCTTGTGGCAACCATTTCAGCCCTGGGAAAAAGCCTCTCAGAATCCACTCGATCAATATCTCTCATCATCTTATACATCTCTATCAGGCAGGTCACTCCTCATCCTTCATCTCTCCAAGAAGAAAAGACCGAACTCTCTCAACTTATCCTCATAAGACATGCCACCTAATCCAGGCAACATCCTTGTAAATCTCCTCTGCACCCTTTCTATGGCTTCCACATCCTTTCTACAATGAAACGACCAGAACTAAGCACAGTACTCCAAGTGGGCTCTGACTAGGGTCTTAGACAGCTGCAACATTATCTCCTCGCTCCTAAACTCAATTCCTCAATTGATGAATACTAGTACACCATATGCCTTCTTAACCACAGCCTCTACCTGCGAAGCTGCTTTGAGAGTGTCCTACGAACCCGGACCTCACGATCTTTCTAATCTTCCATACTGCCAAGAATCTTACCCTTAGTATTAAAATTAGTCATCCTATTTGACCTGCCAAAATGAATCACCACACACTTATCTGGGTTGAAGTCCATCTGCCACTTCTTCACCCAGTCTTGCATCCTATCAATGTCTCGCTGCAACTTCTGAATTATTAAGTTATTTTAATTTTCTTTTTACAGCCAATACAACAGCAGCCGAACTAAAAGACCAATGAAGTTGTTCTATTTTGCAAACATCCTACAACGCTCTGTTTTTAATATGCTGAGTGATAAATTTTTAATTTGCAAGTTCAGGAAAGAATTGGCATTTGCTGTGCATTGTTTGACTTACCTGTCTACGTTAAACTGACACTCTAATATTGCCGTTTTTGCATTCCAAACAATTTCAGTAATTTGCAAGTAGACTGCCATCTAAAAGTCTGTACGTAATTCAGCTAAGCTGTGAGAATAAACAGACATGTACCACAGCTAGATCAATAAAATGTCTTGTTTCTGCAACTTGGCACTCATGGAAAGCACAGTAAGAAGTCTGACAATACCAGGTTTAAGTCCAACCGATTTATTTGATAATAACTCACAAGCTTTGAGGTGTTTTAACCTTTTCGTCAGGTGAATGAGGTGGTCTGGTCTCAGACAACACATATAACAGCACAGACAGTTTACAGATTACTGATTAGAATGCGTACCTTTATACCTAACCTGCTATTCAAGTCTTAAAGTGGCTAACAACGTGAGTGGAAGGAGCACTGGGCACAGGTTAAAGAGATGTGTATTATCTCCAGACAGTACAGCAAGTGAGATTTTGCAAACCCAGGCAAGTCATGGAGGTTACAGATAGTGTGACATGAATCCAAGATCCCTGTTGAGACCATTATCATGTGCGCGGAACTTGGCTATCAGTCTCTGCTCAGCGACTCTGCACTGTTGTGTGTCATGAAGACCACCTTGGAGAATGCTCACCTGAAGATCGGAGGCCGAATGCTTCGCCAACAGGAAGGGAATAGTTTTACCTGGTTATTGTCGAGCGATATTCATTCATCTGCTGTTGTAGTGTCTGCATGGTTTGCCCAATGTACCATGCTTCGGGACATCCTTTCTTGCAATGTATTAGGCAGACAATGTTGGCTGAGTTGCAAGAGTATGTATCGTGTACCTGGTGGGTAGTATTCTCATTTGTAATGATGTCACCCACGTCAATGATCCGTCACGTCTTGCAGAGGTTGCTGTGGCAGAGTTGTGTGGTATTGTGATCACTGTTCTCCTGAAGGCTGGGTAGTTTGCTGTGAACAATGGTCTATTTGAGGTTGCGCAATTGTCTGAAGACAAGAAGTGGGGGTGTGGGGATGGCCCTGGCGAGATGTTCGTCTTCATCAATGATACGTTGAAGACTCCGGAGAAGATGTTGTAGCTTCTCCACTCCGGGGAAGTACTAAACGACGAAGGGTACTCTGTCCACCATATCAGACTTCTTACTGTGTTTACCCAAGTCCAACGCCGGCATCTCTACATCATGACTCATGTAAAGGCCATGCATCGTTCCACAGTGAACATACCCAATCTAATAAAATCCGATAAAATTATTTAGTCCTTACCCACATTTTTAAATTTCGGTATAAATCTAACTGATCAACAATACTGAAATGTGTCAGTTGTGACTAAGAGGTATGCCAACTCTTTGCAAGTCAAGTACCAGTAGCAATCTGAGTTACTGCAACTAAATCTCTCTGAACAGCTGTGGGTCCAAGTCTGTCTCCAGAGGCTTGAGTCTAAGCTGATGTGCCAGTGCAGTTCTGAGGGAGTGCTGCACTGTTGGCGGGGCCATCTCTCACACTACAAATCTTAAATATTGTAAAGATATCAAATGCATTTAATAGCAAGAATTAAAATCTGAATAGTCTGAAAGTGCTCATATTTGCTACCTTACAGTTAGATTCTCCTTATCACGGTGTTATACTCATGCCCTCAAGCGAAGTACTATATCAATGGGGTATTTATTCCTCAACCAATATCACAAACAGATCACCTATCTGGTCATTATCACATTACTCGTCAGTGTAAACTGGCTTCCATGGTTCTTTCATTACAACATTGACTATACTGCACAAGTAATTAACTGATGGTTAAGTATTTGGAACATTCTATGATTACGAAAGGTGCTACATAAATGAAAAGTTTTTTTTAACTTGATGAAAGAGATAAGAATTGAGGTAAAACAGATCTTCTAAAAGTATAAAAATGCTAAATATGTCAGATAAGTAGACACCAAAAAAAATGCAAGTTAAATGAGCATCCACCAAATGAATGAAAATGACAAATAAATTAGGAATAAATCAAGATAAACAAAATCTACAAAGAAATAGAATGGAAAGAAATCTCGAGGTCAGTTTCACTGCTAGACCAACATAGCCATATAGTGCTTCATGTGACAGAGAGGGAGGACACCGAAATTCTGTTTCAAGTAGGCAAGAACCCCAACATAGAGTCCATAGACAGAGAGAGGATCAGCTCTCCTGACCAGTGTGGGGACCAGTCCTCAGAAAGCTCAGGCTTTCACAGCAGATCGTTGCAGAAATCTGAAACAAGACCTCCTTCTCAGTGGATCAGATGAGCATGTGTTGCCATTGACCACCAAGGTGCCTGTCACTATGGAGCCAACCTGATCATAGGACTCTTCCCAAACTTGCGCATCTTCTTTTCCTGCAGAGAGAGAGGGTGCCAGTGTTGAACTGGGATGGGCACACTAAGAAGTCTCACAACACAGGACTTTAACCTAGTGTTGTGAGACTGCTTAATGTAAAGAAAAGAAACAGAGGGTTCTGAATATTAGTTATGGCATTTATGAATAACAGGACAGATAATACTTGCATGATGTTGATGCAAGCTGGAAACAGGATTAAGCTGAGGCTGAGGGATGCCAGGTGAGAGAGGAATGTAAGATGTGCTGTGAAGGAGAATGCTTGGAAAGTTAGTATGGAACTTGACTCCTGAAATCCCTGTGCCTCTCCTTTTCCTCAGCCTCTGGAATTCTCTTGGAGCACCAGTTGCTTAATGGAAGGACTTAACACACCTGCTGCTGACTTGCTTCTAGCCATGCCTGCTTGCTTGGCAAGACTACTTTCTTCCTCCTGTCATGATGGAAAGAACATGCAATCCCCCTGCCGTCCATAATTGGCTGAGGAATCTGGAGGTAGAATGCTAATCCTGGAGGTTTAACCAGGTTCCCGAGTTGCTGATGGTCCTGGTGTTTTGGCAGGGAAGTGGCACTATTAGTTACAGTAATGAAATGAGAAAAATGATGGAGCCCTTTAATTATCATAATGTTAACTCTAATTCACAGGAATAATTAACACATGAAGTAAACACTAAATTTTGCAAATTCAGTGTGCCCTACGTCCTTCTGTTCTCTCTCCCATTTCTTTCTTTCTATACATAATTGTTTCCTATTTGACCCAACCTTTTAACAACTTTAACACTTGCCTCCTTCTTGTCCTGTTTACAACTTTCATTTTAGAAAGAAAATTAAATCACAATTTATTTAGCTTCTATTTTCACTCAACCAATCAGAAGTTTTACATTTCATAGAGTCCCCACATTGCAGGAGGCAGCCATTCAGCCCATCAAATCTGCACCGACCACAATCCCACCCAGGCTTTATCCCCGTAAACCAAAATATTTACGCTGCTAATCTCCCTAACACTAGGATCAATTTTGCATGGCCAATCAACCTAACCTGCACATCTTTGGACTGTGGAAGGAAACCAGAGAATCCAGAGGAAACACATGCACACATGGGGAGAATGTGCAAACTCCATACAAATAGTAACCGAAATCGAACCTGGGTCCCTGGCACTGTGAGGCAGCAATGCTAACCACTGTGCCACCAGCATAACAAAGTGCAAAAACACATCAAATAAGAATGTTCTATTTTATTTTAGAGTCTGAGTATTCAAGCGTGACTAAACTCATTCACAATGCTGTAAGAATTAAAAATAAATTGTCCATTCTACTGCCATTCATTACTTAACTATTCGAGTTCCCTGGCTTTTATAATCACACTAAATGACCTTTGTTCTTTGCCCTTGGACTTGCATTGCAATTGGCAGAAATCCAGTGGAGAAGAGCTGAGGTCAGCTCTGCAAGTTCACAAAGCACACAATCCTGAAACTGCACTCTGCTCAGCACCGAAATAGCTTCACAATGGACAGCACTCAAAGAGAAACAAAAACTAGGTGTAACAGCAGCTTTTAACTGGAAAACCTTGGCACCTACAATTATAACCATTTTGCAATGACTTGTTAAAAAGATTATTCATTAAGGGGGAGGGTTAATTTTAATCTCTTTGAGCAGATGTGTGTCATTACATTACTTATTATTTGCTTTCCTAATAAATATTTAGCAAAAAGTTCAACTTCTTGGCCTGGCAATGCACACTGCTCAAACAAAATACATTTCCATTACATGTCCGTTTGTTTTTTGGCTAATTTTCTCAGCCCAAGATTTGTATCTTATCTGAACACTCTTGACAACTCAATTTCCGCTAATAACGTATTGTGTATTGTTCAACCTTGGTATTCGGAATAAAGACATGAACATTCGAGCAATGTCTTCTGTGAAGGCTGGCACGCCTGTGAGCAATCAGGTTCAGGAAATTAAACTCTATTATTTACGGGAAAAGATACTGAGAAGTCATAAGAACATAATGCATCTTCTTCAGTCTCCACAATCTGCACTCAATGCAGAACTACAACACAACCACAAGAGAGCTCAATATACCACAGAATTCCTACAGAGCATTTATCTTTTCCAATCTTCGAATATACAGTGTGGGGAGAGGTATACAACTGCCACCCTAATATATCTGACCCTTCACAATCTAGAATAAAAAACATTCCTCCTTCCACTTCCTGTCTTCAAGTTCAAATACCAGTATCATGATCTGAAGTAGAGGATAGCAGCAAAAAGTATTACCCATGAGAGTTGTGCAAAGGTTTAAAGCTATTGCAAATTCTGTATCATAAGACATTGAAACAGAAATAGGCATTCAGCTCATTAAGTCCTCTTTGCCATTTACTGAGAATCATGGTGGATCTGATGTGATCATCAAGTCCATTTTTCCATCTTTATCCACATTATGCTCAATTCCCTTACTGATTAAAAATCTATTTCAGCCTTGAACACACTTAACGACCCAGCCTCTAAAGCTCTGAGTTGTGTAATTTCACTACCCTCAGAGAGGAAATTCCGATGACCTCTTACTCTGAAATTATGATGTGAAGTTGCTGGCATTGGACTGGGATGAGCACAGTAAGAAGTCTCACAACACCAGGTTAAAGTCCTATAGGTTTATTTGGTAGCACGAGCTTTTGGAGCACTGCTCCTTCACCTGATGAAGGAATAGTACTCCGAAAGCTCGTGCTCTGAAATTATGCCCTCTGGTCCTAGACTCTCCCACAAGAGGTAACATCCTCTTAGCACCAAGTGAAATATTATGCACAATAATATTTTAATGAAATACAATAATGTAAAATTAAATACAGTAGGCATAAATTCAAATTGAGAAACAAAGCAAATATATTTCTTTGAATGGCCACAGTTAGATTCATACCAAGATTAAAATTCCAAATATAACTTCTACCCATTTTGATTTCAAAAAATTGAGTTATTTAGTCATTGCCTTCAATCTCTGCCACAAACATTGCTCCCAATCCTCTTACTCCCTGTTGCTACCAAACACCTGATCTGAATCTTAGTCATGATGTGGAAATGCTGGTGTTGGACTGGGATAAGCACAGTAAGAGGTTTCAACATCAGGTTAGAGTCCAACAGGTTTATTCGACACCACTAGCCGAAAGCTTGTGCTGCCAAATTAACATGTTGGACTTTAACCTGGTGTTGTCAAACTTCTTACTGTGCTGAACCTTAGTGCCATATTCAACTCAGAATAAGCAACTAACTAAATATCTGTATAATCATTAAGACCATCTATCTTTTCATCCATAAAATCACCCAGTTCTATCCCTGTCTTAGCTCATCCATTACTTAAACTTTCATCATGCCTTCATTATCTCAAGACATGGCTATTCTAATGTAATGCTTGCTGGCCTTCCACCTTTTACTCTCTGTAAACTTGGGGTCATCCAAAACTCTGCTGTCCTGTCTCCTAACTCAGCATCATATTTGATCTGAAGATGAGTTTCGGACCATATATCCATTCCATCACGACGTAAAATCTATCTTTTTGACCAAGCTTCTGATTTAATACCTCCTTATGAGGCTCAGTGTCAAGTCTTGTTTGATAGAGCGCTTGCAAGGTTCTTTAGGATACTTTATGATGTTAAAGATGCTTTACAAATGCAATTTGCTGTTGCTGAGGGAAGTAGGTTGGATGGAAGTTTCAGACAGCAAGACTGAGATACCACTAATAACCATAAGGAACCAGGAGTTACTGGATCACAGGGACACAAATGGGAATATCAGGGGGAGTCTACAATAGCTTCTGAACTGCTTAACCACTCCCTTTGATCTTGTCCTTGCGGGAAAAAACTTACTCTCACTCAGGTCATTTCTCCGGTATAGGACCTGTCTTTGATCTTTGAAGTCAAGAGGATTTTTGGTCTACTTAGTGCATAACTCGCTTCACCATTTGCTGCTAGATTTGGCAGACACATTAATCTTGGTTGTGCATTACTCTCCTCTGCCAAAACCATTTAGGATCTACCAAGATTACTCCCATTATTTCTTTCTTCCACCATCATGACTCCTTATACCCTTCTCCCCTGTCAACCCCCTACATGCACCACGAACAGCAAGTGCAGAGTGCTCAGGGACTAAAGGGTGGTCATGCCTTACGAATCTGGTAGAATTTTTTGAGGAGGTGACGAAAACGGATGCCAAAGGGCGAGCTGTTGACATCATCTATATGGATTTCAGTAAGGCATTTCACAAAGTCCCTCATGGGAGGTTAGTTGAAAAGGTCAAGGCTAATGGGATAGAAGGACAGGTAACTAGATGGATAAGTAACTCTCTGTCTCTTATTACCAAGCCAGTTAAAGTGGAAGGGTGTTTTTCTAGCTGGAGGTCGGTCACTATTACAAATAGGAAGAAGTCCCAGTACTGAGCCCTGCAGCACACAGAGTGTGCTGCAGGGCTCGGTACTGGGACCTCTTCTATTTGTAATATACATAAATGACTTGGAAGAGGGAGGAAGTGGAGTGATCAACAAGTTTGCAGACGATACAAAGATGGCTGGACTTGCGGATAGTGACGAGCATAGTCAGGTGATACAGCAGGACATGTATTTTTTATCCTACAGGTACTTTGGTCTGCCTCGTTGTCTAACAAGGGGCATATACATGATGGGTCGTGAGAGGGCTGCTCTTGGATTTTGAGAGTATCCTAGTGCTTCACGTCATTAGTGTATGCTTGACCTGATGGGCAATATGACAGCTCAGTGACTATCACTGTGCTGTGCAGATACATGGATTTGGGCCTGTGGGAGTTTGCCCATTCTCCCTGTTCTTGCGTGGGTTTTCTCCCACATCCCAAAGATGTGCTCTTAGACTGACTGGCAGAATAAATTCTCCCTAAATTGTCTCAAGTTTGGTTTCAATGCATAGATCTATAAACACAGACAGGGATCATGGGTAGAAGTGGGAACATCGAGATGGCACCATCGAGGTGGCACCTGTGCTGTTTGTTCTTTATTCTTTATACAGTCAGTGGGATCCATCCATCTGTTCGACTGCTTCTGTTTGATTCCAACCTTCCCTTGCCAATCAAGTCAAGTGTCTCAAGGCTGCTCCTATGCCCTTTTCTAGTTTCTCTATCTTCCTCCTCACATTCTCTCCGAGTTCATTCTGTCCACAAGATACATACACCTCTTGTACTCCCATACAGTTGTACATCCCTGATTTTCTTTATCACACTGGTGGCAATTCCTTTCCCTTCTTGGATCTCAATCATAGGTTTCCTTCAAACACTCTCTGCCTTTATTCTTTTATGATTCACCTTAAAAGCTACACTTTTAACCAAGCTTTTGTCACCATTCCTAATACTTCCAACTTTAGCTAACTATCAATATCTGTCGGATTTCACATCTGCCTTGGGATTCTTTTTTCAAATTAACAGTATTACATAATTGCAATTTGCAGATGAGCATTTCAAACCCCCTGTGTTAAGGGACTGATATAATTTCTGTGGAATGAGATAGGAGTAGCAATGGTGAAATGAGAAATATGTCCTCTGGTGATTATAAGGTGTTAATCATACCACATCTGCAAACAAAGCAGGTTGTATTAATGAGCTCAAGATACAATATGATGCATTTCTAGTCAGACACAGGATTGATGGATATGGTTTACTTAACCAACCTCCCAGATTCAACAACATGAGTAAAAAGTGCTTTTTTCCCCTCTATGTTGGCAAGTCATTGAAGTAATATGACTTATTATTACTATGCCCACAAAACACGATTTGAAAAGTTAACTGCAACTGACTTACAGCAAAACCAAACATGCCATAAAATATGCATGTTCTAAATCCAACAACTGCTAAAATCACAGCAACATGTAGTTTAACTTATAAATAAAAACTACTGTAACATCATGGATGATCAGATTTATCTCATATACCATCTATTTCATGGTATAGCTGCTTATCACATGATATTGTATACATTGAAACATTCTAAACTCACTGAAAAATGCAGTTAGGAATCAAAATAAGGATTCATTCAGTAACGGAAGTACTCTTGCAGATGCAAGGAAAATAAAACTGATTACATTCTCCACAGTAATACAATCTAAGATTTTAGAATGGCAAAACAACTATAGGATAAAAAAATTAGTAGCAGAGAATCAATTTCCCATTTCCAAGAATGCATGGTGGCACAGTGGTTAATATTACTGCCTCACAGCTCCAGAAAATCAGGTTTGATTCCCTGCTTGGGTCACCCTATGAAGTCTGCATGTTCTCTCCATGTCTGTGAGGACTTCCTCTGGGTGCTCTTGTTTCCTCCCACAGTCTAAAGACGTGCATTGGATCATGCTAAATTCCCCCTTAGTGTACTCAAACAGGTGCTGGAGTGTGGCGACAGATTTTCACAGTAATTGCATTGTTGGGGCTCAGACTGGCAAAAATCCTGAGTTTGAATCATTGATAAACTCACTACTTTTATATTTCTGCATAAAGTTAAAGGTTTTAAAAAAAAATTCTCAATTCCAGGACACAATCTGACATTTGGAGGAGGGTAATAGGGATTATCCTTTGCCTCTCTTTCCAAACCTCCCCCCCACCAAATGTGACAGGAAAATATACTATATATATCCAATTACTACCTGTCTTTTTAAGAGCCACAAATACTATGCTAGTTAATGTAATAATGTTAGAAAAGATTAAAATTTGGAAAAAGTAAATTAATTTTAAAGGTACATCGGGATCTTGCTACTAACAAAAGTGACAGTGTTATACAATACCAATTATAAACTGTTACAACTGATGCATGCAAGGACTACAAAGTTGCCTTGACGACTATGGTAACAAACCACATGAACACTCTCAATTGATGTGGTCAACAGTAGGCATACGCAGAATATAGTGGCAGTTCTCCAAAAGTACAGCATTGACGTCAGAAGGTTCTGCAATCCTCTCATCTTGGCTCTAATCTATAAACAATGAACAAGCTTTGGACATCCATGCAACGTAGCTAATGTCGTGCTTGCAAAACACAATCCTGACTTTAAATATATCCAATGACATCTGGAAGAAGAAATTCATAATGTGCAGACTCCCACAGGCAGCGACCCAAGCTGGAATCGTAAGAACATAAAAAATAGCAGGAGTAGGCCATCTAGCCCCTCAAGCCTGCCCCCACCATTCAACAAGGTCACGGCTGATCTGAAGTGAATCAGTTCCATTTTCCTGCTTTGTCCCCACAACCCTTAATTCCCTTGTCTATCAGAAATCTATCTACCTGTGACTTAAATATATTTAACGAGGTAGCCTCTACCACTTCAATGGGTAGAGAATTCCAGAGATTCACCACCCTTTGAGTGAACAAGTTCCTCCGATTCCGTTCTAAACTGCCACTGCCCTCCACTTATCTTGAGGCTGTGCCCTCTAGTTCTGCTCTTCTTTCTAAGCGGGAAGAATCTCTCTACCTCTACCCTATCTAGGCCTTTCATTATCTTGTAAGTCTCTATAAGATCCCCCCTCAGCCTTCTAAACTCTAACGAGTACAGAGCCAGTCTACTTAATCTCTCTTCATAAGCTAACTCCCTCATCTCCGGTATCAGCCTGGTGAACCTTCTCTGTACTCCTTCTAAGGCCAATATATCCTTTCGCAAATATGGGACCCAAAACCATACAGTACTCCAGTTGCAACCTCACCAGTACCCTGTACAGCTGCAGCAAAACCTCCCTGCTTTTATATTCTATCCGCCTTGCTTTAAAGGCCAACCTTCCATTCACCTTCTTGATCACCTGCTGCACCTGCAGACTGGATTTTTGTGATTCATGCACAAGGACCCCCAGGTCCCTCTGCACTGTAGCATGCTGCAGCTTTTCAGCCTTTAAGTAATAATCCCTCCTACAATTATTTCTAGCAAAGTAGATAACCTCACATTTGCTAATGTTATACTCCATCTGCCAGGTCTTCGCCCATTCACTCAGCCTATCCAGATCTCTCTGCAGACTTTCCGCACCCTCCACGCAATTTGCTTTTCCACTCATCTTCGTGTCATCAGCAAATTTTGTTACCCTACACTCAGCCCCCTCCTCCAGACTGTCTATGTAAATGGTAAACAGTTGAAGCCCCAACACTAATCCCTGCAGCACTCCACTAGTCACCAACTGCCAACCAGAAAAGCTCCCATTGATTGCAACTCTCTGCTTCCTGTTAGATAACGAATCCTCAATCCACGTTAACACTTTACCCCCAATTCCGTGTACTCTAACCTTCTGCAGCAACCTTTTGTGAGGCACCTTTTCAAATGCCTTCTGGAAATCGAACCTGGGTCTCTGGTGCTGTGAGGCAGCACCACTAACCACTGTGTCATTTACTTTTAAAGAATTTGTTATTTTGGGATGTAATTCATTTGAACTTTCCTTTTTAGAACTGCTTTCCTATCCCTCCTTTCCCCAACTCGTTAAAACCACAAACATCAAATGCATTCTGCAAACTTCTGAAAAACATCTCTCATGTTGACAAGCAGTCTTGATTTAACATTGAAAACGTTCAAATGAATTACATTCCAAAATAACAAATTCTTAAAAAGTAAATGGCACAGTGGTTAGTGCTGCTGCCTTATAGTGCCAGGGACCCAGATTCGATTCCAACTTGGCTCACTGCCTATGGGAAGTCTGCACATTCTCCCCATTTTTGTGCGGGTTCCCTCCCCAGTTCAAAAATGTGTGGGTTAGGTTGATTGGTCATGCTAAAATTGTCTCTTACTGTTAGGGGGATTAATGGGGTAAATGTGTGGGATTGTGATTACAGGGATAGGACCTGTGTGGGATTGTGGTTGGTGCAAACTTGATTGGCTGAACGGCCTCCTTCTGTACTGTAGGGATTCTATTCTATTCCTAAATACACAGAGCTAAATGATCACCAAGTGGCACAGACACAATGAACAAAATATCCACCTTCTGTGTATCCTCATGATACTAATTTTATTAAATTATAAATAATGGACTGATGAAATAGTTTGTAGATATACTACTGCAATGTATGAAAATTTGATTTTTTAAATAATGTACTTCCAGTATCCAAAAATTCTCCATGCCAACTTGGCATTTCTCTGTAGGGTTATGTGAAGGAATTTATGAAGATTTTCTTACATTTACACAAGTCTTTACAACAATTTATGATTCCATTCCTCAGGGTTAAAGAACAGGCCATTAGCATTTTGCCATAAATAGGATAACCTGGGTACTAAGTGTCACAGTTGGTACAGAGTTGTATTTGCCCCATAGTTTTGGATCCAGTTTAGAATAAATGTAATGAAAAAAATCTCAGAAAACTAAAATCCCTTCAGTGCAGAAAGTGGACATGTGGCCCATCAACTCTGTACCAACTCTCCGAAACAGCATTCTACCCAAGCCCTGTAACCCTGCGCATTTACCAAGCCTAATCCATCTAACCTACACTTTTTGGACACAGAGTCAATTTAGCATGAGGAGGGGGAGGAGGGGTGAGGTAGTGATGCAAAGAAGACACGCAAACTCTACACTGACAATCACCCCAGGCTGGAATTGACAATCACCCAAAGTAACTGGAGTTTGAGACAGCAGTGACAACCATTGTGCCACTGTATTGTCTCTTTTCTGTGCTAGTTGTAACAATGTTGGAAGAGTATTTAAATGGTCTTTGAATAATCATATGGATGATATTGGAATAGTGTATGTTAAATGGGCTTTAGATTGGTTTCACAGGTTGACACAACATCAAAGGCTGAAGGGCCTGTACTGTGCTGTAATGTTCTGTGTTCTGAGCAATTCCACCCATACTGACAGAATAAAGGGAAATTTATTCTGCATTTAAAATGTGCTAATCCTGATTGGAAAGCAAATAATTTGGAAAAGCAAGCGTACATACTTACATCGTCATTATTTTCCTCGTGGGTAAATTCAAACTCAAGTCTTTGTAATACTAATTTCAAACATAGTTACAGAGATATAGATCACTGTTGAATTCAAAATTCTCCTGATAGATTCCAAGCAATTATATCCAATTGCGCATAAAAACCAAGATTTTCCCAAATGAAAGTCAGCTATAAAATCAGATTTACATCGGACTACTCAGTTGTGTTGCCGGCCCAGTGCCCGAAGACAATAAAATAAATATCAAATGAAAGATAACAATGCATTACTTATAAAGGTCCAATTAATCTAAACACACCTCAGAAACAGAGGAAGCATTAGTGTCATTGCCTGCTCACTCAAGCTGCCATTTCATTTAGAATTTAAAGTAGTCTCTACATGTTCAGCACTCAGTATTTACACATAGTTCAGAGTGGTTTGGAGGCAGCAAATGCACTGGGAACGGATGTACTGACAGCCCTTCCCAAATCACATCTTTGCGTCTGCAGACTGCGTTATACTTCTACACCCTTGACACAAAACCCAAAATATGAAGTGTTAAGTGCAACTCAGAATTTTGCTTCCTTAGCAAATGATGGAGAAAATATAAATGTAATTAATTTCATTGAGTAACTCAGCACTCAAGTAACAGTTATGCACAATATGCATCAACTTTGAAATAAGCATTTAACAACTCTTTCCGCAAGCAACTTGGGGACTCTGTAATGTCATCAGTTCTGTACATGAACCCATTCCACATACAAGCAAACAGCAAGACTGGAATGTATCAGCATACCTCACACAGTTTCATACAAAAATCCAGGTAACTAGCATTCAGTTATTAAAATTAATGCCCATGATATTGTGAAAATACTCTCTCCCAAGCACTGCTGGGAGTGCTCTCTCCCAAGCACAATGTAGTATCTCACATTTCCTTTAATTTTATTTCTTAAAATTTTCCTGTTTTCAAACTTAACATATCCCTGTGAAAAGAATGCCAAAAACTCATCCAAAACCAAATAGAAATTGAATTCATAATTAGTTACAGATTCATGATCCCGCTACATTTTCAAACAAACAATTGTAACTATGCTTAACCTACAAACCATTGAAGTCTATCCCAATTAAACTGTTGGGCAGCACCATAGCAGCAGTTAGCACTGCAGCCTCACAGTGCCAGGGATCCAAATTCGATTCCCAACTTGGGTTCACAGTCTGTGGAGTTTGCACATTCTCCCCGTATCTGTGAGAGTTTCCGAGTACTCCAGTTTCCTTCCACAGTCCAAAAGACTGCTGTCTAGATGAATTGGCCATACTAAACTCACCTTCTGTATATCCGAACAGGCCCCAGTGTGAGGCAACTCGAGGATTTTCACAGTAAGTTCATTGCAATGATAATGTAAGCCTACATATGACAATAATAAATAAACTTCAACTTTAATCTATCAAGATCTTTTGAACGCATTTTGAATTTTCAAAAGGCTTCTGGTTGCTGTAAAAACATTTAGGATTAATGGGCAGAAAATCCAACAACTCCGCTGCTTTCTCAGAAGACAAAGGAAATTTGGCATGTCAGCTAAGACTCTCACCAACGTTTACAGATATAACATAGAAAGCATTCTTTCTGGTTGTATCACAACTCGGTATGGCTGCTGCTCTGCCCACAACCACAAGAAATTACAAAAGGTTGTCACTGTAGTCCAATCCATTACACAAACCAGCCTTCCATCCACTGACCCTGTCTATACTTCCTGCTCCCTCGGCAAAGCAGCCAGCATAATTAAGGATCCCCTACACCTTGGACATTCTCTCTTCCATCTTCATCCGTCAGGAAATGTTTTTAAAGATCAAAGTACAGTACAGCACAGGAACAGGCCCTTCGGCCCTCAAAGCCTGCCCCGCTCATGCGCCCATCTAGACCATTCGTTTGTATCCCTCTATTTGGCCATTATTGCAAGGGTATTGGGGTACAGGTACAAAAACGTCTTCTAGGGTTGTCCAGGGTTTTAGTGAGGTACTGAAGTACTGTGTGCAGTTTTGGGAATCACATTTAAGATACACTTGCATTGGAAGCGGTACAGCGAAGGTTCACTAAATTGAACCCTGGGATAAGGGGGCTGTCTTATGATGAAAGGCTGAGCAAGCTGAGGGCATTTTTTTCTGACATTTAGAAGAATGAAAAGTGAGATCTCATTGAAACTTACAAGATTCTGAAAGGGGCTGGATAGGGTGGACACAGAGATTGTTTCCTCTGACAGGGGAATTTGAAACATGGGGGCACAAATCCCAGGATAAGGGCTGATCATTTCAAATCGGGATGAGAAAAAAACTATATCAGTTAAAGGATTGTGATACGAGCTGCCCCCTTGAATTGGTGCAGTCCACGTGGTTTGGGTATAGCCACAAAACTGTTAGAGAGTTCCAGAATTTTGACCCAGCGATAGTGAAGGAATGGCAATATATTTCCAAATCAGGATGGTGAGTGGCTTGGAGGGAAACCTCAAGGAGGTGGTACTATCATGTATTTGTTACCCTTGTAGGGTAGACCATCACATTCCTGGCTTGTGCCTTGCAAATGATGATCAGGCTTTGAGAAATCAGGCGAAGGGGTTACTTAGAACATAACAGCACAGAACAGGCCCTTCGGCCTTCGATGTTGCGCCGACCAATATAAAAAGCAATGCCCCTCCAAACTAAACCATTCCTTCTCTTCCATATACTTATCAACTAACCTCTTAAACGCCACCAAACTTGGCGCATCTACAACTGCCGCAGGTAGGGCATTCCACTCCCGAACCACCCTTTGGGTAAAGAACCTACCTCTGATATCCGTCCTATAACTATCACCCCTTAATTTCAAGCTGTGTCCCCTCATGCTAGCTTTCTCCATCCTAGGAAAAAGGCTATCACTGTCCACCCTATCTAAACCTCTAATCATCTTATATGTTTCAATAAGGTCTCCTCTTAGCTGCCTCCTTTCTAACGAAAACAACCTCAAAATCCTCAGCCTCTCTTCATAAGACCTGCCCTCCATACCAGGCAACATCCTGGTAAACCTCCTCTGTACCCTCTCCAATGCCTCCACATCTTTCTTATAATGTGGGGACCAGAACTGCACACAATACTCCAAGTGCGGCCGCACTAGAGTTTTGTACAGTTTGCAACATGACGTTGCGGCTCCGAAATTCAATCCCCCTACCAATAAAAGCTAAGACTCCGTATGCCTTCTTAACAACCTTATCGACTTGATTGCCAACTTTCAGGGATCGATGCACATATACACCAAGATCCCTCTGTTCTTCAACACTATTAAGAGTCCTACCATTAGCCCTATACTCTACACACTTGTTATTCCTGCCAAAGTGAATTACCTCACACTTTTCCACATTAAAACTCCATTTGCCACCTCTCGGCCCAGCTCTGCAACTTGTCCAAGTCTCTCTGCAAACTATAACACCCCTCTTCACTATCTACCACTCCTCCGACTTTGGTGTCATCCGCAAATTTACTAATCCATCCTTCAATACCCTCATCCAGATCATTTATAAAAAATTACAAACAGCAGGGGCCCCAAAACAGACCCCTGAGGTACACCACTTGTAACCGAACTCCACGATGAATATCTCCCATCAACCACCACCCTCTGTCTTCTATCTGCTAGCCAATTCCTAATCCAATTAGCTAAATCACCCTCTATCCCATAAATCTGCATTTTCTGCAGAAGCCTTCCATGGGCCACCTTATCAAACGCCTTACTAAAGTCCATATATACCACATCAACTGCCTTACCCCCATCCACCTCCTTAGTCACTTTTTCAAAAAACTCAATGAGGTTAGTAAGGCACGACCTACCTTCACAAAACCATGCTGACTATCCCCAATCAATTCATTACTCTCTAAATAACTATAAATCCTATCCCTAATTATTCTCTCCAATACTTTGCCCACAACAGAAGTAAGACTCACTGGCCAACAATTCCCTGGAAGGTCTCTCTTCCCCTTCTGAACAACGGGACCACATTCACTATCCTCCATTCCTCCGGAACCACACCCGTAACCAACGACGACCTGAAGATCAGAGCCAGAGGCTCTGCAATCTCCTCTCTTGCCTCCCAGAGAATCCTAGGGTAAATCCCGTCCGGCCCAGGGGACTTATCCAACTTCACACCCTCGAGAATATCTAGCACATCCTCCCTATCTACTTCGATACTTTCCAGTTTGCTACCCTGTACCTCAGTGTTCTCCATAACTACATTTACATCACCCTGCGTGAATACCGAAGAGAAATATTTATTCATTACCTCTCCAATCTCTTCAGGCTCCACGCACAACTTCCCACTGCTGTCTATGACTGGCCCTAATCTTGTCCTAACCAATCTTCTATTCTTAACCTATCTAAAGAAAGCTTTAGGATTCTCCTTAATCCTATCAGCCAAAGTCTTCTCGTGTCCCCTCTTAGCTCTCCTCAATTCACCCTTTAGCTCCCTCCTGGCTAATCTATAGCTATCCATTGCACTAACCGAGCCTTCAATCCTCATCCTGACATAAGCCTCCTTCTTCCTTTTAACCAGCAAATCAACTTTTTTCGTACACCAAGGTTCTCTTACTTGACCATTTCCTCCTTGCCTGACAGGGACAGGGACTTGCTGCAAAATTCTTAGCATCCGACCTGCTCTTGTAGCCACAGTATTTGTATGGTTAGTCCAGATCAGTTTTTGGTCAATGGTAGCTCACAGCATGTGACAGTGGGGGACTCAGTAATGTAATGCCATTGAATGTCAAGGGTAATGTTAGATTCACTCTGGTTGAAGATGGTCATTGCCTGGTACTTCTGTGGCACACTTGTCAGCCCAGACCTGGATATTGTCCAGGTCTTGCTGCATTTGAACATGAACTGAGAAGTTGTGAATGATGCTGAACATTCTGCAATCATCGACGAACATCTCAACTTCTGACCTCATGATGGAGGGAAGGTCACTGATGAAGCAGCTGAAGGTGGGTGGAGCTGGGACACTCTAACTTTTTTTCTTAGACTAGAGCGGCCTAGTTCACATGAAGTCCCCACCGATCAGTAATCTGAAAATGAAATGTGCGTAGGCAACAATTGAATAACTTTACAAATTGCTTATGACATTAACATTGATAAACCATATGGTCTGATCCATTTCAGACTTCTACTCTGCACAATATTTTCCAATCACCCATCATCAGAAATAAAATGCATAAATTCCTACTACTTGATGCCCCTATATTTCCAGGTTCTACTTAGATAGTAACTTCACCGTTTTGTCTTGATTAGTATAATTCCATTATAAGTATGCAAATTGTATAACAGCAAGAAACATGGAAAACAATGATTTTTAATACATAACAAATAGCTGCAGTGAGATATTGACTCTGACTCAATCTCAAGGTTCTGATTTTAATTGCAAACTAAACTTCTATTACACTGCAACAAGACACTTAATTGCTGTGCCAATCAGTTCCACACGTCAGAAAATGATTTTTAAAAAATGCTATTATGGGTGATAGCCTATTTATTCCAAAAATCTTTCACTAACATTAAACAACAAATTAATAAGATATCTTTCACGTGACCTTCACAAATAGAAACCATAACTTGTACGTTACCATGCTGACATGAGGAAAAATACATTTCATTTCCCTGAGCCAGATGTGGTAATAATGTATGCTGACAGCACATTGAGCACTCAGGTTTATTTGGCATATAATTGCTACCTCAGTACTAACCTTGTTAATGTGAATCTGTTGTTGCTGGAACTGCTGTTTGTGTTTCTCCAGGAACTGCTGATGTTGCTGCTGTATCACCAGCTGTTGTAAGGCCTGCGCGTTCTGTGGTAGCGGTGCTGACTGCGTCCTTCCTAATGGACGGTGCTGTCTGAGCTTGTGTATGGAAGGTGAAACTCTGTCTGGGCCAACAAGCGACTGTGGGTGAATGGGCAACGCTCCCAATCCTGAAAGATACCAGTCTAAGATATAAGGCAGAAAACAGCAGAAGAAAAAGGAGGAAGAAAAATGGCTGTTGAGTAATTAAGACAACAAGAGGCCATTGCAGCCAGCCATTTTCTACTTGAAATATTCTCATCATGTTTTAATTTCAGGAAAAAAAACAAAAACATCAACAATACAGAATTTTACCAATCTAAATTAATTTCTAACCGATTGTACTGTAAGCGTTTTAGCAGAGCTAACTCACTGAGCAAAAATATATATTTATGAATTATAAATACTAGCAATATTCAAGTCATGTTTAAACCTATTGCCACAACTGAACTATACAACAGAGGACACTAATAAAGGATAACAATTTGAACATTTTCAGTAGATGTTATGTAAAGGCTTTTGATGACTATACTGCCAATACTCTAGCATGTAACCTTGCTTGACTATTTTAGTTGAATTCCGCATGTCATAACCACAGAGATTTTTTTTAATCCCTAAAACAAATATTAAAAACCCATTAAAAAGTTAACAACTTTTCTTTTCTCTCTGTCTGAAAGTATTGACTCAATGTTGATTATAATTCCATTGACTCATCTAAGTAACCATTATTACCATGAGCCTCTTCAGTGAATAGTTTCAATGTTGGCATGGAGTTTCACATGCCAGACAATGCCCTTCCTGATTTTCACTAGGTTACATTAAGATGTAAAAACTAATAGAATTTGCCCTCCCTAACTCAGGGATGTTGCAACAAATTCTGCTCCTCCTATCACCTTAGGATATGTATTACAGCATTGACCCATTTCAGTTTAAATATGGATCATTATCCAATCTTGAAATTCTAAAATCATGCAATTATTGCAAATCATTGGAGCATAAAGTCTATGTATATTGTCAAAACAATGTGTGTCTTGATCAGAACAAATTGGATTTATAATAGACATGATCACTGCCCATTTCTGATATAAAAGAAAACTCCCATTTATCTCCACCATTGCCTATAACAAGCTTACCTTCACAGGTCAATATAAGCACTGGGGCTCCTACAGTTACACACGCTAGAAGACTGGCCTCATTGGTAACCCCACAAATAAAGCCAGAGGCATTTGCTCTCTGTGCAAACTTGACGCTGGAATCGAAGTCATCCTTGGGCCCAAGACCACTACTTTCAGGGGCCAGTGCCCAGTCTACTTTAGAAAGATAAGGTATCTCCAAATTTGACCATCAGCTGAAGTGAATCATTGCATGCTGTTATCATGCAGTTGCAACATAAATGGTATTCTCCATTAGCAGAATGCTGCCTTAAGGCCAAAAAAATGGTCTGCCAATCTCACAAATCGAGTAATGTGTTATATGAATTTCAGTGCCGTTGCAATGCCGTATTTAGGGTCCAATGACCGATGAATTATATCAAACAACACCTCCCTACAGCTGTTCAGAACAGCAAAGTACTGACTAGCCTCACCAGCTTGCAAAACTCAAACCATGGTGTCCAACATTACATGTGATTCTAAGATTGGGCAGTATTTGCCAAACAATCCTGACTGTGCTAATTACAGAAACCCAATTTAACCTTACCAGTTGTGCTCACAGTGTGGCTCACTTACATGTGCTAGAAGCCATTCACACATGGGGCCCTCCCTTTTTAGGTAGAAGGAGCATGTCTTCACATTTTGCCCGTTCAATTATACAAACCTTGGGACACAGCCATTCATTTCCTGCATCATTCACAATAGCAATACCTTGACTAATCTGAGTTGACCTATCTGGTTTGAATTTGAACAAAAGCTGGATAGTTAATTGCCATGTCAACACTGATACCAATCAAAGTCCAACTGCCAACCAAACAGCACTCCTCCCCTGCATTTAAATGACTGTTCCCTTTACTGCTGGTATTCTTGCAAATTGCCTTTATGTGCCAGTCAAATAATTTTGATTGCATGTCTATTTTCTCAGCAATACTCAAGAATTATAAAAATTCCTCTGTCAATTAAGATCTTCTTATTAACAACCTTAAGTTGCATAGTGCATTCAAACTAGTAAAACATTTCAAGGTGCTTAACAAAGGCAAAATCGATAGAAATATCTCTGACACTGAGTCACATGGAAGGTGAAATCAGGAAATTTACCAAAAGTTTGAAAAACAGGTAGATTTAAAAGGAAGTTTTAAAATAAGATGAGGCGAAATGGCAGAGAGATTTAGGGAAGGAATTCCCAAGCTTAGTGTCAAGGTAACAGGGAGCATAGCGTACAGTTCTGGTCCCCGCATTATAAGAAAGATGTGGAGGCATTGGAGAGGGTACAGAGGAGGTTTACCAGGATGTGCCTGGTATGGAGGGCAGGTCCTATGAAGAGAGGTTGAAGGATTTGAGGTTGTTTTCGTTAGAAAGGAGGCGGCTAAGAGGGGATCTTATTGAAGCATATAAGATGATTAGAGGATTAGATAGGGTGGACAGTGATAGCCTTTTTCCTAGGATGGAGAAAGCTAGCACGAGGGGACACAGCTTTAAATTAAGGGGTGATAGTTATAAGACGGATGTCAGAGGTAGGTTCTTTACCCAGAGGGTGGTAAGGGTATGGAATGCCCTACCTGCTGCAGTTGTAGATGCGCCAAGTTTGGTGGCGTTTAAGAGGTTAGTAGATAAGTTTATGGATGAAAAGGGAATGGTTTAGGTTAGAGGGTCATTGCTTTTTCTTAATTGGTCGGCGCAACATCAAAGGCCGAAGGGCCTGTTCTGCGCTGTAATGTTCTATGTTCTATAGCTACCAATGGTAGGGCAAGTAGAAACAGGGAAGGAAGTTGGCAAAAATTGGATGAATGCAGAAATCTCAAAGGTTTATAGAACTGGAAGTGTAAGATTTAAAAACTGGTGCTGGTTTTTGTGAAAGACACAGTGGTATGCTACTTAGCACTCCTATTTCACAGTACCAGGGATCCAGGTTCAACTCCCGACTTGGGTGATTGTCTCTGCAGAGTCTGCACGTTCTCCCCGTGTCTGCATGTGTTTCCTCCGGATGTTCCAATTTTCTCCCGCACTTCAAAGATGTGCAAATTAGATGGATTGGCCATGCTAAATTTCCCCTTGATGTCAGGGGAATTAGATGGGTAAACACATGGGGTTGCAGAGATAGAGTCTGGGCGGGATTGTTGTCAGTGCAGGCTCGATTACATGAATAGCTTCCTTTTGCACTAGGGGTTGTATGAAGGCAATGAAGGTCAGCATGCACAGCTGTGACAGTGAATTAGATTTGAAGCAAATTCAAGTAATTGACTGGATATAAGCTTATGAAGTATGCAAGACATAAAGCCAGTCAGCACTGGACCGGAATAGTCAAGTCTGGAAGTTACAAAGGCATAGATGACAGATCTAACACAGATGAACTGTGGCAGAATAAGAGTTAAGTAATATTATGGAAGTGAAAGTACGTAGTTCTGCTGTTAGTGCAAGTATCTGGTCAGAAACTCATTTGGAATCAAACACAATGAGATTGAGAATGGTCTTGCTCAACGCAAAATGCGGGACAGGAGGCACAGTATGCCACGGGGACTTCCGTCTTCTCAATGCTTATTTGGAGGAAATTGTTGTTGTTTCAATAATGAATGCAAAACAAGCACTGTGACAATCAGAGAGACAGCAGGGAGCTTCACAGAGGTTTTGCAATCATTGGCATATAGTTAGAAGTAGAGATCATCTTTTTCAGATTATATCACTGAGGAGTAACATGTACACGAGAAACAGATAGGGAGAACTACATAGTGTTGGGAACACCAGAAGTAACAGGAGTGAGGTGAAGAAGGGAAGTATGCCAGATGATTCACAGAATAGAATCACAGAACACTACAGCACAGAGAGACTCTGAGTCTACACCAACACTGGCTATAACCAGATAGATTATAGAATCCTTCTAGTGCAGAAGAGGCCCTTTACCCATCAAGTCTGCACCAATGCTGGCTACAATCAGGTAGATGCATCAGAATACCCAGCTTGATAATAGAAGTGATGGAGAATGGTATGGTTAACTGTTGAAAGCTGCGGTTTAGACTGAGGGGAGGGAGAGAGATAGTTTCTCACAGCCACACTGAACATCATTTTGACTTCAACCAGGACCAGTTTGGTGCTATAGACAGGTTGGAAATCTGGTTGGATTCAACAGTAGAATCGTGGAAGGATAGGCATGAATTTGGGATAGGCAATATGTTCAAGGACTTTGGAGAAGGAAGGTAGTTTGGAAATGAGGCAGTAGTTTTGGGAGATAAAGCAGGGTCAAGGGTAGCGCTGTTGAGGAGAGGAAGAGATGACAATAGATTTAGAATGACAGTGCCCAAGGAAACACTGAGGTGGAGATGCCGGTGTTGGACTGGGGTGGCAGAGTAAATAGTCTCACAACACCAAGTTCAAGTCCAAGTTCATTGAAAATCATGAGCTTTCACAGTGCTGCTTCTTCATCAGGTAAGTGCCCGAGGAAAGATTCCAAATAAACCTGTTGGACTTTAACCTGATGTTGAGACCTCTTATTGTGCCCAAGGAAACAGCATAGGGCAGTATGGTGGCAATGACTGGCCACAAGGGCCAAATGGCCTCCTCCAGCACATAGAGATTCTATGAAAGAGAACGGTTAATAACTATGTCCAAAATAAGACACTGAAGTAGGTTGTTCAACAGTTTAGTTGAAATCTAGAGGATTTCGAGGCAGGAAGGAGATCTTACTGACAAGATAAGCTCTGACAAAGCACTGTACAAGATGGGCTAGATTCTTGAGAAACATGAGATTTCAGTGTCAGGGCAGCTTTGGGGTTGTTTGTCCTGAAGAATTAGGGAAAGGGAGGAAAGAGCAAAGGCAGCTGAGCTGATTGACTTGATCTTTCTGACAAAAAAAATCATGAGCTCCATATAGCATTGCTGGAAGTGAACTTTAAAACTTCCAGACAACCACAACAAAATACAAAGATATGGCAAAATGCCACAGAATGGCAATTAACATCTTTGGTTTGGTAATTAATGACAGGAATGTGAAACCTCAGGACATTTTTGCTCCAGTATTTGAAGAAAAATGCATTCAAATTGTAAAAATGTGTTGAAAACAAATATCAATTACTTTCCTAATAATGTCTCCTCTTTGGTCTTGGGCAAAGAAGCAAGCAACAAATCCCACAGGAAGTTACTTGCAAGGCACAAATCTAATTTAAATTTTTGGAAAAAAATATTTTATTGCCCACATCATGGTGAGGGACTGGTATTGCAAGTGATGGGGAATGCAACATCTTTCCATTTTGGATGCCAAAACTAAAGTTAATTATTACTCCATACCCACAGTGGCATTTCAGGAAGTCCTGCAACTTCAGCCAATCATTTTTTAATCTCAGTCAGAAAAGCCAGGGCAACCGTTATTGAAAATCACTGCGCTGGTCAGAATCCAACATTTCTAAGGAAGGTACAGTCTGGCCAGATGTGCAATAAAGCTCCTTCTGTACTGTTCCAGTTTTTTTTTAAAAGAACCTTATTTTTAGATAAGGTCAAACCACTTTTCAAAGCTCTTTATGGAAAAAATTACTTTGAAGTGCAATGACCATAGGTCACAAAGGCAAACAGGATACATTTTAGAAACAGCAAGAACCCTTCAGCAGTCACAAGCTGAATAACCAGTTAACTTAATTCTGAGGGAAGAAATGGCACAATGATTCCCCATTAATTATCAAATGGTGTAACCAACTCTTCAATTTCAGTTGAATAACTGGAGGACACGTTTTCAACATCCACATGCCCAATTCTCAACTTAAGGATATGATTCCTTAAATATTCCAAAGTAACATTTCCACAGCAGCTCTTTAAACTATTTTTCAACATTGTGATGTCACAGTGTGACTGATTGTGAGAATCTCCAGGTACTTGCAACATGGGACACTGACAATTACTGAGCGAGAAGTGAAAGAACCAATAATCTTCTTTACAGTTCAGTTTTTGAGCTTGTGTATTCTGTTAACTATGGTATTGAATGGTCCAAGAAGAAAGAATCGTGCACCCAAACATGTGCAACTGCAGAAAGGATTGTTTTGGGAAGGTTCTAAATCGACTGATAGGGTTATATGCATCAGATATAAATGTCTTTACTCAACAGAAAAACATTTGGAAGTTATTTTCTTTTCTTTTGTCACCTCCCTCTAAGCAACATTGTTTGAATGAGCAAGCAGACAGTCAGCCATTTCTTAGAGGTGGCACAGTAATTAGAACTGATGCCTCACAGCGCCAGAGATCTGGGTTAGATTCCTGGCTTGGGTCACTGTCTGTGTGGAGTCTGCATGTTTTCCCGACGTCTGCGTGGATTTCCTCCGGGTGCTCCAGGTTAAGTTGATTGGCTATGCCAAATTGACCCTTAAGGTCAGGGGGACTAGCAGGGTAAATACATAGGGCCTGGGTGGGATTATTGTCGGAGCAGGCTTAATGGGCCAAATGACCTCCTTCAGCACTGTGGGGATTCTAAATTCTAGAGCTTCTACCACAACAGTTTTGAACCAGTTGCTGATGACTATGCATGAGTGACTTTGGTGTCTCAAATTGGGATTTTAAATGAATAGACGCAGATAACAAATATAATCGCGATTATTAGCTTAGAAGTGTTTAATACGTACACAGAAAATTAATTAGACTGCTATTGCAAGAGATATTAACACCTCTGTTAAAATGATAAAGGAATTTCACACCAGAACACTCCTTCCTACCCCAACCTTTGCATTGTGTAATTCCAAAAGCACAGAAATTAAGCTTCCTTTTATTTTTCGTATATATTAGATTCTCTCTTCATGTTGCTGAATCTTTGGTTTTCATCATTGTCTTCAGAAAAAATGAATCTTTTGCACACACCTGAATTATTACAGTTACTTACCAGTTACTAGTGGACTTTGGGGTGTAGGTTGGTCCAACAAGACCATATGCTGCAAAAGGGGTGTGTGCCCACTACTGCCATCTTTATCCAATGTGGCAATGTAGTGTGGCAGATGAGTACCAATAAATGGAGTGTTCAGTGGGAGTCCTTGCAAGCCCACTCTCTCTCCTTCTGCTTGGCCAGAGGCTCCCTGCATAAAAATAGAAAGCACATTGAAAATTTGTTATGTGAATAATAATCACAAAATATTTAATAGTCATAACCATAGTTATCAATCTCCACTACAATAGAGAAGTTTTATAATATGCATCTGACGAAGGTAGTGATAAATTAACTGAAACAAAGCTTTAATAGAAATGCAGGGGAACTGCAGTAGAATAGAGTTGGTGACAAGCCTTCAAAGAATCAGTACATATTATGAATCTTTTTCAAAGTTCATAGAATCTCAACAGTGCAAGAGGTGGCCATTCAGCACATCAGGCCTGCACCGACAAAAATCTCAGTCAAATCCTATCCCCATAACCTACGCATCCCAGGACACTAATTTAGCATGCAACTTACCATGGCCAATCAACCTAACCCACACATTTTTGGATTGTGGAAGGAAACTGACGGAGGAAACCCATGATGTAGAGATGCCGGCGTTGGACTGGGGTAAACTCAGTAAAGTTTTGCAACACCAATTTTAAATCAAACCAATAAACCCAAGCAGACAGGGGAAGAATGTGAAAACTCTACATAGAGAGTGATCCAAGCGAGGAATCAAACCTGGGTCCCTGGCACTGTGAAGCAGCAGTGCTAACCACTGTGCCATTGTGATGCCTCTCAATGTCTAGGTTTACCTCACCTGACATTCAGAAATGGTCAAGTACAACAAACACACAAAATGCTACAGATTCTGACAACTTCAAGGCTATAAAACGACAACCTGGCATTAGTTATCCCCTTAGCAATATAGTTTCAGAACAGTAACTACTAAAAAATGTGGTTACACCCAACTACAAAACACGACAAATCTAGTTCAGCAATCACCATCCCATCAACCTACTCCCTAGAGTGTCGCCTAGAGTGTCTTCAAACCACTTTTAATCATCAATACCTTGCTCATCAACTCTCAGTTCCACCAGAACAACTCAATGGCTGATCTCATTATAGCCTATATGCAGATGTGAACACAAGCTGATGCCAGTGAGATGAGATGCAATAACAACATGAAGCTCAACACCATCAAAAGCAGAGCAGCTTGAACTGGTTTTTAATGTCCATCCCAATGCAGAATGATTCTAGCATGTATATGATGCACTTTGGCAACTCCAGATTACTTTGACTGCATCAGCCTACTCTTCAACCTCTATCTTGTGCCATGTTAACCACATCTCTTGCAAGTTACACACCAATCTGAATAAGATATGCATTATCAGTCCTTTGCCGTCACTGGGTCAAGATGCTGAGATTCCTAACTAGTAACACTGTGGGGGCTCTATTACAAGAAGAGCTGCAATATTTCAAGGAGAAAATCGAATCACCTCATGGCAACAAATGTGGCCTTGCCGCACTGTCCACACCCTAAGAATTTTGTTTTTAAAAACTATTTGTTTCCCTTTGGGCAGATAAACATTTCTGGAGAATCACTGTTGTGTACATGCAATGGAACACTGCTGTTTATTCACTCTCAATTAGTGCAAGGGCCAAGCATTCAGGCAGCAGCAATTATATCTTGAACCAGATATCTTGTTCCTTCCTTGAACTTTACAAAGTTCTAGTGAATCTCAGGATCAGGTCGGACAGTGTGACTGTGCCTCAGGTTCTATTCAATGTAGAAGGTGTATTACAAATTAAAAAAAATAAGTAATAGGTAAATAAGTCCACACAAGAGGTTTAATGCGTTTTAATGCATAGTTCTCTACAATTTTCTGCATCAGAGGCATATCAATCTGCTGCCGCTGAAATGAATGCCTGCAGCATTGGGAAAAGGGGCTTTTCAACCCTTGCAGAAACTGTCCAATCTTCACCCGGTGCCTCCAATAGTTTACCTAAGATCAAGAGCTCACTGCATGGAGAAACATAAGTGTGAACCTGTGCTTTTAAACCCTAAGATAGACTGCATTGCCAGACCCACATGCAGCAATATATCCAGAAAAATCACCTAAATAGCTCATCTTGCCACATCCATTACTGCGATGGAAATGGGGGTGGGGATGGGCAGTGATAGTGAGAAGGAGCAATGGCAATCTCTCAGTTTACATGGCTGCAGGTTGAAGGATTGTTCAACACCTGCAGGAATGTGCCTAATCACCAGCAACATTTCTCCCAAAAGAACTAAATGAAATGGAAAGCTAGTCACTAGCAGATTTCACATTGCCTGCTAGATGTCTGTACTATAATTTATCATGAATGGTACATGTGCAATATCAGGTGGTTCAAGTACTTACACTAGAGGGAGCTGTGGCTGGCAGACCTAAAGTTATGTTGGGCAATGATGGTGAAGTATACAGAGGCAATTGCGTCACTGAGCCATCTCGAGCAACCAGTTTGTGAGGCAAAGTAGACTGAAAGAAGAAAAGGACAGTATGTGAATGTCAACAACGTAATGCATCCAACTGCTACTGGCACAAACAGTTCATTTGATTGATTGGCTTTTTAATGACATTATAAAATTAACATTTTAGAATCAGATCTCCAAAAGATCCAAATTTAGATTGCCACTACAACATAACATTCCCTTTTATTAATAACAATTCAAAGTGGTTTTATCTTCAAGAATGCAAAGTATTGCTGATTGGTGTTTGCTAAACCTTTGCCACCACAGATCAGATTCCAAAAAGCAACACTTGTATTTTCTAACTGAGCACCAGAACTATGTAAAATGAGACAAGTGCTGTAAGAGCTTTTACAAGCTCATTAAGTAAAAATATTGTTGAAGGGTGGGTCAAAGGGGACATTATGTACAAAAAAGATGCTTCAGTAAGTATTTTGTTTCATTATTTACAAAGGTGGGAATGGAACAGGAGTATCACTTAAGAACAGTATGAAGAGGATGCTACTGGAGATAAATAACAGGAGGTATCAAAGACCAGAATACCAAATTGATAGGCCAAGTTGGGGAACGGTTGATAGAAGCATGAAATATAATTTTTCAAATAATATCTTAAGAAACCAGTATTACATCAAAGTACTGGCTGGTGGCAAATGCTATACGCTCGCTCAAGAGGAGAAAAGGTAAACATGGGTGACTGACTGATACAGTAGTTACCACTGCTGCCTCATAGCTGGGTTCAATCCTGGCTTGGGTCACTCTCAGTGTGGAGTTTGCATTTCTCTCCGTGTCTGCGTGGGCTTCCTCTGGTTTCCTCCTAAACTCCAAAGATGTGCAGCTTAGGTGGATTGGCCATGTTAAATTGTCCCTTCATAAGCAGGGTAAATATATTGATTTACAGGAATAAGACTTGAGTGGGATTGCCATTGGTGCGGACTCAATGGGTTAAATAGCCTCCTTCTGCACTGTAGGCAGTCTTGTCTAAGCTAGGAAGTTACTGATCATTTAATTTCATCCAGGGTTGTGGATAAAAGCTCCACAGTAAGATAGAATTAAATTAACACCTAGAAAGCAAGGAGCTAATCAGGATCTGTGACATACATGTCACACTATGAACTGTTTGAGAAAAGTCACATTGTTTAAATTAAGAGAATCTGAGAATTCCAGAACTATTACAGAACAAATGAGGTCATTTGGCCAACTGTGAATTAACGATGATTGCTGCACCTATGCAGCAAATGCTGTGAAATGAATTTTTTGAAGAGAAGTGCTAGGATTCCATACAATTATAAAAAAAAATGGAATATTCAAGTGGGGACCATGAAACAAACAGAATGGACAGGCTGTATGCAAAAACAATGATGTGCTTTAGCATTCTGTTATCTAAGAACTCCATTTATGTCAATGATCTAGGCATAAGAAGAATTCTAATTAAAGCTGCGGATACTGAAATGGAAAATCTGCAAAAGCGTGGGGAACAATAGTTCATTAGTTAGCAGAGGCGGCAGATAGACAGACGTAATTCAATGCAATGAAATGTGAGGTAATATATGTAAGCATAACCTAAAAGGCATGATCCTGAACAGAATGGAGAAGCTAAGGTTTAGATATATCAGACAGAGCTTGAAAAGTAACAGTGCAAGGATCATTACGAAAAATGTGATTTTGGGTTCGTGCACATTGAAAACAAATGCAATAATTTATTGCTCGATTTGCACAAGAAATTATTACTTTGTAGCTGGAGTATTACAAGCTGTTCTGGTGAAATGAAGATTCAGTGCATTGATACTAGGAATAGGAAGTGTCAGTTTTCAAGAAAGGGACAAAAGATTCAAACCTATTATTTCCCCACAGAAACAGAGATGGTAAATGAGGACTGAATACAAGTTTTTCAAGATGTGACAATTTTTAGATGGGAATACTGGTATTGGATTGGGATGAGCATGGTAAGAAACATCACAACACCAGATTAAAGTCCAACAGGTTTATGTGGTATCACAAGCTTTCGGAACACTGCCCCTTCATCAAGTGAGTGGAGAGTTGGGTTCAGAAACAGGGCATATATAGACACAGACTCAATTACAAGATAATGGTTGGAATGTTAAGACACGTATTCCAACTATTATTATGTAATTGAGTGTCTACATATGCCCCGTTTGTGAAATAAATCCTGCACTCACTTGATAAAGGAGCATGGCTCTGAAAACTTATGCTACCAAATAAACCTAATGGACTTTAACCTGGTATTGTCAAGACTACTTACTGTGCCCACCCCACTACAGCAATGTGGTTGACTCTTAAAAGCCCCCATGGATGGAATAAATGCTGGCCTAGCCAGCGACACCCACATCCCATGAACAACGTGACCCACATGTTTAGTGGCTAGTGGAACATTCTCTGCATTTATTGATATGGTAACTTACTGTTTCACAGCGATAGTGGGTAGTTTAAGTATTTGCACAAATTCAGAGAGTGTTAGAACTTGCAGATCAGCCAAGTCCCCAAATACTCATCTAAACATTCTAAAAATAGAACTGAAAAGCATCAGGATGAATGCTGTGCAAATAAACCAATTTAACAGCAAAGAAACAACACTGCTCAAAATTCCTGCCATTTGGTATTGAATATTTTTTCAAATTAATGATTCTTAAAATTGCTGAAAATTTTCAAAAATGGAAGGCTTATGTTTCAGCAATTTTAATATGTACACAGTCCTCTGGAAATAGATATAAAAGGATTCAAAAACATATAAAGACTTGCAACTTTTAGGCAAATCATTGATTTCATTTTTTTGCACCCATACAAAATTGTTTGATTTATAATAGGGAACAACTGCACTGATCTTGCACAATTTCAAAAATGTGGGCAGAAACCAAGCCATTTTGCAGCAAAGATTTCATGTTTAGTATTGGCAATATTTTAGAGGTAAGTGATGTGATGCAACAGGCAGCTATGTGATTGGAAGTTCAGCTTGAGGCTAAACCAGCTAGCCTCTTACTTGTCAAGAAAACGAACAGAGTTGGTGATCGAGTCATTTACTTACCACGATTAAATAAACCTGATTCTGATTTTTACCAGGGTTTCTGGGGATTAAATCAAATTACTGCAGATGCTAGAATCTAAAATCAAAAGAGAAGATGCTGGAAAATCTCAGCAGGTCTGGCAGCATCTATAAGAAAAGAGAACAGCTGATGTTCCAAGTCCAGATGACCCTTTGACAAAGCTAAAAGACATAGAAAGTAGGATAAGTATAAAAAATGGTATTAGCTTTGACAAAAGATTCGAATCGTCAGCTCTTCTCTCCTTATGGATGCTGCCAGACTTGCTGAGCTTTTCCAGCATTTTCTCTTCTCATGTTGGGGATCAACTTGTCTTGTTAACTACACAAAACTGTGGACAGATTGAGTGGAACTATTTTTTCTTTTCACATGGGTATGTCCAGCATGCATTTCTTAACGTGGATTGAAACAGTAACATTTTAACTTGGATGGCTTTGATCGGAGGCTGTATTCACAGATGTTTCTATGATATAGAACATAGAACATTACAGCGCAGTACAGGCCCTTCGGCCCTCGATGTTGTGCCGGCCAGCGGACCCTCTAACCTAAACTATTCCAATATCATCCATATGCCTATCCACTGACCATCTGAATGCCCCCAAAGTAGGTGAGTTCATAACTGCTGCAGGCAGGGCATTCCACGCCCTCACCACCCTCTGTGTAAAGAACCTGCCTCTGACATCCGTCCTATAACTACCACCTCTTAATTTAAGTTATGTCCCCTCGTGTTGGTCATCACCATCCGAGGAAAAAGGCTCTCACTATCCACCCTATCCAGCCGTTTGATCATCTTATACGCCTCAATTAGGTCACCGCGTAACCTTCTTCTCTCTAATGCAAATAACCTCAGGTCCCTCAGCCTTTCCTCATAAGGCCTTCCCACCATACCAGGCAACATCCTGGTAAACCTCCTCTGCACCCTTTCCAACGCTTCCACATCTTTTCTTATAATGCGGCGACCAGAACTGTACGCAATACTCCAAGTGCGGCCGCACCAGAGTTTTGTACAGTTGTAACATAACCTCACGGCTCCTAAATTCAATCCCTCCACCAATAAAAGCTAACACACTGTACGCCTTCTTAACAACTTTATCAACCTGGGTGCCAACTTTCAAAGAGCTATGTACTTGTACCCCAAGATCCCTCTGCTCGACAACACTATTAAGGGTCCTTCCATTAGCCCTATATTTCATATGCCTGTTATTCCTACCAGTGGGAGTGTATATGGGAGCGTAGGGGACAAATGACCACTGAAAACAAACCATTTTAAAAATCAGAGCCAGGTTTGGAATTTGTTAGCTAACGCTGCTCAGAGTGATGTTTGCCACAGAAAGGTTACCTCAGTTGGCATGTTGGCTGCCGATCCTGCTATGCCATTTTCAGTAGTGATGTTGTTGGAGCTGTTGTTGGGGGAGCTTGGACCAGATCCTGGAGCGCTGTTACAAGCCGAATCTGATAAAATAGAAAATTCAATTAACAAAATCTCAATCTGTAAAGTTTACAATGCTGCATCTCAGCTTACGTCTGTAAAATCAAAAGTGAATAATAATAACTACTACTGTGACATTGATGAGCCTCATGTTTCTTGGTTAACAAGCAATGTATAACTGACCTAAATATAGCTTTCCTATCCCATTTTCCTTTATCTACTGGAAACTTACCACTGATATCAGAAAGTTATCATGGAGATTGGTGGGCACAAATCACAGAATAATACAGTGCAGAAGAGGTCTTTCAGCCCATCGAATCTACATTGACACACGAAAGGCCCTGACCTGATAACCTAATCCCCCTTGCCAGCACCTGGCCCATAGCCTTGAATGTTATGACATGTCAAGTACTCATCTGGGTACTTTTTAAATGATATGAAGCATCCTGCCTCCACCATCCTCCCAGGCAGCAGATTCAAGACCATCACCACCCTGAGTAAAATAGTTTTTCCTCCAGTTCCTCCCTAAACTTTTGTGTTCCCTCATAACGGACCCTTCAACAAAGAGGAACGGCTGTTCCTTTCCACCATGTCCAAGCTCCTCATAATCTTGAGCACCTGAATCAGGTTGCCCCTCAGTCTTCTCTGCTCCAACGAAAACAACTCAAGCTTATCCAACTTCTCTTCATAAACGTTCCATCCCAGGAAACATCTTGGCGAATCTCCTTTGCATCCTGTGCATTCACGTCCTTCCTATAATGCAGCGACCAGAACTGCATACAATACTCCAGTTGCAGCCTCACCAAAGTTCTACGTAACATAAATCTAAGCGTGACTCTATGCAACAACCATCATTGCATTACCTGTACACAAGGATGCAACAATGACATCCTGGAGAAAACTCCCAAATCAGGAAGGCATTAGATCCTCAAGAAATGTTAGTAGAAAGGGTGGCAGTGGAGTGTTGAGGGTACAAATTCTGACACACTGTTGGTAGCAGGGGGAGTATTGGACTTTATATGTGACGGACATGGATTTTTACCAGAGGGAGGCCTTGTAATTTTAATGCGGGCTAACGTGAGCTTGTGGGACGAGGTGCAGATGGAGGATTAAGTATTGTGGCATGTGAATCCAGCCAAGTAGTTGAAAAGATTGGACATTCCTGTTCCCAGTGGCCTGCCAGTGGGATTCTCTAAATGTACACATTTCAAAAATGTCCTGCACTGCAACTTTAACAGGTTGTCACCAATGTTTCTTCTAGGTTACACCAACGTGACTTCACAATCCTGATGTTACTGCGTAGGTTCAAGTAATTTAAAGTTTAAGTTTATTTATTAATGTCACAAGCAGTACACAGTGAGAATTTATCATGACCAATGCACCAAATCAGCACATCTTTCAGACTGTGGGGGAAATCAGAGCAGCCAGAGGAAACCCATGAGGTCATGGGATGAATGTGCAAACTCAGCACAAAGAGTGACTCAAGCCAAGAATGGAACCTGGATTCCTGGCACTATGAAGCAGCAGTGCTAACCACAATGCCATCCTTGATCACCACCTTCTGAAGAGTAACCAGGGATGGACTATGAATGCTGGTATGGCCAATGATAATCATATTCCACAATTTAATTTTGAAGAGTCCAGTCAGACATTGCATGCACACAGCCGTTTAAAATCATCAAGAGGTTCAACATAGTTAAAAAATAGGCCACACAACAAAACATAATTACATGAAACACTGGTAGTCACATTTTTAAATGATATTTTCTCAGATTCACATCACTGATTGTTCCTGGGTGGTATTTTTTTCTTCCTCCAACTTCTCTTGCATAATGTAATTGGACCAAAAGATGATTAAGTGATCATAAAAATGAAAACTGAATCCATTTATAGCCACAGTAATATCATACAAGCTATGCCACATGAATTCTCAGCTCTTCGCATAATGTTGACTGAAAGTGCTGACAACATTAAATGGATAGAACAATATACATTACAATCAATTTTCCTGTGACCTTAGCTATGGAAGGTAACTTACTGCAGCATCTCTAGATTCAGTTTTTAAAAACACAAAGTTTCTAACTACTGGTAAAAAACACAGACCGCCCCCTTAAGCCACTGAGATTTAGGCAACAGATAGCCTGTGCAAATCACGCTGGAGCTTCTCCGTATCCTCCTCACAGCTCACCCTCCCACCTAACTTTGTATCATCTGCAAATTTGGAGATAATATTTTCAGTTAACGCTTCCAAATTATTAATATAGAATATGAACAGTTGGATCCTAGCACCATCCCTGCCATCACTGACTGCCAATCAAAAGAAGATCCATTTATGCCAACTCTTTGCTTCCTGTCTGCTAACCAGCTTTCTAACCATCTCAACACATTATCTGTAACTTTAACTTTACATAAGTCTGTTATGTGCGACCTTGTCAAAAGCCTTCTGGAAGTTTAAATGATCGAAAGCTTCAAGTTTTTAGGTTACCAGATCACCAACAACCTATCTTGGTTCCCTCCATACAGATTCTATGATTAAAAAAACCCAATGCCTCTACTTTCTCAGAATACTAAGGAAATTTGGCATGTTGACTACAATTCTCTCTAACTTTTACAGATGCAGAGAAAGCATCTTTTCTGGTTGTATCACAGCTTGATACGGCTCCTGCTCTGCCCAAGGCCACAAAAAACTACAAAAGGTTGTGAGCAAAGCCCAATCCATCAGCCAAGCTAGTCTCCCACTCATTTATACTTCCCGCTGCCTTGAAAAAGCAGCCAACATAACTAAGAACCCTCACACTCAGGCCATATTCTTTTCTACTTTCTTCTGTCTAAGAACTCAAGAACAGCTTCTTCTCTGTTGCCATCAGACATTTGAATGGACCTACCTTGCATTTAGTCGATCTGTTTCTACACCCTAGCTATGACTGTAACATTACATTCTGCACTCTACTTTCCTTCTTGATGAACAGTATGCTTTGTCTGTATAGCATGCAAGAAACAATACTTTTCACCATTAAGTAATACGTGTGACAATAATAAATCAAAGCAAATCGAGTCTTGCTACAACTGTAAACTGCGTTGGTGAGATCTCACTTAAAGTACTGTTATGGCTTCCTTAATTAAGGAAGGATATTACTTGCATTGGAGGCAGAGAAGGTTCAGCGTGCCTATTCCTGGGATGAAAGAATTGTCTTATAAGGAAAGGTTGAGCAGGTTGGGCCAATTCTTATTTAGACTTTAGAAGAACGAGGTGCGATCTTTTTGAAACATACACAATTCTGAGGAGGGTTGACAAGATAAATGCTAAGATGATGTTCCCCCTTATGGGGGTAATTAGAGGCAGCATGGTGGCACGGTGGTTAGCACTGCTGCCTCATAACGCCAGAGACCCAGGTTTGCTTCCTGGCTTGGCTGACTGTGTGCAGTTTGCACATTCTCTCCACGTTTGCATGTTTTTCCTCCAGATGTTCCACTTTCCTCCCACAGTCCGGATGATGTGCTGGTTAGATGCACTGGTCATGCTAAATTCTGCTTCAGTGTACCTGAACAGGCACTGGAGTTTGGTGGCTAGGGGATTTTCACAATAACCTCATTGCAGTGTTAACATAAGTCTACCTGTGACAATAATAAATAAACTCAAAACCTAAATTAGAGGGCACAGATTTTTAAGGGGCATCTCATTCAAGACTGAGACCAAAACAAATTCTCTCGTCAGTCCTTTGAGCTTTCCTTCCCAGATAGCAAGCTCATCGAATATAACCTAAGGTGAGTTGGACAGATTTTTGATTGATAAGGAAATCAATGGTTATGGGGGAAGAAAGGAGAGTGAAGATTATAATCAAATTAGCCATGATCTTTTGAATAGGGGAGTAAGGTCAAGGGGTCGAAGGGGCTTATTCCTGCTCCTATTTATAGAACACACAATAGTAATAAATGGGTCATTTTGAGTGGCAGGGTACAACTGGAGTGTCACAAGGATCTCTGCTTGGACTTGTGTCATTTCAATTTATATCAATGACTCAGAAGAGGAGACTGTGTGCAGTATATAATTTTGCTAGCAATACATAGCTAGGTTGGAAGTAAGCTGTTAGGGAAACTGTAATTAGAATATGAAGTGAAATACATTTGTTTAAGCAAGTTGGCAATAAGATGGCAGATAGGGTACAATATTGAGAAGTATGAAATTATTTACTATGGTAGGAAGAATAGTAAAACTATATTTTTAAAAAATAAAGAGAGACTAATAAAAGCTTGCATTCAAAGGGGCTTGGGTACATTTGTTTACTAATTATGGAAAGTTAACATGCAAATATAGCAAGCAATTGGGTATGTTAGCCTTTATTGAAGGTAACTGCAGTATAACAGTAAGGAAGTCTTGCTGCAATTACATATGGCTTTGGTGAGCCATATCATACTGTGTACACTTTTAATCTCCCGGACTAAAGGGGGATATACATTCCTTACAGGGACAGTATGAAAGTTTGTTGGAAATATAAGTTGATGGCTGATCCACCTCCCTGCATGACAACCTATCTCGTCTTTGTCTATTTTATTGGTACTATATAGAGTAGTGTTCTTACAAATTTCCCTATTTTGTTCATTCCAAGTTAAAATACTCGACTTGCTGCATTCATTCCACTTCCTGGGTCATCAATATGTCGAAACCAAGGAAGAGATTTTCTGGCCATGCTTGTCCCAAGCCTAGAAAATCCCACCCGAGGTCAACTGATATTTGCATGATCCAAGTTCCACCTGCTACATTTCTCATGGATGATGGGATGGGAAAATTCCTCCACAAGTCTCACAAATAAGCTTTGCCCACGAACTCACCTTTCCTACAATTTCGATTGTTGTCCATCTTAATTCTCCAAATCTTGATTTCTTCCTTGAATTTTCTGGCTTTTAAAATCCAAGCTTTCCATCACACTGTCACCACTTCTAATTTATATCCTGTTCAGAATTATTCCTTCTACTGCCAATTATCTGGTGGGCATTGGCTCTTTCACCTTGGTTACTCAGTTCTTTTTTTAAAGGGAGTACAATTCTTGCTGAAAAAGTTTCTCATGTCTTTGCGTCTCATGGGGAAGGATCTTGCTTGCTATAAAACGGTGTGAATGATCACTGGTAGCACAGTAATACTCATTTTTTGAGGAGTCAAAGTTAGCAAAGAAACAAAGGCCAAGTTACTCTATCCTTCCTAGTTCCTGGAACAACAAAGTCCTTGGTTTGAAGTATTTGCTCCCCTTTGTGAAACATGTAAATCAGACATAATTGGAGAGGGTACAGAGGAGGTTTACCAGGATGTTGCCTGGTATGGAGGGCAGGTCCTATGAGGAGAGGTTGAAGGATTTGAGGTTGTTTTCGTTAGAAAGGAGGCGGCTAAGAGGGTATCTTATTGAAGCATATAAGATGATTAGAGGTTTAGATAGGGTGGACAGTGATAGCCTTTTTCCTAGGATGGAGAAAGCTAGCACGAGGGGACACAGCTTTAAATTAAGGGGTATGAGTTATAGACGGATATCAGAGGTAGGTTCTTTACTCAAAGAGTGATTAGGGAGTGGAATGCCCTGCCTGCAGCTGTTGTAGATGCGCCAAGTTTGGTGGCGTTTAAGAGGTTAGTTGATAAGTATATGGAAGAGAAGGGAATGATTTAGTTAGGGGGGGCATTGCTTTTTATTTTGGTCGGCACAACATCGAAGGCCGAAGGGCCTGTTCTGTGCTGTATTGTTCTATGTTCTATAATTCATGACAGGTCACATTCCCAATGTTTGGATCTCACAATCCTGTTATGTTTCTGAAAATCAACAAGGCCACTTTTGAATTGTTTTCAGAATCCTTTCCATAGGAAAGGGCAGCACAGCTGCCTCACAGTACCAGGAACCTGGGTTTGATTCCCGGCTCGGGTCACTGCCTATGTGGAGTTTGTACATTCTTCCGTGTCTGCATGGGTTTCCTGCCACATTCCAAAGAGGGTTAGATGGATTAGCCATGCTAAAAAATTACCCATCAGGGAGGCTAGCAGGATAAACACATGGAGTTATGGGGATAGGGCTTGGATGGGATTGTGATCAGTGTAGATTCAATGGGCCATATAGCCTCCTTCTACATTGTAGAATTCAATGATTCTATGAAAGATAAATCCCTAAATCTTTTGGGAGGTCTGTAGGAAAGCACAGCATTCGCAGCATATTTACAGAGAACAATGAAAATAACAGGAGGTTAACTTTCTAAGTAATAGTATAACGTTTCCCCGAGCCTCATACTGAACTCTAGTAGACCATTGAGTAGAAATTTCTGGGTAGTTTCCTTGGATACAAATTCCATCAAATGCACTCATTCAGTTCTGGATATTTAATTCCTTTTTGAGGGAAAAGCAGCAATTGCCCGCAAGAAAAGAAACCCTTAGAGTTTAACGCAACAACACATTTCCAAAAAAGGTAAATTTAATTTGATTGCATTTGAATGTCAATTATTTCTATTTATTTAAACCAGAACTTGTGGTCCTTGACTTCTGTACTCTCCCACACATTGTTCTGTGAGGCAGAAGCACTTTTGTTTTGACTTCAAATCCCCAACGGAAGAAATTACTTCTAATTGAGCAACCCTACTTACAATTGCTTTAGAAATTTGAAACGATAAGGGTGGAAGGATACAGATGAGTTATAAAACTTATACATGGTTACAACTCTTCTGGCAAGGTATACTTTTCTAGTAGGACGTTCCTTCCATTACTCAATACAGGCTAGCCACTTTTTCCATTTATATATTAGAATGTTCTAAGTGTGTTTGAAATACATGGAACATTGTACTCATAGACAGATCAATCAGTCATCCACCTCCTGTACAATTCAACTTGAAAACAAATCAAGACTTCAATATTCTCCTTTAAATCAGATTCACAGAATGCTACAGCATTCTTAGATGTGGACCTCATTTATGAAGCAATCTTTGGGCTCTTTTGCATGGGAAGATGGCATTGTCAACAATAAGCAGTCTCACAATATCAGGTTAAAGTTCAACAGGTTTATTTGAAATCATGAGCTTTCTAAGCACTGCTCCATCAGGTGATGTAGGATTCACCTGATGAAGGAGCAGTGTTCCAAAAACATAGAACATTACAGCACAGAACAGGCCCTTCGGCCTTCGATGTTGTGCCGACCAAAATAAAAAGCAATGCCCCTCCAAACTAAACCATTCCCTTCTCTTCCATATACTTTATCAATTAACCTCTTAAACGCCACCAAACTTGGCGCATCTACAACAGCTGCAGGCAGGGCATTCCATTCCCTAATCACTCTGAGTAAAGAACCTACCTCTGATATCCGTCCTATAACTCATACCCCTTAATTTAAAGCTGTGTCCCCTCGTGCTAGCTTTCTCCATCCTAGGAAAAAGCTCGTGATTTCAAATAAACCTGCTGGACTTTAACCTGATGCTGTGAGATACCTTACTGGGCCCATCTCAGTCCAACACCAGCATCTGTCCACAATGGCAGCAACTTAAGTCTATTTGCTGTCCAACGTTAGGGCCAATTTGTTCTAAATTTTGTGGTACTTTGTGGATGAGAGATTGTTCCCACATCAGCATCATTATATATCCCTCTTATGCTGCCCAAACAGCAGCTTAAATTTTGGACATATAGAGAAACAGCATACATCACTACTTTATTTTAATCACCCCACTGAAGAGTCCTAATAAAATCTTATCAACATTCCAATCTCAGGATATATTTCTTTCTGAATATGCAATAATATATTAATATAAAGCTCAGGCAAGGTGCTCTTGGTGCTTTTTATTCTGTTTGTTCTTAAATGTACTTCCATGTTTTGAAGCCTAGATGGCACCACACATCCTTCTGTATCCCTGTAGACAAGCTGAAGTGTAACATCCTTACCGATAATACTGTTCGTAATCGGCCACATTTATACCGTTATAAATACAAATCTACAAGCAACAGTTTTATATACATGTATTAACAAATAAGGGTTGTTTATTTTCCTTAGTGATTACATGAACATGTGATCAGAGGTTGACTCAGACACTGAGGTTGCAAACAGTCTGGTTCAGCCACAGATGGCTGCCAAGGTGGGATAGGTTGAGGCTAAGGAATGGAGTGGAGATGAAGTCAATACCTTTGGTCTTCTCAACATTTAAGTGGAGGAAGCTTCTGCATGTCATTGTATGACCCCTTAGCAACAATGGAGGAGTGCAGGGTGGTGGTGGTGAGGTAAAGCTAGATGCTGGCAGCGTACATGAGAAAACCTGCCCTGTTTTTGGCTAAAGGGGCTGTATGCAGATGGAAACTCTTGAGGAATGCAACCGGTAACGGGAGTGGGAAGGGAAATTATTACAAGCTATTTTTCTTGCTCTGCAAGGGGTTCAATTTAAATACCCAGTAATAGTACTTTCCACTTTCTCTGCGGAATCTTGGATAGGAAAATCTCTGCTTTGAAAAGCCCAATTTCAAACAGTTTGATTACGTGAGTAACATTTCATTTTTGAGTTGCTGGGGAGTCTATTTGCATGAGAAGTGAACAGCATTTTTGAGAAGTAGGACAATAATGACGAAGTTCACTAAATGAAACGCACCAATCTTAGCTAAAAGTTGCCAATGATCAACAAAAGTTACCCTCTCTGAGAATGTCAAAGATCCCACAACAATGTTTCAAAGAAGAGCAAAGGATTTTTCCCACTGCCCTAGGCAATTTCTCAATCATTACTAAAAACAGAGGTTATCTGGTCATTGTGACATTGTCCTTCTTGGGAGCTTCCAGAGCACAAATGTGCTGTGTCTCTGCTACATTACAACAGTGCCCATATTTCAAAAGTGCTTAAATTGGCTGTAAGGTGCTTTGGGACATCCTGTAGTCATACAAGGTGCGTAAATGCAAGTTCATTCTTTGAACATATAGTACTGGAGGCCATCCGGCCCACTGCACCTCTGCCAGCTCATACAGCCAATTAATCACACTTGCTTTTGACAAAGCAGACCAAATTTCCCCCTTACCAATCTTTCTGATTGAGATAACAAAAATCAGGCACAACATTTTAACCATGGTCCATCAATCTTCATGCAGTTTTAGTCTGGTAGGTTTTTAATAAAGCTAAGCCAAAATGTTAAATTTATTCACTCTCCAAACTCTATGGGATAATGATCTTAATTGCCTTTTGATGGTAATACTTGAGGTACAGACTATCAGGATAGTGGACGTTATTACCACGATTAAGAGGTATAGGCAAATAAATGGAATGTTTAAAACCTTATTCCCGAGCAAATTCTGCAACAAAACAAGAAGGGTTGTGATACATGGATCCCTCCAGAGCATTGATGCAGCGTAGAGGAAGGAACTAGATGAAGCTGGAGCATCTTCAGCTTCAAAAACAAATACCTCAGGGGGAAACATACAAGCTATGCAATACAATAGAAAAAAAGAACTGAAACAACACATTCGGATATGTTAGAAGACAGGTTCAAAATGACAGAGATGCCAGGGTGTAGTTCTTTCTACATAGAGCGAGAATAAGTGGCTAGGGAATGGGAGTCCCAGAGACCAGGACACAGCTAATTCAAGCAAAATCAAGTGATGAGTGATATAAAGAGTCAGACTGAAAAGACAAAAAGGGCACATTTCATTTGAACAAATTTTGCAAATTCTAATGTATTCAAGATGATGCATCAAGAGTGAAATAATACCATGACCTCCTGAAATGTGCTGGTTAATGCTATCGACTAGCACAGGGCAATTGTGGTAGGAGGCATCCAAACATCTTTCATGGTTAACCACACAGGTATTCATTTTAGACAAATTATTAATATCTTTCTTAAACAGAATCTCATTGGCCAAATCAGCACAGCAGAAAGAATCGACTGGAAACTGGCACCAATACACAGATGCAGAGAATGCCTTTTACTGAGAATGGCTATTGACATACCTGGAACATCCATGGGTCTCTTTTTAAGTGTGGTTATAGCGCTGCCATCCTTTCTCCGAAGTAAAGGGCTACTTCTTCTCTCTGCCACTTTCTGTTTTAGTCTGGAGCGTACCTTTAGGTTTGGCTCAGATGCTGTTAGATCAAACACCAGAAATTACATTTTGTGACAATAATCCTGAACCTTTTGTTCAAAAAGTACAATTCACCGTGGAGTAATCATCATCTAAACCAGTACAAAGCACAAGACTATAGGGTCTGTTCCATTTTTATCAGGACGTCGGGTGAGATTCTCCAGCCATGCTTGCCCCAAAACCAGAGGATCCTGCCCAAGGTTAATGGACCATTGCATGGGCCGCCCCTCCACCTGCTTCAATTCCCGTGGCGGGCAGGATGGGAGAATCCCACCGCCCCTTCAACCCACCTCATCTACAAAAGAGGTATTTATTTCTCAAATCTGTCTCTTCTCTTTCCAGTATTGATTCCTCACGAGATTGTAATTCCATCAATCTACTGCCTCATCTTATACAAAGAGCAAACTGTACGATAACACATAAGCAGGGTGTTGGCAGTCATGTGTCACAGCATTGCAACTGAACCAAACCCTATTGCTACCTGAAGTTTGTACATGCTCCCTTTTTCTTTTGGTTATCGGTTTGCAATTATGAGTGGGAACAATGGCAAATGTGTGTCCTCCCTAAACTAGGGTATCTGGGACTTAGTTTAGTGCTCAGCACACATCTTAGCATTTGTTTGGTCTAATAATAGCTCGGTGCACATTGGATAAATTTAGAAAACCATGAAGGGAGCTGCAACAGATAACCACCACCTATGCAGAAGGTATTATAAAGGCACGAAACGTCTGGACAGAGAAACACGGTTAATTTTTCAGATTTCTAGCATTGACAATATTTTGTGTACACAAAACGTTTTTGTCTCTGCCAAGGCAAGTAGCTCATTGATAACAATGGCAATTCAGTGACACAAAACAATCCTCCTCTTTCAGCAACCAGGAATCACGCACTACATAAAATCCGTGTGTATAACCAGTTAACAAATTTAATGCTACAAATTTACCCTGAGGTTTTTATGGATGGAGATCTCGGTGAACTTTGTGGGGGTGGTATGGTGGCACTATGGCTAGCATAGCTGCCTCACAGTGCCATGGACCCGGGTTCGATTCCCAGCTCGAGTCGCTGTCAAAGAACAAAACAGCACGGGAAACAGGCCCTTCGGCCCAACGAGCCCGTGCCGCCACCTCGATGTTCCCACTTCTACTCATGATCCCTGTCTATGTTTATAGATCTATGTATTGGAACCAAATTTGCCAGTCAATTAAGGGAGAATTTGTTTTGCCAATTAGCCTAAGAGCACATCTTTGGGGTGAGGGAGGAAACCGGAGCACCCGGAGAAAACCCATGCAAGCACAGGGAGAATGCGCAAACTTCCACAGACACAGGCCCAAATCCATGTATCTGCACAGCACAGTGATAGTCACTGAGCTGTCGTGTTGCCCATCAACTGGTCCAGTTCAAGCGTACACTAACGACATGAAGCACTAGGGTACTCTCAAAAAATCCAAGAGCAGCCCTCTCATGACCCATTGCGTGTATGCCCCTTGTTAGACAACAAGGTGGACCAAAGCACCTGTAGGATAAAACAGAAATACATCAATATCATTCACAATTTACACACTTCCTAGAGAACTCCCAAGACTCACGATCCCTATTTTAAATCAGTCTTCTATATCCCTCCATTCCTATTCTGTTCATGTGCCCATCTAAGTATCTCTTAGATACTCTGTGGAGTTTGCACATTCTCCCAATGTCTGTGTGGGTTTCTTCCAGGTGCTCCGGTTTCCTCCCGTAGTCTGAAGGACATGCTGGTTAGGCACATTGGCCATGCTAACTTCTCCCTCAGCATATCTGAACAAGCACCAGAGTGTGGTGACTTGTGGATTTTCACAATAACTTCATTGCTGTATTAATGTAAACCTACTTGTGACACTAATAACAAACTGTAAAAGAAATAGAAAAAACAAACATTGGAATTTTTAAGAACACAAGGGCCCTTAGGACCAACAAATGTTTCACTTTTGACATGCGAACCTGACTACAGCATTTCATACCTTTTAATAAGGTTGAAGATTTATCAAAACATCTAGTGCATAGGTCATACATTCTTGCCTGGTTTAATGTCTTTTCACAGATATCATTTCTATTCTTAGAACTTAGGCTTTTTTTTTTAAAAGAAAAGGTTTTCAGTTTTTAAATAAACAAACATGTCTTCAAGAATTCAGAAGACCTTCACAAAAAGGGTTTGCAGTTGGCCATTCACAGCTCTGGACTTCATGCCTTGACCTGATGTGTATTTTATGTTTAAAAAAGCACATTTCCAAGAAGAATTGGATTATATTTATGGTTAACATTTGAAATGTTATACAAGGATCACCCACATTTTCCACAGACTATTGGCAAATTTAAAAGTGAATTAGAATCATATTTGTCCACAGAGATTCGGAGCTTCAGTCAGTGATTAATATTAAATAACTGAGGGGGATGGGAGTCAATTTCAACATTAATTCATTCAAGAAATCCTCCTTCATTTCAGTTTTAATTTTTAATCCTTCTTAACAAATAGCTCTGAAATATAATGAGGCTACCATGTTGCTAATTATGAAACTTATTTCTTTTGATATTCAATTTTGAGCATGTAAATGAGCTGTGTAGGAAATATGGAATATAGAATAAAATAGGACACAAAGAATAAAAAACTGGAAGATATCAAGGTAACAGGATAAAACCATGGCACAACGGCGCATACTTTCACTACAGGAAAACAAGGAATGAGCTATGCAGCATAAGGGAGCCTCCATGGGGTCCAATATAACCAATTGGTGCCTAAAAAAGCATCCCAAAACCTCCGAACAATGAAAGAGTACCACAGAAACACAGAATCATCAGATACATCCCCAAACTGGCATTAAAATGTACACAGTATATACAAGATAACAAGAGCAGAGTTATACAGCCTCATGGGAATTGTGCAGATAGAGAGCCCAGGTATCTAGAAACTACCCCTGGACCTCACCAATAACAGGACACCTTACGTTAGGGAGTCCTAAACCTACAATGTAATTGCACACCTTCTAAGTGTGATTCTTAGAATAGCTGCTATTCTTGCTAACATAGCCAAAGAAAGCCAGGAGTACTGACAGGTAAAAGAGCCAATCAGCCTAGGATTCTCACACCATTCTTGTGCTCATCACAAAATACCCTTCACCTATTTCAGGCCACACCAGAGGTACCAATTAAGCCCTATCATCAGCCAAAGAATTTAATCCATTCCCACCAGCCGAAAAAAAAATCAGAACACCCACAGACAGGTTATCTAGGGGAGACATGGTGGCACAGTGGGGAAGCACGGTGGCACAGTGGTTAGCACTGCTGTCTCACAGCTCCAGAGACCCAGGCTTGATTCCTAGCTTGGGTCATTGTTTGTGCAGAGTCTGCACGTTCTCCCGTGTTTCCATTCCGAATGCTCTGGTTTCCTCCCATACTCCAAAGACGTGTGAGTTAGGTTGATTGGCCTTGCTAAATCACCCCCTAGTATCCCAGGATGTGTAAGTTAGCAGGGTATATATGTGGGATTATGGGGATAGGGCTTGAGCAGGATTGTTGTCAGTGCAGAGTTGATAATGTGTTCACTGTACATTCCAGGAGCCAAACTACCAAGCAGTCACTATAACTACGCATGTAGCCAAGGAGAATATGGGAAACCAACTCAAACAGCTGGACAATCAAGGATTCCCCAAACACATTTGGGTGTGCAGTGTATATTGCCCCCAGCTCCAGCTATGTCAGAGACAACAAATTTTTTTACAGGACACATGATCTGCTGTGCCTTCACCGGAGACCAACAAAGATTCTTTAATCCTAAACTAACAAAAATAAAAGAAAAATGCAACATCACTAAATCTATGGAGAACTTATCAAGCCACACCCACCACCACTAAACCAAACTGCTTGACCACCATCCTGCTACGGCTCTACACAATTATCCATAATTAAAGTAAATGACATCATATAATATAAACCTCCATTATAAACACCAGGATTACAAAAATAAAAATGGGTGAATATTGCACAACTTTGATTCCATCCAACCATCCAAACCAGCCTGCTGCCCAATAAAATGAAGATGGCCCATTATCAGCCCATAGGCAAAGAAAATATCTCCATATTACAAAGACTAGACTTCAGGAGTTTATACAAAGCCACAAGCAGATTGGCAGAGCCCCTTGCCCACCCTGCTCTCCTGGTACCACCTGGAAAGACCAAGACTGAATCATTTAAGATTGAATATATGGTAATGCACCTTAAACTGAAGTCTCTCTTGTTCCACCATTAAGTGAATTCCATTATAAATAAATGGATATTCCTGGCTTTGAAAGAACATCAAGATAACAGGTGATAACAGGCGATAGATGCGTCAATGCACTGATCAAACACCCTTGTTACGATCACAGGATTATGCTCAGAAGTGGATGAACTGCAGGATACACCAAAGCCTGCGCAGTATCGATAAATAATATCAAGGATCCAGTTGCAGTTTCACCAAAGCCGCTGAACAATCCAGAGTCAAATTATCTCATTTCCGTCACAGTGACAACAGGTTTCCAATTGGCCATGGCAACCCTGGATTAGGCAGCATAAGCTAATCGAGGTTCTCTCTCCTGGTTATTATATAGTGGTTTTGCTGAGTTGAGCTTAATACAACCAGTATTCAGGGCTCAGATAATCTGCCATACTCACTGTCAAGGATCTCACTGACTCTCTCAATGAGGCAGAGTGTAGCTTAGCACTGATCTTAGGAAAGGGGTTTTTGGGAGCAGAAAATGTGGTGCAAAAATAAGCTCGAAGAAAAGTTTGGTAAATATTCCATGATATTATTTTGTTTAATGAGACTTTGTTTTAAGCATTGTAGAGGGCAAGATTCAATTTAAGTTGTCTGTATTTATTCCCTTTCTTATTTTGAGTCACTTTGTACCATATCCAAATGTTTGAAATAAGTTTATTTCAGGAATGGCAACAGTATTTCTTCTGTTACTTGTAGTCAATTCCTAGCTTCTGGTCAGCAAGGACATGGGAGTGATTGAGCATTTTGTAAGATTCAGGGCACAACCTGTGTCATACCCCACTGGGTGTTTAAATATGCTGCCCATATGACTAAGGCAAGTGATTGTGAACAGTTATATAAATGTAAAATACTGCAGGCACTGGAATCTAAAATAAAACAGAAAATGTTAGAAAATCTCAGCAAGTCTGATAGCATCTGTGGGGAGAGAATAGAGCCAATGTTTCGAGTCTGGACGACTCTTCATCAGAGCTAAGAGTAAAGAGAATCAGCAAAGATTTATACTGCTGGAGGAGGGGGTCTGAAATGAGACAAAGAAAATGTAAATGAGAATTATATCTGTTGCCTTTGTCCCATTCCACCCTCCCCCCCATCTTAATAGTATAAGTCACTGCTGATTCTCTTCACTTTTCGATCTGGCGAAGGATCATTGAGACTTGAAGTGTTGGCTCTGTTCTCTCCTCAACTGGGAACAGTGCCTGATCCCTCCAAATTTCTACATTTAGTTATGCATAACAGAATGTTATATTGAGAATAAGATTGAGGTTGTGAAAATGAGAAATTTTGAACAGTAAAAAAACACTTGCAACCAACAGTCTACTTACATCCCTTGATTAAACCAATTTGTTTACTCAATCCATCTTAACTATCACTGTTAACATATCATTTGGATATATAAAGAAAATAAGTAGTCATTAACACCAGGTGAAAGTCCAACAGGTTTATTAGATAGCACAAGCTTTCAGTTACTTCACTTGATGAAGGAGAACGTGTTCCGAAAGCTCGTGCTACCAAATAAACCTGTTGGACCTTAACCTGGTGTTGTAAGACTTCTTACTTGGCCCACCCCAATCCAACGTCTGTATCTCTACATTAAAGAAAATAAACAGTTATATTTTTCTTTGGCATATGTCTGAATAGAAAAAAATGTTCACCTGCGAATGGAGGTAGTTTGTTCCAAAGTAATGTAACTTCTTATACTTTCCACTGAAGGAAGCAAATTTAGCTTTTACTTTCAAGATGATCAGCAATTTCTTGACATTTCACAATGGTGTAATCAAATTAACTTTTCATTTTTGGTCTGACATATCCTATCTGATTTATATAAATGAGATTTATTTATAGAATTGTGCTTTCCCACCCCCAGAAATCAAATATTTAAATTTTTCAACACATTGCTTTTACCAAAAAAGTGACATTTGGATTGGAACTTTGTGTTCCCGCGATGGTGAGCTTGGAGGTGGGAAGGCTATTTACTTAAGCAGAATGGTAGCTTAAGTAAATATGCCACCACCAGAATGAAGTTCTGGATGGGAAAGGCCATGTTAAAATTTTCCATTCTCAAAGTTACAAAGCCAATGCGCAGAGAGGACCAGGCAAGCTTGTAATCTATTTCCTCACTTTCTCCAAAACCAATTCATATCAAATCTAACTTACGATCTCCACAAGAGAGACATACAAGATGTAAGAGACAGATCTGACCCCCGACTCAGTCAAAAGGCTAAGAAGCACACCTCTACCAGGTGATCACAGAAACACAGAAGATAGGAGGAGGTGGCAGCCATTGGCCCTTTGAGCCTGCTCTGCCATTCATTATGATCATGGCTGATCATCCAACTCAGTAGTATAATTCTGCTTTTTCTCCTTAATCTTTGATGCCATTTGCCCCCCAACTGCTATACCCAGCCACCTCTTGAATGCATTCAATGTTTTGGTATCAACTATTTCCTGCGTTAATGAATCCACAGGCTCACCACTCTTTGGATGAAGAAATCTCTCTTCACCTCTGTTCTAAATAGTCTATCCTGAATCCTCAGACTGTGACCCCTGATTCTGAACGCCCCCACCATTGGAAACATCTCCCTGCATTTATCCTGTGTAGACTTAATAAAATTTCGTAAGTCTCAATGACATCCCCCTTCATTCGTCTGTACTCCAGCAAAAACAATCCTAACCTAATCAATCTCTCCTCATATATCAGTCCCGCCATCCCCAGAATCAGCGTGGTAAACCTTTGCTGCACTCCCTTGAGAGCAAGAACATCCTTCCTCCTTCAAAAAGCAAAGAACAATACAGCACAAGAACAGGCCCTTCGGCCCTTAAAGCCTGCGCTGCTCACGCATCCAACTAGATCATTCGTTTGTATCCCTCTATTCCTAGTCTGTTCACGTGGCTAAGTCTTAAACAACCCCACCTTAACCATCTTGCTTGGCAACGCATTCCAGGCCTCCACCACTTTCTGAGTAAAATACAGAATCTGTGTTGAACCGTGCCTCTTTAACCCTGAACTTGTGACCCCTTGTGTTCGTCACCTCCGACCTGGGAAAAAGTTTCCCACTGTTCATTCTACCTATGCCCTTCACAATTTTATACGCCTCTATTAGGTCACCCCTCATCACTCTGTCTTTCCAGGGAGAACAACCTCAGTTTGCCCAATCTCTCCTCATAGCTAAGACCCTCCATACCAGGCAACATCCTGGTAAACCTTTTCTGTACTCTCTCCAAAGCCTCCACTTCCTTCTGGTAGCGTGGCAACCAGAACTGGACACGGTATTCCAAATGTGGCCTAACCAACGTTTTATATAACTGCAACATCATATGCCAACTTTTATATTCTGTGCCCTGTCCAATAAAGGCAAGTATGCTATATGTCTTCACCACCTTCTCCACCTGTGCTGCCACCTTTAGAATCTGTGGACTTGCACACCCAGGTCCCTCTGTCTCTATATATTCCTGATAGTTCTGCCATTTTCTGTATAGCTCCTCCCTACATTAGATCTATCGAAATGCATCACTTCACATTTATCTGGATTAAATTCCATCTGCTATTTCTCCAGCCTATCTATATCCTAATATATCCTATCCTATATCCTAATATTCATCACAGTTTCATCCCTGCCATCCTCTCCAAGTGTTGCAGACTATCACATTCCATGGTCCAGGACTATGTGCTGAAGGACAACACTAAAGCTTTGGTCAGTTGCTACTGAGGCACAATGGGGAAAAGCCATTGTCTAAGGCCTTTCAGCCATATTATCCAAAGGGGCTGAAAACTCTATAGAGGCCCTCGGGCTGTATTCTTATATGGAATGCACCTTGTGAATATTAGAAATTGCATCGAGTCAACTCCAAACTAAACATCCAGTCTGGAGAAACGTTGAATCCCATTGAACTTCCTTGAATATTCAATTTTAAATGCTTTGCCCTTAAATTGTATGCTTGACATGCAGTACTTACTGTAAACCTCATGAGAATTGCATGTTTACAAGACGTACAGAGGTGTCACAGTGGTTAGCACTGCTGTCTCACTGCGCCAGGGACCCAGGTTCAATTCCCGGCTTGGGTCACTGTCTGTGTGGAATTTGCACATTCTCCCATGTTTGCGTGGGTTTCCTGCGGGTACTCCGGTTTCATAGAATCACAAAAACTCTACAGTGCAGAAACAGGCCATTTGGTCCATCCAGTTTGCACCAACCACAATCCCATCCCAGGCCCTACACCCATATCCCTACATATTTACCCACTAATCCCTCTAACCTACGCATCTCAGGACACTAAAGAGCAATTTTAGCATGGCCAATCAACCTATCCTGCACATCTTTTGACTGTGGGAGGCAACCCATGCAGACATGAGGAGACACAGTCCAAAAGACATGCTGGTTAGAGTGCATTAGCCAAGTTAAATTCTCTGTGTACCCAAACAGGCGCCATAGTTGGCGACTTGGGGTTTTCACAGTAACTTCACTTCAGTGTTAATGTAAGTCTACTTGTGACACTAATAAATAAGTTTCAACTTTATTGCATTAGATGCAATGTCAGTACTGTCAGACCATATAATGCTTGTTCCAAGAGAACCTCAGCATTTTTGTTGAAAGATCTTGCTTCACCTTCACCTTCACCAGGCGATAGGGGAGAGTGGCATCTGTGAAACTAGTACTGACATTGCTCTAAACTTTGAATCGGGAAGGGAACGCCAAATTGCATACTGTCCAACATTGTTGCTCAAGTCTTAAAGGCTCAGATTGCACTATGTCATCAAGTTCCTGTGCCCATGTGATATCCTGCATCTACTACAACGGTGTACTGAAATGCAACACCAATTCATTCATGAAAAGATAGCTGCGAGAAGCTGAGCCATGGCCAAAGTTAGAAGGTTGTGAATGAATAGTTCCATTTAAATAGTGCGGCGTTAATGTCAGAAGGAATCATCAACTTTCAACTGATAATATCACCAAAGTAATATACATGCAAATTCAAAATGAGAAAAGAAATTTAGCTTTAAAGTAAATGAGCTGCCTTTGGAAAATCTGAAGAGCCTCAATTGCTTCTCTATTTAAAAATAATTACACTTATAATTCAAAGCAATCTGCCATTCTGAATTTTCAGACAAAAGATGCTGGCAATTACTGCAAATCTACAGTTTAGAGCATAAGCAATTAATCCAGACACTGCAATTGTAACATCAATGTGAAACATTAATGGCTTCTCTCTCCAGATGCTATTGGACCAGTTGAGTATTTTGCAGAATTCTAAATTATTTCAGATATTCAGCTTCTCTAATGTTTAGCGTTTGCCTCCAATAAACCCATTTTTGACTGCAGAATAATCACTTCTGCAGAACAGAGCGTGATTAAAAATGCTCTCTGTGTAAGTATTAATCCTTCACATCATAATCCAGACAACATAAGAACAGTTGCCATCCCTTGGCTTGAAGATGAAATTACGTGCATGTTCCCTCAAATGCTTGCCCAGAAAAAAAAACTCTTGTTCCCCACAGCAAATTGCCCGTCGAGTACAAGGCCCTTTGGGTCAGTGTGCATTCAGTTTTAATGACAAGTTGCAAGTATATTCCGTTTGACTGTGCGTGGGCGCTGGACAATGAATGCGCAGACAGGAGTGATTGGTCTGCTGTTCGACAGGAAATGTGTGTGGGCAGATGACAAAGATCACCTCTTCAACTCAAGAGACAGAACATTTAATGCTAAGCTCAACAAAGCAGCTACACAAATTACAGGCTTCTTAGTGTCAGCCCACTCATGCAGTTTCAGCTTCCTTTGAATTACAGTACTCTCAATGGTGGAAGCTTTGTTGTTCTTAAATAGTGGTGACCTATACAAAAAGCCTCTAATTTATCTACTCACAACTGGGGTGCTTTTATTCATTTTCATCTGTGAATCTAATTCGTATTACCTGCTTGAAATACAGTCCTTCACTAAAAATGAGCACTAAACACAATTCAAACAGCTCTCATCATGTAATTTGAATCATAACCTACATATTAAAGAAAAATGTGGCACTGACGCTATAATGCAACATTAAGACTGAATATAATGCTGATTTTACACAGCAATGACACCTCTGAACTAGCCATTCATTCACATTTATCAAATCTCAATGCAAAAAGCTTGATTTAACACATTGGACTAGTGTTGTTCTTAAATTAAGTTGAATAAATATAATTCCAATAAAATCAGATGTATCAAATACAGCATTTTCATTCTTTTAATAAATTAATATCTGAAATAGACTACACATTGTAATATTACTGGCAAGTATTTCTAATATTAAGAATTATAATCTGCCAGAAATGGAAGTAACCATCTCAGCAATGATAATCCAACTCAAACCATGATTCCAATGGTACACAATTGCCCTGATTTTCTCCTTTTAACTAACACTAAAAAAAATCAGAGGTTAAATCAAATTTTGAACTGCCAAGCTTCCTACTTTACTGCACTGGTCCCAACAAGTGCAAATGCCAGAAAATTAGTGAATTCATACTACAGAATGATTTCAGGAAGTCGATATGCAATGCCTGCTTGTGGCTGTCTTTACTTGGACTGTAAAGTGTTTTCAAAAATCCAAAATTTGCTCTATAATCTGCATTTTTGTTGGGGGGTGGGGGGAAAAAACCGGAGGAAGAAAGAAAGGACGAAAGCGGTGGATGGTGTTGTTCTCCCGTTAGGTTGAGAAAGCTCCATACAAATTAATAGCACTAGCTATTCACTAGCCAGCATACAGCAAATGTCATGCACCAATCTTCAACACATTATAGGTACTCTACATGTTTTGGTGGAATAGGCTACCTGTGACAGAATTATAGTCAGTAATACAGCTCCATTAACTCCACAGCATAAAAGTCAATGAAGTAAAAAAACTTTAACTATAGAATTTTAGCCTGATAAGCTAGAATATGTAAAGCCTATCTTTTACAGGTTTTAAAATTAGGGCCTGATCTTCACTTAGAAGGATGCAGATGCTTTGGAGAAGATACAAAAGAGGTTTACCAGGATGTTGCCTGGTCTGGAAGGTATTGGTTATGAGGTTGGATAAATTTGGTTTGCTCTCACTGGAACAAGAGGTTGAGGAACAACTTGATAGAGGTTTACAAGATTATGAGAAGCGTGGACAGTGTGGAGAGTCAGATAGTCTTTCCTCGGGTAGGAAAGTCAAGTACTATAGGATATAGGTTTAAGATGAAAGTTGAGGAGATGTGTGAGGCAAGTTCTTTTACACAGAGGATGGTGAATGTCTAGAACGTGCTGCCTGGGGAGGTGGTGGTGGAAGCAAGTATGATAGCAGCATTTAAGGAGCTTCTGGACGAATCCATGAATAGGATGGGAATGGAAGGATACAGACTTTGTAAGCACATACATAGAACACTACAGCACAGAACAGGCCCTTCGGCCTTCGATGTTGCGCCGACCAATATAAAAAGCAATGCCCCTCCAAACTAAACCATTCCCTTCTCTTCCATATACTTATCAACTAAAGTTTTAGTTTACACAGGTATCATGATCGATGCAGGCTTGGAAAGCCAAAGGGCCTGTTTCTGTGCTGTAGTGTCTTTGTTCTTCAAGTGTAAAACCATGGACTGGATAGGCATCATTTAAATAGTGAGCAGTGTCATTGTTCATGAAAATCAGTAGATCTCACTGACTGAGGGCAACACCATCAAAATATTATTGCATACAACCATCAACTTTGTAGCTTCACATCTTAGCAGGGCAAGTTTGTTTGATGGAGATGCATGGTGTCCTACAAAAACAACTGCTACATTCCACTGCTGATTGTTAAAACTACGTCTCTCAAGAACGCATACTAAAACTACGGAATAACAAAAGTTTTAAACTTATCCAAAGAAATTGTAAGGATAACTGAACACAAAATTCAGAAAGGGTTAGGGTTGATCTGTATTGGAGGTTTTTAGATGTTTTATAAGACCATAAGATATAGGAGCAGAATTAAGCTACTTGGCCCATCCAGTTGCTCCGCCATTCAATCACGACTGATATTTCTCTCATTCCTTTTCCCATAACCTCTGATCCTCTTATTAGTCAAGAACCTATCCATTTCTATCTTAAATGACCTGGCCTCCACAGTTTTCTGTCTCAATGAATTCCACAGATTCACCATGCTCTGGCTGAAGAAATTCCTCCTCATCTCTGTTTTAAAGGATCGGTCCATTTAGCCTGAGGGTATGCCTATATATTATTATATTATGTCCTATATAATACTATACTATCATTACACTTACCAACATTTTTTTTTAACTTCTCCATTATAAATTTTATTTACAAATAACGTAGACAAATACATGAGTGTACACAATGTGGTCTAATGCAAATATTTTCCAACTTTTGAAATGACAGGAGTCATAATAAGTATTCAGAATGCTCAATTACAGAAGCAATTTACTGCGATGGACTTTAATTACTAATTGAAGAAGACAGAGAAAAATAAATAGGTTTGAGTTCATGAGAGATGAGACGTGCTCATGAAAACTTGCCAAGCTGTTAACAAGAGAGGTGCGAGAGGATTGGTGAGTGGCAGATGCGACACTGTTATTCGAGAATGAGAGTAAGGACAGTCCTAACAACTAAAGACTGGTTAGTTTAATAATAGTGGTGAGTAAGGTTTGAGAAAGAATATTCAGAGACAGAAGCCAACAGGCACTTGGAGAGGATGAAGTTAATGAAGGATTGTTAACACAGGTTTATAAAAGGCAAACGATGTTCAACTAATATAATGGAATTTTTTCACAAAATAACAGAAACCTGATGAGGGAATTATGGTAGATGTTGCTTATATGGATTTTAAGAAAACGAATGACAAAGTACCACACAAAAGGCTGCAATAGGAGGATCCATGTCAATGTGGGTTTAAAAAATTGTCTTAAAGACAAAGAACAATAAATTGTGGTAGTTGGTTATTTTTCAGACTGGAGGATGGCTGACAGTAGTGTTCCCAAGTGTGACAGGAATACAGAATATTATTTCCAAATATTCGGTTAATACCAAATTAACAGATCGTTAAAAGGATATAGATCGGCTAGCAGAATGGGATGTTGGGTTTCATAAAGATGGATACTGAATACATAAGTAAGGAAGTTATCATAAAACTTCATAAAGCTCTGGTTAGGCCCCAATTGGAATAATGTGTTCAGTTCTGGGCACCCCACTACAAAGGAGGATGGGAGAATGCAAAGGAAATGTACCAGAATGGTTCCAGAATTGAGGGTTAGCTACATTAGGTTGGAGAAGCTGAGATTATTCTCCTTGGAGCAAAGGTTCCTGAGAGAAGTTTTATTAAAAGTGTACAAGATTGTGACAGGTTTGAATAAGTTAGACAAAGAAAAGTTGTTCCCATTAGCTGGTGGTACAGGACTAGGTTTAAGGTTTTGAGCAAGAGATTCAGAGTGCGTGAGGAAGAAATTTTTGGTAATGAACAGTAACGAGAAGGAGTTCACTGCCCATGAGGGTGGACATGATGTAAAGATGCCGGCGTTGGACTGGGGTAATAAGAACTCAGTAAAAATTTAGCAACACCAATTTTAAATCCAACCGATTTATTTGACAGTAAAATTGCGAGTGTTGAAAGCTCACAATTTTACCATCAAATAAATCGGTTGGATTTAAAATTGGTGTTGCTAAATTCTTACATGAGGGTGGAAGCAGAGGCAGAGACAATCAATAATTTTAAAAGGAAACTGAATAGGCACTTTAGTGGGAAAGACCTGCTAGACTACCGGAATATAGCAGGAAATGGAAGCGACTGGACTCCTCCATGGAGAGCCAGCATACAATTAATGGGTCAAATGGCCTCCTTCGTACCATAAATGACTTTATGACTATAGGTGATTGCATTAAGTTCTAGCTGTAAAAGGAGCTTCAAGGTGATTTAAACAAGTTGAATGATAAAACATGGTAAATACAGTATAATGTGGCTAAATGTGAAGCTATACACTTTGGTGTGAAAACAGAAGGGGAGAATATTATCTCAACAGTGACATATTAGGAAATGTGGATATATAGAGGAATCTGGGTGTCCTTGTACACCAGTTAATGAAAGTGGAAAGGCAAGTGCTGCAAGCAATTAGGATGGCAAATGGTATGTTGGTCTTCATTGCAAGAGGATTTGTGTTCAGAAGTGGTGATGTCCTAAAGTAGTTATACAGAGTCTGGGTGAGGCCACATCTGGAGTACTGTATGTGGTTTTGGTCTCCCTTTCTAAGAAAGGATATACTTAGCATAGACAGAGTGCAGCAGAGGTTCACTAGACTGATACTAGGTGGCACGGATTGTCCTACGAGGACAGATCGGTTTGACTGGGTCTGTATACACTCGAGCTTAGAAAGATGAGAAGATCTGATTAAAATGTTTAAAATTCCAGTGTTGCTGGACGGACTAGTCGCTGGGAGGATGTTTTCCCTGGTTGGGGAACCTAGAACCAGGGATGCAGTCTCAGGATATGTAGTAGACCGTTTAAGACTGAGATGAGGAAAAACGTCTTCATTCAGTGTGGTGAACCTGTGGAATTCTCTACCATAGAAGACTGTGGTGGCCACATAACTGAGTGTATTCAATAGAGTTTCTTTATAGATTTGATTAGCATTAAGGAGAATGGGGAGGAAGTGGAAATATGGCACTGAGATCAAAGATCAGCTATGATCATACTAAATGGCAGAGCAGGTGCAAAGGGCCAAATGGCCTATTCATGCTCTTAGCTTCTATGTTTAAAAAACTTACTGCATGATTGTTTTTGAATTTGTCCTAGAAGTCTGCACCTTTTTAAGCTTATATTCTTAGCACCTTCCTTCAGAAGGAACGAAAAAATACGAGTCATGCAGCACAATCCCTCCAATTATTTATGAAAGGGAAATTAGTTTAAAAATATCTCAATTCAATAAAGATTCATATTAGGTTTTCAAAAAAACCTAATGGATCACTGCTTTTTCAACTCAATAGAACAGCAAACTTAGCAGTTTTCTCTTTATGATAAATCTGATGACATAGCACACATTCCTCCCTTGTGGAATGTATTTGCTTTTTTTTGTTGAAGCTGAATTCCTTTTATTTTCCAGGAGCTTAAACCCTTGGGAAAATGATAAACACACTGTAATGGTTCCAACCTGATTTTTCTCAGGAGGAACTAAAGGATGGATGTGCACCATAACTTTCAACTGAAAATGAATGGTAATGAAGTCAAGGCCTTTTCCCAACATCAAATGCTCTCTTCATTCAAGTGCATGTAAAACAGCTGCAACACAAAGGATGTACTGACAATTCAGAACTAATTACTTCAAAACAGAAAATCATGTGTGGAACAGAATGACTAGAAAAAATGGCTACATTATAAAATTCAAGAGGGAATTGGGGACATGATGGCAGTTAGCACTGCTGCCTCTCAGTGCCAGGAACCTAAGTTTGATTCCCAGCTTGGGTCAGCATATGTTGTGTGGAGTTTGCATATTCTCCCCATGTCTGCGTGGGTTTTTTCTGGGTGCTCTGGTTTCTCTCCATCTGAAAGACATGCTGGTTAGGTGAACTGCCCATGCTAAATTCTCCCTCAGGTATACCCAAGCAGGCACCAGTGTGGCAACTAGGGGGATTTTTACAATAATGATGTTGTGGTATTAATGCAAGCCTACTTGTGGCTAATAAATACTGTCAACCATATATTTCATTTAATGGAGAAATAAGTCAAGATGGCATGATTTTGAGTACTTTAAAAAGGTTTTAGCTCCAGCCAGATTGATCGCATGATATTTGTGGGCTTCTTTGCTCCAGGCATTAGAATTATAACTTTCAACACTATACATTTTTTTTTCAAAATACGGAAAAACATTGCATTACCAGGACACTTGGATGTAGAACTGAATTTTTTTTTAAAGAAAGGTCATAAGTACATCTTTGAACTGGGAGCAAGCCAACTTTTTCCACAAAATCACCTGGCCAGCATGGTACAAGAAGAAGAATGAGCAGTTGGTTTGTTTTGAATCATAATCATTTTATTTGATGGGGAATAATTGGCAAAGACTAATGATCTTAGTTACATCACAAATCACATCTCAAAGAGAAGCTGTAAGTTTTGAGCCTGTGGCTTTTTTTTAAATGTGTGTGCATGGCATGGTAGCACAGTGGTTAGCACTGCTGTTTCACAGCTCCAGAGACCTGGGTTCGATTCTCAGCTTGGGTCATTGCCAGTGTGGAGTTTGCACATTCTCCCCGTGTCTGCATGGGTTTCCTTTGGATGCTCTGGTTTCTTCTTACAGAAGAAAGATGTGCCGGTTAGGTTGATTGGCCGTGCTAAAATTGTCCCTTAGTGTCCTGGGACGCGTAGGTTAGACGGATTAGTAGGTAAATGTGCAGGAACATGGGGTATGGTCTGGGTGCAATTCTGGTCGGTGCAGACTCGATGGGCCGAAGGGCCATTTCCTGCATTGTAGGGTTCCATGATTAGGCCGAGAAGGAAGGTTGCCCTAGTTTGCTCGGTCTCCCTACCTTGCTGGAAATTTATTGCATGGTTATCAACCTGATAAACACAGTAAGAAGTCTCACAACACTAGGTTAAAGTCCAACAGGTTTATTTGGTAACCGATGCCGCTAGCTTTTGCGGCACAGCTCCTTCTCACCTAACGAAGGTACGATAGCGGCATTTAAGGAGCTTCTAGACGAACCAGTCTTTAGTTGTTAGGACTGTCCTTATACTCTTTCTCAAATAACAGTATTGCATCTGCCACTCACCAATCCTCTCTCACTTCTCTTGTTAACAGCTTGGCAAGTTTTCATGAGCACATCTCATCTCTCATGAACTCAAACCTATTTATTTTTCTCCGTCTTATTCAATTAATAATTAAAGTCCATCGCAGTAAATTGCTTCTGTAATTGAGCATTCTGAATACTTATTATGACTCCTGTCATTTCAAAAGTTGGAAAATATTTGCATTAGACCACATTGTGTACACTCATGTATTTGTTCACGTTATTTGTAAATAAAATTTATAATGAAGAAGTTAAAAAAAAATGTTGATAGGTGTAATGATAGTATAGTATTATATAGGACATAATATAATAATATATAGGCATACCCTCAGGCTAAATGGACTGATCCTTTAAAACAGAATTGAGGAGAAGGAATTTCTTCAGTGAAAGGGTGGTTAATCTATGGAGCTTTTTGACATAGGAAACCGTAGAGGCCAGGTCATTGAGTGTCTTTAAGACACAGGTGGATAGGTTCTTGACTAATAAGGAGATCAGAGGTTATGGGGAAAAGGAAGACGACGGGGGATGAGAAAAATATCAGTCATAACTGAATGGCGGAGCAACTCGATGGGCCAAGTGGTTTAATTCTGCTCTTATACCTAATGGTCTTATAAGAGAGCTAGAAACCTCCAAAGGTCAAACCTAATCCTTTCTGAATATTCTTACAATTTCTTCGAATGGATAAGTTTAAAACCTTTGTTATTCCGTAGTTTTAGTCTGCACTCTTGAGATATGGAGTATTCATAATCAGCCTACTTTGTTCTTCAGTAGGGCAGTGAAATGTAGCGGTTGTTTTATAGTTCCATCAAACAAACTTGCCCTGCTATGATGTGAAGCTACAAAGTTGACTGCTGTATCAATTAATGTTTTGATGGTATTGCCTTCAGCCAGTGGGATCTACTGATTTTTAATGAACAGTGACACTACCCACTACTGGATAGCCTATCCAGTCTACCATTTTATACCTCAAGAACAAAGAATGCTACAGCACAGAAGCAGGCCCCCTTGCCCTCCAAACTTGCGCCAATCATGATGCCTGCCTAAACTAAAACTGTATGCATTTACGGAGTCCATATCCTTCCATTCCCATCCTATTCATGGATTCATCCAGAAGCCCCTTAAATGCACGCCTCTAGCTTTCAGAGCGCTGCTCCTTCTTCGGTTTGCTACCAAATATGTCTGTTGGACTTTAATGCAGTGTTGAGAGACTTCTTACTGTGTTTACCCCAGTGCAATGCCGGCATCTCCATATCATGTTTATCAACTTGATGCCAGAGAATCCTCTTCTGAGTAAAACTTGTCTGCCTTTGGAAACCTGAAAAGCTGAGACACGGAAGAATTGATCCAGCTCTATATTCTCATACATGCCAAAATTTGGTTGATGAGAACCTCCAGACATCTGATGGGTCTTCACACAAGCAAGCTCCAGATCAACAGCATCAAAACCCTACAAACTTTATCCTTTATTTTGTAAAGCCTAGTCTCTGGGCCCATCTCTGCCCCCATCTGTTTGTTCTTTGTTTATGTGTGCCTGTATGCATGTGCTGGATTTTTTTTTAAGAAAGGAATGGATCATTATGCTTCCAAAATACAGTTGTGTCTGAACCAGTTCATGAGCTTGCTTAAAAACAAAGTTTTGTTTTAAAGTAAATTAATCATTGAGTGTATTAAAAGAAGCCTAATTAAAGTCTCTTTCATTCTGGGTCTAATAGCAACAAAGGTAAATAACTGGCCATTTTGATGAATGAATTAAACATTTATACCAATGTTGTAACCTATGGAGTAGCGGGGTTACATCAACTGCACACTTTTCCTATCCTGGTTATAATTAAAGTTAGAAAAATAAAGCAACAAACTGATCTAGGATGAAATGTTGCAGCTTGCAGTGATTTTAACTACTACTAGTTACAAAGACACAAGTTATATACAGCCAAAAATCAGAATATGTGCCAATAAGGCTGTGTGACCTTGCCTATAATGCAGCAGAACTGACAACAAATTTTTGTTGAATTATAAAGGTAAAATACCACTGATGCAGGAGAAGAAATCACATTGGATTTGAAACATTAACTTTTTACTTCTCTCTCCTCAGATGCTGTCAGAACTGCAGAGTTTTTCCAGCAATTTCTGTTATTATTTCTTGTTGCATTATAGTGCTTAGCAATAGCTTTCTGTTCTAACTAGTACAACAGATATTGCAGAATGCAACTACATAAAGTAAAGTAGGCAACTGGTGAAGTAATGAGGATCTCGCTTTCCTGCTTAGCATTCCTTTGTTTGGAGAATTCAGGTAGTTCATATGTACATACAATTGTTAGCTCTTGTTTGCAGAAAGAACACCCATAGAGGTTTCATTTGGCATTCCACCACCAGCCTTAAAATTGACCGAGCAATCACAAGCAGTAATTTTGTGTGCTTGTTGTGGATTCTGGCATGTCAACTCTACACAGTTCTTTACACATGAGCCGAGTTGGTTCACAGCCAGTAATAAGGGCTCATTTCACCATTTTGGGGTTTTGAGCTATACATAATGGGATTATTACTATCTAATCATAGCAGCCAAAAGTATACAGTAACAAAGATTGCTACCGTTACATGTTACGTCACTAACACAATGCAATGAATGCCTCCATTTACACTGTGCATGCTGGTGATCATTTCAGGCTTTAGAGCACAATTTGAAGAGGAAAGTTGGGATAAAATTAATGCACATTAATCACTTTCTTTTATACACACTATTAAAATCAACCTCAAGCAACCTTTATTCAAAAAATCCAATTTATGAATAAAATTCTAAGAAACTAAATACCTCGAGGTTCAAGAGCACTTGAATTCCAGTCTCCAGTTTATTCTGTCTGAACGCTTTGGCACACAGCCGCCTTCTAATTCACTCAGAAGATATATATTATTGTTTATTTCTGGTATATTTTCAGTGAAAATGAACTGCCATTTAGTGCAACATTTGATGCCCTGATTAATGTTGCATTGGAAACTAGCTTGGAAATCTGCTTCGGTATGCAAAATGAAAAACTAAAGCTTGTGTATTTAAAAGGTCTGAAATGTACATGTAAATAATGGAAACAGCAGGAGCTACTAGTGTCATAGCAGCACCCAGGACTAGGCCATGTCTGTTGCTGATGACTGCAGTACTGGCCAGACATGCTACATGGAGGAACAATGAAGAAAGATGACAAAATTTGGAAGACTAAAACATTTAGAAGGGAAAACTGAAATCCAATAAAATGTAAACAGCAGAAACAAATCTCAAATCAACTGAAACTGATCCAGTTTGTAATAATGGCAATTTCCCATTCAACTTTCATTATTTAATTATGTGGGGAATAAGAAATTGAATCAAGGCAGATCAATAAAGTATTGTGCTCATAATACACTCTTAAGCGTTTACAACCCAGTGATACTTTCCATTGTATGCTAAATTGTTGTAACAATTAAATCCAATGAAGTGATCTAACTGTGAGACAGTTAGCACAATGTCCTTACTGATCTGGGACCTGGCAGTTGAATCCAGGCCAGATCAATTGGCCAACAGCTTCCTTTTTCTGCATCTATCTGAAATCAATTTAGCCAATCCTGATTTTATTCCTGATGGGTGTCAGTCTGCATTACACAACTACCCTTTATAAGAACCTTTGGAATCAGGCACATTATGGATCAAAGGATGGCCAATATCATTTATTACCCAACATTAAATATCCTTAAGCAAATCGTGGTGAGCTGCTGCCTTATATAAGATATCATACATCATATATTATATAAGATATCATATATCATATACCTTATATCATATAAGATGATTAGAGGTTTAGATAGGGTGGATAGTGATAGCCTTTTTCCTAGGATGGAAAAAGCTAGCACAAGGGGACACAGCTTTAAATTAAGGGGTGATAGTTATAGGACGGATATCAGAGGCAGGTTCTTTACCCAAAGGGTGGTTCGGGAGTGGAATGCCCTGCCTGCAGCAGTTGTAGATGCGCCAAGTTTGGTGGCGTTTAAGAGGTTAGTTGATAAGTATATGGAAGAGAAGGGAATGGTTTAGTTTGGAGGGGCATTGCTTTTTATATTGGTCGGCGCAACATCGAAGGCCAAAGGGCCTGTTCTGTGCTGTAATGTTCTATGAATCACCGGAGTCCACGTGGTGTAGATATATCCAGCACTATTGGATAGAAGTTTCAGAATTTTGACCCAGAGGCAATGAATGATATATTTCCAAGTCTGATGGAGTTGGAAAGGAGCTTATAGGTGGTTTTGCATGCATTGACTAATCTTACCCTTTGGTGTGGTAAAGTTGACATATTTGCCAAAGAAGTCTTGGTGAGTTGCTGCAATGCATCTTGGAAAGGGTACAAATTCAGCCACAGTACTTGGGGTTGGGACACTACTTGACTGCATTTCTGTTGAGAGGGTGGATGGGGTTACTGATCGAGCAGACTACTCTGTCTTGGATGGTGTTGGACTTTTGACCTAACTCATGCCTTGTAGATGGTAGACAAGTTTGAAAGTCTTGTGATGAGCATTTCCCACAGAATAGCCTGCCTCAGAGTTGTTCTTGTGCAGCCTGTCCAATTCAGTCTGTCCTTTGAAGTTGATAGTGGAAGATTCAGCAATGGCAATGTTAAGGGGAGGGGTTATGCTCTCATTCAGCTGGTCATTGCTTGACATTAGCGTGCTTTCAATGCTACTGACCAGGGCTTGCTGTACGTATGCACAGTATCTGAAGAATAGAACTGAACAGTGTACAATCAGTAAACATCCGCACTTCTAACCTCCTGATAAAAGGAAGGTTGTGGATGAAGCAGCTGAAGATAGTTGGGCCATGACTGGATCTCTTCAGGGAGTCCAACAATGATGTCGTAAGACAGTGAAGATTGGCCTCTATGACACTAGCCAGAGGAGAGCTTTCCTCCAATCCCCAGTTTTACTGGCACTCCCCAACTTGCTGCCTTGAAGTAAAGGGCAGTCATTCTTGCATCACTTTTGTGCTTCAGCTCTTTTGTACATATTTGGACCAAGGCTGTAATGAGATCTGCAGCTAAGTGAATCTTGTCGAACTCAACTGAATATCAGTGAGAGGTTATTGTTCAGCAAGCGTTACCTGATGGACAACACCTTCCATGATTGAGGGTCAGCTGATGAAATGGCAATTGGTCAGATTGGATTTGTCTGCATGTGCGGGGATAGAAGATATCCGGGTAACTTTCCACACAGTTTGGTTTGTCAGTGGTGTAGCTGAGAACGATGATTAATTTATATTGTGGTACAATAAAAATGGAAGGCAATGGCCTAGTGGTATTATTGCTTGATTAATCCAGAAATTCAGCTAATATTCTGGAGACCTGGGTTCAACTCCCACCATGACAAATGGTGGAATCTGAATTCAATAAAAAACATCTGAAACTAATAACCTACTGGTGATCATGAAACCATTGTCAGAAAAACCCATCTGGCTCAGTAACGTTCTCTCCGGAAGGAACTCTGCCGCCCTTACCTGGTCTGGCCAACATGTGACTCTAGAGCCACAGCAATTTGTTTGACTCTCAACTGCCCTCGGGCAACTATGGATGACAATAAATGCTGGCCAGCTAGCAACACCCATGTCCCATGAATTAATAGGGCAGTATGATAGCACTGCAGCTTCATGGCATCAGAGACCCGGGTTCGACTCTTGGCTTGGGTCACTGCCTATGTGGAGTTTGCACATTCTGTGTCTGCGTGGGTTTCCTCCGGGTGCTCTGGTTTCCTCCCATTGTCCAAAAGACATGCTGGTTAGGTGCACTGACCCAAACAGGTGCCAGACTGTGGCGATTAGGGGATTTTCATAGTAACTTCTCTGCAGTATTAATGTAAGCCTTACTTGTGACAAATAAATAAACTTTAATAATGAAAAGAAATTCAGAAAGAAAAATTGCAGTTTTTTTCCCTTCAATATCTCAGTGGTATGAAAAATAAATCAGCTTAATTTCAAAATTATATTCATAGTTTTGAAACTGTTACAAAAAGATAAAGGACTGCTTTAGCACCCATATGCAGCCATGTAAAAAGCCAAAGTAGCAGCCTAATGCTGAATAAGAGCAAGGTCAGATTCTCATTTACCTCTCAAGGCAGATATGACAAAGAATTCTCTGGATGGCTGCAATGTTAAAATGTCAAACTGGTACATACTCAGTAGAATACTGGTTAAATTCATTCTGGTAAGGCATCTATTGTCTAGTTGCCTTGAGCAAGTATTAGAATAACCGAGTGGTTTGCTAGATCACTTCAGAGTGCTATTCAGAGTCAGTAACGTCATCATGATGCCATCACACCCAAATTATTCTAGACTGCGACCACATCTAATTACAAAATATATGTTGGATTGTACCCGTTGCAAGAACCAAAGGAAATCCACTATATTAAAGATATACTTCTCTCTGTGGGATTTCAAAAAGAACTGAATATTGCAATTAATAGCAGACACAATCCAATTCTGATCTGACGATGGAGGGAAGGTCATTGAGGGAACAAGAGGTACCTTCTTTAAGTCAGAAATGCATAAAACAGTCTTCCTCGCTCATTCAAATGTCTAACTGAATCAAAGTAAACAATAAAGTATTTCAAAATAAAGCAACAATGAGCAGGTGGGGGCAGCAGTGGCACAGTAGGGAGCACTGCTGCCTCGCAGGCCAAGGACCCGGATTCGACTCCTGGTTGAGTCAGTGTGTGGCATCTGCACATGTCTGGGTGTGTTTCCTCCAGTTTCCTCCCTCAGTCTGAAAGACATGTGGTTAGAGTGCATTGCCCATGCTAAATTCTCCTTCAGTGTACCCGAACAGGCACCGGAGTGAGTGACTTGGGGATTTTCACAGTAACGTTGTTAGTGTTAATGTAAACCTACTTGTGACACTAATAAATACAATTTCATTTCATCTAACAAATGCCAACATCAACAATGAAGTTCTTCCCTTTCAACATTTCAATGTTTGAACCTATTGGCTGCGGAATGCGGTTGAATCCGTTCAGAGATGGCAACTTCACAGACGAGCTGTCTGATGCTTGTTACAACAATCCAATATAAATTAAAGTAGGTAAATTCTCTGCAGGACAAAAGCTCTGCTTTCACATCAACATGCTGTTTTATGAAAAACTGCACTCAAGTGCAACGTTACCTGTTTTTCTGAGCGGGAAGTCATCTTTAGGATCATACATTCCTAGAACTGGATGATTATATGAGGCAGATATGCTGCTTTGAGGTGGAGAACTCTGGTCTAATGAGCCATGCTGGGTTTTTCTGCATTTAAAAAGAAGCCACAATCAGCTCGTAATTCTTATAAAAATACGCAACTATTAAAGTCACTGAAACACGTATGAATTCAGATTCATGGACTAAATTGTACCTGGCATTTTAATTAAAAGGAGTTATCGTAAATTGTAACCAAAGCAGACACTATTTAATTTGAATTTTTACAATCACAACTTGTTACAAAGTCACAGCTCTTAGTAACTCTTTGAGATACTTGGTATTTTTTATCAAAGGGACTGGCTAGACCTAATAAATGAAAGGTGGTGAGAGGTTTAATCCCCAATAAATGCTGCGTTGATTGATTTCAACTGAATTTCAGGCAGGGCACCGCAATGAATTCAATGCTTCTGTGTTAGAAGGCCATTCAGCCTCCATTCATATCTATACCAGCTCTCTGAAACAGCTGTCTAGTTTACAGAATTTCTGCAGTGCAGAAAGAGGCTATACAGCCCATTAAGCCAGCACTAACATCAATCCTACCTACCTTGGGAAAGCAGCCAGCATAATCAAGGACCCCAGGCACTTTCTTCCATCGGGAAAAAGAGATACAAAAGTCTGAGGTCACGTACCAACTGACTCAAGAACAGCTTCTTCCCTGTTGCCATCAGACTTTTGAATGGACTGACCTCACATTAATTTGATTTTTCTCTACACCCCAGCTATGAATTTTTCTCTACACCCCAGCCTTGTTTCCTTCTCTATGAGTGCTATGCTTTGTCTGTATAGCACGCAAGAAACAATACTTTTCACTGGATACTAACACATATGACAATAATAAATCAAATCAGAATTCGTAATCCTGCTTGTTTACCTTGCCAGTCTTCCTGACACTGAGGGGCAATTTAGCATGGACAATCAACCTAACTCACATATCTTTGGACCTACTTTCCTACCCTTTCCCATAGCTCTATTTAATTTTCAAGTATTATCTCCCTTTTGAGATGGAAACCGAACCTAATTCCCCATTCCTGTCATGCAGTGAATTCAGGGCAATATTAATTGGCTGCATTAAAAAAAGTTCTCTTCTGCCCTCTCGTTCTTTTGCCAATGACCCTAAATGTGCATTATGCAGCCGATGTGCATTATGCCCACATTAGGGAAGGGGAGACCATGATAAATTTCTGCTCCTGACCTAGTGTTGTTTTCTCTGGAGTGACGGAGGTTGAGGGGAGACCTGACAGAAGTCTATAAAATTGAGGGGCATAGATAGGGCTCACAGTCACAATCTTTTCCTCAGAATTGAAGTGGCTAATACTGGGGGCACAGGCTTAAGGTGAGAGGGGAAAATGTTCAAAGTTCAAAAGAGACTAAACAGCAAGTTTTTTAATCTACACAGAGTGGTAAGTGTCTGCTAGGGGTGGGGGTGCAGCCAGATCCAATAGGAGTGTTTAAGAGGTTTATAGGTGAATGTGCAAGGAAAAGAGGTATATGAACCAATGACACAGGATTAGTTTAATTTGGTGTAATTTTAGGCACAACATTGTGGGCCGAATGGTCTATCCCTGTGCTGGATCGTTCTATGACCTCTTCCAGAGGTTACTATTACAAGTGCACATCAGCACAAGATCAAGCTAAGCTGCGTGACTCTACCCACAACTTTCAATCATAGAATAGCATTCTGACGCTTACACATGAGACTTGCACATGAATGACTCCCTTATCAAAACTCTTATCAAACTATAAACCCTTATCAAAACTATACAAAACTCTAGTGCGGCCGCACTTGGAGTATTGTGTGCAGTTCTGGTCCCCACATTATAAGAAAGATGTGGAGGCATTGGAGAGGGTACAGAGGAGGTTTACCAGGATGTTGCCTGGTATGGAGGGCAGGTCTTATGAGGAGAGGCTGAGGGATTTGAGGTTGTTTTCGTTAGAAAGGAGGCGGCTAAGAGGGGACCTTATCGAAACATATAAGATGATTAGAGGTTTAGATAGGGTGGACAGTGATAGCCTTTTTCCTAGGATGGAGAAAGCTAGCACGAGGGGACACAGCTTTAAATTAAGGGGTGATAGTTATAGGACGGATATCAGAGGTAGGTTCTTTACCCAAAGGGTGGTTCGGGAGTGGAATGCCCTGCCTGCAGCAGTTGCAGATGCGCCAAGTTTGGTGGCGTTTAAGAGGTTAGTTGATAAGTTTATGGAAGAGAAGGAATGGTTTAGTTTGGAGGGTCATTGCTTTTTTTTTCATAATTGGTCGGCGCAACATCGAAGGCCGAAGGGCCTGTTCTGCGCTGTAATGTTCTATGATCAGTAAGGCAGCCTGGAGTGGAACTATACCATGGGGTATAATAGGCGGAGAAATTGTAATGAAAATAGCAGAGACTGAAGGAATTATTTTACTCTTGCTTTGCCCCCATTTGCCACATTTGTTCTAGTCGGATAAAGTGTTACTTGTTAAAATAAACTATTGAATGTGTCAGTTTGTACTCTATCCTCTTGGACTACCGCAGCATGGCAACAAATACAACAAAATACTTCAACAAATCTGGGCATTTAATCTTTTAAGGAATGTATTTAACACAAAAATACTCCAAGTCAACAGCTAAAGAATTCATGTGTACAAGAAGAGTTAAGCTTTAGTGGGCTGAAGAGAGTTTGTACCTGATTTTTAATCACTCACGTCCGTGAACTGAAGTCAGAAACCTTCGAGATATAGAGTATACAGAGTACTCTAGATCTCAAACAATGTATTTGGATTCAACAAAGGCAATGTTAAAATGCTCGCAAATTTGTACCACAGGAATACAATATCTGAATGTGCATTTATAGTTTTCAATGAAAAACTGATGGCATCACAGAATACAATCCCAAAATACCAGTAAAAGTCCAAAATCCCATCTAATAGAAGTAGAATTGGAAACAGCCTGGATATGAGCAGTTTCTGAAATAATGCAGGATGAAATGAAGTATGAGCCAAAACGGATGGAAAAAATGAAAGAACTTTAAGGTTGAGCACGATCCATCTGGATCAGATTTTTATTTCTATTCCTCTTGCCATCTCAAAACTTTACTCATTTTCAACTCTTGTTTTCCCAAAAAGTTGGAATGCATTAGTACAGGTTTTTCTACATCCTACAGGGTATACTTTGCTTTTTTCCTTAACATAGTTAGACAATTGTGTATAAACTAGGAAAAACTCTTTTAGACTCGTATCTTTTTTTGTTAAACATTGTTATGAAACTACTTGTATTTACATTTAAAGTGGGGCAGCACGATAGCACAGTGGTTAACACTTCTGCCTCACAGCGCTAGGGACCCAGGTTCAAAGCTGGTGTTAGGTTACTGTGGGGAGTCTGCACATTCTCCCCATGTCTGTGTGGGTTTCCTCTAGGTGCTCCGGTTTCCTCCCAAAGATGTGTAGGTAAGATGGATTGGCAATGCTAAATTATCACTTAGTATTTAAAGATGTACAGTTTAGAGGAATTAGTGGGGTAAATGTGTGGAATTACAAGGAAACGGCCTGAGCAAGATATTCTGTCAGAGTCTGTGCAGATCTCATAGACCAAATGGCCTTCTTCTGCACTGTGGGAATTTTTACGATACACTGTGACTCTCATAATCACTAAACATTCTAAAGTGCTTTATCCACCTCTTTTAAAGTGTATTACATTTTTTATATAGAAACAAACATAAGCCTTTTGATATCTAGCTAACTTTAAGTGCTTCATCTCCACAGGATACTGAATAGACAGAATATCTGAAAGCATTGCAGAATAGGTGTCATTCTGGCAATCCAGCTCACCTGTTTCAGTCTCACTAGCTTCTGAATAGCCAAGATCAACATTTGCTCTGCCATTTACTGGGAATTAAGCCTCCAGTGGTTAGCTCAACTGCTTCTGGATCAACAACTCCTTTCTTCATCTACACATAAACTCTTATGACCACTCCAGTGATATTTTAAATACTTAAAAGCTGTCACCTTTGGGATACCTTCAAAAAAATAAAACAGGATGTACTCTGAACAACTGCATTTTGTTATTTCCAGTTTCTACAGTTTCTCTGTACCCCATGCATCATCTTTCCAGTTCTCCATCCTCCCCCAGTCTACCAAAGGATCTATTTATTTAAAAAAAAATGACGACTGGTGAACTTAAAATCACCATCCCCCTCAACAGTATTCAAAGAATCTTCAATGTAAGAGATACTCTTTATTTTGCCTTGCAGCAAGAGAAGTCCCATGTAGATAATGTATTCAAGTGGGTCAGTCCTGGGCTCGTGCCAATACATTTCCACTATGTAATTACGCCATCTGAATATCAACCATGACCCTTCGTCCAACTGTGTACTTTTAAAAAAGAAAATTACGTTGTGGTGGCAGAGTCAATAACAACATGTGGGAATGCTGTCTCTTGCTAGCCACAGCTAGCCAAAACTTGGCTGACCTTTCTGGCAGATCCAGCGAACACCAAATGGTGTTTGGTGGGGAACATCCAAGATGCCAGAACCCTGCTTTCTATCAAATATAATCAGGAATGCTTACTTTCAAACAGACAACATTTTACACTCTGTTTTCTCTTTTTGTCTGAGTGAAGTTTTTCTGAGAGAAGAAAGACCACCATTGAAAGTACTTTCCCGAGAGTACAATTCTCTTTTAAAGAGTGAGTAATGATGACATCATGAAAAACAATGAATTGGTATAATTCAGCACTGGACTTTTCCACACACTATATTAATTCAGAGCCCCAAACACTTTCCCCTCAATTAGATCAGCCAAGCATGCTCCCACTTGGAGGTAATCAGCAGTTTATGTCCAATTTATTCACTAGAAAAAAAAAGTGGTTAGTTTGTTTTTAAAATGAGAAATATAGCTGGCAACATAGCCTCAAATTTGTGGTTCAGCTTCCAAATCAGTAATTAGAATTTTTTTCAAAAAACGAAACCTCCCATAATAAGTGTCTTCTCTAAAATAGATGGAGTATTTAGATTCTGGATATTCATTTACGAATCTATATATGTATTTTAGCATTAACAATCTAACTTTTATTAAATTGAAGGCACAAATTTGTGCAAATTGCTGTTGCTTTCTTGGGGAGTTTGATTGTCATAATCAGCTTAGAATAATACAACCCAGGAGGAGGTCATTCAACACATCATGTTTGTAATGGCACATTTAACAAATAACTATATCCAGTTGTTCCCACAATCTCCACAGACCTGAAATTCTTTTTTCTTTGTTAGTTTTCCATTTTTCAGTGAACAGCATTGTGGCATAGAGCACTAGCACAACCAACAGAATTAAAGAAGGGGTGACAAGAAATTAATCTTCAAAGTTTGTCATTTTAGCCCCGACAGATGGAAAAGCCCCATCATGAGACCAGAATGTTCACTGTTCTCTGGAGGAATTGCTAATAAATACACCAATCAGAATGGAACAAATCCAAAAAAAAACTTCTATCGTGTTTAACAAAAGGTTGGAACAGAGATGAATTTTTCATTCAATCATGGGTGTCGCTGGCTGTCGTTTATTGCCCATCCATGGTTGCCCTTAAGGTGGTGGTGAGCTGCCTTCTTGAATTGCTGCAGTCCCCGTGGGTTGACCTACAATGCTGTTACGGAGTTCCAGGATTTTGACCCAGTGGCTGTAAAGGGACAGCATATATATTTCCAAGTCAGTGAGTGGTTTGGAAAGGAACTTTCAGGTTATGGTGTTCACATCTACCTGCTATCTTTGTCCTTTTAGATGGAAACGATTGTGGGTTTGGAAGATGCTGTCTAAGGATCTTTGGTGAATTGCCGCAGTGCATCTTATGGATAGTGTCAGTGGTGGAGGAAGTGAATGTTTGTGGATGGAGTGCCAATCATGCGGGCTGCTTTGTCCTTGATGGTGTTGAGGTACTTGAGTGTTGTTGGAGCTGGCCTGACTCTCCGAAAGAGCATCTTACACAGCGCCTTCTTCTCACCCTATGTCTATAACACCGCACAATCATCACCAATTCATCTAACCTACACATCCTAGAACACTAACGGACAGTTTAGCATGGCCAATCCACCTAACCTGCACAACTTTGGAGCGTGGAAAGAAACCAGAGCACTCAGAGGTAACCCACGCAGACACGGGGAGAAAATGCAAACTTCATACAGTCACCCAAAGCCGGAATTAAACCCAGGTCTCTGGCACTGTGAGGCAGCAGTGCCAACCACTGTGCCACTCCCACGCTGTGCAAAAGTTTTCTTTTTCAAATAAGCATTCAATTGCCTCTTGAAAGTTATGCCTGAATCTCTTTCAAATACCCTCACAGTATCAGGAACCTCAGTTTGATTCCCGGCTTGGATAACTGTCTGCGTGGGTTTTCTCCGTGTGCTCCGGTTTCCTTCCACAGTTCAAAAACGCGCTGGTTAAGTTGACTGTCCATCTAAGTTGCACCCTAGTGTCAGGGGGACTAGCTAGGGTAAATGCATGGGGTTATGGAGAAAGGACCTGGGTGGGACTGTGGTCGGTGCAGACTCAATGGGTCGAATGGTCTCCTTCTGCACTGTATGATTCTATGATCTATGAGTTTTAGATTATAAAAAATACCCTCCCAAAATAATACATTGGTATTAAAACTAGTTGACAGCAACCTTATCTACAAATAAAATAATGCTTAGAAGCAGCAAGACAAAAGGATTGTATCGTCCAAGCTCTAGAGCTGTATAATGACAAACTCCCTCCCACCAACTGCTCCCACATAAGAGTGCATGGTAATTGCCAGGGAAGTTCAAACTTCCACAGTGCGATTGTGCTGGCTGCTTTGGAAATCATCCAAAAGTGCTATCTGATTTAAATCACAACTTCAGATGGTTCTGATTGTGCTACATCAATAGTTACCCAGAAAACTTAGAAGAATTGAAACCACTTCCAGTTTCTGGGTAATTATTATACTGACCTGCCTCAGACACTCCATCCCATAAGACTATAAACCTCCCCCTCACATCCTTTGGGTGCTCAGAACTGGGAACCATAATTGGAGTGGGGTCAAACTGTTTCATATAGATTCTGGACTTTTGTACACTGTACTTCTATTTATAAAGTTCATCGAAAGCTCAGGTTTCAATATGATGAACTTTACAAGCATAACTTTGTCAAACGATTACATACAACTCAGTCACTGACATGCAACGAGCTCTTATTCTTCAAGTTTAGCCTCATGCTGTAACCAGAAGCAATACTCAAAGACTTGAGCTTCACAAGTATCTCCAACAACAATCCCACGTACAAATGCAAGTCTCTCAAATTAGCACCAATACTACTGACAGGTTTTCCTGGTTTCACTTCCAAGTTTAAAGGTGATTTAATTTGATGTACTCTTGTAACATATATTGTTTCTTGTACACTATACAGACAAAGCATCCCGTACAAGGGGCAGCACAGTGGCACAGTGGTTAGCACTGCGGCCTCACAGTGTCAGGAACGCATGTTGATCCCGGCTTGGATTGCTGTCTGTGTGGAGTTTGCACGTTCTCCCTATGTCTGTGACGGTTTCCTCTGACAATCTGAAAGACGTACCGATTAGATGCATTGACCCAAACAGGTGGAGTGTGGCAGCTAAGGTAATTTTGCAGTAACTTCATTGTAGTGTTAATGTAAGCCTTATTTGTGGCGAAATAAACTTAATTTTTTTCCATACAAAAGGAAAGAACATAGTGCGACAATCATAGCTAGGGTGAAGAGAAAGATCAACTTAATGTGAGAAGGTCCATCCAAAAGTCCGATGGCAGCAGGAAGAAGCTGTTCTTGAGTCAGTTGATACATTTCCTCAGACTTTTTATTTTCTTTCCAATGGAAGAAGATGGAAGAGAATGGAAGAGATGGGTGGGGTTTTTAATTATGCTGGCTGCTTTTCCAAGGCAGCGGGAAGTGTAGACAGAGTCAATGGGTGGGAGACTGGTTGAGTGATGGACTGGGCCTGGTGCATGACCCTTTACAACTTCTTCTCTGGTTTTGGACAAAGCAGGAGCCATACCAAACTGTGATACAATCAGGAAGAATGCTTTCTATGGGGCATCTGTAAAAGTTGGTGAGAGTCATACCTGACATGCCAAATTTCATTTCATGGTGGGGAGGGTGCTTCATTTTGTTGACGCTGGAGGGAGAGATATTGTCATTGCCCAATTCACCAGATTCTATACCTCTATCCTGTACTCCCACATCGTCAATGACAAAACCTTTCAGTAAGTTATCAGTAACCAACTGGCTTGCCAGGTTGCAGCTGTGGAGTGACTTCAGGTCCATGATTTGCACTAGTTCTGACAAAGGATCACTGACCTCTGTTTCTCTCTGCACAGATGCTGCTAGATTGCTCACACTTCCTGTTTCTTTGAAGCAAAGATAACCCCCTTTGTCAGTCCTCCAAAAAGCAATCAGACTTCTTGCGAGCCTCTCATCCCCCGTTAGCAAGAAACCTCACAGCAGCTGTCTGAGATCTAGTTTAATTAAATTTAAATGTAAAAACTAAGATATGAAGGAAACATAAGCAACTTGCTGCACCAAAAGAAATGACAATGGGATAAATTGATCATTAAAAAAATGACTAAGAAGAAATTAATGAAAAACTGCCAAGCAACAGAGCTAACCAATTAATCTTTTTACTTAACAGAGCTAGACAGACGAGACCCTAAGTTCTGGTCACCAAGGAATGCAAAAAGGTCTGGGGACAAACCAACGAGTTGAATTAAACTAACACTGACCTTGTGTTCATCGGTGCTAATGCACACTTAAGACAGCCATCAGTGGATACAAAGAAAAGTGTAGCATTTTAGCCTGTGATTTTGGCAAGTGGGGCTGGGGTGTGCGCATGTGTCCACACCAAGCAGTGAGTGAGAGTCCATGTGCGTGCATGCGTCTCTCTCTCTCACTCACACACACACACACACTGATGTGAAGTTAATCAAGGTGGTAACTGTGTCCCTCAAGAACAAAGTGGGAGAAGAGCCTTTGATAGGCATGGGGAGGTAGGTGAAATAAAAGTAGAGGTACTTACCTTGCACCCCAGCAGCCTCCACATAGGGAGGAAAGCAGGACACAGCCCAGCAATGCCCAGAAGTTCACAAGGAAATAGGCACGTAAAAGAGGGACTGGAGAATCTAGCACCTCCTACTGAGCCAATTATTGCTGCTTTTTCAGCAGTCTTTCAATCAGGATGAGTACACACCAGGGTACTTAGCCAATGAGTGCCTCCCTCCTGCAGAAGATCGGCTCATGAATAGTATTGTCTGCAACCCTCTTTCCAAGGCCCTAATATTCTGAAAACATCTTTTTTAATGATTGAGCAACCAGAGAACAATGTGATTAATTTATCCAATGGTCGATCTACATACATTAACATTTCACCAAACTTTATGATTGACTTAATTTATGAAAAGCATAAACAAAGAAACTTCAGTTAGGAAAGTGAATACTTATTGAAAATATTTTTATGATCTCACTAGTTCAATGTCTTGGTCAACAGTGAAAAAAACAACTCCCTTAAATTTATAGTTTGAAGTTTTATTAAAACTTCAATAAAAATTAATCTTTTAAAGTTATGTAACATTAAATATAGAATTCTCAAATTTCTCCAGTATTGTTAATACAGCAGATATTGAGCAGAAGCTAGATAGGACAGTGTTAAATTCACTTCGAACAGTGCCCTGGATTTTGGCAAGAGGAGGATGTACGCTGGATTTACGTAGGTACACAACGAGCCTTTCTAGACTTTTATTGGGTTTTATTTGTAGTCAGCTTTTAGGGAGCAATAATAGTACACTAACCCATTGCATCTGTGATATCTCTCTTTTATTTCTGAACTTAAAATTGTGTTCAAAGGCCAAGTGGTGTTTAATATGAAAAGATAATTTGCACATTACATCAATTTCCAGCCATCCCACCAAAACTGACTGTAAATATGACATATAAAGTCAGTTACGCAAGTCCACAGAATCCACAGGATTCTGCATCATACCCTCCGCTCGCTTGCAGCTCAGTCACCATAATCCCTTTGCATCCAGGGACTGGGCCAAATGCAGGCAACTGTGGTTAGCTTAAGGGTTAAAAAGAAAGAGCAGCATGGACAGTTGGGCCAAAGGGCCTGTTTCTATGCTGTAAACCTCTATGACTCTATTTACCATGAACAATCCAGCTAACCTGTATATCTTTGGACTTTTTGGGTATTTTGGACCAAATCAAAACATGGTTTAATGTCACATGAGACAACATTAAACTAGAATCATACAAAAGAGAGGCAGATAGGTCAAAGCAGCTGGGAACAAAGACAGCGTTAGAGGAATACAGAGAGAGTAGGAGGGAGCTCAAACAGAGAGTTTGAAAAAGGGAGCATGAAATGGTTTTGGCAGATAGGATTGAAGAAAATCCAAAGGCTTTTTACTCCTATGTTAGGAATAAAAGGGTGGTTAGAGGAAAAATCGGACCTCTTTAGGGACAGAGGAGGGGAACTGTGTTTAGAGTCTGAGGGAATGGCGGAGATCCTGAATGAATACTTTGTGTCAGTATTCACGAAGGAGAGGGGCTTGTTGACAGCTCCTGTCTCTGAGGGAGCTGTGGACCAGTTGAGGGAAATATCCATACTGAGGGAGGAAGTGTTAGAGCTTCTAGGTAGCATTAAAACTGATAAACCTCCAGGGCCTGATGGCATTTATCCCAGGCTGCTTAGGGAGGTGCGAGGTGAAATTGCTGGGCCTCTGACGCAAATCTTTGTCTCTTCTTTGGACACACGTGAGGTCCCAGAGGACTGGAGAATAGCTAATGTTGTACCGTTGTTCAAAAAGGGTAGTAGGGATAACCCTGGAAATTATAGAACGGAGTGTCAGCGGTAGGGAAGCTGTTGGAGGGGATTCTGATTAGGGATACGCAACTTGGCTTTAAGGGGAGGTCGACGTATCTGGTAGAATTTTTTGAGGAGGTGACGAAAACGGTCGAAGGGTGAGCCGTTGATGTCGTCTATATGGATTTCAGAAAGGCGCTTGACAAAGTCCCTCATGGAAGGTTAGTTGAGAAGGTCAAGGCTCATGGGATACAAGGACAAGTAGCTAGATGGATAAGTAACTGGCTTAGCAATAGGATGATGTAGAGATGCCGGTGTTGGACTGGGGTAAACTCAGTAAAGTTTTACAACACCAATTTTAAATCCAACCAATTTATTTGATACTATCAAATAAATTGGTTGGATTTAAAATTGGTGTTGTAAAACTTTACTTAGTAATAGGAGACAGAGTAGTAGTGGAAGAGTGTTTTTCATGCTGGAGGTTGGTCACTAGTGGTGTGCCGCAGGGCTCGGTATTGGGACCTCTTCTATTTGTAAGATATATAAATGACTTGGAAGAGGGAGGAAGTGGAATGATCAGCAAGTTTGCAGATGATACAAAGACGGCTGGACTTGCAGATAGTGAGGAGCATTGTCAGGCGATGCAGCAGGACATAGGTAGGCTGGTAGCTTGGGCAGATAGATAGCAGATGGAATTCAATCCTGATAAATGTGAGGTGATGCATTTTGGGAGAAAGAATGTAGGGAGAAACATCGAGGTGGCAGCACGGGTGCGTTGGGCCAAAGGGCCTGTTTCCCGTGCTGTTTTGTTCTTTGTCAACACAGAGGAGGCCCTTCGGCCCACTGAGTCCACACCAACAGAGAGAAACACATGAACTCCCACTAATCCCATTTGCCAGCAATTAGGCCATAGCCTGAATGTTATGATGTGGCAAGTGCTCATCCAGATACTTTTTAAAGGATGTGAGGCAACCTGCTTTGATCACCCTCCCAAGCAGTGCATTCCAGACCATCCCCTTCCTCTGGTAAAAGTGTTCTTTCCACATATCCTCCCTAAACTTTCTGCCCATCACTTGAACCTATTGTCCTCTCGTGACTGACCCTTTAACTAAGTGGAACAAAGCCGCTACTTATCCACTACATCCCTCGTAATCTTGTACACTTCAATCAGTCCTCTCTGCCCCACAGAAAACAACCCAAGCCTATCCAATCTCTCTTTAGAACTTAAATGTTCCATCCCAAGCAGCATCCTGGTGAATCTCCTCTGCACTCTCTCCAGCACAATCACACCTTTCCTATAGTGTGGTGACCAGAACTACACACAGTACGCAAGCTGTGGTCTCACCAAAGATCTATACAGCTCCACCATGACTTTCCTGCTTTTGTAATCTATGCCTCGATTGATAAAGGCAAATGAACCATATGCCTTTTTCCACCAACCTAACATGCCCTTCTGCTTTCAGAGATCTGTGGACAAACACATCAAGGTCTCTTTGTTTCACAGAACTTCCTAGTGTTATATCAATCATCGAATACTTTCTTGTCAAACTACTTCTTGCAAAATATATCACCTCACATTTTTCAGGGTTAAATTCCATCTGCCACTTATCAGCCCATTCCACCTATAACTTCTTGTAGCCCAATACACTCTGCCTCACTGTTAACCACCCAATCAATCTTTGCATCAACCACAAAGTTACTAGTCCTGCCACCCACAGTCATCGATGTAATTTATATAAATTATGAATAGGGGGCCCAACACAGATCCCTGTGGCATTCCACTGTACATTAGCTTCCAGTTACTAAAGCAGCCTTCTGTCATCACCCTCTGTTCTCCTAGAACTGAGCCAATTTTGAATCCACTTTATTAAATTACCTTATATCACATGTGAATTTACCTTGTTTACAAGCCTACCATGTAGAACGTTGTCAAAGACAGAGAATTTTTTCTTTGGCTTAACTCTTATCTGTCAATGCCATGGGAGAACCCATAATATTCATCTAGGTTGTATAAGGTAATGAAAATTGCTGACATGTGCAGTGAAATTAGCATTTCTGTGAATGAGATTATTTCAACCACTGGAGTGCCCAACTCTATTTCATACATACAGATCTTGAGGTCCATCCAGGCTTTAATACAAGTATCAGCAGACCTTTAACTTTGAACATTGCTTATATTGCAGAGATATTTCTTGTCATTGAAACAGAAAACCAATAAAGCAGAATTCAAAAAGTGTTAACACAACTCACAGGAACAACTTGGATATAAATATTTATACCTTCAAATATTAGTGATTTGACATTAAGATAATACAGTAACCTAGTAAATTTATACTGGCAAGTATTATTTTACATTAATAACAAATTGTGATTCAGTCTTGCAAAGAAAAAAATCAGGAGCATCCGATTTTTCAGGACCAAACTGCAAATGCCATTGTTCACTGTTCCATTCGGCACTTGATCATATACCAGATCATAGTACATCTCCAACCTGTTCAATCATCTTCAAATTTCATCCTGCCTCTTACCATAAATCTTTCTTCATCCATATCTCTATTACCACCAATTCATACCAGTACTAATTCTAAATGACCGTTTCTGTAAAGTTCAGGTCACGGTTTTATAGGCTAATCATGTGGGACATTCCCCAGGAGTCACTGCTATTGTCAGACATATGAAGAAAGTTTTAAAGTGTGTTTTCAAAGTTGGGTTTGTCCACGTACTTGCTTTCCCTCCATCTCCCCTTCATTCTGCGCTAAATCCTTCTAGTAAAGCTAGCTGACTCTGCGGCCATCATTGCCAACAATCCTGATCAAACGTCAGGCATTTGAAATCACTTTTGCTTCCGAGAATTTGTAGATCAGAACAGAAAACAAGAGAAATGAAAAGAAAGCAGGCAGAAATCAAGCTATGTAAAAGCAAGTGTATTGAGGAAAGTGTGCACGTGTCCCAATCTTTTAGACTCCCTCCTCAATCTCACTGTCCTGAATCTGCCATTCCCTTACCTCCCAAACTTCTTCCTCACAAGAAGTTCACAAAAAAAAAGTGCTAGAGTAGGCAAAGAATGAGGGAAAAAAAATAGAGAATATTTATTCAGGGTGAGGATGTGCATTTTGTACAAGGCAAGCAGAACTGTTGTGTGTGAATTTTTCAGTAATTTAATTTGCAGATCTATAATTCAACTGGACTCTCTGCATACCACAAGTAAAATAGGCCAAAAAAGTCACTGAACATATCATCAAATTATTGCAGCTAATCAGCTATACTTACCCGTACCAAAATCTTGGATCATTTGGAATGGAATGGTTTATTGCCCTATGTGCTGCGGCTTTCTTTTTATTTAGGACAAACTCTTGAAGTCTCAACTTCACTTCTGTGCTTGCTACTGCACCTAGGAAACACAAAATTCCAGGTTATCACAGGAATCAAACATTTAAGAACAAAGCAGTCAATTTTCTCCAGTAAAATGGGTGCTTTGGTTTACTTCACAGATACGAGTAATAACTCTGCAGCCAACAGCCATTATGTTCTTGGTCCCTGAACTTGAATTAGAGCCATCTGCAGAAAGCATTGCCAAGAACAATCAGTCCACAGAACAGGTTCAATATAAGAGATTCACCCAATCACCAAGCTCATCTCCTCTCATGGAACAATGAATTTAGAGTCCTCGCAACTCATTAAAAACAATAGAAACATGGTAAGTTAAGAACAGGCTCCCTAAATTGTTGTTCCTCATGCCCAGTGAGGTCATGGAACAAGCAAGCAGAGCTCTGAGGCAGCAATGGCAACTGTGAAGCACATACTGAAATACAACAGTCCTAAAATCAGCTGCAAGACCCCTCAGTATTTGAGATTTTCTTTGGTGTTGGATTATGAGCTAATATAAGCTCTGAGGCCTGACTGCTGACACCAACAGAGCCTGCAAAATGGTACATTCTTGTATACCTGTACTCCTGATATCTGACCTCTCAGCCCACTCCATCCACATCCCTCCTCAAATCTTTACTCTGGGGCCACCAAGTGTGAAACATTTAAATGGGGTCACAGTGAGAAAAGGCTTGGAAATCACTGGATTAAGTAAAATCACGTCTAACAAGTTTTGCCCAAGTATCACACAATAGGCTTGTTAGCAAAATAGATAAAAATGACATTGAAGGTGTGGTGGCAGCATGATACAGACCTAAAACATTAACCTTCGTCCGGAATTTTGCAGAGTCATGGGGACTTCATACCTCATCTAAAAAGCCATAGTACCCTGGATCAGGAAATCATTTCCCCATTTCACACATATTCCTATTTTCATCAGTAGGGGAAAGGGTTTGAGATGTGATTCTTATATGGGGGAACCTGTACTCAGGAGAGTCATTAGAACTCAATGCTGACTCTGCATACCGAACTCAGAAGCAAAAAGCTGGGCCTCTATTTTTTTCTCTTCACAGATGTTGCCTAACCTGCAGAGTCTTTAAAGAGTTTTCTGCTTTCACCCGCAAATAATGAAACGATCTATGTCCCATGGAGAAAGCCCTGGACAACATTCAGGCTTGGGCTGATAAATGGCAAATAATAAATGTGCCACAAGTTACAGGTAATGTCCAATTCCAAAAGAAAGCTAACCACGTCCCCTTGACATTCAATAGCATTACCATGAAGCTCATCAATGAACAGAAAGTGAACTGGATCACCATATAGTTACCGTGGCTACAAGAACAGGTTAGAGGTTGGAAGTTGTGTAGCAAGGAATTCACCTTCTGACTCCCCAAAGCCTGTCCATCATCTACAGGGCACATGACAACAATGCAATGGAATACCTGCCACTTTTCCAAATGAATACAGCTCCAACAATATTCAAGAAGCTCACCAATACCAGGACAAAACATCCACTCAACTGGCAGCCCTATCGACCACTTTAAACATTCATTTCCTCCACAGAGGTGCCTAGAAGCAGCTGTGTGCACCATTGACAAAAAGTACTATAGCTTCCTTCAACAGCACCTTTTAAGCTTGCAATCATTAAGATCTGGAAGAACAAGGACAGCAGGCTCTTCCAGCCACTGGCATAGTGGTTAGCACTGTTGCCTCAGTGCCAAGGATCCAAGTTCAATTCCCAGTTTGGGTTACGATCAACGTGGAGTTTCCACATCTCTGTGGCTTTCCTCTGGGTATTCCCTGCCTACATTGGAAAATCTATTATTGTTCTTTTATTGTGGCTGGGCAAAAATCCTACAGCTCCCTCTCAAACAGCACTATAAGTGTACCCACCCGACACAGACTGATCAGTTTAAGAACTCTGGGCAGCACTTTTTCTTTTATTCATTCATGGGACATGGGCATTGCAGGTTGGCCAGCATTTATTGCCCGTCCCTAGTGTTCTTGAGACGGTGGTGTGGTAAGCTGCCTTTTTGAACTGTTGCAGTCCATGTTCTGTCACAATGCCATTAAGAAGAGAATTCCAAAATTTTGACCCAGCGACAGCAAAGGAACAGCGATATATTTCCAAGTCAGGATGGTGAGTAGTTTGGAGGGGAACTTGCAGGTGGTGATGTTCCCATTTTATTTGCTGCTCTTATCCTTCTTGGTAGAAGTGGCTGTGGGTTTGGGAGATGCTGTCTGAGGATCTTGGGTAAATTGCTGCAGTGCATCTTGTAGATAGTACACATTGTTGCCACCAAGCGCCGGTGGTCGATGGGGTGAATTTTTGTGGATGGGGTGCCAATTCAGCAAGCTACTTTAACCTGGATGATGTCAAGCTTCTTGAATGCTGTGGGAGCTGCACCCATCCAGGCAAGTTGGGAGTATTCCACACTCCTGACTTGTGCCTTGTAGATGGTGGATAGGCTCTGGGGAGTCAGGAGGTGAATTACTCGCCACAGTATTCCTGGCCTCTGACCTGCTCTTGTAGCTACTGGCATAGTGTTAGCACTGTTGCCTCTGTGCTAAGGATCCAAGTTCAATTCCCAGTTTGGGTAAATATCTACATGGAGTTCGCACATTCTGCCCATATCTGCGTGGCTTTCATAGAACACTACAGCACAAACAGGCCTTTCGGCCCACAAGTTGTGCCGAACACATCAAAACCTACCCAGCCATAGGCCTATCAACAACCCCCAATCCCACTGGATCCCACATACTCATCCAGAAGTCTTTTAAAAGGCCCCAGCGAGTTCGCCTTGACCACCACCGACGGCAGCCGATTCCATTCGCTCACCACCCTCTGAGTGAAAAATTTTCCCCTAGCATCCCCTCTGTACTTGCTTCCCTGCACCTTAAATCTGTGCCCTGTCATCGCGACCATTTCAGCCCGGGGAAATAGTCTCTGAGAGTTCACCCTATCTATTCCTCTCAACATCTTGTAAACCTCTATCAGGTCACCTCTCAACCTTCGTCTCTCCAGGGAGAACAGTCCCAGCTCCCTCAACCTGTCTTCATAAGGCATGCCTCCCAATCCAGGCAACATCCTTGTAAATCTCCTCTTCACCCTTTCAATAGCTTCCACGTCCTTCCTATAGTGAGGCGACCAGAACTGCGCACAGTACTCCCAAGTGTGGTCTGACAAGGGTCCTATAAAGCTGCAGCATTACCTCCTGACTCCTGAACTCAATCCCTCGATGAATGAAGGCCAGTACACCGTAAGCTTTCTGAACCACATCCTCCACTTGGGAGGCCGATTTGAGAATCTTATGGACCCGGACCCCAAGATCCCTCTGCTCTTCCACACAGCTAAGACTCCTACCTTTGATAGTGTACTCATTCTTCCTGTTGGATCTGCCAAAACAGACAACACATTTATCCGTGTTGAAGTCCATCTGCCACTTCTCCGCCCAGTCTTGCATCCTGTCGATGTCATGCTGCAACTTCTGACATCCCTCTAGACCATCCACAACACCACCGACCTTCGTGTCATCGGCGAACTTACTCACCCATCCCTCCACTTCCTCATCCAGGTCATTTATGAAAATGACAAACAGCAAGGGTCCGAGAACAGATCCCTGGGGCACTCAGGTGAGTGACCGACCTCCATGCAGAAAAAGAGCCATCCACAACCACCCTCTGCCTTCTGCAGGCAAGCCAGTTCTGGATCCACAAGGCCAAAGCCCCTTGGATCCCATGGCCTCTCACCTTCTCAAGAAGTCTTGCATGTGGGACCTTTTCAAATGCCTTGCTGAAGTCCATGTACACCACGTCCACTGCTCTTCCTTCGTCAATGTGTTCAGTCACATTTTCAAAGAACTCAATTAAGCTCATAAGGCACGACCTGCCTTTTACAAAAACATGTTGACTATTTCTAATCAACCTAAACTTCTCCAAATGCTCGTAAATCTTGTCCCTCAGAAGCCTCTCCATCAGCTTACCAACCACTGAGGTCAGACTCACCGGTCGGTAATTTCCAGGACTATCCCTGTTCCCTTTCTTGAAAATAGGGACCACAACCGCAATCCTCCAATCCTCCGGAACCTCTCCCGTCTCCGTCGACGACGCAAAGATCATCGCCAGGGGCTCTGCAATGACATCCCTCACCTCCCACAATAACCTGGGGTACGTCCCATCTGGTCCCGGAGACTTGTCTATCTTGATAGCATTTAAAAGTTCTAACACATCCGCTTCCTTAATATCTACATACTCAATCTTTTCAGTCTGCCGCAAACTTGTAGTGTATCCTCCCAGATCACTTTCCACCGTGAATACTGAGGCAAAGTACTCATTAAGCACCTCTGCCATTTCTTCCAGTTCCATACAGACTTTTCCCCCTTCACCTTTTATAGGTCCTATCCCTTCTCTTCTCATCCTTTCACTTTTCACATATTTGTAGAAGGCCTTGGGATTCTCCTTAATCCTACCAGCCAAGGCCTTCTCATGACCCCTTCTGGCTCTCCTAATTTCCTTTTTAAGCTCTCTTCTATAGCCTTATACTTCTCTAGATCCCCAACATCTCCTAGCTCTTTGAACCTTTTATACACCTTTCTTTTCTTCCTATGTTCACCACAGCCTTCGTGCACCATGGTTCCCGCGTCCTACCAAAACCTCCTTGTCTCACCGGAACGTTGTCGTGCAAAGCTCCAGACAAGCATTCCTTGAATATCTGCCACCTTCCTCCTGTGTTTTTCCCCAAGAACACCTCCTTCCAGTTTATTCGCCCCAACATCTGCCTGATGTCTTCATATTTCCCTTTATTCCAGACAAACACCTTCCTAGCCTGCCTGATCCTATCCTTTTCCAATGCAAGGGTGAAGGGGATAGAATTATGATCTCCATCCCCAAGATGCTCTCCTACCGAGAGATCCATCACCTGTCCTGGTTCATTAGCTAGTACCAGGTCCAGTACAGCCTCTCCTCTCGTAGGCTTGTCCACGTGCTGTGTCCGGAAACCCTCCTGAACACACCTAACAAACTCCTCCCCATCCAAACCCCTTACCCTTGGGATATTCCAGTTGATGTTTGGGAAATCGAAGTCTCCCATCACAACAACTCTGTTATTTCTACATCTCTCCAGTATCTGTTTCCCTATCTGCACCTCAACTTCCCTGTCACTATTGGGCGGCCTATAGAATACACACAGCAATGTCACCGACCCTTTGCTATTCCTAACTTCCACCCACAGAGACTCCGTAGACATTCCCTCCTCGGTATCCACCTTCTCTGCAGCCATGACTCTGTCCCTGATCAACAGTGCCACTCCACCACCTCTTTTGCCTCCCTCCTTGTCCTTCCTGAAGGATCTGAATCCCGGGACCTGTAGTAACCAGTCCTGTCCCTGAGACATCCAAGTCTCTGTAATGGCCACCACATCACAATCCCAAGCAGCAATCCACGCCCTAAGTTCATCCACCTTATTTACTACATTTCCTCTGGGTATTCCAGTTTCTTCCCACAGAGCAAAGGTGTGCAGGTTGGGTGAATTGACTATGCTAAATTGCCCCTTAATGTCAGGGAGACTAGCTAGTGTAAATGCATACGGTGATGGTTGATTAGGCCTGGGTGGGATTGTGGTCAATGCAGACTCAATGGGCTGAATGGCTTCTTTCTGCACTGTAAGATTTTACACACTCATCGTCACCAAAGATGATAAGGAATAGAACATAGAACATTACGGCACAGAACAGGCCCTTCGGCCTTCGATGTTGCGCCGACCAATTATGAAAAAAAAAGCAATGACCCTCCAAACTAAACCATTCCCTTCTCTTCCATATACTTATCAACTAACCTCTTAAACGCCACCAAACTTGGCGCATCTACAACTGCTGCAGGCAGGGCATTCCACTCCCGAACCACCCTTTGGGTAAAGAACCTACCTCTGATATCCGTCCTATAACTATCACCCCTTAATTTAAAGCTGTGTCCCCTCGTGCTAGCTTTCTCCATCCTAGGAAAAAGGCTATCACTGTCCACCCTATCTAAACCTCTAATCATCTTATGTGTTTCGATTAGGTCCCCTCTTAGCCGCCTCCTTTCTAACGAAAACAACCTCAAATCCCTCAGCCTCTCTTCATAAGACCTGCCCTCCATACCAGGCAACATCCTGGTAAACCTCCTCTGTACCCTCTCCAATGCCTCCACATCTTTCTTATAATGTGGGGACCAGAACTGCACACAATACTCCAAGTGCGGCCGCACTAGAGTTTTGTACAGTTGCAACATGACGTTGCGGCTCCGAAATTCAATCCCCCTACCAATAAAAGCTAAGACTCCATATGCCTTCTTAACAACCTTATCGACTTGACTGCCTACTTTCAGGGATCTATGCACATACACACCAAGATCCCTCTGTTCATCTAGACTACTAAGAATCCTACCATTTGCCCTATACTCTACACATTTATTATTTCTGCCATAGTGCATTACCTCACACTTTTCCACATTAAACTCCATTTGCCACCTCTCGGCCCAGCTCTGCAACTTGTCCAAGTCTCTCTGCAAACTATAACACCCCTCTTCACTATCTACCACTCCACCGACTTTAGTGTCATCTGCAAATTTACTAATCCATCCTTCAATACCCTCATCCAGATCATTTATAAAAATTACAAACAGCAGGGGCCCCAAAACAGACCCCTGAGGTACACCACTTGTCACCGAACTCCACGATGAATATCTCCCATCAACCACCACCCTCTGTCTTCTATCTGCTAGCCAATTCCTAACCCAATTAGCTAAATCACCCTCTATCCCATACATCTGCATTTTTGCAGAAGTCTTCCATGGGCCACCTTATCAAACGCCTTACTAAAGTCCATATATACCACATCAACCGCCTTACCCCCATCCACCTCTTTGGTCACTTTTTCAAAAAACTCAATGAGGTTAGTAAGGCACGACCTACCCTTCACAAATCCATGCTGACTATCCCCAATCAATTCATTTCTCTCTAAATAACTATAAATCCTATCCCTAATTATTCTCTCCAATACTTTGCCCACAACAGAAGTAAGACTCACTGGCCTATAATTCCCTGGAAGGTCTCTCTTCCCCTTCTTGAACAATGGGACCACATTCGCTATCCTCCAGTCCTCCGGAACCACACCCGTAACCAACGACGACCTGAAGATCAGAGCCAGAGGCTCTGCAATCTCCTCTCTTGCCTCCCAGAGAATCCTAGGGTAAATCCCGTCCGGCCCAGGGGACTTATCCAACTTCAAACCCTTGAGAATATCTAGCACATCCTCCCTATCTACTTCGATACCTTCCAGTTTGCTACCCTGTACCTCAGTGTTCTCCGTAACTACATTTACATCACCCTGCGTGAGTAGGCAACAAATGCTAGCATTACCAGTGATGCCTCCAGTACATGAACAAAAGTACAATGGGAGTTTGGCTGTAGGAGGACCACCGAGAAATCCCAGTTGGGGGCAGACTTGGTGCCTATTTCACTCACCCCAAACAAGTCTCCAAAACAGGGCCTCCTAATTTGCATATTTAAGGGCTCCAATATCTGGTTTGCACCCAGAAGTTTTGAGAGACATCAATCTGTCCAATTGTAGAAAAACATCAGAAGTCTGCACTTTTGTTAAGACACAGACTTTTCATATCATACCCTATGAGGTTAGTGTAGCTGATATGCTGCCTCAGTTAAAACATTCAGGTGGATGCACCCCCTATGTTTTGAGCATCCTGGATCTAGATCTCCTATTTCTTTTCCTGTTTCACTAATATCTTGAAGCTTACTACCAATAATAACCACAAGCTTGTTTTGTGGCTTTGCTAAGATGCATCCTCTGCTTGCTTCTTCAGCTATGTTAAAATGGGAGTAATTGTTGCAATTTAGGAAAACAATAATGTGGAGGAAATTTGCCATATTGCTCTTTAACCGCCGCTTAGAAAATAGCTAATAGCTGGGTCTGCAAACTGTGTATGTTGCACAATTTTATTTCCAGAAAAATATTAAATTTGAATGTAAAATAAATTCTTAAATTTGTTTTCTCTTTCCAAACATTTTATATACACTTTATGGATAGATATCGTTCTTAGGAAATCAGACCCCAATTTTCTAACTTAACTTAGTTCCTTTTCTGTGTTGGGAGATGTCTCATAGAAAAGTATGGAGTTTTGACCTTGATCACATAAATACTCATGCTACTTTCAAGTGCCTCAACCACTTCCGATTCTCAAGATTCGTTCTAAGTTTAGTCTACATTCGAAGGGAAAGATCAGCCCCATGACTAACTTTGACACAACTGCACAAAACTAGGCATACTGGTTTGCTATTTTTAGATAAAAGGAAACATCTTGTTCAATTCTAAAATACTTTTTTAAAGGGGAAATCTCCTGTCTATCTAAAGTTTCTATTCTAATTTTTTCAGCATTTCTATCTCCTGGCACATGAGCAAATTGGAAAGTTTAGGCCATGGATGAAAGGGAACTGAAACGTCTGGTGGTGATGTGAACGAAGCACTGCTATCACATGATGACCTTCTTGAAGTTATTTTCTTTTATCTTGTATAGAATATGAACATTCGTATTAAATAGTTTGCGCTATCAGTCTCCAACCCTGATCATCTGTCACATTGTTTGCTCATCCAGTCACTTATCCTCTCTTTTTGCTTGATGATTTGCATTTTGCTGGGATAGCATGGTGGCACAGTGGTTAGTACTGCTGCCTCAGTGCCAGGGGCCCAGGTTCAATTCCGGCCTCCGGTCACTGTCTGTACGGAGTCTGCACTTTCTCCTCATTTCTGCGTGGGTTTCCTTCGGATGCTCCAGTTTCCTCACACTCCAAAAGGTGTGCAGGTTAGGTTGCTTGGACATGCTAAATTAACCATTAGGTTAGAGGATTCGCAGAGTAACTGAGCAGGGAAAGGGCCGGGGTGGGATCGTGGTCAGTGCAAACGCAATGAGCTGAATGGCCTCCTTCTGCACTGTAGAATGCTATGATGTACATCTCTCTCTATTCCACTTGCAAACAGCTTAAACCTCTCCTGTATACTCCTAGGTTTCCTTCCCTGTTTTTTATGCTCAATATTCTTCCAGTGGTAGTGAGCACTATGTTTTAGACTGTTCTGCATTTATCAGTAAAGTGCTAAAATCTTTTGTTGATGGTACTAATGGCTGCTGCCCCACCTCCCCGCCCATTTTAAAAAAAAATTCATTCATGGGATGTGGGCATCACTAGCAAGGTTAGCATATATTACCCATCCCTGAGGGCAGTTAAGAGTTGAAAGTTTCAAGCTTTTAGATGTCCAGGTCACCAATGTGTCCTGGATCCCTCATGCTGACATTATAGTTAAGAAAGCCCACCAACGCTTCTATTTTCTCAGAATATTAAAGAAATTTGGTATATCAGCTACAACTCTCACCAAGTTTTACAGATTCACCATTCTTTCTGGTTGCATCACAGCTTGGTATGGCTCCTGCTCTGCCCAACACAGCAAGAAACTACAAAGGGTTGTGAATGAATCCCAATCCATCACTCAAAGCAGCTTCCCAAATATTGATTCTGTTTACACTTCCCACTGCCTCAGAAAAGCAGCCAGCATAATTAAGGACTCCACACACCCTAGACATATCCTCTTCCACCTTCTTCTGTTAGGAAAAAAATACAAAAGTCTGAATCATGTACCATCCGATTCAAGAACAGCTTCTTCTCTGCTGCCATCAGACTTTTGAATGGACCTATCTCGCACTAAGCTGAGCTTTTTCTACACACTAGGTATGGCTGTAATACTAAATTCTCCTTTCCTTCTCTATGAACAGTATGTTTTGTTGTTATAGTGCATAAGAAACAATACTTTTCACTGTATACTTAATATATATGACAATAATAAATCAAATCAAAAGAGTTAATCACATTGCTGTGGCTCTGGAGTCACATGTAGGCTAGACTGGGTAAGGACAGCAGATCTCTTTCCCTAATAGATATTTGTGAACCAGAAGGGTTTTTTTTCAAAACGACAATTGACTATGGTCTAGTGGTCAATCTTTTAATTTCAGATTTCTATTGAATTCAAATTTCACCCTCGGCCTTGGTGGGATTTGAACCTGGATCCCCAGAGCATTACTCTGGTTCTCTGGATTACCACAATATCTGGCCACAATAATGCTATCTCCCCATCATTACTATCCCACTGCAAAGCTGAAAATATGAAAGAGGTTAACAATGGAAGGAAAGCATGAAGCATGAATTATTAAGAGCTTTCGTGGACGGCACATAGGAGATAGGCAGGTAACAGACGCAAGGCTCACAGAAAAGGGCCCCAGAGTTGGAACTGTTATGACAATATAAATGGATCCTTTAAATTTCTAGATGCTTATCAAGTAGATCAAGGCTATTATATTTTGGAAGCCTACAGCACAGATTTCATGCTCATTTTATAAAAATTCTGAAGGCATCAGGAGGGAAATACGTTACCATAATAGAGATACAGTAATACTTTCCCCTTAAGTAACAGATAAGACATTGCAATAAGCCACTCAGTGCATCTTTATTTAGTTACAGGATGGTTAAGCTCCCTATCCCTGTGGGATACATGGATGCGAAAGGAGAAAGCTTTGTCTTTCTGACAAGGAATCAAATTACCCTGCAACCATACAAATTCTGGCATTTGCTTTACAAAAGCAGCATGCAGCAGTTGCTGGTAGCTCAAAATTCTATCAGCATTTAACATATAAAATGAGGGTGGGTTTTGACATTAAAGTAAATAAATAATTGGAATCACAAAAGCAGCAGCAAAAAATATTTCAATGGCTTTTCTAATGCAGTACAGGTCCTAAGTCACTTCATAGAGTAGAAATAAATACACAGTCGGAGAGTTAGGGAATGATCAAAAACAATTTTGCAGAAGCTTTCAAAGGCAGTGGAAAATTGCAAGAACGCTTCAAGGGGGAGTTATGGAGAGTAGAATTAACAGTGGATTACTTTACTGCCAGTTGGGGCGCACAGTGGCACAGCATCTGCCTGGATCGGGAGGCAGGCCTTATGAAGATAGGTTCAGGGAGCTGGGACTCTTCTCACTGGAGAGATGTAGGTTGAGAGGTGACCTGATAGAGGTTTATAAAATGTTAAGAGGAATAGATAGGGTGGACTCTCAGATACTATTTCCCCGAGCTGAAATGGTCACTACAAGAGGACACAGATTTAAGGTGCAGGGAAGCAAATACAAAGGAGATGTCAGGGGTAGGTTTTTCACTCAGAGGGTGGTGAGTGAATGGAACCGACTGCCGTCGGAGGTTGTTGAGGCAAACTCACTGGGGTCTTTTAAGAGACTTCTGGATGAGTATATGGAAAAGAATAGGATAGGGGGTTATAAATAGGTCTGTGGATTGGTAGATGTGATCGGCGCAACTCGTGGGCTGAAGGGCCTGTTTGTGCTGTATTGTTCTATGTTCTATATGTTCTATCAGGGACCCAAGTTCAATTTCGTTCTTGGGTCACTGCCTGTGTGCAGCTTGCATATTTTCCTTATGTCTGCATGAGTTTCCTCCGGGTGCTCTAGTTTCCTCCCACAGTTCAAAGATGTGCAGGTTAGGTACGCTGGCCACACTAAATTCTCCCTCAGTTAACCCGAACAGGCGCTGGAGTGTGACAACTAGGGGATTTTCACAGTAACTTCGTTGCAGTGTTAATGTAAGCCTATTTGTGATATGAATAAATAAACTTTTCGGTAGGCATCTGGGAGACCATTTGGAGGAATGGAAAGCACAGAGTGGAATCCTGTAACTTCCGCCATGGAGAGTTTGATGGCGAGGCTTTTAATCAGCCCAGGGTGGCTGATAGGAGCCACAAAGCATCAACAAAGGTCTTATCAGGCTAATGATAGTATTAACAGGGATGGTGGGGGAGGTGGAGTCTCTTAGTCAGAGGTTGTGAAAAGCCTACGAGAAGGCATTTCTGTGGCAGTAGAAAGGACTCGAGGGAGGTACATTGCCTCCCTAATGCCAGGGTCAAGGATGTCACAGAACAGCTGTGAAACATGCTTCTTAGGGAGGGGGATGATGAGCCAGGGTATAGGTATGTGGCAACTCACGGAATTTCACAGTAATTTCATTGCAGTATTAATGTAAGCCTTACTTGTGACTAATAAATGAATTTTAAAATACTTCAGAATGCCAGGAAAGAGAGTGAAAAACAGAACCTCTAAGGCAATAATCTCAGGATCACCCCCAGTCCCATGTGCCAGCAAGTATAGAAACAGGAGGACTCAGTGATGAAACACATGGCTGGAAGGCTAGTGTAGGAGCAAAGGCATCAGATTTGAGGCACTGGGACTGGCTTTAGGAAAGGTTCAGACTTGTGCAAGCTGATGATCTACACCTGAACAGGACTGGGAAGAATATCCTTTCAGGGAGATTTGCTAGTGCTGTTGTAGAAGATTTAAACTAGATTGACAGTGGATTAGAAACCCGAGAGCTATCTCAGAATAGGGAATGCGAAATGCAGAATTAGTGAGTAACTCAAAGACAAAAGCAGCACAAGAATTTGGCAGTGTTAAAAACTATGTGTAAATGCAAGGGGTACAGCAGAGCTGATAAACAGAGCACAGGTAGACATACAATATCACTGCTTTAATAGAAACTTGGCTTAAGGAGTCCTCCAAAGATGCCTAGGTTAAGAGGGATTAGTAAGGAAATATGAGGGACTCTGGGGATAGGATGGGGATGGGCCTGGGTAAAATGTTACATCAGAGAGTCGCTGTAGACTCAATGAGCTGAATGGCCTCTAGTACTGTAAGGTTTCTATGACTGCATAAAGTATTGGGTGAAGATTGTACAGGGTGAGGGGTAATGCCTGTACAAGGGTGAGGGGAGAAGCCAGTGATAGAATAAAGCAAGGGTGTTTCCACAGAAGACAACAAAGAAAACAGTGAAGGAGGATTTAATGATCTATGTAATCAAACTTACTAAACAAGTAATTGAAGACTGGAAAGGATAATGCATAATTGAATTTTGTCTGTTTCTAGGTTGGAGAATACGACAAGCGTCCAGCAATTTCAAGTTAAGTCCCATTCTTCAGTAAAGACCTCCAGCCATACAAGCCTATCAAAACTTCTTAGGCTGCAACAGTCATCTGCAATCACTACTGCTTGAAGCACTCCATATATCAAGTCCTCTCAATCAGACAAGCAGACATACTTGCATTCTTTCATTAAGGGAAGAACAAGGTGAGATTAAGGAAGGCTTGCACTGAAAAAAAAATCACATGAACAATAGTGTAAAGAAACTCAACACTGACTCAAAGAAAGCATTGAAAAAGCACCTGACTACCAACCGCATGGGTGACTGGAAATACTCAAATGTAACCAAAGAGGAGAATACAAATTACTACTCTAAAATAAATTTTAAAAAATGTTTTTTTTCATCAAGGCTGGAATTATTAAAACTACTGGATTAGAGTATTTTTCCACTTTGGGTAAAATGTTTATAACAAGCAGACCAAGAGTAGAAAGGGCAGAGTCAAATTTAGCATAAGGCTCTTATTATTATGCCACCAAAAAACTGCCTATTTAATTTCACACAGAACTATCATAGTAACCTCCATCTGAGACTGTTAAATTATAGGCAGTTTTGTTTTCTGGCTTTACAGGACAAGGGAGTGCATCATTAAAACTGCTAAATTCATTTAAAATGTAGGATCCTGACAGTTCAGGAGATTTGAACTCCCATCAATTGTAAGTTGCAATAAAGCCAACTAGAAAGAGAAGAACAAATTCAGAATTCAAGAGAAAAGTCATTTTTCTAGCCATGCTCAAATGCTTTACATGCACCTTACAGATTAACTATGATAAAAACTACTAACATGAGGAGAAGAACTGTTCCAAATTCAATGGCCAGAATATAGTTGTAACTCAATCTACTGTACAAAACACCCTTGCAATTTTAAACACATACATCAGCGAGTGAGTGTTTTGTTTCTAGATTTACTATAAAGATAGTGATGAAATGTAAAAACCATGTCAACTTGATTAGAATCTTATAACTTAGTGTTTCCATCTATTGTTTTTAATTAAAACTTGCACACCCAAGATATATTCACTAAATGGCAGTGCCAAGAGGTTGCTGTTAAAAACATAACAGTTCGCCTATTGTCCAATTTCAGATTGCAATGATCTTTCATAATCTACTCAAAGATCACCTTCAGTTTTAACAACAGTATATATGTGAACTACAGATATTTTGGCATCATTGATTAAACCAAAGGAAAACTGTCAATGTTGTTCATTTAGTGAATAAGTCACTCCTCAAAAAGAATCAATCTGCAATGCCTTGATTCACAAAAGCTGAAAAGCTTTTGAACACCGGAGCATTCTGCTAAAAAAAAGTCATACTAACCCACATAGAATATAGGAGCGGGGGAGACTATTTGGACCTTCGAGTCTGCTCCGGCATTCATCATGACCACGGCTGATCATCCAACTAATATCAATAGCCTAATCCTGCTTTTTCCCCATTGGGTTGATCCCATTCACCCCAAGTGCTATATCTAGCTGCCTCTTGAATACATTCAATGTTTTGGCATCAACTACTTCCTGTGGTAATGAATTCCACAGCTTACCATCCTTTGGGTGAAGACATGTCTCCTCATCTCCTCCTAAATGGTCTACTTGAATCCTTAGACTGTATCCCCTGGTTCTGGACACTCTGACCATCAGAAACATTCTTCCTGCATTTATCCTGTTTAGTCCCGTTAGAATTTTATAAGTCTCTATGAGATCCCCCACAATTATCTGAACTGCAACGAAAACAATCCTAAACTCGTCAATCTCTCCTCACACATCAGTCCCACTCGATACTCCATATTGCTTTATTGTACTTATGATCCTTGTCCAGAGTCCTAAGCTATTGGTAAGATCTGGTCAGCAATGTTTTTTTCAAAAGGAGACAAAGTTTGAAATTCAAGACACTTGTTCAGTGAATAAGTAATAAGATCCCGTGGGTTTTGAATAAAAATAATAAACTTTACAAGGTCAGAAAGATAAAACAATTGACTTGTACTTTTGTACTTTAACAGAGGGTTAATATGCAGCACATGTAAAATCAACAGGGAAACTGTGGGTGCTTCAATACACCACTCCGCACAATAAACGGCAGTTGCGACCAACACAAAGTTCATGGGTTCCTTGACAACCCGCCCAGACGTCAGTAAATACTGGAAGTCCGTCAATCTCTCAAACTGTCTCTTTCTTTCTCTCATGAGGGATTCCAATCTTCAACTTTAAACATGTCACCTTTGGGTTCTTTTGAAAAGTCCGTTCAACTCAAGATAGTTGGAATAACAGATCACCTTGCAGGGTTTCAATCTCATCTCCCGAGATTTTGTTCTTCTGGATTCCCAAGCACGCACTCGTATTCAAGTTCCAACAAGAACAGTTTCAGCTCTCTGGCTGCATTGAGCAGAACACAACTGCTGCAAAGAGATAATTTGGACCCAGTGGCCCACAGCACCAGGTCACCAACCTTCAGCTGCCTTCTTCACTTAAAACTCCCTGCTGCCTTTTTCCCACCTGGAGCCTGTATTTCTGCTCTTTGCTTTGTAATTGAGTTGGAACAATTGGGGCCTCTCCCTGCCTGGGATTTTTCTTCTTGATGGCTCTTCACTCCCAATCACCTGACTGAGTTTTTGCACTTTTTTCTTCTGGCACTGAAGCAGCTAAAAATGCTGATCTCTATATGTGAAACCTGCTGTTACACCCCCAGCTCCCACAAAGTCTACGTATGTACAAAAGTTCCAAGGTCCTTTGAGACTCAAAGTTCCCGACATCTACTCTCAAGAGCAAGGGTACGCTTGATTTTTTATAGCAACAGAATACATTGTAATAAGGACAGAATTTATAAAACAATCTGATAAAACTACTAATCTAGTATGTTACCAACATCTTCAATGCTACACCAGCAACATCAATTCACTGGCGGAGTAAAGGGCATGACAACTGCAGAGAACATTATGTCCTGCACCAAACATACATTTGAACCACAAATAACAAAATTCACTCCTAATAACATTTGAAATAATTAATCATATCTAAAATATTTTACAGGCAGGATTTTAGGCTTGCAACTCTAACTTTGTTGGAATCAATGTAACTTTTTTTTTACTGTATAGTTAGCTGGCTATCATCAGTGCTTGATAGACATTCAACATTTGCTCTATAATTACTGGTTAAATGATTTCTAAGGATACTTGTATTTCTTACTTTCTTTTCCTTTCTCTTTATTCTTTAGCAGCAGTAGTTTCTGTTCGCGGTGCTGTTTCTCCATCTCTTGCTCCTGACGATGCTGCTCCAGCTTACGTTGCTGTTCTAAAATTTCTTGTTGGTGCTTCAATGCGAGCAAGTCCTGTTGGTGCTTAAGAAACATAAAAAGGAGTAAGCAGCTGTCCATATGTCAATCATGTAATAACCAGACACTTCCCTGCATTCCCAAGTCTACAGTAAAAATTTATGATGGCTTTTACTTTGCAGCTAACGTACTGAGATGATCAAGCTGTTTCAGGCATGCATCCTTTCGTAATGTGCAAATAGGGGTCCTCTTACGTACATAGCACACTCTGCCTATTTGTATCAACATTAATCAACACAATGTGTCAGTGGAGAATAATGACCATCCACAGATGAGAAGTTATTTCTGCTCTTGCCAATTTTTGATTGAGTAATACAGTTGGCAATGGACTATATTAGGCACTTCAACTGACAATGAACCACAGGGAAAACAGTCTACGGATAAAGTCCCTTGTGTTTTCACATGGACCGCCTGCCAGGTTGGTTGCCTGTGCCAATGTTGTGAGTTTGCCAATGGAGAGAATCCCATAGATATGGCAACTAAAGGTGGATGGGTTATGACTTTGTATTGGCTTCAGTGATTCAAGTAGCATGTGCCCCAGCTCCCAGCTCAATCACAAACATATTGTTTGAAAAAAATATTTTCTGTTCTAAGGATGTAAGCAATGCTAGGAAAGATATTTACTCCTGAATCCTAGTTATCCTGAATAGGTGGTGGTGGGACCTCTCAGAACAGTCTTTATGCAGATAGTGTCCCAACAGTGTTGGGAGTATATTTCTAAGAGTTGGATATGCCCATGTTAGGATGTATGACTTACAAGTTTTGTTGCTTTGGTTCTCAACGGTAAAGCTTATGGGACTACAATACTGCTACAGCAAGACTGTTACTCTGTAGTGCATTTTATTACAACAATGGGCAGTTGTTGAAGGATGTAGATATTGAATTCAGTTGCAAGTATGTCAATTAAATAGATTGTACTCTCCTGGATTGTGCCAAACTTCCTTAAGTATTCTTGAGGGTGCTTCAATCCAGGTAAGTGATGATCATCCAGCTTATGACTCGGTGGAAAGAGTTTCAGCATTTAATTCATGAATCACTGTCACTTCAGGGCTATTATTATCAGTGAGTTAATAAAGTGGCCTTGCTGTGAGGAGATTATTGTGTGTCCGTTTAATGAAACTAAAGAAATTTGTTGAAACAAACCAGGATTATTTATTTGTTGACATATATCTTGATATAGCAGAAGAGGAATCTTGATCATCAACATTTTTTGAGTTTTCCTTTCAAAACAATTATGCGTTTGAGGGTAGAGCTGTGACATTGAAATAGACTTCATGTAGATACAAACTTATTCTCTAAAAACACTATTCAGGTTGGTTTCCTCCAAAAGGAGAATTATTTTGTTAATGCTTAAAAACTAAAAGAAAATAGTAATAAAATTCAAGTATCATAAAACAAGATTTTTTCAAAATGAGTCCCAAGCGCATAGATAGTCTTAAGTTTTTAAAAGTTTATTAGTCATCAACACTGCAATGAAGTTACTGTGAAAATGTCCTAGTTGCCACATTCTGGCACCTGTTTGGGTACATTGAGGGAGAATTCAACATGGCCAATGCACCTAATCAACATGTCTTTCAGGCTGAGAGGGGAAACTGGAGCACCCAGAGGAAATCCACGCAGACGGAAGTGCAAACTCTACACAGATAGTGCCCCAAACTGGGAATTGAACCCACGTCCTTGACACTATGAGGCAGCAGTGCTAATCACTGCTGCCTCACAGTGCACTAATACACTATGCTATAAGAACTCTTTGCATTTCTACAGTACTTTTAATACATAGAATATCACAAGACAATTCAGGAGTGTAAGGAAAATTATTAGAGCCCCAAAGCAGCAGTTCAGAAAGGGTGACTAAAAACGTGTTTGGAAGAGATGAATCCCAAGATGCTTTTTGAAGGAGAAGTGGGAAGGTTTAATGAGGAACTTAAACAGTGAAAAGCTCTGTTGTTATTAGTGCCAGAGCAAAGTTTCAAGGGATAGAAGAAGTGGCTAAAATAATGGAGCTTGGAGGATGCTGAGCAAAACAACTGAATTAAAAATTGGCAAGTTATCCTTCTCCATCAACATTTTTCTAATATATAATACTAACATGATTGTATCTCAGTTCGCCAGTGCTGCCGTCTGTTGTTTTAAAACACACTTTGTGCACTAAACTTCATTACTATTGGGTATTAATGATTGACATAACATAAAGCTTAACATTCTGCTGACAGTTAATTTAAGTTAGAATTGAAACCACTCCAGATATTTGTGGTTTAACTCTGGTAGCAATACTTATTGAACGTTCTGTAAAATTTAAATGGCTTGCATTACAATGGGATTGTTATCATCACCATCGGCCACATCCATAATTGACATTAAGAGTTACTCCCTGGAATAACTAATGCAAGATCAAGACAGTACACTGAAAATGTCTTAAAGTGCAGGTGACAGCTACTTATATTTTGCAGTGAAATAGATGGATGGAGCAAAATACTGTGGGCAGAGCTTCTCTCTAATTATCATAGAACATAGAACATTACAGCACAGAACAGGCCCTTCGGCCTTCGATGTTGCGCCGACCAATATAAAAAGCAATGACCCTCCAAACTAAACCATTCCCTTCTCTTCCATATACTTATCAACTAACCTCTTAACGCCACCAAACTTGGCGCATCTACAACTGCTGCAGGCAGGGCATTCCACTCCCGAACCACCCTTTGGGTAAAGAACCTACCTCTGATATCCGTCCTATAACTATCACCCCTTAATTTAAAGCTGTGTCCCCTCGTGCTAGCTTTCTCCATCCTAGGAAAAAGGCTATCACTGTCCACCCTATCTAAACCTCTAATCATCTTATATGCTTCGATAAGGTCCCTCTTAGCCGCCTCCTTTCTAACGAAAACAACCTCAAATCCCTCAGCCTCTCTTCATTAGACCTGCCCTCCATACCAGGCAACATCCTGGTAAACCTCCTCTGTACCCTCTCCAATGCCTCCACATCTTTCTTATAATGTGGGGACCAGAACTGCACACAATACTCCAAGTGCGGCCGCACTAGAGTTTTGTACAGTTGCAACATGACGTTGCGGCTCTCGAAATTCAATCCCCTACCAATAAAAGCTAAGACTCCATATGCCTTCTTAACAACCTTATCGACTTGACTGCCTACTTTCAGGGATCTATGCACAATCCACTATCTACCACTCCACCGACTTTAGTGTCATCTGCAAATTTACTAATCCATCCTTCAATACCCTCATCCAGATCATTTATAAAAATTACAAACAGCAGGGGCCCCAAAACACACCCCTGAGGTACACCACTTGTCACCGAACTCCACGATGAATATCTCCCATCAACCACCACCCTCTGTCTTCTGTCTGCTAGCCAATTCCTAATCCAATTAGCTAAATCACCCTCTATCCCATACATCTGCATTTTCTGCAGAAGTCTTCCATGGGCCACCTTATCAAACGCCTTACTAAAGTCCATATATACCACATCAACCGCCTTACCCCCATCCACCTCTTTGGTCACTTTTTCAAAAAACTCAATGAGGTTAGTAAGGCACGACCTACCCTTCACAAAACCATGCTGACTATCCCCAATCAATTCATTTCTCTCTAAATAACTATAAATCCTATCCCTAATAATTCTCTCCAATACTTTGCCCACAACAGAAGTAAGACTCACTGGCCTATAATTCCCTGGAAGGTCTCTCTTCCCCTTCTTGAACAATGGGACCACATTCGCTATCCTCCAGTCCTCCGGAACCACACCCGTAACCAACGACGACCTGAAGATCAGAGCCAGAGGCTCTGCAATCACCTCTCTTGCCTCCCAGAGAATCCTAGGGTAAATCCCATCCGGCCCAAGGGACTTATCCAACTTCAAACCCTCAAGAATATCAGTTCAACTGTAATTCCCACCAATTGAGATACAGGCAGGGATGGAGTTATTCAAATATAGAATAAAGAAGATCCCAAACCACATCTTCACTTTCTATTTTTGCATTTAGATTTTGTGTTTTAAATTTAATTTTTGTTCATTTTGATTTTTTTTCACCAATTTCTTGCTTGTGCTGTTTTGTAAATTTCCCCCAGTGCATATCACCCATCTTTATTTTTTCCCAGGGTCAGCATTCTGAACCAACCTCTATGCCTTGTTCCTAACTCTTGATTAAGAATTCAGCCCCAGAATTTATGATGGGGATCATACGGCCAATGAAAGTACACAAGCAGTGGCCTTAAGTAGAAACTTGACCTGTCTCTAATTATGTATTTCAAGACAGACTTCTGATCTTTTTTTGAAAAAAAACCTGTCCCATACAAAAAAAATTACAATTGACACAATTTTCGAAATATAGTACAGTACAGCACAGCACAGGAATAGGCCCTTCAGCCCATGATGTTGTGCTGAAGACCACAATACTGTGTTGAGCAATGTTATATAGAGCAATGGAATCACATGCAATCGTTCTCGAATCCATCAATATACTGATGTGTAATTATAATGCACAGTACATAATAAAATATAACTTTAAGTTTGGAGCAATGTTTATCTGTGCAGTCATGTTCTCAGAAAGCCATTATTTTTATTTTCTCTTAAAACTGACTGGTCCAAACAGTGTTTCACTGGTAAAATCCAGTTCTTTGATCAAGCTATTTTGGCATCTGTCTGATAACTCCTCCTATGTGTGACTCTGCATTTTTACTCGTCACTCTCGAGAGCCTTAGCACATTTCACATGACATTAAACGTGTTCTATAAATGTAAAATGTTGTTAAAAATAATCAATTGCAGTAGCCGAAATCACGGTATCTGGTTAACCATATCTTCACAATTCAGTTCAGAACAGATACTCCAGTGCTAGGTCCATTTAAATTGGTCACAGTGGTTTTAATATTTGTAGTTACCTTTATGTGCTCTTGTAGTTGGGCTTCATGTTGCCGTGAGAGCTGCTCATGTTGTCTCTGAAATTCTGCGATAAGAAGCTGCCGCTGGATTTGTTGTTTCTGTTTGAGGGCAATTAGTTCCTGTTGGAGTTGTTGTTCTCGCACGTTGGGGTCAGCAGCTGGCACTGTAAACTGATGATCAAGCCGGAGATCCATTGGTGTACTGGACTGGACTTGAGCAGGCAATGGTGTGCTTATATCAACTGTAAATAAAACACATAGTACAATCAAGGCTATTCTGGCGTCTTTAACATTCCCAAAATTAGAAAGAAACACTTGTACAAATCACAAGAATCAATTAAAGATAGTTATTGCTGGAGACATGGGTACCATTGCACATACACAGATTGGGAATACAACATACCCTCGTACAACAGAATGATCACTGTAGCCATGTCCTGCCCAGTTTACACATTGTAAACAGCTGAAACCTCCGGCGTTTTGCTGATTGCCAATGCCAGTTAAGGGTGTGTCAGAGAGCAGGGCAGAAAAACACCGGAATACACACAGGAATCCAGAAACAGTGATCTGCTCATAAAATAGATTTGTTAACATAAATACAAAAGCTACAGGTTTAGTCTGGTAAATGGTGGGAAAAAAAATGATACATTTGAGTTTGGTGAAAGTAGTCTGAGTATTAAAAGATTGTTTAGACATTTTGAATGTGACAACGATTGTATTGAGATTGAAAAGACTGATAAATTCCACTGTATGAGGTTACTCAAACAATAATTTAATTTCCAAGGTGTTCTAGTGTACCTTTACTTTAAATTCCCGACAAAGAGGCCAGGCTAAGTATAAATTTGAAAATGCTCTGAAGCAGCTTGTCTAATCAGAGGTTAATTTCTCCATGCATTGCTACTGATTACTCATTAGTGAGCCAGTCAATGCAGTGAAAAACTAGAATCTGATTGGATAAATTGGAAACAGCAGGAGAACGTAGGGTAAGAGTGAGGACGATTACAGACGGTAGAGTGAAGTATGTCACAGCCACGAGACAGCAGCTGCCATGGAGCAAGTCCGACAGAGTGCTTATGCATGCAAGCGAGCAAGGGGGGATGGAAGCTGAGTGCAAAATGTGCCTGTGACTGTTAATGTGTGAAAGAGAAGTGAGTGGCAGTGTGAAAGAGAGGCAAGTGTGTGCGTGCGAAACAGAAAGAGGTGTGACTGTGTCAGAGCACAGGGAGCAAGAATGTTAAAGACAGAGGTGAGCATATATATGCACATGCAGGAGAGAAGTGACAATGTAGGATTTAGGAGCAGGCATAGGGGTAGCCATCTGGCTCCTCGAGCCTGCTCCACCATTCAATAGCATGGCTGATCTTTTCATGGACTCAGCTCCACTTACCCACCCGCTCATCACAACCTTTAATTCCTTTACTGTTCAGAAATTTATCCTTGCTTATAGAACATTCGATGGTAGTCATGATGTGAAGGTGCCGGTGTTGGACTGGAGTAAACACAGTAAGAAGTCTCACAACACAAGATTAAAGTCCAACCAATTTATTTGATAGTAAATCCACAATGTGCATTTGCATCTGACAGTGAGGTGAGTGTGTGTGTATGCACGCGCAAGAGAAAGATTGCCTGATGTAAGAATTCATCCCTTTTAATATTAAAACAATTTTATGAACAAAAGAAGCAGCATCATTCCTCTCACTAAAAATGAATAAAAGCTAAGACTTAAGCACTTTGTTGAATAACAGTTTTTCAATTATAATAAACAAATACATGTAAAAATAGAAGGGTTTTAGATAGTTGTGCCTATTGCACAAAATCATTTTTTGTGGTTGAACTCTTTGACATAGTAAGAATATTTCTCAGGGGCTCAGTCAGTACCCTTGGGAGATCAAAAAGGTTGTGTGGCTAGTAAAGTTTGGGAAACCCTGCCAGTTTTACAATCCTAGTTGATGTCATCATGGATGGAAAATCCCAGCATGGAACTCTGGCTCCAAAGACCATAATGTTTGTTTTTTGTATAAAATGTGGTGGAATAGAGTTACAGCAATGTTAATTAATTTTAACACCAAGAAAAAAAAATTATTAAACAAGTTGATTATATATTACTCCCTTACTCTCCCCACCTTAACAATTACACACAGATTTTAAGATTAAAATTGATTACAAAGCACATTTTACAATGGTCTCATGAACACACAAAGTTCCTTACATCACAGTCATACTGTGTACTTAAATGACAGTCCTCTCTGGACCCAGGTGAACGTCTCTTCAAAATCCCCTCAGACGATGCTTATGCTGTGAACCATCTTATCTCACCAAAATTTTCACGAGTGATTTAAAGTCTTTTAAATTAGACTTTCCCTCTGTTGCTTCCAGGTGTTACACCTCTCCCTTCAGGTTTCCTTTGTCTTTAAGGCTTTTGTACAAACTCTGAAGTCTATTTCCACAATTATAATCATTTCTCACAAACATTATTATTTCAGAAATCTTCCCGGTCTCTCATGATCCAGTTCCTTTTCAAGTCTTGGTAACTTTACTGAACAATAATGTGTTTTGATTCCCAGTTTTCTCTGTTCTGTTAACTTCAGATTCTTGAAAACTTCATTTCTCTAGTTCAACTAGCTGGACTTCAGGTTTCCAGCACGTGTTTTAACAATTACTCCACAGGATGGCTTTTCTTCTAGCAAGGCAGAGAGAAGTGTTCCCTCCTTAGTCTTCTAACTCTAACAGTTTATAGCAGAACAAAGAGATGGCTTCTTTCTCACTACCCATCTCCAACTGTAAGCACATTAGCTAAATTAAAGCTTACAAGGCTTGAGTTATTAAGCAACCACTGCTGATTTATTTACTCTTCATGCCACAACTCTCTCTAAGCACATCAGAATCAGAGTTGGAACTGAAACCAACCCCCACACATACAAACACATCAGTCCAGCATAAATTTAACTAGAATTTATCCTTCCAGGCACAGGACTATTAAATTAAATCCACTTAGAACTACCTTTATTTTTTTAACATAGGAGACCAAAATGAAACATAATCAGCCCAATTTAAAACATTTAAGAAAATACAACCTAGTACATGTAGGAACCAGTGGTATCTATTCAAGTGCTAGAATGCAATTATGTAGGTTTGAGGAAGGATAGCATTAACTTTGGCTAAAATATCCAGGTTAGGCCCATACTTATTGGAATTTAAAAGAATGAGAAATGACCTTATTGAAACATACAAAATTCTGAGAGACACTGTTAGGGTAGATGATAGGAAGATGTTTTCCTGTGTCAGTTAGTTTAAACACAGATAAAGGGGGAATTTCTTCTCTTAAAGGGTCATTTGACATTGCAATTCTCTTCCCCAGAGGATAGTGGAAGCTGGGTCATTGAATTTATTCTAGGCTGAGTTTGAGCAAAAATCTATCAGGGGATCAAGAGTTATGGGGGTGGGGTAGGGAGGAACACAAGCAGGATGGTGGAGGAAAGGCCATAATCAGATCAGCCATGATGTGCAATAGGCTAAATGGGCTGAAAGGCCATGCTCCAATATTTTGTACATTTTAAAGGGACTCAAATCATACCTAATCTACAGGAAGAAAATCATTTTAATTATTTAAGGACAAAACAAATCTGACTAAAACAGAAATGAGATTTCTGCTCTCAATAGCTTTATCACTGGGATTAAGAACAAACGTGCTATTGTGCCAAGATATTCAAGTTGTTGAACACAAGTTCATAGTTTATCACACACTAACCAGGGTGATGACAGCAAATCAATTCTTTGAATTTGCCTTGAAGCATAGTTAGTGTCAAGAAAAAAACGTTTGACCTTTCACGACTAAGTATGACTCAATGTGGCGAAAGATCTTCCATTCCCTCATTGGCATAAAGCACAAGAGAATCTGACAGCTGCTGAAACTAATAGTGAGGAGAACTTTCCATATTAATGCAAATTCTGTATGCTGCTAAACCCTACAATTTGTTTATTTGCCATGTTTTACGTAACTGTTGCTTCTCATAGCACTGGATTGTTAGCGAGAGTAGCAAGGGCACGGACTGGGAAAGTACTTTGTAAAATGGAAATTCACATATTCTACGCTATTGGAATGTCAGAGTGCTTTGGATACTAATGAAGTGAGTTGCTATGGCATGACTATCCCAAAGGGAGAGTGTCTGAGTGGACATAGTCTTTGCATGCAGACTGCATCACTGAAGTACATTTGAGTTAGAGGTAGAGGTATGGAGTATTGGTGTTTGTAGAGTACAATTCAACAGCAAACTGTACATCATGGGATTATTAACTATAAGTTTGCAGTTGCTATTTGGCATGCTTACTAAGTCACAGTTTACATTTAACTCAGTGAAATTTTAATTCCACCAGAATGCACATGTACACCCTTGTTTGTATACTAGCAGAATGTTTCCAATGAAGGGGAAGAATAGCTTATTTCATTATTGACACTAAGCATCCAGGGAATAAATGTCATAATGACAATTTCCCACCATCAAATCCTTTTTAAGTAATGTTGAAAAGGCAGCATTTATTGCCCATCCTTTAGTTGCTCTGAGCACATTCAGAATCAACTATACCATCATGTACTGAACTCTTTTGTGGGTTAAATAGCATAATATCCTTTCCAAAAGGACATTAGTGAACTTTTGTTTTCACAGCAATCCAGCACTTTCTACCATCGCTTTTTTCCGATTACCTATCCATAATTTATTAAAACTTGCAACCTTTGACTTGCTGGTTAGATATCAAAATCTTTACATATCTATAGTGACTGAGAGATAAACATTTTATTTCATCAAATGCTAGATGGGAACAGTATATTTTACATATGCAGGGACATGCAATTTAATAAGGTCAGTTGTTACAATAAAAGAAAATAATTGGCCCAGATTCTGTAAATAATGGAGAACTAACAGGGCTTGCTTGCCTGCAGATTCTGTGACTTTTACAATGCAAGTTATGGTTATCAATACAAACAATCCGCTACCTCACCAGGAGGTCAGGTTCGCGGGAGTGAAGCATGAAACAGTGCCTGACTACTCAACCTGATGCAACAAAAAACCTGAGAGAGCAGAGTGGGGGGCGTCAAGTCTAGAGATAATGAAGGCATGAGTGAGGGTATCAGCAGCAGATGAGTTGAATCAGGAATGAAGTACAATTGATGAGATCAAAACACTTGCATACTAGTGCAGCTTTGTGCTCAGGAGCTCAACTCAGGGCTGAATTTGGACCAGAGTTTATGGATGAGCACTGAGAACAACATTACACTGGAAGGAACCTCTGCTCATCAAGTACTGTATATTGGATGTGTGATGTGACAATTTAGACACACTGGAGGAGTCAAGACAGGTGATGTTTGAGGTAGAGTTGGGTGGCATTAATGTAAAGTGTGTTTGTCATACGATACTGTGGAGGAGCAGCATATAGATGACAAGTAAAAAGGGCCCAATGACATGTTTAAAAGTCAACAATGGTGCAGTAGGAGGAGCAGAAGCCATTGCAGGTGACTCTCTGGCAATGACTGGACAGGTAAGAATGGAACTAGGCGACCAGGGCCCCACCTAACTGGATGACAGTGGAGAAGGATCAACTGACAATCATAGATCATTACAGCGCAGTACAGGCCCTTCGGCCCTCGATGTTGCGCTGACCAGTGGAACTGATCTCATGACTCTCTAACCTAAACTATTCCAATGTTATCCATATGCCTATCCAATGACCATTTGAATACTCAAAGTTGGCGAATCCACGACTACTGTAGGCAGGGCATTCCATGCCCTTACTACCCTCTCAGTAAACAGCCTACCTCTGACATTCGTCCTATTATTTATCACCCCTCAGTTTAAAGCTATGTCCCTTTGTGTTAGCCATCACCATCTGAGGAAAAAGGCTCTCACTGTCCACCCTATCTAACCCTCTGACCATCCTGTATGCCTCAGTTAGATACTTCTTAACCTTCTTCTCTCTAACGAAAATAACCTCAAGTCCCTCAGCCTTTCCTCATAAGGCCTTCCCACCATACCAAGCAACATCCTGGTAAACCTCTCTGCACCCTTTCCAATACTTCCACATCTTTCTTATAATGCGGCGACCAGAACTGTACACAATACTCCAAGTGCGGCTGCACCAGTATTTTGCACAGCTGCAACATGATCTCACGGCTCCGAAATTCAATCTCTCTACCAATAAAAGCTAACACACTGTGCGCCTTCTTAATAACCTTATCAACCTGGGTGCCAACTTTCAGGGATCTATGCACATGTACACTGAGATCTCTCTGCTCATTCATACTACCAAGAGTTCTTCCATTAGCCCAATACTTTGTAATCCAGTTACTCCTTCTGTAATCCTGTTACTCCTTGACCAATCACATCACAGTCTGCAACATACACTACCTAGCCATAATGGATATTGAAAAATGGGCAATGTGCCATCCAATTTCTAGGCTCATTGTTTTTGCATCAAATTTTGTTTTTTTAAACCCTGTACATGAACGGATTTCCACACAAGAGGGATGACATGCACTTTCAGTTAACTATTGTACAATTATACTGTGTTTGATTTACTGTCACATATATTGGGATACAGTGAAAAGTATTGCTTCTTGTGTGCCATACAGCCAAAGCATGCCGTTCATAAAGGAAAGAGTGCAGAATGTAGTGTTACTGTCAGAGAATAAGTGTAAAAGATAGAATTAAAAGGTATGTTGGGCACAGCTTGCAAAAAATTGCCTCACTCTGGCACCATCTTGAGAAAAAACAATTTAACAAAAAAAAACTAAAATAATTTAGGACCTTGTTGAAATTACTTCTCATAAGTATTCGATTTTGAAGAAATGCTTAGAAGTTTTAGAATTCTAAAATTATACAGCCATTAGACTGCAAAATATGGATTTGTCTAGACTATGACACTCAGTAAAGATGCACTTAAGCAGTACAGTATACCAATACCAGACCACAATGTTAATAGGAATAGGAGTTCTTAACTCAAACAAAAAAACCAAACTGTATAAATATATACAAACTGTTCTAGAAAATAAATGGCAAACTTCAAACCAAAAAACAAACAAAAAGAATATCCAGTATATCCCTCCAAAGACTTGAATGCTTTAATGACTAGAATTCAGAATCATTGAGTAATTGCACCTGTTTTCGATTTCCACTGGCTATTTGCTCGTCAGTTTCACAAAAAGTAAACAGGATGTAGACTACAAAGGATCGCCTGTACTCGAGAGTTCAAAATCAACCTCCCAGAACAAAGAATTTATCACCACATACTAAACAAATGAGTGCTTCCACATATACCAAAATATTTTTCAAAAATCCATTTGAACGTAATGAAATAATATACAAATGTGGTTGTACCGCACTTGGATTGTTTTACAATCCAAATGCACAATATCAATTTGCCCTGCAATCTCATGTAAAAAGTTAGTGTACTGCTACCAGATCCGTCATAGTATAAAACCATTCTGACGGAGGTAAACTGTCAGTAATGTAACAAATTAAAATCAAACCGAAATGCATGTTTAGGTGGCAGTAGGCTTAGATGGCACATCATAGCAAGAATATGATTTATTCAGATTGTACAGTTTTTTTAAAATTCATTTTTTAATAGGGTATAGGTGCTGCTGGTTAGGTCAACATTTATTGTCTATCCCTAATTGCCCCTGAGAAGGTGATACTATGTTGCTTTCTTAAACCATTGCAGTCCATGTACAATTAGGAAGGGAGTCCCAGAATTTTGACTTGGTGACAGTGAAGGAACAGTGATATAGCTCCAAGTCAAGATGGTGTGCCACTTGAAGGGAAACTTGCAGGTACTGATATTCCCATACATCTGCTGCCCTGTCCTTCTGGTTTAGAAGGTGCTATCCAAGTAATCTTGTGAATTACTGCATGTATCTTGTAGGTGATACACACTGCTGTCCCTGGGCATTGATGGTGGAGGCGAGCATAATGCTTTATTATGTCAAGCTTTTTGAGTATTGTCAGACTTGTATTCATCCAGGCAAATGGAGAATATTTCATTACATTCCTGATTTGTGCCTTGTAGATGGTGGGCAGACTTTGAAGAATTAGGAGGTGGGTTATTCTCTGCAAAGTTTCACCCAGCCTCAGATGTGTTCTTGTAGCCATAGTATTTAAATAGCTAGTCCAGTTGAGTTTCTCGTCAATGGTAACCTTCAGAATGTTGACAGTGGGGATTCAGCGAGAGTAATGCCATTGAATGTCTAGCGGAGAGGGTTAGATTCTCTCTTTTGGAGATGATCATTGCCTGACGTTTGTGTGGCACGTATACAACTTGTCATTTGTCTGCCCAAGCCTGAACATTGTCCAGGTCTTGCTGCATATGGACATGGACTGCTTCAGTATCAGAGTTGAATATTATCTGATCTTATGTTGGAAGGAAAATCATTGATGCAACAGCTAAAAATAGGTGGGCCAAGGACACATTCCTGAGAAACTCTGCAGTTATCCAAGGGTGAACAGATGTAATTGCTTATTAGTGCTTATTCATAGTGTGTACACAAGCTCATGGCAACAATTCAAGTGTCCCACTCTGCTAGGAAATGAAAACCCAAAGGTGAAGGAAAAATATTTTTCCTTATGTCAAAAAGATATGAGCTTATGGACAGGATTGTCTGCCCCTCCTCCTCCGTCCCCACAATTGCAGCATGTCTCTCAGTGGCAGGAGGTAGCCTGCCATTGGCTGTCTCCCAGATTGCCTGGATCCACTACGGTTTGCTTACCGCTGCAACAGGTCCACATCAGACACCATCTCTCTGGCCCTACATTCAACCCTAGAACACATAGATAACAAAGACATCTATGTCAGACTCCTATTTATCGACTATAGCTCAGCCTTCAACACCTACAAAACTCATTTACAAACTCCTTGGCCTGGGGCTTGGCTCCTCCCTCTGAGGCCAAATCCTACACTTCCTAACCCAGACCGCTATCAGTAAGGATGTGCGACAACATCTCCTCCACGATCATCCTCAACACCGGTGCCCCACAAGGCTGTGTTCTCAGCCCCTTACTATACTCCTTATGTATCTATGACTGCGTGGCCAAACTTCCCTCGAAATCGATTTTCAAATTTGCTGATGACACCATGGTAATGGGTTGGATCTCAAACAATGAAAGGATGGAGTACAATAAAAAGATAGAATTTCTGGTCAATTGGTGCAACAACAATAATTTCTTTCTCAATGTCAACAAAATGAAAATAGTCATTGACTTCAGGAAGAGTAAGAGTAATGGAGGACATTACCCCCTCTCTATGTCAACAGGGATGATGTGGAACTGGCAGGAAGCTTCTGAAAAGTAGCCAGCATAATTAGGGACCCCATACATTCTCTCTTCCACCTTCTTCTGTCAGGATAAAGATATAAAGTCTGAGGCTACATACCAATTGACTCAAGAACAACTTTTTCCCTACTGCTGTCCGACTTTTGAATGGACTTACTGCAACTAAGTTTATCTTTCTTTACACCCTAGCTATGATTGTAACATTGCATTCTGCACCCTCTCCTTTCCTTCTCTATGAATGGTATGCTTTGTCCTTATAGTGGCAAGAAACAATACTTTTCATCGTATACTAATACACGTGACAATAATAAAATCAGATCAGTCAATAGGATTTCCCACTGAATTCAGCCACACTGCTGCGAAACGCATGGTGGGGCTTCACTGTCAATAGAACCAGAAGATCTGCCAGCGGAGATGGAAATATTGTGGGGAGTGGTGGAGAATGAGATTTCAACACTATAACGACAGGTGTTCACAAACATTGTATTTGTTCTTTAATAAGAATGCCAGGCCCGTTGTACTAACTATTCCACATAAATGATCTGGCTCATTATTTCAAAATGTTTACATGACATCTAAATTCATTAGATTGTTCTGTCTATCTGCAGAGCTGGGTCCTGTGTATCAATATATATAGCTTCCAGTCAGAAAGAACATGTACACACACTGTGCCTGTTTCATCTAAACAAAGTAAGTGACAACCACTTGCTAACTGATTCATCAGGGCAAAGTCTTGATAAATCAGGGTCAAACTGTCTGGTTTAAATGTCAAACGATGCTTGGTAGTCAATTACCAGTCACCTATAGCTTTTTGGTGCAATCTCCATGGCAACACTCAATCAGAATCTACCTACGAATCAGCATTTTCTTCTTGTACAGTATAAATTGTTTTCTCTTCATATCAGTATTTCTGTTATGTTCTGATGAATGCAAGATAAAAAGCTTCAGCATTTATTTTTTTTCAGCCATACCAACGTAACGTTGCTACCAACTACCAGCACTCCTCTACTTGCAATAAGACCAGGCTCATTATCAGCCCTGATACTGCTCTATTTATAGTTGGGCAAACTCAAGTAAAACATCTCTGTTAGCTCCTCCTTTATAGTATTCATATTTCTATGTCTATTAATAATTTTATTCTAATAAATGCTCCAATGGGCATCAACATTTTTTTAAGCAAGGAGGCAATATGTGGGGTTGACAACAGCAAACTAGGGGACAAAATTCAGTTAGAACCTGACTGCTGATTTATACTAGTAGGTATCCCGTTGAGCCTGCTTATTCAAGATTTCCTTCTCAGAACTCAAAAGGTTCAGGAAAATTATAGCAGCGAAGACTAGATCTTAGCAATAATTCCTCTCATGGCATTAAATCAAAGGTAAGCTATTCATTTCAACAATTATATTCATTCTCTATCAGTCTGATTAAAAGCTACTGGTAGTCCTGAGTAATTATGTGCAGATTTCCACTAATCAGTAGTGTAAAAATAGTCATCTGAAGAAATCTAAAATAGGTCTCAACATAATAGGATGTAGTCTACCAAAAAATGATATGCTAAAGTTTTATGTAATAAAATGCATCCTGCACCATTGTATTGATCACAGCTGATGAAGCACTTGATGAAGTACAGAAAGGCATCAAAAGAAGGGGGCCAACTGATTTGGGGAATGAACTTTGCAGGTGACCAGGCACAGCAGGAGGTTGACAGAGCTGCTTGGATAGAATAAATAAAGTGGTAAAAACATATGAAATAAAAGTTATGAAGACTGGAGGAAATAATGGTGGGAAAATAGAAGATAATTGATCAATAGCTGGAGCAGTTTCACAGATTAAGAACTTGGAAAGAATCTAGTCAGAAGACAGTTACTACTATAAAGAAATAGTGCTAGAATAACAATGGCAAAGAATATATTCCCAAAATATAATGAGTTGCTCAGCTGAAGAATAAGTAGTGATTTTAAGAAAGAATTTCAAGGCTGTGGTTTGGGATGTCTTGTATGCAGTTGAAATGTGGACCTTGTGAAAAGCATGCATTTGAAGACTGGAAAAGTTGTGAAGTGTGACTCAGGAGAAGACAAGCACAATTAAGAAATTCTCAAAATAATGGAGGAGGAAAGATTGTTAGTGAATATCATCATGTAAAGACAACAAGGCTGCACTGGCCACAATCTAAGGGGGAAGTTTATAAGCGATGCAGACTAAGAGGAAGAAAAAGATTTTAATGATTTTAGACAACTTGAAATTGAAAATGGGAGATTCCTACAAGCAACTAAAGAGATAACTGTAAATTCACGAAATGCAGAGAAATGAGCTGAGAGGCTGCCCTTAGGCAGATGGTTACTACTACAACAACTATATGACATCAACAAAACCAAAAGTATCAATGGATCATTAAGATTCTCCTTTGCAAGATCTTACCCCTTACAGGTGGCACAGCCTTCAATTGTGAAATATACATGTCATTTAGTTCTATTTTACATTTGTTCATGCAACAAGCAGGTTATTGACAAAATGCTCCAAAAGCTTGTAGAATACAAAACCACAAAAAGACATGTTCCATTCAAACCAACTGCTACACAGCTACTTTGGCAAGGCAATCGCGAAACAATCTTATCTAAATGTGAGGCAGGTAAGCCTTCAAACCCTGGCAGATTAACATTATTTCACATACAGCATTGTGATACTTCTCTGAAATACTACAGCAGATCAAATCAGGTCATTAGTATTCAGTATTTATGAACTCTCCAACACAAAGTACTGCAGTACACAATGTAGGCATGTTTTGCAACATGTATTTAATCTATGTAACAAACAAGTACTGTATAATTGATTAGGATACATCTTTTACACAAAGATTAAAAATAGATTTGAACCAATGATTCAGGAAAGGTAGCCAACTGAAACAGCACAAGTTATTTCTTTAGATGCTGACTGACTTTCCAGTTTTCACTGAATTCTGCCTGTTCCAAAGGGATATTTATACTTTTGGGTTTGTAATTTCTGTGGGCATATGATAACATTTGCGCGTCAGAAATGTTGTTATCAGACCAAGTAATTTGACAGATTTTCAATGAAGTTACCTTAGGCAAGATGGTGCTTTGCAGTTTAAGTTTATTGTTAGTGTCACAAATAGTCTTACATTAACACTGTAATGAAGTTGCTGTGAAAATCCTCTAGTCGCCACATTCCAACACCTGTTTGGGAGAATTTAGTATGGCCAATGCACCTAACTAGCATGTCTTTTGGACTCTGGGAGGAAACCGGAGCACTCAGAGGAAACACACACAGATACGAGGAGAACATACAGACAATGACTCAAACCTGGAATCAAATCCACTGAGGCAGCAGTGCTAACCACTGTGCCACCGTTAAACCAAGTAAAATTCTGCAGGATTGCACATGGAAACATTTCAAGAAAGCTGAAACACAAAAGAACTTGAGCTTTGCTTTGTCCTCTTCTTAACATTATGAAAACAGCAACCAAGCATAGGTGTTACCATAATTTAATTGAAAAAATCTAAATAGCATTTTAACACCATATTGATACCATTTTACAGTTTCACTAATACAGAAAGCAAGTCAGTCATTAATCATTTGATAGTAAAAGTTTTTTGTCTAGTACTCATAAAGTAGCTCTATAATCCATCAAGTATGTGCTTGAATTACATATATATGCTTAGTCAATGCAAGTTCGTGTTGTTTGAATATTTAATTATTTTCATCAAATCTCTAAAGTGCAGAAGGAGGCCATTCTGCCCATTTGGTCTGCACCAACTCTCCAACAGACCATCCTACCCAGATCCACCAAATACCCTATCCCCATAAATCTCTCGAACTTGAAAGTCTTTGGACACTATGAGTAAATTTAGCATGGCCGATAAACCTAACCTACACATCTTTGGACTGTGGGAGGAAATCCATACAGATATGGGATGAATATGCAAACGCTATCCAAAGCTAGAATTGAACTGTGTCCCTGATGCTGTTAGGCAGCACTGCTAACCACTGTGTCACCCATATAGGCATCTTTCTGACAACACAATGCAATGATTTGGGGAAGACAATTTCATTTCATAAAGACCAGGTTTTTTGATTTGATTTATTATTGTCACATATGAGTATACAGTGAGAAGTATTGTTCCTTGCGCACTATACCGCACATCGAGAAAGAAACTAGATTGTAACACTACATTCTAGACTATCATAGCTGGGGTGTAGAGAAAGATCACTTATTGCAAGATAGGTCCATTCAAAAGTCTGATGGCAGCAGGGAAGAGGTTTTTCAGTCGGTTGGTACATGTCCTCAAGACATGTGCATCTTTTTTCCCAGTAAGAATCTAGCAACACCAATTTTAAATTCAACCAATTTATTTGATAGTAAATCTGCAAGCTTTCGACCTTTTCGTCTTCATCAGGCAAATGCAGTGTTCTGGTCTGCAATAGCACACATATCAACACAGACAGTCATAGATTGCTGATTAGAATGTGAATCCTTACATCTAACCTGCTATTCAAGTGTTAAAGAGGCTAACAATGTGTGTGAAGGGAATCCTGAGCATTGGTTAGAGAAATGTGTATTTTGGTGTTGCTAGATTCTTACTGAGTTCTTACTACCCCAGTCCAATGCCGGCATCTCTACATCATATCTTTTTTCCTACAGAAGAAGATAGAAGAGAGAATGTCTGGGGTGCACAGGGTTCTTGACTATACTGGCTGCTTTGAGGCAGCGGGCATTATAGACAGAGTCAATGGATGGAAGCTGGTTAGCATAATGGTTTGGGTTACATTCACAAACATTACATACAAAGTTTACTTTGTAAACAGTGATTTATATTATGTTTCTATAATTGAAAGCATAGTTTACAATAATACATTTTCAAATAATTTTACTGACCCATATATTAATATTTGTGTCATAGCTATTTCCAAGCGCCCATAGTGTAAAAGGCACAGGAGCTCTTAAAAACAACACAAGATTTTACAGCCTCACTTGGGCTAGACTGGAAATTCCCGCCTGAGGTTAACAATGATTTCCGCTATCAGGCCCCGCTTGCCCCAATTCCGAGGCGGGCGAGATGGCAGAGTTCCAGCTACAGAATGGATTTGCATATCTCACTTTCTGTCCAGAGTTAATTTAGAATGGTAAGCATAAATCATAGCATATGGAAATTTTCTTTTTCAAATAACACTTCAACTCATAGAAGGTGAAAATGACCACTTTCCTACATTACTCCAAAGTATGTACACTAATGCAAACCGTATTAATAACCCAAATCAATTTGGAAGGGGTTGGTTCCTATATCATCCCCTATATTCAAGGTAATTCAATAATATTTAGCCTAGACAGCAGATGGCAAGTCATTTCCCAATGAGGGCAGGCCAGTCTGAATATCAATCAACATTGGAATACATTTTCTGATTGGGAGTTTAATATTTCTCTTCTCCACAACCTCAGGCAAAATGAATTCTCACTGATATGTGATTTATTCTTATACTCAACTAATAATTTTCATGTATTCCACGAAGATGTACATGCCAACAGACGCTCAGCATTTTTAGGCCCATGCTAACACACAAACATCAATACTGATCCAGGCTCCTTCCTCCCATCATTGCCATAAGATATCAATACAATTTGTATTTAGGATTCTGTTAACAGTATATTTACATAACAAATATCAGAGATATGCATAATTTGTCAATGGAAGTGTTTAAAGTTGTTTTATTTAGTATCACAAGTAGGCTTATATTAACACTGCAATGAAGTTGCTGTGAAAATCCCCGAGTCGCCACACTGACGCCTGTTTGGGTATGCTGAGGGAGAAGTTAGCACCTAACCAGCACGTCTTTTCAGACTGTAGGAGGAAACCCGTGCAGACATAGGGAGAATGTGCTGTGTTTGCACAATCATGACCTGCTTCCAGTCTTAAATCTCTTTCAAACTATGCATTAATAGGAAATAAGCATAGAATCATTCTTATGGTTCTCCTTTCCTTTGTGCTTCAGTGGAAAACCAAATACAATCACAATCACACTGTCAGGACAGGATAAAATCATGAGCCATCATTTGACATTGTTACACATACTTCTGAATTGTGCTGAAATCATTTCAAGTTCAGTGTGATAGACCTATGCAATTAATATGCCAGAAGATGGCAGTGACATATATCCTAAGGACAAGATATCACTTAGAGAGCTTGGAACGCTTTCAGTAATCTAGCCTGCTGCACAGTTCCCCATAATTTGTGAGCTGCTAATTAATCTTCCTATTTTCTGGGATTTCAAATTTGAGAGTTCCTTTTAATTTGAATGCCATGCTCTGTTGCTGATGCATCAGCCATGACTCGTACATTTCTACTGCACAGAAACAAGTCAAATGCCACAAGTTCCTGACAGCAACATTGATTACAACTGACCTCTTCCTGCCCTCATGAAATCTGGAAAGAAGTTTTCTACTTAATGTAAGCCATGTCAATACAAAAGGCCTGTATTTCATGAATATTTTATGGCAAAATAGAAAACTGCTTTCATATGCTCTGCCTCGAGAACTTCTGAAAACAGTCTGTATTCAAGATGCTAATGAAAGCACAAAGACTATATTCAGATTCTAATTTTCAGACAATCGCTGTACCAAAAAGCAGCAGCTGAACAACTAAAACAAAAACAAAAGGCAATCTTGCATCAAATAAAAATGGGCATTACTTCAGCACATAATTATATGCACTTAACATCATATCTACTTCTGAATTATCACCAAAACGTCACATACTGAAGAACATTATCAAAAGCATGGGTTGAAACACTTTAGAGTCCCCAGTCTAAGACCTTATGGCCACTGCACACTTATTGAAACACAGCAAAGGTTCCATGCTAACATAGCTCCTTCAAGTTCAGTAATGCAAGAGGAACTTAAGATTCAGAAGAGAGGTTAAAGTACAAGTCAACAATGGTGTCAGCTGTGGTGGCATTCTCACCTGAATCAGAAGGTTCCAGGTTCAAGTCCCTTTCCAGAACTTGAGACAAAAATCAAGGCTTGACATTCCAGTGGAGGAAGGGTGGCACTGGCAGAAGGGCAGTCTTTGGGATGAGACATTAAAAGCTAAGGTTCCCAACTGCCTGTTTAGGATGTAAAAGATCACTGTAGGAACTCTAATGGTTCTAACCCATAGCACAATCTCAAACAAGAGGAGGGGAAATTGTCTCGTGTCCTCGTCAATATTTACCCCCTCAACAACATGAAAACATTATTCGGTCACTGTCCATTGCTGTTTGTATGAGTTGGCTATGTGCATTTTGGCTACTGCATTTCCTGTGTTACAACAGTGACTACACTTGAATGTAAGCACGTTGAGACATTTGGTAGTTGTGAAAAGTGCTGCATAAATGCAAATCTTTCTTTTTTTTCTAGTGTGAATAGGAGCAGCAGAGTTCTTTATTCTAACATGGGACCTGCACTTTTGCTGTATATCAGTAAGAATTTGAGCTCAATTCAATACAATATTTTACTATACCCAAAAGCATTGCAGTGCTGTGGAATTCCAGTAATTAGTAGTCAACTATCATTTAATTTTGAGATGGACTTTTTAATAATTGACCTCTGGTACAGATTCTCAGACCATGCAGATTGCATACATTATAATCATGCATCAAAAGCTGTGGGATCTTTATTTATCTTTGCTCCTATTAACCCTCATGTTGCAAATGCTTGTTTATTAATGACATAATTAGATTGTGATGGCTTAACTTGGGTTCCCTTTGGCCTCCCCTTTTAAATCCTTTCTATGCCTGTTTCTAAACTTTGTGGAGAGATGAAGAATTTCTGCAAAGATATTTTGAAGACTCACTGCAGCAAGATCACTTTCTTTTCAATTTTCTATAATTCCCATTGGTAAATGTTATAGAACATTACAGCGCAATACAGGCCCTTTGGCCCTCGACATTGCAGCGACCTGTGTAAAACCCATCTAATGTACTCTATTCCAATATCATCCAAATGTTTATCCAATGACCATTTAAATGCGCTTAATGTTGGCGAATCCACTACAGGCAGGACATTCCACGCTCTTACTACTCTGAGTAAAGAACCTATCTCTGACATCTGTCGTATATCTATCACCCCTTAATTTAAAGCTATGTCCTCTCATGCTAACCATCTCCATCTGAAGAAAGATTCACACTGACCACCCGATCTAATTCTCTGTTTATCTTATAGGCCTCTATTAAGTCACTCTTAACCTGCTCCTTTCTAACGAAAACAACCTCAAGTCCCTCAGCCTTTCCTCATAAGACTTTCCCACCATACCAGGCAACATCCTGGTAAATCTCCTTTGCACCCTTTTCCAATGCTTCAACATCCTTCCTATAATGCGGCGACCTGAACTGCATGCAATACTCCAAGTGCAGCTACACCAGAGTTTTGTACGGCTGCAACATGACCTCATGGCTCCTAAACTCAATGCCTTTACCAATAAAAGCTAACACACCTCCTTAACAATCCTATCAATCTGGGTGCCAACTTTCAGGGATCTATGCACATGGACACCGAGATCTCTCTGCTCAACCACACTACCAAGTAACTTACCATTAGCCCAGTATTCTGTATTACTGTTACTCCTTCCAAAGTGAATCATTTTACACTTTTCCACATTAAACTCTATTTGCTACCTCTCAGCCCAGTTCTGCAGCTTATCTATGTCTCTGTAACCTGCAATATCCTTCTGCACTGTCCACAACTCTACTGACTTTAGTGTCATTTACAAATTTACTAACCCATCCTTCCACACCCTCGTCCAGGTCATTTATGAAAATGACAAACAGTGTGGCCCCAAAACAGATCCTTGAGGTACACCACTAGTAACTGAACTCCAGGATGAACATTTCCCATCAACCACCACCCTCTGAATTCTAACCAATTTCTCATCCAAACCGCTAAATCACCCTCAATCCCATGCCTCCATAACTTCTGCAATAACTTACCATGGGGAACCTCATCAAACGCTTTACTGAAATCCATGTACACCACATCAACTGCTTTACTGTAGGAACTCAAAGCTCCTTAAACAGCATTTTCCAAATCCGCAACTGTAACTATATGGAAGAACAAGGTAGCAAACACATGGGAATACCAGCATGTTCTCCTGCAAGACAAACATTATTCTGACTTGGAAATGTTACCACTGTTCCTTCACTGTCGCTGGGTCAAAATCCTGGAACTCCCTCCCTAACAACACAATGGATGCAGCTATACCTCACAGATTGCAGCAGTTCAAGAAAGTAACTTATCACCAACTTCTCAAATGCACTTAAGGGTGGGCAATAAAGGCTGGCCTAGTCAAAAACACCCACATCTCATCAACAAATTGAAAAAAAATAGAAGTCCAAAAACATTTATGAAAGCGGTAATTCAATTTTGCTCAGACTGCAAGTTAATTTACATGTTTTTTTCACACAAGGTACAATCCAAAATGTAGCGTTATCCAGTGCATACCCATCAGATGTACAGATCTGGAGGATTTCAGGAACAGAGTTCAAAAAGGGAACCTCTCCAATAAAAATCTGAATCGCAGGAAAACATCTCACTGAATTCAAGGCCAGCTACCTAGACAACAGAATACTCTGCAACTGTTGTATATTGATGGCTAATGATGTCTGAAGGAGGAGATACAAACTTGGTGCCAGTGATAGAACCTTAAATAGGAGAACTTCAGAGCATGTTGTAATTTAACACTCCCTATGGACAAAAAGTCTATACATCTGAAAACAGTCCCTTCAAAATCAATGCACTTCAACTTAAACCAGCTGCGTTTTCCTAAACTATGCAATCAGCCCTCAGTCATTCCTCTCCTCCACTCCCCACATTGACTTTCTTGACTAAAGATTTTGGCCTATTATCCATTCACTTCTTCTGTGATGACACCCTTGATTAATGCTGTCCATTACAGCAACAGGCTTCAATAACAAATTAGCTAATAACAAAGCAGCAGCATTGCAACAGCATTTTTAGCAGTACATTATACCTTGTATTGCTGATTCTCTTGTGGGAATCATTGGTACCATCTCACTATTAACAAATAGCTGCTACTGAAAAGTTAGACAAGGAAAGAACATCAAACTGCTGAAGCCAGATTACACTACAGGCATTAACACAACAGATGATAAGGCCATGAGTTCAATATAACCAATCCCAGAGTCCTGCAGTCAGAAATGAAATCTAAAAATAAATATTACTTTTGTACTTTCCATCACCTTGCGCTTCAGTGCTCCTCCCATACTGTGCAACAGCACTAAGCACTCAACAATACTCATTACAAAGCACTGACTAGATAATTAAACCATCTACTTGAAATCTTTCTCTGCCTATTTTAGATAAATACCTCTCCAAATTGATAATAATATATGAAATCTATTAATCCTAAAACATACAGCTGAGCATCTATACCAGGATCATCTCCAATTATCTGCTTTTTGTTAAAATGTGGATTTTTTTTCAGGAGTGGTCATCGTTCTCAAAACGTGATGCAAATGAAAAAGGCTAATATTCATTTTACATCCAATGTCAGTGTCAAACACAGTTCAAATACCAGTTCAAATTACTGATATTTCTATTTTCATCGCCATTCCTTTCTGTCAAGTATTAATTCACTGACTGGCAAATAAGATTCAACTTAAGCTACAATTCAGTTCCCAATTACAAGTGTGACAATTCCATGTGATCTTCTGTTTTGGAAACTTGCCATTCTGGTGAGTTTCCAAATGCTGCAGGTGTAAAAAAAAGTTGCTATCTGGACTATTTCAAAATCAAAAGTAAGTGTGAAAGAATCATCAATCTGAGTACTTTAACTCCCTCGTTTCTTTCTCATTGCTGTTTAACCACTCAAAATAACAGGTCAAATGTAGCACACAAGGAGTAAGATTCAAGTGGAGAAAATAAACAGAAAATCATGTGTAGACAGTTTTAGAAGAAGCAACTCCTCCAATGGTTGGAGCAATAAGCATAGCAAACACTAGCATTGTTTTCAATGCTAAAAGGAAGAATGATGGCGAGTTTCAGCTATTCACAAACGCAAAGGTTGCTTTTAGAACGTAGAACATAGAACATTACAGCACAGAACAGGCCCTTCGGCCTTCGATGTTGTGCCGACCAAAATAAAAAGCAATGCCCCTCCAAACTAAACCATTCCCTTCTCTTCCATATACTTATCAATTAACCTCTTAAACGCCACCAAACTTGGCGCATCTACAACAGCTGCAGGCAGGGCATTCCACTCCCTAATCACTCTTTGAGTAAAGAACCTACCTCTGATATCCGTCCTATAACTCATACCCCTTAATTTAAAGCTGTGTCCCCTCGTGCTAGCTTTCTCCATCCTAGGAAAAAGGCTATCACTGTCCACCCTATCTAAACCTCTAATCATCTTATATGCTTCAATAAGATCCCCTCTTAGCCGCCTCCTTTCTAACGAAAACAACCTCAAATCCTTCAACCTCTCTTCATAGGACCTGCCCTCCATACCAGGCAACATCCTGGTAAACCTCCTCTGTACCCTCTCCAATGCCTCCACATCTTTCTTATAATGTGGGGACCAGAACTGCACACAATACTCCAAGTGCGGCCGCACTAGAGTTTTGTACAGTTGCAACATGATGCTGCGGCTCCTAAATTCAATCCCCCTATCAATAAAAGCTAAGACTCCATATGCCTTCTTAACAACTTTATCCACTTGACTGCCTACTTTCAGGGATCTATTGACACATACACCAAGATCCTTCTGTTCCTCAACACTATTAAGAGCCCTACCATTAGCCCTATACTCTACACATTTATTGTTCCTGCCAAAGTGCATTACCTCACACTTTTCCACATTAAACTCCATTTGCCACCTCTCGGCCCAGCTCTGCAACTTGTCCAAGTCACTCTGTAAACTATAACACCCCTCTTCACTATCTACCACTCCACCGACTTTAGTGTCATCTGCAAATTTACTGATCCATCCCTCAATACCCTCATCCAGATCATTTATAAAAATTACAAACAGCAGGGGCCCCAAAACAGACCCCTGAGGCACACCACTTGTCACCGAACTCCACGATGAATATCTCCCATCAACCACCACCCTCTGTCTTCTATCTGCCAGCCAATTCCTAATCCAATTAGCTAAATCACCCTCTATTCCACACATCTGCATTTTCTGTAGAAGTCTCTAGGTTTTCTCTAGGTTTTCTTGAGATGTCCTAGTAATATATCAAAGCAGCATGGTTAGGAAGAAAATTCTTGCATGTCCATAGCCTTTTCTAAACAAAATGTATTCAAGAAACAATTAATTGCAAACCACAAGAATTCATGAATAGATGGAGACTGGCCTTACTCCCCACTTTCACAGAAAGCAAGAACACTACTTAAGGCTCTCTAACTGGTTCAAACTCAAGCCCCGAGGTTTTTTTTTCAAAAATTAGCTCATAGAAGCAATATCCTAGAATCACCACAGTACAGAAGGAGGCCATTTGGCCCACTGGCTCTGCACTGACCACAATCCCACCAAGGTTCTATTCATACCCCACATATTTACTCTGTTAATCGTCTGATACTAGGGTCAATTAAGCATGGCCAATCAACCTAACCTGCACACCTTCGGAGTGTGGAAAAAAAAACTGGAGCACCTGGAGGAAACTCATGTAGACATGGGGAGAATGTGAGCCTCTACACAGACAGTGGCCCAAGGCCAGAATTGAACCTGGCTCCCTGGCGCTGAGAGGCAATAGTGCTCACCACTGTGCCACCATAGATTAGTTACTTTTCACCAAGGAACGAATAGTTTGGAAGATAGAGATTTAAAGATAAGGAAAGATAAAACTAATACATTGTGAAAAATGGGGAAACATAGGGTATGCTTCTTTTTCGATCTGGGGAAATTTCAATGCAACCATAGAATGGTGCAAGCAACGGGAATAGGCTACAAAGCCTCAACAAACCAGTCCCCTTTTTTAATAGTCCAACCCAACAACCATATGCTTCAATTCCTCCACTCTCAAGAGATGCCTTTTGAATCCATTTATGATTTTACTTTTATTTCAATGATTACCAAAAAGGATGTTCCATAAGTCAGTGACCCTTGTAAGAAAATGCTACGTCTGACTCATGTTTATCCTGCTAATCTCTTTTTTTTAAAGTGTGTGTTCCCAGCAAGCGAACCCTGCACAATCATAAACAACTTTCCCTGGGTAACCTTAATTAGACCATTGTGGTCTCAGAAGGAAAGCGCAACCTTCCTATGTTTCCAATATCCAGAATTGTCTCTATTGCTTGCCTGTTGCACTTATTGAGAAAACTGTACATGTGAACAATACTCAAAATAGGAACTGCCCAGTAAAATTGTTTGGTAACGTGCAATCTTTTAATTTCTATTATATTCCTGTGGTAATAAAACTAATTCACTTGTCTGATTTTTAAACTGCAACAAAATACTGGGCTGAAATTACAAAGGTAACCAGAATAACCCAAGTTTGGTGGCGTTTAAAAGGTTAGTTGATAAGTATATGGAAGAGAAGGGAATGGTTTAGTTTGGAGGGGCATTGCTTTTTATATTGGTCGGCGCAACATCGAGGGCCAAAGGGCCTGTTCTGTGCTGTAATGTTCTAACCCCAAAACGTCTTTTCTATGAGTGGGTAAAATGCTGTAAGAGTTCTATTTGATATTCCATAGAATTCATGGAATCCTACAGTGCAGAAGGAAGCCATTCAGTTCAGAATCCACACTGATCACAATCACACCCAGTCCCCATCCCCATAACCCCATGCATTTACCCTAGCTATTTCCCCAGACACCAGGAAGCGATTTAGCATGGCTAATCAACTTAACCTGCATATCTTTGGACTGTGGGTGGAAACTGGAATATCCGGAAGAAACCCACACAGACACGGAGAAAACGTGCAAACTCCATATAGTGATCTGAGGCCAGAATTGAACCCAGGGCCCTGGCACTGTGCAGCAGCAGTACTAACCACTGAAAATAAATTCCTCCTTTTGATTCTTGCTCTGATGCTAATTAACATTAAATTTCATCAGCCTTCTGCTAACCTGGTCACCAATGGTCCCAGGTCTTCCAGAATCAGAATACAATAATCGCCATGGTTCTGCTTTCTATTTTTAGCTAGGAAGCAAACCTGGAACTTTTGTTGATAGCACACAATGCCCCTTGAAATCCAGGAGATTCACAAACTAATATACAAACTCAGATGTAGGCCATTCAGCCCCTCCAGCCTGCTCTGCATTTGATAAGATCATGGTTACCTGATTGTGACCTCAACTCTACTTTTCTATCTACTTCCTATACCCTTTGACTCCCTTGCCAACCAAGAATCTAACAAACTCAGCCTTAAAGATATCCAACGACCCAGCCTTAACTGCTCTTCGGGGAAGAGAATTCCATAAGCCAAAGACACTCAGAAAAAAGATCTCTCATCTCTGTATTTAAATGTGAGCGTCCTTATTTTTCAGCATCCACCCTCTTAAGTCCCCTCAGGATCTTATCTGTTTCAAATACCTCTCATTCTTCTAAATCCAATGCATTACCCCAAAATCTACCTCGTCAGCAAGCCTCTCCTTCTGTCTAGGAAAAAGGCAACATCTTTGCCAGATAGCCACTCTCATGCATCACCAATCACTCTGAAAGATCAGAGCAGCTAAACATACAACAGAATGCATTACATTAACTTGCTACTGAGCCAGACAGGTAATGAAAGCACACAGGTTTTATTCTGGTCTACGCTCAACTAGCGATTGCCAGTTGGAGGTGCAGAAAGACCACTTCAATGGGGAAGAAACAAAGCAGTCAGGCTTCTTCCTTGATCCTCAAATTGTTACACAGCGACCTCTATGAGAAAAGGACATGAGATTAGATCAGATGGGTTCTGTTGATCCCCACGAAGTCACTATCTCCACGAAATAGGACAAAAGGCCAAGGGAAAAGTAGAAAAATAGAACATGCACAAACTTGGTAATCATGTTCTACCTTTCAAACCACTAACAACAGAAACACACAAACTTGTAGCACTCACTAAGATGTTGATAATGTGTGCAGAAAAAAAAGTGTTCTGCTGCTTTAGAACAATCGGGAACATTTACCTCAATTTCACTCCCATCCCATCCCTCTCTGACAATCTAACAGAGTTGCCATTCCAACAATGCATCTTTTAAATTTATCAGCACATCACAGGGCAAACCCTGAATTGATATTAATATCACAATTACAATAAGACTGTGTTATTGGTCAAATTAGACATTTATAAAAGCTCACATGAACCAAACCAAAAAGACAGTCACTTCTTTTACAAGAATGGCCAAATTTTCAAATTAATTGAGGCAAAATCTTCTGAGAGATTGTGAGACACATGCAGGCGTGAAGCTACCAAAACACTAATTTATCAGCATTTCAGCATCATCCCACAGTTTAAAATTTCACGATGATCTGTCATTATAAACATGCAAAGTAAAAGATGACCACTTATTCAATTCACGTACATAGCATATCAAGGCAGGTTGGACAAGGAGATAAGGACTTGTGGCAATCCAGTACATGGAACAAGCCCCATACAAAAATCATGGCTCCGGAATATTCATGTTGAGGTAAAAGTGCAGATTTTACTCAATTTTAAACATATTGGATTTTCAACGCGAGAACATTGCTCACCACATCAATCACATGATTCTGAGAAAAGACTAAAATTCTACCTCACTCCCTATTATACACATTTACTATCTTTACATTGATATACTGCTTGGAAGGACAATGTAGGATACATAAAAATTAAAAGCAATAACAACAATCTGGGTGTGTTTAAATCTACGTTGCAATAAATGTCAATAACTGCCTCAGAATGAGATCAGGGTTATTTTTAGCTACAGGTTCTTCTTACAGCTCCTGCAGCACCTGACTGCGACACCCACACAAAACAGACAGACGATAATCAGAGATAAAACTAAAAAAGAACATAGGACTTGCAAATATCTACTAGAAACCATAAACTTCACATTTTCTGCGTTTTTAAAACAAAGCGGCATTTTGCAAAAAAAGAAGTGCTTAAAATTCTTACCATGTAAATCACTATTTTCAAAATAAAAGCTGCAAAAAATTATTTTAGCTTTGAAAAATTTTATTCAAAGCCCACAGTATTTAACAGACTGCAGCTTCCATTTAAACCAGTTAATCTAAATGATTAATCCATTTTTTTGCTGTTGCCTAGCAGCCTCAATAGAAAAGGGGGGGGGGGGGAGTGGAATAGTATCCTAATGTTGGAAATTAATAGGACAGTCCCTCTTACCATCAAATATCAATGATTACAATTTCATGCTGTAAAAGGATAACCTCGGGAAAGCACACTGAGCAACATTCCACTGCAGCAAGGAACAGAAAATGAGGCTGTAATCCAGGACGCTCCCTGCTAACATCTGAGGTCTACAAGCTGCAAATGGTTTCTTCAGCTTTTCCTTCGTACAATAGTTAAAATTCTCAAGCCGAAACAAATCACTCATTCAGCACATGAGACAGAGCGTACCCATGGTTACCTTACCCATTTACTGCAGTTCAAAACTTGAGGTAATTGTTAATGGGAAAGAAATTAAGTTTCAGTCAGAACAAGCCAGCTTTGGCCCGTGTTACTTGCTTCTTTAGTGATGATGACATCAGAATACTCTCTCAAGCATACTGAGCACTTACTGCACAGTCGCCCATTTCCTGGAAACTCGGTGAATACATTTAATCCCAGAGCTGCCGTACCCCCAGTACAGCTTTGCCAGCATCATTAAATGTAACCACCCACTGGTTAACACTTCTACAATACAACCAATCAAATCTCACTGCCTGAAAAATGATCTTTTGACATGCATGCATACCATTCTGCAATAGACTTTAGGGATTGAAAAAGTCCTGGTTTCAACATATACTGCATTTTAAGATCAATTGCAAATTTCCAAAGCACTTAAAATCTCAATTACGGGCAGTTTTCCAAATTAAAAAACAAATCAAAGTGCTATAATGTTACTCACACAAATAGCAAAAATTAAATTCCAAAACAATAGCAAGGTAAACAAATGTTTCAATGAGTTTCGAGGCGAGGTGTTACATGATTCATTTTACTCTTGTTAAAAAACACCTAAACCAAACATTAGATAGCTGGTTATGTAACACCGCACTCCACATGGGAAAATGCAGAATTCTATTTTACTGCATAAAGTGAGAAGCAAAAATTAAAGATACCAGAATACATTGCACACGTATGCACTCCTTACAACTTCTGGAATGAATACGAGGAGCAATACTTCTAGCGACAAGCTTTCATGTAAAATACATGGATAGGAAGACAAAAATGTCGCAGCCCATATTTGCTGCAAAGTTGGAGCTGACAATCCAGGTTTTTAAATTTTAATTACATGTGAACAAATAGCAATGCTAAATAATTCAAAAGTCACATGCAACAAAATAGACAAAATCATTGGACTTTACAAGGCTATTGAACTTGTGTTTTTACGTCAACTCTTTGCCAGGACAATTCAAAACTTCTCTCACTGTGTTGCTAAATTACTCTTGTGCCTTAACTTCACCTACTAAAAACAGTTATCCACTTTTCCCCGAAAGGATGAAATGGTTTCTGGGAGCACAATGCATCAACACTAAGACATTTCTCTTCATCTCTCACACGTGCCAACAATATAGTTAAGAAAGCCCACCAATGCCTCCACTTTCTCAGAAGACTAAGGAAATTTTTTTCCTGCATTCTCTTGATATGGCTCTGCTTTGCCCAAGACCATAAGAGATTGTGAATGTAGCGCCATCCATCACACCAACCAGCCTCCCGTCCACTGGCTCTGTCTACACTTCCTGCTGCCTCGGGAAAAGCAGCCAGTACAATCAAGGACCCCAAGCACCCCTGATATACTCTCTTCCACCTTCTGTTGGAAAAAAAGATGCAAAAGTCTAAGGTCACATATCAACTGACTCAAGAACAGCTTCTTCCATGCTGCCACCAAACGTTTGAATGAATCTACTTTGCATTAAGTTGATCTTTCTCTACATCGTAGCTATTACAAGTGGTGTACCTCAGGGATCTGTTTTGGGGCCCCTGCTGTTTGTAATTTTTATAAATGATCTGGATGAGGGTATTGAAGGATGGATTAGTAAATTTGCGGATGACACCAAAGTCGGAGGAGTGGTAGATAGTGAAGAGGGGTGTTATAGTTTGCAGAGAGACTTGGACAAGTTGCAGAGCTGGGCCGAGAGGTGGCAAATGGAGTTTAATGCGGAAAAGTGTGAGGTAATTCACTTTGGCAGGAATAACAAATGTGTAGAGTACAGGGCTAATGGTAGGACTCTTAATAGTGTTGAAGAACAGAGGGATCTTGGTGTATATGTGCATAGATCCCTGAAAGTTGGCAATCAAGTCGATAAGGTTGTTAAGAAGGCATATGGAGTCTTAGCTTTTATTGGTAGGGGGATTGAATTTCGGAGCCGCAACGTCATGTTGCAACTGTACAAACTCTAGTGCGGCCGCACTTGGAGTATTGTGTGCAGTTCTGGTCCCCACATTATAAGAAAGATGTGGAGGCATTGGAGAGGGTACAGAGGAGGTTTACCAGGATGTTGCCTGGTATGGAGGGCAGGTCTTATGAAGAGAGGCTGAGGGATTTGAGGTTGTTTTCGTTAGAAAGAAGGCGGCTAAGAGGAGACCTTATTGAAACATATAAGATGATTAGAGGTTTAGATAGGGTGGACAGTGATAGCCTTTTTCCTAGGATGGAGAAAGCTAGCACGAGGGGACATAGCTTTAAATTAAGGGGTGGTAGTTATAGGACGGATGTCAGAGGTAGGTTCTTTACCCAGAGGGTGGTAAGGGTATGGAATGCCCTGCCTGCTGCAGTTGTAGATGCGCCAAGTTTGGTGGCGTTTAAGAGGTTAGTAGATAAGTTTATGGATGAAAAGGGAATGGTTTAGGTTAGAGGGTCATTGCTTTTTCTTAATTGGTTGGCACAACATCGAAGGCCGAAGGGCCTGTTCTGTGCTGTAATGTTCTATGACTATAACACTACACTCTGCACGCTCTTGTTTTCTTCTCTATTAAAGGTATGCTTTGTTTGTACAGCATGCAAGAAACAATGCTTTTCACTGTATGTCAATACATGTGACAACAATAAATCAAATCAGCGAAGAGGACCAAAACGATACTGTAAATTGGCACATTTCAATAAGAGGTTCTTTTGCATCTCCAGTGAACCAGTGATGGGGTTCAGAATAGGTGGTAATGAGCAACTTAAGAATGGTTCAAATTTTGCAGTTGAGTATCCCACATTTGGGGACATCTCAGGTGTTAGCACACCCGAAGTGCAATGGGCTAGTCTCATCCCTGGGCGAACTACCTGTGTGCTCATAGTTTCACCCTTGCCAGGTATGTAAAATGGTTTAGGTGCACAAAATAAGCAGAGACATGGGCAACACGGTACACTAAAAAAATGATACAATCTACTGAATCCAGTCCTGGCTGATGAGAAAGAAAAGTTACTAGCTGATCCTGTGTGGAAATCTTGAACTAATTCTTAAAACGTGCAATCTCACAGCTGCAGGTGCAACAGGAAATTGAAGTTCAGAAAAATAACCCATGAGCCTGAAGTGGTGGGTGCTGGGGGAGAAAGAGGTCAAATAGAAGTTAGAAAGAATTTCTACGAGGATTTTGGATGTGGTTGTGGTTGCCTTATTGGGCTAGGCAAAGGTATTGAACAGCTTCCATGACTTCTTCCTTGAAGATAAAAAAAAACAGGAGTTCCTCACCTGTTAGGAAAGGCAGAAGTGGAAGATGATTCAATGCTTCAGGAGGCAGTTGGCAGAATAGAGAAGCTTTCAGTTACCTTTGCTCTGCAGCAGTGGTTCCTAACTTTTTTCATGTCATGGCATACTTTATTACCACAAAGCACTTCTATTTTGTCTGAATGAACTGTGCTCTTGCACAAGCCTTATATCTCCAAAACTCTTCAAAACCTGTCAATTTTCATTAGTTTAAGTTTACAATGAAAGCCTTATCACCATTAGCTTGTCAAGTGCATTACTGGAGCCTGTTTCTCCTTTTCCAAACTTTAATTAGTTCCATCGGTTAGGTAACCAATGTAAAAATTCCAAACTGTGTGCAGCCCATTCCCAGCCACCGCACACATGGTTTGGATCACCAACATAAAATAATCCAAACTGTGCACGCGCAGCTTACTCGCAGCCCGTGCATTCATGGCAGACCCGAAGTTCATCAGAACTTGGAGGTGCTGACAAAGATTAGATTTCGTTTATTTACATTAACGTTTAATCATTCTTAATCTTCTTCTGTGTCACACTTGTGGGAACTTCACATCACACCAATTAGGAACCTCTGCTCTACAGGGTGATGATAGAAAACTGACTATTTTAACAGGGATGAATAAAGTTTGAGAAAGCTTGATACGATAGTGCCTGATCTGGCAGTGGACACACACATCAATTCTGCATCAAGCAAACTCAAAACGATGTCATGCTGACTTGAGATAACAGGAGATTTAGGGAGGGAGACAGATTAAAACTGGGATGCATCAGAATTGGAAAGTTGCAGAAGAAAGGGCAAGGCCAGAGGGTTGGGGTGAGATTTGAAAATAAGGTTAAGAATTTTAAAGTTGAAACTTCCAGAAGTAGGGGGAGTAACTTCACGAATTCCTCTAACCTGCACACTAAGGGGCAATTCAGCATGACCAATCCACCTAACCTGATCATCTTTGGATTGTGGAAGGAAACTGGAGCACCTGGGAGGAAATCTACACAGACATGGGGGGAACGTGCAAACTCCACACAGACTCAAGCCCAGAAACAAACCCAGGTCCCTGGAGTTGGAAGGCAGTGCTAACCACCATGCCACCCAAACCACTGCCAAATATAGACTCTGTAACAGTAAGGGGTGGTTCCAGAAGCCATAAGAGGAACAAAGTGCTAGCTGAGACATGACATTGTCATTTGCCATTAAAGTATCAAGGCCAAAGCAAAACAGAATAGTTTATTACTCTCAAATTTATCTTTTTCTGACTATCCAAGTACATTTTTTGACACAGGAGCCTAATTCTGCATCACCTCTCTTATACCCACAATTTCAAGTTGCTTGTCTGCGACATAATTCACCTCAAGGTCCACAAGAATCAACCAAGTTGTGAGAGAAAAAGGAAAGCATGTTGACATTAAACATTGCAGCCTTTGTTTGCCAATGGGTTATTCAAATTCTATGCAATCAGACCATGAAAGACAGATCTTAAGAGGAAATATAAGGTTAGCAGAAATTCACAAAACAAAAGCAAATTATTGTGGATGCTGGACATGTTGGAAATACTCAGGTTAGGCAGTATCTGTGGAGAGAAACTGAGTTAACGTTTCAGGTCGATGATCTCCCATCAGAATTGAAGATAGCTAGCTATGTTTCTATGCTTCATTGCTTCTTCACTCTGCTCATTACCACTCTCTTTGGCTTTTGTATCACGAATTCTTTTGAGAGTTAATTTTTCCTGCCCTCCGCTCTATCACAGACTTTCCCTTAGCTTAGAAACTCGTATGTTTTTATTTTATTTCACCTGGTGAAAGGTCACGGACCTGAAAGATTAACTCTCCACAATGCTGCCTAACCTGCTGAGCATTTCCAGCACTTTTTTGTTTTTATCTCGCCATATAAAGAAAAACCAACAAAAATGTATCAACGATCCAACAACTTAAAGAGCAATTAATTCTGCAGTGCAGGATCCTTCACTCACTTTTGGTGACAGATATTGGTTTATCTGTATTGTCCTCAGAATGATGAGGGTCAGAAAATCTGCTGGAGATTGATGTATAATCAATTTGCATCCTGCTAATGGATTCAAATGAAGGCCTAATCAAAATCCCATCCTCAATCCCGATTCACCTTCGCGCCAGCTGGAAAAGACACTGAAAGAACGTGGCATGCAGGACTCAACTAAATAATGCTTGGGGTTGCTTCCAGAGTGTGGAATGGAGACTTCGGCAATCCTGGGCCCCAGAACACTTCTTCTTTGGATGGGGGGGTCGGGGGTGAGCATCTATATGTGGATCTTCCAGATTCAGTGTCATTAAGACAGTCTATCTTCCAGCCTCAGTGTGCTCCTGGAGGTCCATCTGATTTCTTCAACAGCACAATGATGTTGGGCACCTTTTCAATATAGTACCCAGATATGACGGCAGGAATTGTGGGATCATGCCCATCCTGCCCCAGAAAATGGTATAAAATCCCAATGTCCAGATTGGAAAACGTGGCGTGTTTTCCTGTCAGCCTCCACAGTGGGAAAGACTACATTCTCACTCTCACCACAATAAGAGAGAGAGAGAGAATGAGAGGCTGACATTGATGAACAAACCAATGTTGGGAACATGCAGTTCCAATATATAAATACCTGAACAGAAGTTATATAAGTATACAAAACAATAAATGACGCAAAAAGTTTTCAATGTTAAATAACTAAGTTTATGTTACATTGACGAACATAACACAATTTAAGTTCTACAAAAAGAATTAATACATCAAAAGTAGCTCTAATGACATTCTGATAAGTCAAAGTGATCAAACCTTTTGATGATGCTGAATTTGGTATATAGTAGTTTGTGCAAATAATTTATATAGTTACAGGAATAAGCGTGCCTTTGTATAATGCCTTTCACAACCTCGGGGTCTCCCAAAGATCCTTACATAGAAACGAGCCTCCTCTTGAAATGGCCAAGGAATCTTTTACGCCCACCTAACACAGCCTTTGATTTAATATTTCAGCAGAAGGATGATGCCATTTCTCAGAGTTGAAGTGCCAGCCTATATCATTGCTCAAGTTACTCGAGTAGGGGTTGAGCATGTCACCACTTCATTCACTCAAAGGTGTCTGTTACCACTAAGCCAGAACTAACCAATGGAAATCTAAATCAACACATTGCAGGAAAAAAATATATTTACTACCTTGTTTTTAATTGTGTCCAGACTTTAATCAGTACAGTTCATCCTCTTATCAAAAAGCTTGAATAAAATTTAGTAAAGTCAAATTACTCAGTATAGAATTCTATGAAATAGTTACACAGGCAGCCTATTACCATAACAGATAGCAGTCGCCCTCAATCAAGTCATTTGATGTTCATTTGCTGCTATACTACACAATTTTTGTGGTGAGGTTTTAGAATTTTTCACTGCATACTGTTATTCTGTTTTTACAATATATTATGTGACTAGAAGCAGCAGATCCACATTGCCCCAAACCCATGCTTGGTCTGAATGTAATTTGATTTAAACCACCAGTGCAAACATTTAGACTTGGCACAAACTGACCTGATTAAAGTGAGGTAGAAAAACAATCTAGTGTGAACCGTAATATCCCCACACATAAAACGACAATTTTAGCACTTCAGCAAGAGACGAGACTGGTGCACTACTTAAGTAACCAAAATAATACATCGCTGCTTATTCAAAATAACCCCACAAAATTCCCCACCCTCTCACATGACCTCACTGCAGCTGCCTACCAGCAAAAATATTGCAAACTTTACACAAATGCCAACATTTCCTGGCTCTACTCAAAATAACTTTCAAGTTATTTTGAGATTTAATCTATATCTAAATTGCACAAAGACCACACATCATTCTACAAGGTATGAGGTTTTGAGAATCGGGCCATCCCTGACTTTGTAGGCTAAGTCCACTTAGAATGTACACTGGAAAAGTTCTCATGAATAAATCACAAGTAAATTCAAGAGAACACAATTTCATTTGCTTTTCAATTTAAAAAACAGAAAAGTGCAAATGAATACAGAGAATGCCTGAACAATGACTGGCAGTAATTCTGGCTGTGCTGAAATCATTTAGCACCAAGTTCAAGCTATGATATTTTAGGATCAATTTGTTTATTCAGAGGCCAAATTTGAACACACTCCTGAATAAATTATCAGTGATTCACTGGCATGCCATGCTGTATGACCTTGAGGAAACCCCAATGGTATTATCATCTTTCCTGCACCTTTGGACAGGTGTTCCAATCCAGGCCATGAAAGAAATCTCCAAAGCAGTCAGTTTTTGAAAGACAATAAAAAATTTACTCAATTAGCTGCCTAATGTTGTTGACAATTTCACTCTGTTTAAAAAAACTCGAAAGCACCTCATGTAGCTTTGTCAATTTCTATATATTACGTTTTATCTATAGTCACTGCATGGTTCTGTTTTACGGCAGGATTGACAATGGATTCCGTCACGAGTTGTTTCAACCATCTCTGCCACCCCAACTCTCCCTGAACTGAAAACTCTGTTGATAGTAACAGTAAAAACATGCTACAGGGAGTGTGGGAAATCTCACTCTTTGTGACATAAGTTGAAGCTTCAAGTTTTTAAGATGTCCAGATCACCAATCTGACTTGGTCCTCCCATGCTGACACTACAGTTGAAAAACCCCACCAATGCCTCTACTTTCTCAGAAGATTGAGAGAATTCGGCATGTCAGCTACGATTCTCACCAACCTCTACAGAGGTATCACAAAGTATTCTTTCTGGTTGTATCACAACTTGGTATGGTTCCTGCTCTGACCAAGACCGAAAGAAGCTACAAAGGGCGTGAACGTAGCCCAATCCATCACACAAACCAGCCTCCTATCCATGGACTCTGTCTACACTTCCTGCTGCCTCAGGAAAAGCAACCAGCATAATTAAGGACCTACGCATCCCAGAGATTCTCTCCTCCACCTTCTTCTATCAGGAAAAAGATACAAAAATCTGAGATCACATACCAACCAACTCAAGAATAGCTTCTTCCCTGCTGCTGTCAGACTTTTAAATGGACCCATCTCACATGAAGTTGATCTTTCTCTACACACGAGCTATGACTATAACACTACATTCTGCACTCTCTCCTTTCCTTCTCTATGAATGGTATGCTTTGTCTGTATAGTACGCAAGACTATACTAACACACATGACAATAATAAATCAAATCATAACTTATTATACCTACTGAACACATTGAATCAGATAGGTGGGTGCAAAACAAAGACACTAAAAAGAGTATTAAAATTAATACGAGGAAGAGTACATGCTATCACATCGGTTTACACTAAAGGAAGCATGCAGGAGGGTGTTACAAAGCAGGAATGCATCAGGATTCAGAGATTGCCTGAAGCTGAAAATTGTTTAATGGTTTTGAAAGACACCAAGTAGCAATGCTTACACGTGAATGGAAAAATAGCCTAAATACCCGATACCAAAAATCAGATCAGTGCATGATAACACAGCAGAACAGAGGAAGCAAACAAAATTACAAGGAAGGTCAAGAGACTTAAACTGATGTAGTATCAAATGTATGTTGGGCCCTATATTTCCCAATATCTTATTCACTGCCCCAAAATAAACACAAGGCCTTAAAAGCATATTGCTCACATCATGTAAGCTCCAAACTTACCAACCCTTCTTAGTACCAAGCACTCTTTAGCTAGCTTTGCAAATTTCAAATTTATTTTTGAAAATGGAATTATGACACATTTCACAATCAGCTATGTAAAAGAAAGCTTATGGCACAATTTGGTGACATAGGAAATTTTGAAAAACAGCCAAAGGAACTTCAGAATTGATTGACAGCCATCCAGTTTTGAGACAGTTTAAAAGTTACATTAAGTTGTGTGTACCCAGTATCATTCTGGTTTACATGAATAGCTCTGGCAAATAAATTTAAAGAACTGCATGGATAATGTATAAAAGAATATTTTAATTACATTAAATTGACAATGCTTGCACTCCAATTAAATAATTAAAGAACCATTTTACGCATCTGAATTCCTGCATCATTAACAGTGTTCAGTATTTTATTCAGTGAGATTAAACAAATGTAATTACAGAATATCAGGTGCATAATGGCAATATATTCCTGCATTCATACTCCATCCCAAAAAAGACAGGCCACCATTGAAACTGGTTTATCAGTCCCTCCTATTATACTGGAAAATGGCTGCCACTGCATTCTTTAATATGCCTTCAATGACAGACAATGCACTCTTGGAAAATATCGACCAATCATTGAGAGAGTAAAATATTCTTTAGTAGTGCTTGTAATTTACACAATGGATGAAATAAATCAGCATTAAAAAATATTGCAGCATGCATTTTCCAAAAATGTGTGGAACATTGTCAGGCAAATTACCCCACAGATAAATATCAATTTATTATTGTTACTTATTACAGGAAATGTGTTTCATTCTCTTTCCACAGTGAAGCAATTTACAGGAGACAATAATGATACAGCCTTGATAAACAATATACTCATTCACTAACTTTCTTGTTGCAGATCTTAGGTTCAACCAGTATGGGTTGCTAACATTGCGACTCCTGAACTGCGATCACAGGGTCAGCGTGCCACGAAGGTGTTGGTAACTGAGCCACAAACACCCAGGCACACTTAAATTCACAGATTAAGTTGTTATTCAAGACTTCAATTTTCTTTTACAGGGAGCAGTTGCCATCTGCACTAATGCCATTCAAAAAATGGATAAAAATAGTTGCGCAATTTATATTTAGTATGCTGCAGAACGTTGACAAAGAGCAAAAACATCAGCAAATTTTGAAAGTTATTACATTAGAACTGTAGCAAAACATGTTTACTTTTCACATTTGGATGTAATTTTAGGTCGCAAATAAAATTGCTTTAAGCTTTGTTTGTCAGAAAATGTACATTAGAGTTAGTCATTCAAAATAAAAAAAAGTGCTGCTTTCATTGCAGTCACTGGACCCAGCAAGGATTATTATAATGCATACTCTACGTGCACAGGCATAGCCAGCATCAACATAGTCATCTGATCTTTATTACAAGTTTTTCTGAAATCATGAAATTATTCTGGCTGACATTTTAAATTAATTGAAACCAGTTTTTGTTTCACAATGCCACCAAAGTTGCAGCACAAATCCTGATTCAGAGTCCAGTCTAACCCCGGAGAAATGTGGATAGAGAATTCCTGGTGATAGGAATCTAACACATCTAGGATGGGAATCCTTCCGATGCTGTTTAGAGTAAAAATTCTGTGCAATGTCAAGCAAGGTGTGAAAATTGCCAGACCTTATGGATCTCCTAGATACATCATTACATCAGCCTGCAATTAACTAAACTTGTCTTGACAGCCCGGATGATGTTTAATGATTTAAAATTGAACTGTTGGTGAATAGATGCAGGCAAGTGTATGTAAAGCTTTTTCTTGAGCAGTGGAATTCAAATTTTTCCAGGTAATACACAAGTCTGCAATCTCATAGTATGCTGTTTATACCAAGATGCTTTTTTTGTCTTTGCCCCCAAATGGAGTCAAGGTTCTTAGATGAGGTTAGTCAAAGTCTGTCTGCTGGGGAAACAGATGCAGCCTACATACTATACTCAAGGAACAACAAACCTATTTTAAACACCATGAATTGGACAAGTCAGCTATTGTTAAACATGCTCAACTTAATCACTGCATCCAATGGCCAAATCCAAACTTTGCTCATCCTTCAGACAAAGCACATCAAGGAGGCTTTGGAGATGTACCAACACCATACTGTTACTGAAGATGTTGACCTTCTCAGTGATGCTTAGCTACTTTTACTCAAGAAGCACACTGTCAGTCATACCACACAATTAACCAAACAGCAACAAGAATGTTAAAGTATACTAACCGATCAGAGTTAAGAATATTAACATGCATCACCCTATTACAAGCACAGTAGTTTTCCCAATCAGCAATAAGATCCTGCCTGTATTTCCATCCTGTATTGTATGTAACTACCTCTTCTACCTGATCCAATCATTTCTCTCCTAGACGGGTTTGAAATATTGTGGCCTGCCAATTCAACTAAGAAATTCTCTTAAAGTAACTAATCTTTTTTTAAAGCAAAGGTTTATTGTAATTGTAATTGTACAATGGTAATTGTAAATCTAAACCAAATAGTTTGGATAGACTGAAGATCTTAGAACAAAATATATAGTTCATGTTGGTAATAAAGACTCATATTTGTAACGTTGGGAATTCTATTGAGTTTCTAGTCAATACCATAAAGACTACAACCTGGACTTCCAAGTCTACATTCGACAGGAAAGTATGAGTACTGGAGACTTTATACTGCAATAGGTCATAGTTTTTTTGCAGCAACTATTTTCAACAACTAAACAATTCAACTCATCTTTTTTTTGTGCAGGGGAAGAGGACATTCTAAAATCATACCTTAAACTTTCAACGCTATAACATTCCTGAAGCTCTACTCATTAGTGCTGAAAGGGGAAAGAAAATGATGCTTTCGTCAATGTCACATTTTAAGAAACATAAATAGACTAGCCATTGCAAGAGGGGTTTCCCTTCCTGTGGACATTACTGGGTTAAAGTTCCAATGGTAGTAACTGCCCTCTTCAGGCTCAATCAAATGGCTCCACTCTTCACCATACATTAAGCTCTTTGACACTGAAGATATCACCATGGAGACTAATCGCATTGTCACCAAAATTCAGCTTCACATAAATGTAATGCTAATAGGGAATGTCACTATGGAAAAACTAGGTAGAAATTCAGAGTGATTTTCCTTCTTGGGGTCTGCAGTTAACTGTAATGTTCATACACCTTTCCTAGTTGAAAATTAACTTGGGACTTCATTGATATCAGAAATTAGGACTACAATGTAAGTTCACAATGTTGTCTTTTGTAACAAATATAACAATGTTACATGCAACTTTTCAATACTAAGAAGAAAATGTAATTTCAGGTGTGCTTAAAGTTTATTTAACATAAACCTACTTGTGACACTGACATCACAATTAAGTTACTGTGAAAATCTCCTAGTTGCCACATTCCAGCACCTGTTCAGGTACACTGAGGGAGAATTTAACATGGCCTATGCACCTAACAGCACATCTTTCGGACTGCAGGAGGAAACAGGGGCACCTGGAGGAAATCCATGCAGACACAGGGAGAATGTGCAGACTCCTTACAGTCACCCAAGCTGGGAATCAAATCCGGGTCCCTGGTGCTGTAAGGCAGCAGTGCTGATCACTATGTCACCCTACGCCCAGACATCCCGTGATCCCAGAAAGACATCCCAGAAAGAATTTCCAAAACAAGCAGGTAACCAAAAAGGAGATGAAAGAGTTGACCTACGAGAAAAAGATTAAACAGTTTGGGCTTATACTCGCTGGAGTTTAGAAAGACGAGAGGGACTCCAATCGAGGTATATAAAATTTTAAAAAGGATTGATAAAGTAAATGTAGACCAAAAGTTCTCTCTCATGGGGCAATCTGGAACAAGAGGTCACAAGTGTAGGTTGAGAGGCAGAAGATTTAAAACTGAAATGAGGAGGCACTACTCATAATCTGTAAATGTGTGGAACTCGCTGCCTCATAACACAGTGGAGTCTGAATCATTGAATGGTTTCAAGGAGATTGTTAGAAATATATCTATCTGAAATGGGATAAGTGGATATGGGGAAGAGATGGATTTGAGACCCATGAGAGATCAGACATGATCTGATTGAATGGCACAGCAGGCTCAAAAGCCTGAATTTGCCAACTTCTGCTTCTAGCTCCTATGTAATGCATTCAGTAATATTTCAAAATACAAGCACCAGAACAGTGGAACAGCAGTAAAATGCTGCAGGTTCTAATGGCTATGCTTTTATCATGACAGCTTTTTACCAAATTTTAAGTTTCAACCATTGTTAAATACTATTACTCTAAAGCTCTGCAACTAAATCAAATGAATCTTCATAGAAAGGAGATTCCTAAATCTTGCACATCACTCAGCAGCGGCCTTTAATTCTGGAGTACCATTTTCCTTCTCTTCTCAGAGGGTATTGGGTCAGACGGCTACCATTTTGGTGATGTCCATTAACCCATTCTGCCATGTTCCTCACCAGATGAGGTCACTTGATCATCCTCTTCTGAACCCACATTATTCTCCAGCCATCAGTTTATTAAATATATCTTCCTTAATTATTTCCTTGGAAACATTAAATTCTTATTGCCGCACAATTATTAGTCTTCTTGGCGAATGTTCCAACTTTCAGTCTAAATTGAGCTGTTACCTGTTATTCTTCTCAAAGGCAACACATTGTAGTACACATTAGTCTTGTTGATTGGCTGGGAGGTTGCCGTTGGAACCGGGAGAGAGAAAATGTAGATTCTAAACTGTACTTCTAAACCATACTAATTAATAATCATGATTCCTGAAAGCCAGTTGATTTTTACATGAGGCAATATGTAGTATCAGTATATATGGTAAGTACTCATACACAGAACTGCAGGAAATTATACAAATGTAAGAGACTGTAAACATGTACATTCAGAACTAGGGAGTGCAGTGTTTAATCTTTCGTCAGCTTCAATAATGTCTACTTGCACACGCCTGGTTACATTTCAAGACTTCAGTCACACAACGAAGATCTGTAGCAGGAATTTTTAAAATTCTTTACATAATAAAAAGGTGTTCTCTTGCAACTAGTTTTAAACCTTCTATATATGCATGGAGAGAGAGGGAGGCATGGAATTGCTGCAAATAGTTTCAACTTAGAAATTTAAAGGACAACATGCTGGTGATTTAGAACTTATTGGCTGGAATTCTCCGGCCATTCATGCCCCGCTGCCACTGCAATTGAGGGCAGAGAATTTGGCGCTCAGCCAAATCACCGTTCATGATAGCTGGACCAGAGAATCCCATCAATATGAACAGCCGAAGAATTCCGTCCATTTTTCCAGGAATTCACATTCAGAGGGTCCACTTGCAAGTTTCAAGGGACCCATCAAAACACGTCACTTCATTAGAAGGACAAAGATTATCAAATTCAAAGTATTTCATTAGCATGCTATAACTGCGAGCCTCCTTCAAATCCTGCCTTCCCAGTTAGCCAATTTGTGGTCTGTTCAGGAACTCCTCTGAAAATACATTTGAAAAACATGAGCTGTACCTACAGGTCTACAGACCAAGATCTGAAAGATAGGATTAACCTTTTCAGTTGGCACCGAAAAAATAAATTTATTCAATAGTCACAGGTAGGTTTAAATTAACACTGCAATGAAGTTACTGTGAAATTCCCCTAATCGCCCTACTCCGGCGTCTGTTCAGGTACACTAAGGGGGAATTTAGCATGTCCAATGCACCTAACGAGCATGTCTTTCAGACTGTGGGAGGAAACTTTTCTCAAAAGATAGGGGAGTCTAAAACTAGAGGCCATTGGCATAAGGTGAGAGGGGACAGATACAAAAGGGTCCAGAGGGGCAGTTTTTCCACACAGAGGGTGGTGAGAGTCTGGAAGAGGGTAAAATTTTGTCTTTTAAAAAGCATTTCGACAGTTACATGGGTAAGATGGGTATAGAGGGATATGGGCCAAATGCGGGCAACTGTGCTTAGCTTAGGGATTAACAAAGGATGACATGGACAAGTTGGGCCAAAAGGCCTGTTTCCATGCTGTAAACCTCCACATCTTTAACTGGAGCACCTAGAGGAAACCCACACAGAAACGGGGAGAACGTGCAGAGTTCACAGACAGTGGCCCAAGCCAGGAATTGAACCTAGGTCCCTGGAGTTGTGATGCAGCAGTGCTAACCACTGTGCTACTGTGTCAACATGATGTCTTCATCTTCTGCTGCACAATCCTTTTTAAATGGACTAGCCAGAGAAGCACGACCGAGGAGGATTTCAGTTGAATATCTGTGGGAAGTGGAGTGGCTGCAGCTCCTGGGGAATCAGGCTGATCAGTTTTTCTGTCACTTACTAAGGGCAGCATTTATCTTGATATCTCAAGAAACAAGTGTGGATAATTTTGGAAGCAATAGAGAAAAACTTGAAATCTTCTTAATGGAATTTGAATCCTCTTAAATTTCTCAAACTTAGAAGGACTAAGCAAAAGCTGAACAGAATTGAGTAAAGGGCACAACCTCAGACTAAAGGGATGATCCTTTAAAACAGGGCTGAGGAGGAATTTCTTCACAGAGTGGTTGAATTGTGGTACTCTCTGCTGCACGAGGCCAAGTCATTGAGTGTCTTTAAGACCGAGACAGATGGGTTCTTGATTAGGAAGGGAATCAGGGAAAAGGCAGGAGAATGGAGATGAGAAAAATATCAGCCATGATTGAATGGCAGAACAGACTTGATAGGCCAAGTGGCCTAATTCTGCTCCTGTATGTTATGGTCATAAAAAGATGGGCTAACAGTTCTGAAACTGAAGGGTTATACTTAACATAATTTGAGTTGCCATTAGTTGTCAATTTTTCTTTTAAAACTGAATGCCATTGTAAATGGCTCAGTTATCAACACTAAGTACTAAGTTTTGAGAAAATATGTTTTTCAGCAGATTGCAGAGCTAGTTAACATAAAATCGGTACAGCCACAAAAGCCCAGTTTGACAACCACAATGTACCAATCTGTTTGCTTTTTTAGCTGCAGCTATATTATACAATGACTAAGCGTGTGTCAACAATACATCCTGCTTTGAGTGCAGAAATGTAATAGAGCTGTGCAAAATAGGAAACCAATCCCAAACAACCTAGTTACAGACATTACAATAAGTAAAGTTAGTCAAGAGTTTCAACAGACTTTGAATAAATCAAGATTATTCCATGATGGTATAAGTTTCACTCGTTGAAGAAACTAAGCCGATTAAATCAACAATTTTTGGACCTCTTTACATCTATGCATTTACATTTCTAAAGTTTTACACACAATTTTAAAATGCAGTGCTATCACCATAGTATGATTCCGGGTCCATAAGACTCTCAAATCGGCCTCCCAGGTGGAGGATGTGGTTAAGAAAGCTTACGGTGTACTGGCCTTCATTCATCGAGGGATTGAGTTCAGGAGTCAGGAGGTAATGCTGCAGCTTTATAGGACCCTTGTCAGACCACACTTGGAGTACTGTGCGCAGTTCTGGTCGCCTCACTATAGGAAGGACGTGGAAGCTATTGAAAGGGTGCAGAGGAGATTTACAAGGATGTTGCCTGGATTGGGAGGCATGCCTTATGAAGACAGGTTGAGGGAGCTGGGACTGTTCTCCCTGGAGAGACGAAGGTTGAGAGGCGACCTGATAGAGGTTTACAAGATGTTGAGAGGAATAGATAGGGTGGACTCTCAGAGACTATTTCCCAGGGCTGAAATGGTCGCGACGAGAGGGCACAGATTTAAGGTGCAGGGAAGCAAGTACAGAGGGGATGCTAGGGGAAAGTTTTTCACTCAGAGGGTGGTGAGTGAATGGAATCGGCTGCCGTCGGTGGTGGTCGAGGCGAACTCGCTGGGGTCTTTTAAAAGACTTCTGGATGAGTATATGGGATCCAATGGGATTGGGGGTTATAGATAGGTCTATGGCTGGGTAGGTTTTGATGTGTTCGGCACAACTTGTGGGCCGAAGGGCCTGTATGTGCTGTAGTGTTCTATGTTCTATGATCCATAAATTTTATGCAAAATTACAAGTTATAAACCAGTGTGAATATATCTGCACTAATTAAACTGAAGTATAAAATAACTGTATCTCAGCAGCACAGCAAAGATTTTGAATGGTACAGACGTTCCAGTACTATCAAATGACTCCATTAGAGGGCACTCTACAACAGAAAATGATCCAATCTAAAAATAGAAATGTATACATTTACAATAGTCAGTGCCCTCAACAATTCCCTATATCAGACATAATATTGCATTTACAATTTATGAGGCAATCCATCCTCCTCTCCCCTTTAAAAGCACAAAGTGTTGTCTTCCCTTAATAAACGTTGCCTCCACTTTGAGCAGTGCCTGAGACTTGCCACAGAAAAGCTCCCATCATAGATCCTCCCAGCTTTTATGTGAAGAGCAACAGCCTTATTAAAATGAGTTCAAGATCAAGGTAATATAATTTGAGTACAAGATTGGAAAAAATCCACACTATTTCCTTGTTAAGAATAAACTATCCAAGTTTGAACGATTTTGAAGGCCACCCAGTATCTTACAATCTTTAGTGACACAATAGTGAATAAAACCGACTGCTGAAGGCCAAAAACATTAGATAAGGTAATTGCGCATTTATAAGAAATCAATTCACAAATTTTTCTACACGTATAATTTTAATACCAACCTTGTAATGTTTTTATAGTTATAAACATTATTATATACAAGTTTCTTGGCATAATAGTCACATTTAATAAGCACTTGTTGGAAGTAAAACGCTGGGTAAAGCTGAGATTGGGAATCACCAACAATGCTCACACTTACTTGTTACAGTCAAAGGCTTTAAAGTTTCACAAATCAATTTCCAATCAGGTTACGCTGTCCTATTTTGGAAGATTGCAAGTTGCTCTTGGATCCAGTACAACACAAAAGGTCATATAGACAATTCGATCTGATGAGAGAACTTACTGTAGAGAATGATCTCTGGCACAATTTCAGAGATGTGGCCAGGTCGCAAGTCTGTTCCAAGATCGCATCTGGGCTACCACAGCAATGATAGCAATGTTTGCCATGTGTATATCAACCATCACAGCAGCTACAACTTAATATTCTGTGCAAGCCAACAAGTTAGAATGCGTGCACGTTTTGTCTTGCCTGTGGCACTCGTGGTACTCTACTGTCACCAGGATCTCCATTTAACCATCATTTGCTGAACCAAAACTACAGCTGTATACTGGACATATCCACTTGTCCCTTCACAATTTTTAATGTCCTTTCTGTGCTCCCAACACTGATATCCATTCCTGTTAATAGTCCATCCCTCCAAACACACAATCTTTACTGCCCAAAAGGAGGGCAGCAAGAGCATGGGGTCATCATCTGCAAGTTCCTCTCCACGCCGCACACTATCCTGACATGGAAATATACTGCAGTTTGTTTATTATGGTAGGGTTAAAATCATAAAACTCCCTCAATAGCAATATGGTAACTGTACCAACATCACAGATTGCAGCAGTTCAAGTCAGCAGCTTACCACTAGCTTCTCAAAGGCAGTTAGGGATTGGCAGCAACTGGTGCTTTGTCAGTGATATCCAACAACTCAAAGCTAGCTATGAGAAACGTTTCATTTTGGGGGTCTGATTTTGCTCCGACTCCTCTTTTCAGTATCTGGCAATTACATCACAGATGTTACCAACTTCACGAAGTGCACAAAGCTGACAAAACACTATGCAGCACACTAACTTGTCCGTCTCCACCATCAAGTAAATCACCAACAGTACAGCTTATCCACAGCATACACAAATGGGAAACAAACTAGTTACTTATACAAGCATTTGAAGGTGGCCTGGCAAATTGAGAATACTTGGTTTTACAGGAATAGAACACAAAAGCAAAGAAGTTAAATAAGCCTTTATAAAATGTTGGTTAAAGCCCAGCTGTATTTTAATTAGCACTGCTGCCTCACAGCACCAGGGACTGGGTTCAATTCTGCCCTTGGGTCAATGTGTGTGTGGAATCTGCATGCTCTCCTAGTATCTGTGTGTTTCCCCTTCAGGTGCTCTGGTTTCCTCCCACATTCCAAAGATGTATCTGTAAGATTGATTGCCCATGGTAAATTGACACTAATGTTGGCGAATTAGCAGGGTAAATACTGGGGCTCAAATGGGATTGTGGTCAGTGCCGATTTGATGGGCCAATGGCTCCTCCTGCACTGCAGGTATTTTATGATAATATGATGATCAATTCAGGGCTTTACATTTTAGGAAATACGTCAAGGTTTTCAACAGGATGTACAGCTTTCTAGGATGGTACCAAGGATGAGGCATTTCAATTACATGGAAAGACAGCACAAGCAGGCGTTGCACTCCTTAGAGCAGAGAAGGTAAAGGAAATTTGATAGAGGTGTTCAAAATCATAAATGGTTTTGATAGTGTCAATGAACTGTATCAAATGACAAAGCAACCATGGGTCGCCACACATTTCAGGCGATCAGCAAAAGAACCAGAAGTGACAGGAGGAAACTCTTATTTCCATAGAGCAAGTTGTTATCATGCAGAATGCACTGCCTGAAAGGCTGGTGGAAGTAGATTCACTGGTAACATTCAAAAGAAAGCTGGATAAATACCCGGAGTACATTGTTCTAGCACTTTGGGGAAAGGATAGGGGAGTGGGGTTTTTTGGAAAGCTCTACTAAAGAGCTAGGGCAGAAATCTATTGAATGGCCTTTGTGTATTGCATCATTCATTAACAACATGGTAACAATCATCATTAAACATTGCCAAGTCTGAGTGACTACACTGTGAAATAACAATAAATACAGGAAGCATAAATTTCTGGGAAGAAGTGAGAGAATCAACACAAAAACAAACACCTCAAGATTTTTAATTTCAAAACAATAATTCTTTGTCTTCTACACCATCGTTGTCAGTGCTAGTAAAAATAAAATCCTACAACTCTGTCATCATTCCCATTGTAGTTTTAGGGAAACTAACAAAAGTGTATCACTTAGAGCAAGTATCCTACATTGCAGGAAATCAGAATCACAGGTCCAAATCTGGGATGGTGTTTGGATTTAAAGAAATTTGATTTAAATTAAGTTGCAATTGATAATTTGCACAACTGTGCAGTTTCAGGAGCTAATGATTATTACACTTGGGATGTTATGTCAAAATTGAATTCATCGGCAAACACTGCAACATGTTCAGTAGGTCTGGCAACATCCGTACAGGGAGAAACAGAGTTAACATTTTAGGCCAACAACTAACATCTTGATAAAGGTTGATCATTTAAGACTGGGATGAGAAGATATTACTTCATTCAAAGGGTTGTCAATCTTTGGAACTGTCTACCGCAGAAGATTTGGATGCTTCTTTGTTGGACAGGCTTAAGGCCTAGATTTTTGGTTTCTCAGGGAATCAAGGGATATGAGGAGCAGGGAGGAAAGAGGAGTTGAGATAAATGTCAACCATGATCCTACTGAATGGTAAATTAGGTTCAAAAGGGCCATAAGCTTTACTCCTGGTCTTATTTCTAATGTTCTTAAATTATTACGAAGACTGACCATTGATGTTAGTTAATGAACTGGTGACACTAGACACTGAAAGAATACTAAGCTCCCATAACAACTAGAGATCACATTGACCTAAATCTACTTAGGGCTGTAAAACTAGTTTGACATGCATCTGCAGTAATACTCTGGAATGAGTACCTATAGGAGGCATATTCTACTTGCACAATACACACCCCATAAACTGCAGCAAATGGATTAGTATTTGGCACCAGATGTATTTATTATTAATATAATTAATTAAGTTTCAAAGACATTTCACTTCAAGGAGACCACCTTCAAAAAAATATTCTCCCCTTCTACAATACATGACTTGCAATTAGTGTGCATCAAAACTGTGGCAAATCTGTACCATCTTATTTTCAGATATGCATAAATAATTCTTTAAAAATAAACAGAAATCTAAACTGAGCTGCAATTTTTTTAACCAAGTGAAAAAGCACACTTTAACCAGGACAGAAAGTACAAAATCTCTAAAAATCAGCCTGACCTTCCACTTTGGAATCAAATTGAAGAAACGTACTAGATTCTGGTAGTCTGCAGAAGATAACTGTTTACACTGTTATTCATTTCACAACACTCCATAAGCTAATTATAGAGTAACTTGGGAACAGGAATAAACTATTCAGCCCCTCAATCCAGGTTCACCAATACATTAGACCGATATGTAATTAACTCCATTGCTTGTTATCTTTACTTAACAAGCTCCAATGTCTTATGACCCCAATCATGTGAAAAAATGCTTCTACTTGAAATGGGCAAGACCTAATTTTAAAACTGGCGCTTGATTTCTCCCATTAGAGGGAAGAGTTTCTCTGTACCCAATTGCTCAAGATATTGCCATAGAAATTTCTCAAAATTCTAGGCCTAATTGTCTTCAATTGCTTCATCAACGACATTTGCTCCTGAAGGATGTTGACTGATGATTTCAGAGAAAATAATGAAGCAATTGATGTCTGTATGAGAGGCAAGATCCAAATAACATTCAGGTTTGAGTTGAACAATGATGAAGTACATGCATGCCATACAACTGGTAGGCAATGGCCATTTTCAACAAGACTAAATCTAACAATCTTGTCTCAATGTTCCAACATTGTCATCGCTGAATCCCCTACTGTGAAGACCCTAGTAATTATCATTGACCAGAAACTAATTTGGACCAGCCAAGAGGTTGTGAATTCTGCAGTGAGTAACTCTTCACTCAACTTTCCAAAGTCTGCCCACCATTGACAAAGCACAAATCAGGACTGTGATGGAACATTCCCCAATTTCTAGGATGAGTGTAACTCAATATTCAAGCTTGACGCCATCCAGAATACAGTGGCTCATTTTATGGCACTGTTTAATTCCTCAAACATTCACTCCCTTCATCAGCAATGCACAAGGTTAGTGGCGTGTACATCTACAAGATGCACTGGAGCAACTTGCCAAAGTTCTCTCGACTGCATCTTCCAAACCCATGATCTTTATTACTAAGTACTTCAGAATGGTCTACTGCCTGTCTTACTCATGTGATTTGGCACAATGCTGCAGGTGTATTTGTTAGGTGTGTTCAGGAGGGTTTCCTGACACAGTATGTAGATAAGCGTACAAGAGAAGCTGAACTCAATCTGGTGCTGGCTAATGAACCTGGACAGGTGTCGGATCTCTCACTGGGAGAACATCTTGGGGATAGTGATTGTAACTCTATCTCCTTTTAAGCTAGCATTGGAAAGAGATAGGATCAGGCAAGTTAGGCAAGTGTTTATCTGGAGTAAGGGGAAATATGAAGCCACCAGGAAAAAAATTAGATGAGTAAATTGGAAGAAGGTGTTCTCAGGAAAAAGTACCAAAGGTGGCAGATTTTCAAGGAATGTTTGCCTAGAGTTCTGCCTAGACAACGTTCTAATGAGACAGGGAAGTTCTGGTAGGTTATGGGAACCGTAGTGCACAAAAGTTGTAATGAACCTAGTCAAAAAGAAAAGTAAAGCATACAAAAGACTCCAAGAGTTAGGAGATATTAGGAATCTAGGGGAGTATATGGCTTATAGGAAGGAACTGAAGAAGGAAATTAGGAGAGCCAGAAGGGATCACAAGAAGGCCTTGGCAGGTAAGATTAAGGATTAACGCGTTCTACAAATATGTGAAGAGTAAAAGGATGAGATATGGAGGAACACAAACTATAAAATGTGAAGGTGGGAAAGTTTGTAAAGAACCGGTAGAAATAGCAAAGGTGCTTAATGAATACTTTACCTCGGTACTCACGGTTGAAAAAGATCTGGGTGGTTGTACTCAGGCTTGCAGGGGACTGAAAAGATTGAGTATGTGGACATTAAGAAAGAAGATGGGTTGGAAGTTTTGAATAACATCAAGATAGACAAATTGCTGGGATGGGATCTACCCCAGGTTACTATGGGAGGCCAGGAAAGAGATTGCTGAATCTCCGGTGATGATCTTTGTAACGTCAACGGAGATGACAGAAGTTCTAGAGGATTGGAGGATTGCAAATATGGTTCCTATATTCAAGGAAGGGAATAGGGTTAGCCCAGGAAATTATCAACCAGAGTCTAATCTCAGTGGTTGGTAAGTTGATGGAGAAGATTCTGAGGGACGGGATTTATGAACATTTAGAGAAGTTTAGTATGCTTTATCACAGCTTTATCAAAGGCAGATTGTGCCTTACGAGCCTGGTTGAGTTCTCCGAAAACGTGACTAAATATACTGATGAAGGAAGAGCGGTAGATGTGATTTATATGGACTTCAGCAAGGCGTTCGATAAGATCGTCCATGCAAGGCTTCTTGAGAAAGACAGGGCATGGGATCCAAGGGGCTGATACCTTGTGGATCCAGAACTGGCTTGCCCGCAGAAGGCAGAGAGCAGTTGTAGATGGGTCCTTTTCTGCATGGAGGTCGGTCACCAGTGGAGTGCCCCAAGGATCTGTTCCAGGGCTTTGCTATTTGTAATTTTCATAAATGACCTGGATGAGGAAGTGGAGGGTTGGGTTGGTAAGTTTGCTACGAAGGTTGGTGGTGTCATAGATAGCTTGGAGGGATGTCAGAGGTTGCAGCGTGATATAGATAGGATGCAAGGCTAGGCGGAGAAGTGGCAGATGGACTTCAACCCAGATAAATGTGTAGTGGTCCATTTTGGTAAGTCAAATGGGATGAAGGAGTGTAATATCAAGGGTAAGACTCTTAGCACCATAGAGGATCAGAAGAACCTTGGGATCCGGGTCCATAGGATTCTTAAATTGGTTTCGCAAGTAGAGGATTTGGTTAAGAAGGCATATAGTGAACTGGTTTTCATGAATCAAGGAATTGAGTTTAGGAGTTAGGAGATAATGTTGCAGCTTTATAAGAGCCTAATCAGACCTTTCTTGGAATACTGTGCTCAGTTCTGGTCACCTCATTATAGGAAGGATGTGGAAGGTATTGAAAGGGTGCAGAGGAAATTTACAAGGATGTTCCTGGATTGGGTGGCTTGCCTTATGAGGATAGGTTGAGTGAGCTCCATTGTTTTTCCTTAGAGAGAGACAAAGGATGAGAGATGACCTGATAGAAGTGTATAAGATGTTGAGAAGTATAGATCGGGTGGATTCTTTGAGACTTTTTCCAAGGGCTGGAACGGTTGCTATGAGAGGACACAGGTTTAAAGGTGCTGGGGAGTAGATACAGAGGAGATATCAGGGGTAAATTTTTCACTCGGAGGGTGGTGGACGAGTGGAATCAGCTGTCGTCGGTGGTGGTGGAGGCAAATTCGATAGGGCCTTTCAGAAGACTTTTGAATGAGTACATGGAACTTAATAGAATTGAGGGTTATAGGTAAGCCTAGTAGGTGTGAATGGATATCATCAGCACAACTTATGGGCTGAAGGGCCTGTTTGTGCTGTAGTTTTTCTATATTCTACAATCTAAAGCAAGCACTTTAAGGCATTGAAGTAATACCATCAGTTTACACAAATTCCCTCAAATCCTTTGGCTGTGTAACACTGTCAGCATTAAAGCTTAAATCACACCTGACAAAAGACTGTTCTACTCCAGATTGTTACAGCAAGAGACTCCCAGGAGGGCAGAACATCTCTGAAAAGGTCCAACATACCCAGTCAGTTCTGAGAAGTCCTGGCCCACAACCACCCAAAATGGAGATGGAGTATTCCAAAGGTACAAAGCACCTCAAGAGACTTTAACAGGAGGACGCAGAAGCAGAACACTGGGCATCAGAAGGAACACAGCTCTCCAAGTAATTCATCTGTCCAATCCTTCAACCTTTACTTTCTCCATGTAGCACAGCTACAGATCACATATGGATTCATTAGCCATATTACAACACATTGAAGAGGCAAGTCATCCTCTTTCCGGAGTGACTACCTAAGAGGTAGTTTAATTTATCTACTAAAATATTTAAGGTTATTGTCTTGCACACCACTTTTCCCAATTACCTCCTTGTTGTAGCTCAGTCTAGTGATGTACAAAGCAACACAAGTCAAAATAGTTCCAAATTTGGTTTGGAGGCTGTGTGGAATTAGCTGATCAAATCCAGGGCTACATCTGGAATGTTACATTAGATCTCAGAATCCTTAGGCTAATGGATGAAGGGAGACAGCCAGGTCTGCTGTTGTTAATTGTTACAAAGCCAGTCATGAAGGGAAAAAAAATCTTGTGCAGGCAATTCACTGAGAATTAGATTAACCTAGCAATGATCCTTGCAGTCAAATGGCCTACAGATAAGATACTCATTGTTATGGCTACGGAGACTGTGCACACCTCTGGAAAGGTGGGAAGAAAACTGGATCTCTAAAAATTGGATAATTGTCCTGTGGTGCTGACAAGCATTTACTATGTCACAAGATGAACACTTGGCAATCAATCCCTACTCCAGACATCACAAGCTTTTTATGAAGGAGTCATGCCTCACACAGTGAATCACTCAAGTTTGCTGTGGTTCTGGAGAGCTGATTTAGATTGCCTTTTCTCACTTCCTCTTTCAAAAGTCAACTTTCAAGTCCTGCGACATTTGCTGATCATGACATTATAATATGAGGAGTAAGAATTTGGAACCAAAATTAAACACCATACTTTCTAGTTCCGAGTGTAATCAGGAATCAGATCTTTTATCTTCCTCAGTATTTACATTCCACATTTAGCAGTAAAGCAGAAAGCATGGCGTTGCCATGTCAAAGTTAGTATGTAAATGCATCCTATTCTGACCAATCCAGCCAAATGTTGTAAGTTTATCCATAGTTAAAAAACGTATCCTGATAATTAGCTTGCAAGGCAAGGATTAATGACAGAAGTAAGTGTTCAGAAACATAATTCTGATCATATCTTATTTGAATGTTAACATAAACATTTATTGAAGTATAACATTGGAGAAAATGCTGAAAAAGTTTTTTTTTATCTTCCAATCTATTGTTATTCAGTGTTCACAACACTTAATTTGCCTGGGTCAAATACCAAAAATCTTTGGAAATGTTTTCAGTTAGACAGCCAGGAATAAGTCACCCAGAAAGAAGCCAGGGATATTCTGTGCGGAAAACATACTCAAAACAAACCAGTTCCCCTCAGTCCTCGAGACAACAGAGATAAATGTACTGAAAGGCGATAGGTATCTACTTCGCCACAATTTGGACAAAGACAAAAAGATGTAATGCCTAACCAGTCAACGTATCTGATGGTTAAAAATTCCAATAACAAAGAACAGACATTAGCTGCCCTGGACTTGAATGAAACCCTTCCTTTCCTTCCTAAAAACAAACGAAAAATCTATTAAAAATTATTTAAAATGAGGTCCACTAGTTTTGATTTCCTTCACTCTGTTAGCTAAAATCACCCATGTCCAACCTCGAGAAACTCGACTCTTTGGAATAATCAACTTCCAGTGTTTTTAAGGCAGACAGACTTATTATAAAAATTACATGAATCTCTACTGGAAAATTAAAATAACAGTGTAACTAGGTCATCAGTACATATAAACATAGTCTTTAGCACAATCTACCTAGCATACCCAGAACTTAAACAGCTCACGTTGGTTTTTAGCCACTAACTCCCTTAGAGTGGGTCTTGTGCAGCTGTTAGCAAAATGGAGATAAACTTACAGGGTATTTCTTGGACTGGTCATGAAGGATGCCTGGTTTGCTTTTAGTTGGGAATTCCTAATTTGTTATCAATTTCACAGGAACCAGCAAATCTGCTGCTCCACCGTGGCTACATCATCACCCGTACATATACGTGGCTGTTCTGCATCAGCATCATAATTTTACATCAGCTAAATGTCATAATCAATTTGGCCTCACACAGAATAAGTGTGGGGGTATAACAGTTAGCTTGCTCTTTTAAAAGCAGCTCACAGTGCAAGGTCAAAGGACCAAATGGCCTAATCTTGGTGCTTTTATTATAAACTCAATAAGATGGTTACCGACTGCTCTCAACAAATATATCCTTCTTAAAAAGTGAGGATGTGAATAGATTAAAGAATATTAAATTGTTAGCTAGAAACTAAACTGAAAACACTTTCCCATCATTAGCATTCACATCCATGCTCGAGTTCCACCAGGATGAACACAAGCATACCTTGAATCGGTGCATTAATTTGATCCTATGCTAAGGAAAGTTTTGTGGTGCAATGGGTAATCCTTGCCTCTGCACCAGAAGCTCTGTGTTCAAGTCCCACTTTAGAACTTGATGGTCATAGAAGGCGTATTCAGAACATGGCCAAACATAATTATCAGCTCTCAAATCTTTCCAATTCCCCAATGGCAGGCAGCAAAAGCAGCTTGTATTCCCAGTCAACCAGACTGCAAAAGGCAAAACACTTCAGCCAAACATAATCATGTCCCCACTACCTGACACAACCCCCCCCCCACCCCCACCCCCATCCAAGTCCAAGTATGTGGGGGGGTTAGGTGGATTGGCCATACTAAACTGCTCCTTCATGTCAAGAGGGACTAGCTAGGCTACATGCATGGGGTTAGGGACTAGGTGGGATCATGGTTGGTGCATACTCGATGGGCCTCCTTTTGTACTGTAGAATCCTATCAGGACATAAAACTGCTCCCAAAGATAATTTTGATTATTTTCCTTCCAAGTGCAGCAAGGCAAAATGTAAAAAATGCAATTAATTTGCTTCAAACAAATTACATTATACTTTCACCAAGGTGCTTTGCAAATGCGCAAAAACGTGAATTAATAGCAACCCTACTGAATTACAAACTTCAAACTCACGGAAATGCACATTAATCTAGGGTCACGATCACTCAGAAAACAGATACAGAAACTGGAACTGACCTAAATTTGGTTTCCTGTAAGCTGACAATAGCAATGCAGTTGATTCAATATAAATATCTAATATAATTTAGTGCCAATAATAGGGGATTAAAAACTAAAAATGGGCCAAGCAATTCATTAGAGCTCAAGAAAATGCAACAGTTTTATTACCATGTACTACATACGTCTAGGAAAATAAAACAAAAGAATCCCTGATAGTTTTAAAAGATTACACATCATACTTCCAGAAGCAAAAATGTCAACACCACCTGGACACTACTTTACATCATTAAATGGAATATCTTAATAAGGACAAATTGATGTCTTGATTTGTAAAATACAACACACATAAAGACACTGCATTTTTTTTTTATTCATTCATGGGATATGGCATCACTGGTTTGCCAGCATTTATTGCCTATCCCCAGTTGCCTGAGGGCAGTAGAGAGTCAACTACATTGCTGTGGCTCTGGAGTCACACGTATGCCAAACAAGGCAAGGAGGCAGATCTCCCTTGCTGAAAAACATTAGTGAACCAGATGGGTTTTTCAGACAATTGACAATGAGCATCAGTAGATTCTTAATTCCAGATATGTTTTACTGAATTTAAATTTCACAAACCGCCATGGCAGGATTTGAACCCGGGTCTCCAGAACATTAGCTGGGTTTCCGGATTAATAGTCTAGCAATAATATCAGTAGGCCATCGGCCTCCCCCAAATGTGACGAATGCCTGCATAGACAGAAATAGTCAGGATAATCATACAATCAGCAGAGGTTTTATCAAAAATTTAAACCTGTGTTGATATATTCAGAGAAATGTGGCACACCAATTACAACTGTGAATCATTAACCCAGAGACTTGAACTAGTCATTTGTAGAATGAGTGTTCATATCCCTGTTGGAGCTTTTCAGTAATGAACAAACAATTCTGAAAGAAAGCAAGTATCAGTGAAAGTGTCCATGAGGTTGTCAAATTATCAGAAAAACTTAACCAGTTCATTAATCTACTTTAGGGAAAGAAACCTGCCATCCTTACTCATCCTGAAGGACATAACTACCAGGCTGATGTCACTACAGAGTCGATGGTAGCCATGATGTGGAGATGCCATCACTGGACTGGGATGGGCACAGTAAGAAGTCTCACAACACCAGATTAAAGTCCAACAAATTTGTTTGGAATCACGAGCTTTCATGGTGCTGCTCCTTCAACAGGTGAGTGATGAAGGAGCAGTGCTTCCAAAACTTGCAATTCCAAAAAAACTTGTTGGTTTTAACCTGGTGTTGTGAGACTTCTTACTATTTCTCAGTGATGGCAGAGACCAGCAGGAGTGCAAAAGACAAGACTGAAGCTTCCACAACCACCCTCAGCAGGCAGCAAATGATTTATCATAGACAAGAAGAAATAGTTGTAGTGCACTGGATGCCAATAGATCTCGGGGCTCCGGCTACATCCTCACTACAGCCCCCTGCACCCGAGCTCCAGAACTACAAGGTTGACTTTTAACTAAGATGTGCCCTGTGCACAGATTGATAAATCTAAACCAACTGCCCTATGGGTCTGTTATAATCAATAAAATGATTGGAAGAATGGTTAACGCTACTATAAAGTGGTACATACTCACCAACCAGTTCACTGATGCTCAGATTGGGTTCTGCTGAAATCAATGGGTTCCAGATCACATCAAGCTTGGCTGGACAACAGGGTTGAATTCCAAAGATGATGCAAGGCACAAGTGACTGCTCTTGGCATCAAGGCAGCATATCATTGAGTGTGGCTCCAAACAGCCTTTGTCAAACTGTAGTCAACTTGCATGAGTGATCAAAGCCTCCAGTTATTGTTGCTACTTCTCTTATTGCACTTCAACCATGGTGTTTCACAGGAGTGTTTTCAAAAAATCTGGCCACATATGTTAATGAGGGCAGATGAGCAAAGCTTGATCAAAGAGGTACACTTTAAAAGAAGGGTCTTAAGGGAGGAGAGAGACAGAGACCAGACAGAGATATTTGGGCAGCGATAATTTCAGAGCTTGGGATCCAGTGAAGGCATGCCCTCAAAAGGACTAAATTCTGGGAAGAAGTCTGTTTACTCCAGTCCAACGCCGACATCTCTACATCATGGGTAACAAGGTCAGAAAGGGAAAAGGACTGATTTATTGGAAGGTTATCGGGCTGAAGGGAATTAGAGCGAGGGGGAGGGCAGAGATGGTGGACGGATTGGAAAACAAGAATGAAGCCCACAACTTGAAGCCAATGTAAGTCAGCAAGCACAGTGTTAATAGGTGAATGGGGCTTGGTGCAAGTTAGAATAGGGCAGTGGAATTTTGGGTGAACTCAGGTTAATGGAAGGTGGAAGAAGGGAGGCTGATCAGCAGTGTATTGAACTAGCTAGATGAAGATGTGACAAAGACATCCATGAGGATTTCAACAGCAAATGAGTCAAGGAAGGAATAAAGTCAGGCAATGTTACAGTGACGAGGAGCAGACACCTGGATGATTTTTTCCCTAGAGATACAGAACTGTAGCACCAGCAGAAATTAACTTAAGCAGAACAACGCAGCATGTAATGCAGCTAATAGTTATAGCAATAAAGGCAGACAGAAACTGGGCTATACTGCATCATACTGCTTTTGACTAATAAATGCTGGAAAAGCTAAACCTGCCTATTTAATGTGGAAATGTTAAAATACTGTTGTATCTTAAAAATGTAGTTACTTTTGAAAACATTATAGAAGTTATCTTAGAAGCAAAATTTCAGTGCTGATATTTCAGCAGATTGAAATGTTTTAAATAAAATATTAGTCTCTTGTTTCCAGCAAAAGCTGCTAGGCAATGGATATTACATTGGTTATCATAAGTAAAAGATGTTCTATTTGTGCCATTAACCCATTTCCAGCAAGCATCTAACCATACATAGGAAAACCCGAGTAATAGTAAAATCAAAAACATATCAATTTCATTAAACAGATTTTGGGACTTATTCCCTCCAATTTCTTGGAGCTTCAACACTAACCAGAAGTTGCCTCAATTTCCCATGGCACACAACAGGACACTACAGAGATGTTATCAGCATTGGTTAACCTCAAAGTGGTCTGGAATGAAGCCAGTGTTAAAGCCAAATTCAAGAATTTGATGCACTGACCTTAAATCAGTAGACTGCAGTATCTTACATCACATCATTTTTTTCCTAGTTTTACACACACACACACCTACCTTTCTTCATATTTTACTCTTTAGTGCATGCACTGAAAAAATGTTCAGCTATTCTCAAAAGTCCCATTACCATTTAAAAAACAATTCACAAGATTGAGCTCTCTTTTAATCTCCTCTCCCACATCTCCAACATGTCAAGATTTCCACACAGTCCTGCTCCCTCCATATTCACAAAGGCAAGAAGACACAGAGATTAGATTCTGTTTTGCCTGGCTATTTCGTGCAAGTATTTTTTTTATGTTTTATATTTTTCCTGCTATGGGCAAGAAAGAAATACCTTGATAGCTCCCACAATATCTTTTTTCTTCCTTCTTGGAGATTGTTACAATTAATACATTCCTGGGGGTCAGGCTTGCTTTTCCAAAATCTGTAGCATTATATGCTACAGATATGTGGATAGACATATGGATAACATTGGAATAGTTTAGGTTAGAGGGTCATTAGATTCGTTCCACCTGTCGGCACAACATCGAGGGCCGAAGGGCCTGTACTGCGCTGTAATGTTCTATATTCTTATGGAATCTTAATCAGCAAAAGCCAATTAGCTTTGAAGACTTCAACTAAAATACTACTATCAGGCTCATAAGGCTTTGTTCTTTTGTGTACAAAGATCTCCACAAGTCAGAAGACCATGAATGTAGCCAAATCCATCTCACAAACCAGCCTTCCATCCATTTACTCTGTCTACACTTTTCGTTGCCTCAGTAAAGCAGCCAGCATAATTAAAGATCGCACTCACTCTGAACATTCTTTCTTCCACCTTCTTCCTTCGGGAGAAAGATACAAAAGACTGAGGTCACCTAACAATTGACTCAAACTTTAAGTTAAAAAGGCCTACGGTGTGTTAGCTTTTATTGGTAGAGGGATTGAGTTTAGGAGCCATGAGGTCGTGTTGCAGCTGTACAAAACTCTGGTGCGGTGCACCTGAAGTACTGCATGCAGTTCAGGTCACCACATTATAGGAAGAACATGGAAACACTGGAAAGAGTGCAGAGGAGATTTACTAGGATGTTGTCTGGTATTGTGGGAAGGTCTTAGGAAGAAAGGCTGAGGGACTTGAGGCTGTTTTCAATACAGAGAAGAAAGTTAAGAGGTGACTTAATAGAGGCACATAAGATGATGAGGATTAGATAGGGTGGACAGCGTGAACCTTTTTCCTTGGATGGAGATGGCTAGCACGAGGGGACATAGCTTTAAATTGAGGGCGATAGATATAGGACAGTTGTCAGAGAGTAGTAAGGGCATGGAATGCCCTGTTTGCAGTTGTAGTGGATTTGCCAACATTAAGGGCATTTAAATGGTCATTGAATAAAAATATGGATGATATTGGAAATAGAGTAGGTTAGACTGGTTTCATAGGTCAGCCCAACATTGAAGGCTGAAGGGCTTGTACTGCGTTGTAATGTTCAAGAACAGCTTCTTCCCTGCTACTGCCAGATTTTTGAATAGACTGCCTTGCATTAAGTTGATCGTTCTCTATACCCTAGCTACGAGTGTAACACTATATTCTGCACTCTCTCCTTTCCTTCCCTATGAAGGGTATGCTTTCTCTGTATAGTGCACAAGCAACAGTACTTTTCACGGTATGCTAATACATGGGACAATAATAAATCTGATTTATTATTAGAAGTCCGAGTGTTAGTACCAAGTGCTGTGCAGTAGAGGGGTGACACAGTGATACAGAACAGTGCTAGGGAAATTCCATTAGTAATGCTTCCACCACATCCTCCAGATTCAATGGGAAAACCTTATTGAACAAACATTAGTGTCCTTTTGCAAGGCAGCTCCACAAGCTTTCAGGCAAAACTCCTGCAAAATCAACTATGATGGACTAAACACTGCATCCAGATAGCCAAAAATCAACTTCCCACCTCTCAACTCTCAAGCCAACATTCCAGCAGGACAAAGGAAATGCTTTAGAGACATTCTGAAGTTCTTTTCGAAACACAGCAGAACTGACATTAATGACTGGGAAGAGCTTTCTGCTAATGTTCAGAATGACAACAACTTGTCCATCCAGTTGGCCAAACTTTGAGTCACAATGTCTTAATAACAAGGCAGAGGGGCAGCAGACAGGAAAAAGACCTACACTCCAGATTCCATTACCTCATCTAAAGACCTGTGGTTTTTTTCAGTCACATGAAGACCCATGACAGAAACATGCAACCCTAAGTACTCCTCTTTCTCTATTGGAGAGTTAGCCCTCCATATATATTCATATTACCTGTACCTCAGTATCTACATGGAATATTAGACTGTTAACTTTAGTCGTGTTAGACATTTCTATTCCTTCCCTCTGACTATCCTACTTTGCATGCAAACTTAGAGGGGTTAATTTTGACCTGGGGAATCACTTTATTGTTTCCCAAAGGAATATTTCTGTGCATGATAAATGAGCTATTCTAACAATTTGTGAAAATAGAACTGATGACCAGGTGCACCTGATTGAGGAAAATTACTTTTAACGACTTTCAAAAATTTCCTTACGAGAATCAAGGCGATTCTTGCTTATGATTTCCACAGAACATTAATCAAAGCTGTTTTCATTTCTTGTTCTGCTCAATTATTTTTAGAATTGCTGGAGGCAAAGTAAAACAGTATTTACAGAGAAACACTGCTAGCAATACAACAAGCCTCAAGACTGATAGATATTTCAGTGCTGCATCCAAAAATAGTAATGGCCTAATCTTTCATGTGTGGATGAATATCTGAAATGGCAGTTCTGTACTAAATGTTAGGGCAGTCAACCTGAAAAAATAAATTAAGGTAGTGTGATACGTTATAAACCCGATACTGCTGCATGCCAAATGCATCAGCAGAGGCGGCCAAGACTAAGCAGAGAGGTTAACTATTAAATTTCCACAATGCAGGTATAAAAAATACACAAGTAATAATAATTCGAAGCACAGTTGCATATTCCTGGGAGTCCATGAGTCAGAAGACTGCTGTCTGGCCCAACATGGAAGTCTTGCATTCACCTCAGTGTGATCTAACTTACACTTCTCCCACGTCTCTGCTGTTTCTCATATCCTTTAGTATTTTTCTTATATATCATAAACCATGCAATTGAGGTGACTTCAGTAACATTAAGACATTGCATATTCTAACATCCTGTATGTGGGAAAATATTGTTCCAACTTCCCTTTTAAGCTTTTCATGTTAATCCAAAAATTTATGCAACATCCTCCTAATTCGTCAACCAATGTAACAACCTTTCATTACCCACCTACCAAAACACTTCCAATTGGATCCTTCATCAGCTTCCTGTATTCCAGTCAGCCATAAGATACTGGTCACCATTAGTTCAATTTTGCTTTTTTTCTTCTTAGTATTTCCTACTATTCTCCCCCTCCTACAGATACTATGCTCCAAGGGGGAACTGGCAACCATGACTGTGCTTGGCAAAAATCGCATCAGTTTCAAAGATTTGTCATATGATGGAAAATAATGCAGATTTTTACACACTGTATATAGAACAACGAAGCACACAAATAGGGCATTCGTGTCGAAGCTAGTGCATTTCTTCACATCAGCTTCCTGCTCTAACAGCTAACCAATGCTCACTCATAACTATCAAATTCCTCTCTTGTAAGTACGTATGGATACTGGTAATCATTAGCCCTCTATTTACTGTTTTCTAATATTTAGATGTTCCTGCCAACCAATGCAATCTTTTCCCTATCACATATATTCTGTCAAAACCTCCACTGGGTGACCCCCTCAAATGATGCCAAGGGGAATAAAATAACAACTTTAATTCTCTATTCAATTTGCAACGCCTTCATCCCTCGTGATCCAGGAAGTGCCCTTTCCATTACTCTGATATCTTCATATACCAGTCAGTCTAGGACTGCAGACAATATTCCCACTGAATTAATGTCATGTCAACTACATTGTTAAATGTTGAAAGCAACAGGTAATGGTTATTAATCACCTTTAAGCACATATGAATAGCACAAGGGGTGCACTATACTCAGAGGAATTTATATTTTGATTTAATTAGTTAGGTTTCCTTTGACATTCTGTTTTTGGTGCAGTACCCCACCAGGTCTGTCACCCATATCATTTTTGTTTAATTTATTCATTATTGGTTTGAGTAAAAGGGTTTAAATGGAGATAGCTTGGATCCCATTAATAGGTCTAACTCTCTTTTTGTCTAAGGAACTGCCTTCAATACAGTCCCATTCGTAGTTTACTAAAACAGACTTCATTTGTACCTTTTTTAAAATCTCTGGTTCAAGAATTTCCATTGCTGATCAACAGTTCCTATCACCAATGTTTCCTTCCATTTGATCTGGGCAAAGTTCTTTCTTAATCCTTCAGAAACTGTTTTTTCATCCAGCTGGTCAAATACCCTGTTTTTTTTTTCCTCATTGATCCAAATTAGATGATGATGGCCAGTTTCCAATGTCCACTACTTGTAGGTCACCTACTTCCTTTCTTTCCCTAGTCAAACAGTGCTTGCTATAGAACAGTGAAGATTGATCTGAGGAATTGAAGAAAACCTCTACATTCCACCAAATACATTTTCTCTATCAAAATCTGTTCTAATTAAAGTATTTTACAATAATTGTTAATTCATGCTGAATTGCTACTGTCTAATATTGTTACCCTGTGGCCTCTTTCTTCCTCTCCTGAACAAACAGATTTGATGATTTCATTGACAACTTAAACCCAGCTGCCATCAGGTTTTAGTTACTGCTATTACATCATTTTCTATTCTAAATCAATGACACTAGTTCCTATTTCTGCTTCTTATATGTGGTGAATCAATATGCAGACATTTTAGTCTGGATTGGGTTGGTAATTTTCCCTTTTTCTTATCTGATCCTGTTCAGTTCAACTTCATGCAGCTTTTCTATTTCCTATATCCCTAAACATTAATTCTACTTTACGGTATTGCATCCATCCTCAAACAGGTACGAGTTACCCCAAAGTTCAATCTTCAGTGGGAAATTATATGTTACACTTAAAATGGCTGAACAGATGACCCTGCCATTCTGTCATTTGCAATTCTGGAACACGCTTTCTGTTCCTCAACTAGAACCAGCAGCGTATTAACAACAGCAGGAGCAAAAAACAAAGAGGGTTCCCAAAACAAGTGAACAATCTTCTCTCTGCCATTTCCCTCTGTCAGTGGTTAGTACTGCTGAACCCAACCTTTAACATAAAACTGTCAATAATGCTTTAGAAACGGAGTTAACTTTTAATGTTCAGGTTTTGAATCTTATTCTTGAAATGTTTTTCTGCTTAAAGCATTTCAGAAACTTTGAAACTATGCAGCACAGACTCGTTAACAGGAGCCTAAGTGTACACTACAGAAACTAAACTGTACAACATTTTTACAAAGTGTCATCTGGACTCGAAACGTCAGCTCTTCTCTTTCTTTGCAGATGTTGCCCAGACCTGCTGAGATTTTCTAGTGTTTTCTCTTTTGGTTTATTAACATTTTTATCTAAGTTTATTTACCAAATGGATTCTAAATTTTCACAATTGGGGCCAAAATTGGAAGCCCAGATCCTAACTAGGTAAGTAATAAAACACCAAATGCAGAAAATGAAGCTGAATTGCATGAATTTGGGAATTCAGATATTGATTTCAAATATGAAAAATTAGTCTTCTTCATAATGGATAATGCTTAATTGTTCACATTTAAATTGAACAACATTTTCTGCCTCCACTCTCTGCCCCACATGTTATCATATCCATTGCTCTATGGGCAATTGCACTATGAAACTAAACCATATTGCTTAGGCACCCAGAAGGGAGCTAAGCTGGGAAAACACAGGATACATAACTGGTGTTATCGACTGTGTACTTGCAGTGGGGGGGGGGAAAGAGGAAGGGATACAGAGGAATAAGTGCCACTCAGATATCCTACTTAGTGCATTTGTGCAAACTGCTATAGATTCAACCTACACCACACCAACACACTTCATCCAGCCTCATAGGCCACATTAGTACCAAAATGTTATAGCAACCTATAAAACTAGTCCCTATTTCAACAGAAGAAAATGTAATAACAGCTTTATGAAGCTGTTTTACAAGAAAATAATGCAACTTATCTGCAGTGCGATTAAATGCGAAGACGTAAATGCAAAAATGTTACTGATCCAAGGAACAGAAAACCCCACCCCATGTACACAGACCAGATTTCTTCATATGAAACTGGTCTAGACATGCTTCTAGACAAATTCAACTCAATACTTGTGTAAACAAACCTGAATGCCCAGTACGATGGCGCAGTCACTAAATTTTCACAGCTATGCTAAGAGTACGTAAATAAACTTTCAGTGCTCTACAGATTCAAATTCAGCTGCTTTCCACTACACCCAGTGAATGAAGAAATTATACCATCACTTAAAAAGGAAAAAGATAGCAAATATTCAGGCTTATAAAAATGCAACCAAAAGATATTAAGTATAGACATTTCAAAAAACATTTATCTATAGGTTGGGTCATTGAGAAAAATTGCAAGGTGAGCAATTCTTTCATTGGGTGTGAGCATGGCTGGCTAAGTTAGCATTTATTGCCCATCTCTAGCTGCCTTTGAGAAGGTGATGATGAGCTGCTTCCTTGAATCATTGCCTTGTGGCACTAAACACTGCAATGAGGTCACTGTGAAAATCCGCTAGTCACCTGTTTGGGTACACTGAGGGAGAATTTAGCATGGCCAATGCACCTAACCAGCACGTTTTCCACACTGCGAGAGAAAACTAGGGCGCCCAGAGAAAACCCATGGGGAGAATGTGAAAACTCCACACAGACAGTGACCCAAGTCAGGAATTGAACCCAGGTCCCTGGCGCTGTGAGGCAGCAATACTAACCACTGTGCCACCCACCATCGTTGTTCTGATTCGAAATATTAGCTCTATGCTCTCCCCACAGGTGCTGTCTGACCTGCTGAAATTTTCCACTATTTTGCAAAGATGGGTGGGTAACACAGCAGGCCTCTGTTCAAAAACTTCCATCAATATCTTTGAGGAACTGTGAGCATTCCACCATGTGGTAAAGCTAGAAACAGTTGGGCTTCATTGACAGCAAACAGGAAAGCAATATACAAGTTAATTACGCTGAACACATCTGCAAAAATAGCTCAAAATTGCAAATGTTTACACTTTCTACAAAATAGGCAATTGAAATAATTCGTACATACTTTTTGCCACTTATTTATCTATAGCAATGAATACTGAACTGCATAGATGAAAAATACACTGCAACTCAGCTATAGAAATGTATTTATTCAGTAAATTGAAATCCCCAAAGGCCTCATTTTCTGAGTTTAAATGATTAGTCCCGCCACTTAGTCTGTATAGGAGACACTCCTCAATGCAATATTGTATCTCCCACAGGTGCATAAGGGATTTATACTGAGGCCCCAGCAGAGGTTGGCTTCACAGTGATCTTGGCCTGTCCTGAACCTGTTTAGTAAGGGTCAGTCTCACTGTGATAGATCAATGCATGCCAATTGACAGATGTAAGAAGGAACTAGGCAATTTCTAATGTTTCCTCTTCCTTGATCCAAAGAATGTTTGCTAATAGATGGTGCTTAGGAATGGTGTTCACTATGGTTGCCCAGATGGAAGGTGGATTGAATAGGTCATCATGAAGTAATGAGAGGTGCAGCAAAAGTGGTTTGAATCGATGTGTGGGTGTTGGGCAGTCAATAGTTGTGTGGGAGTGGTGCCTGTGAGGACGGGCGTTGAATGAATGGTTCCAGTTATGGTACGCATTGCTGTATCCAGTTGAGAGTCCAGATGATGTGTGTATTTGGTAACCTTTGCCAGACAGGCACATGTTTTCTGCTGTGGATGTGATCAAGCAAGTGCTAAGGTCTGAACTTCATTGTAATGGTAACCAGGCATTTGTTGTTACAAAACTAATGAAGCAATACTCAAACCCTGGAATCAAATACATCTTAAATCATAGAATCCCCCACAATGCAGGAGGCGGCCATTCGGTCCACTGAGTTTACACCAACAACAATCTCTATTCCTGTAACCCCACGTATTTACCTTGCAAATCTCTCAAAACTACACATCCTGGGATACAAAGGGACAATTTAGCATGGCCAATCATCTTTGCAAAGTCAATAAAAGTGTAATTGAGAAAATTCCTGGGATGACGACAATTTGCATTTATACAGCGTCTTTAATATCATGGAAGATCCCAAGGCACTTCACAGCAGGGTTGCAAAGCAAAATTAGATCAATAATAAAATGACATTAAATTTTGAATAATTGGTAAAATATAAGAATTTTATTCTACTTGGGTAGTAGATAGATCCAGGTACTGCATAGAGGTAGTAATATACTACGCAAATTCAACACTCCCAATACTTGTTTTCAAGAGTCTTTTCCATCTGAATATCTTTAGAAGCACTTTTCACATTCTCTTTTGCAAGCATTACTCAGCAGATAACAGCGAGGTGCTTTACATGGACTACAAAGTTAAAAATATAAGTAACCGCAACTTCTGCTTTTCTGCGTGTATTGAGTATGTGTGGATAATTGAATGACGTGGAGATGCTGGCGTTGGACTGGGGTAAATACAGTAAAAAGTCTTACAACACCATGTTAAGTTCAACCAGTCTATTTGGTAGTAAACCCACAGCTTTTGGAAATCCCTTTGTCAGGTATGTGGAAAATTCTAATCAGAGAAGGGTATATAAAGGTGCACACATGTTTAGGTGTCTGCACCTTTAAGACTTGAATAGCAGGTTAGCTATAAAGACTCGCATTCTAATCAGTATTCTGTAAACTTTATATGCTCTTTTCTGAGCAGAACTTTCCACACACCTGACAAAGGAACTGCGTTTCCGTAATTTTGTGGGTTTACCATCATACTGGTTGGACTTTAACTTGATGCTGTGAGACTTTTCCTGGATAATTGAAAGCATGGGAATGCGAATGATAACGTGCCACTGTAGCTTGCTTCTGAAAATAGTTTACTGGTCCATTGAGACATGACCATGACCTACTTAAACTACACTAGCAACAGCAGAGAGAGACTTTCACAATTAGAATGGGGCTTGGGACTGAAATACATTAAGAATCACTTTTGTTTAACTGGCAGAACTTGTGCCTCTAAATCTGAAGGTTGAGAGTTCAAGTTCCACTGCTCTGCAATACACTGATACAAGTTTAGAGGTATCATCTTTCTGTATCAGGTTTATCGGTTTGTTTAGCTGGAGGTAAAAGATCCCACGCATCATTCAAACAAGAGCAAGAATCTCTTCTGCTAACATTCCTCCCTTGAAGCCTGGAAAACAGCTTATTCAGCTTATAGCTTGCGGAACCTAAATGTGCCAAGCTGACTGTATGTCACTGGCCATAAAACGCAAGATCTTCCTCATGATTTTCTGTTACTTGTGCATAAGTTATTTTAATAGTTGGAAAGATGTTGCCTAAAATTCCAATCCCAATTTGCTGAACTGAATCTTTACCTAGATCACCTATGCCATCCTAGATCACTTTGGTATTTAAAAAAGCTGTAATTTAGACAACATATTAAACCAAAATACAGTTTTGATACAGTAAGAGTCAAAATATTTGAAGAAATTCAGGAAAATATAATCCATCACCAAGTACAATTCCACAGTATTCAGAAGAATAGTATATATCATTATGATTTAATAAAACAAGTAAGTTCACTGACATAACGCAACGTCAACGTCATGTTGCAACTCGCAACGTCATGTTGCAACTGTACAAAACTCTAGTGCGGCCGCACTTGGAGTATTGTGTGCAGTTCTGGTCCCCGCATTATAAGAAAGATGTGGAGGCATTGGAGAGGGTACAGAGGAGGTTTACCAGGATGTTGCCTGGTATGGAGGGCAGGTCTTATGAAGAGAGGCTGAGGGATTTGAGGTTGTTTTCGTTAGAAAGGAGGCGGCTAAGAGGGGACCTTATTGAAACATATAAGATGATTAGAGGTTTAGATAGGGTGGACAGTGATAGCCTTTTTCCTAGGATGGAGAAAGCTAGCACGAGGGGACACAACTTTAAATTAAGGGGTGATAGTTATAGGACGGATATCAGAGGTAGGTTCTTTACCCAAAGGGTGGTTCGGGAGTGGAATGCCCTGCCTGCAGCAGTTGTAGATGCGCCAAGTTTGGTGGCGTTTAAGAGGTTAGTTGATAAGTATATGGAAGAGAAGGGAATGGTTTAGTTTGGAGGGGCATTGCTTTTTATATTGGTCGGCGCAACATCGAAGGCCGAAGGGCCTGTTCTGTGCTGTAATGTTCTATGTTCTATAATATACTAAAATTAAGGTCAGAAGTACCTTCAGCACAATAAATGTACAACTTTAGGAATACCAAGATCAAAGGTCTTTAACAAGGTGCTGGGCAAATTGGCAGGTATCCAAAAGACACTGCACCCATTGCCTGATCAGACGTAAGATAAATTATCTACTAACACTGGGTGGCAGAGCTTTATTGGTATCTACTGATATGAATATTTTAAGACAAATTTGGAAGGAACTAAAGGAAATGGTGGTAATTATTTTTCTCCCTTACTCCACACAGGCAAGTTTCTATCTAAATCTCCAACTAATTATCTCAAGTTTTGTTGAAAAAAAACTTACTGTTGAAGCTTTTTGTCATGCATTCATCAGAACAGATTCACAAGAATACCAATTCTCTAAGGAAACAACAATTTTTACTAGAAGTGTGATGATTGTTTAGTAAGTGCAAAGAAGTACACGTTAGCAGGATTGGTCATGCTAAATTGCCCCTTAATGTCCCAAGATGTGTAGGTTAAGGAGATTCAGGGAGTAAATACATGGGGTTATGGGGATAAGGTTTGGGTAAGGTGCTCTTTCGGAAAATCAGTGCAGATTCTACGGGCCAAATGGTATCCTTCTGCACTGTTAAGATTCTATGATATGATTACTTGAACTCTGATTAGTAGAAGCATTGCCATGGAGAATGCATCAGGGAACAGTTAACTGCCAAGTTTTTGTTCAAATTAAAATCTGTATTCATTGAACTTACAAACTCAACAAATCACACAGCTGAGTTCAGTTTTAACAGCAGTATGTATACCCAAACAGATGATGATGTCTTGGGTTCTGCTTTGGGCCCCAGCTCTCGACAATATCTTTGTTGGTGTCTGTGAGAAAAGTGTTTTCTACGAAATAACCCTCAACCTCCTACAACTTGCATATTTCAGATACACTTTTTGTATATTAGAATCTACAGCTACGTGTAAAATTTCCTTAAATGCCTTAAAGAACTCCATCCTGTGCTCAAATTCATCTTTGAAATAGGACAGTCAAATGAGCTCCCTTTCCTTGATGTGTTAGTTGAGAAATCTGCCAATGGGCTCGCTACCAGTGTCTACTACAAACCCACCTTCATTGGCCAATACATGCATTGGGATTTCTACAGTTTCACGGGTGAGAAGATTGGGTTTATCGGCAATCTCATAAATAGGGCCTATTTGTGCTCACCATGCAAGTTTCTTGCCAAAGTCACAAGCGTAAAAGGTATCCCATAGGAGAATGGCTACCCTCATTATATCATTGTTCACTATATATACGCTAACTCATGAATGGGCCCAAGGCCACCTCTTCTGGTCCTGAAGAGTACCTCAGATCATTTTGGTGGATTAAGGTATCTCAGAAATCTGAGCAATAGTACAACTAGCCATTTCATAAAGCCACAATATCATAGCAATTGCCTCAAACAGGATGCAGCCACCAAGCTAAAAATGTATTCTGCCTACCACACAAATGAGTCATGTAGTTTATGAATTTCAATGTCAGTGTGATGCTCGGTGGGCCATATATCCCAACAACCAGCTCATCATATAAAGCAGCACATTTCTCTGGCTATTCACACACAACAGGCGAAGTACTGACAATATGTAACCAGCCCGTGCCCGCAAAACTCAAAACAGTGTCCAACATTAGATGTGATTCTGCAATTGAACAACACTCGCTAAACAACACTGAGTGTGCTAAGAATCAAACTAATAACCAATTTAAGGTTAGACAAGTTTGCAATGTGGCTCACCTATGGGTATTAGAAACTACATATATTCATACTCAGGATCCTGTCCTTTGCAAACAGAAAAGGAACAGGTCCACACATTATGCTTTTTTCAACTAAACAGAAACTTGAGGTTCATTCTCCTTGGCAATGCCTTGATCATATTGATCTGGCTGGCTTGAATTTGAACAAAAACTTGACAGTTAACTGTTTCCTGGTATATTCTCCCATGGCAAGATCTCAACTAATCAAATTCCACTTGCCAATCAATCAGCACCCTCTTCTCATGGGGTACAAGTTGTTGCTCCTTTGAGTTGTGGTATTCTTGCAAATTGGTCTTGATCAGTGCAAGGTGAAAAACTTTTACAGCATGCCTCTTTTTTCAGCATTAAAGTTTTGTGCTACCAAGTGTTGTGTATTTCAATTGTTCCTAGAGAAACAAGGGCACTTTAAATGATCGGCCACATGATGTCATTGGCTGTTTGAATTCCAGTGAAGGTCTTTTTGTTAGTACCATCACAGTCATCCTTTAAAAATATCACACTAAGTGACTGTCTTAAGATTTATTGAGGTAAAGTTATATAACTGCAAAAGGACAAATCTGGTGAAAAATTACTGACCGGAAAAGTTAACAGTTTCTCTCTTCGACGGCAGCCAGAGTTAGAGCATTTCCAACATTTTTCTGTTTTTATCAAGTTGTATTGCTTAACTCTTTCAAAAAGAGCTAAATGAATGTTCAGTGAAGAACATAATTGCTAGTTACAAGCATCAGCATAGACCAAAATGATTATCTACTTCATAGGTCATAATGATCTCTGCCGTTGTGATCTGGTGTGAGAGAATGCAATCCCTAGGGAAACAACTAGGCAGAGTTGTTTAATTTTTTTTTTACAGGATGTGGGTATTGCTAACAAGGCCAGCATTTGTTGCACATCCCTGATTGTCACCTTGAACTGCTGCAGTCCATGTGATGTAGATACTTCCACATTACTGTTTAGAAGGGAGTTCCAGAATGATACTCAACTAAAAGAATGATGGTATGTGACACGAAGAGGGTCTTAAACTGGTGGTGTTCTCATGCATATACAGCCCTTGTTTCTGTAGGTGGTAGAAGATGGAGATGTGAAAAGGAGCTTTGGTGAGCTGCAATAAATTTTGTAGATTTTTGTTGCCATTGTCTGTTGGTAATAGAGAGAGTGAATGTGGTGCCTATCAAGCTGATTGCTTTACTCTGGATGGAGTCAAGTTTCTTGAATGTTGAATGGAGCAACACTGCACTCATCCAGGCAAGTTGAAGAGTGTGCCTTTTAGATGGTGAACAGTCTCAGAGTCAGGAAACGAGTTACATGCTAGACAGTATCCAGTCACTCACTATTATATGGCCAATACAGTTCCATTTCTGGTCAACAGTAACTCTCAGGATGCTGATCGTGGGACTTTCAGTGATGGTAGTACCACTAAATGTCATGCAGAGATGGTTAAATTTTCTTCTCCTCAGTTTTACTTTGTATCCCATGCCAAGCTCCTCTCATTATCTCAACTTCCCCGAATCTGAAATTTTCTGTCCTGGACCCATGCTCCCTGAACTCCTTTCTTTTTCTGTCCCATGCTTCTCTTTTCCACCCAGCATCTATCCTCCACTTTTTTGCCTGAACCATTTTGTCCACAAGATGATGTAAGCTACCGTGATCACATGATCGATCTACATTTCACTTTCCACCATTTTCTTCTGTGTGAGTCAGTGATGAGTGAGTGCTCAGCTGAGGGACACTGTTGCTACAGGCTGCTTTGCCACATTCCCTGCCTGCAGGGACAAGCAGGGGATGATAACAATTGTGCTATTGCTATCTGCAGCTCCTCTAAAATCATCTTTTGTTTCTTAATTTGTCCCATCACCCAACCTTTTGCCTTGCAACATCATCCCTTTGCAACATCATCCCTTTATCACTTGATCTTTCTTACTTATTACACACTTACTCTTTCTTCTCCTCCCACTCTTTCAGTAATTTAAAACCCAAGCATCTGCAAGATTTTCCAGTTTTGACAAAAAGATGTAGACCTGAAACATGAACCCTGTTTCAACATCTCAACAGATGCTGCCTGACCTGCTGAAAATTTCTAGCATTTTCAGTTTATACTGCATTATTTCTAAGGTTACATGCGATCTTTGGAAAGACCACAGTTAGAATATTATATTCTGTTTTGGGTGCCTTACTTTAGGAAATGGCATCAAAGTCATTGAGAGATTGCAGAACTGTTTCACTAAGGTGACTACATGAATGCAAGATTCAGTTAGAAGACACGGAGAGAACAGGGCTCCTTTAGAACAAAAATGTTTTTTTTAAAAAAAAGTAACCAAATCTTCAAAATTAATCAAATATAATGTAAGGAGGAAAAAGATCTGAAATTCTGAATCCAGATGACCCTTTGACAAAGCTTTGACAAAGGATTGTCTGGATTCAAAACATCAGCTCTTTTCTCTCCTTATAGTTGCTGCCAGACCCATGAGGTTTTCCAGCATTTTCTCTTTTGATTTCAGATTCCAGCATCTGCAGAAATTTGCTTTTACATAGATAATGTTATTCCCACTGGTCAGTGGGACATTAACCAGAAGACAGCAACTTCTGACCAAAAAATCCAAAGAAAGAGATTAAAATAAAACATCTTTACATAGTTAGCATAGAACGTCCTCACCAATAATGCTGATGAAAGTGGAATCTGTAACAGCTTCAAGAGAAGAATAAATCTAAAAAGCATATCAGGAAAGGGCAGGAGAATGAGATTAGTACATCGGTCTTACAAGAATGCAATGCTTCTATGAATAACTGGAGATATGATGTCCAAGTCTTTTGCGTGCAATTTTAAAGATCACCACCACCTGCAGCTATGTCTTTAAACATAAAATATGTCCCAAAATATCTCAGAGGTAAAGGGGAAGAAAAGTGACACAGACCTAAAAAACTATAAACATGCATTTGTATAGTGTCCCCCACAACTTGAGCATTTCACAGTGACGTATTCTTCAATGCATTCACTGGTGTTACAATATAGGGAATTGTGACAGCTTGCTTAAGAAAGGATGACCAAATGCTTAGTATAAGAATAAAAGCAAAATACTGTGGATGCTGGAAATAAAAACAAAGTTCTGCAAAAACCAGCAGGTACAGCAGCTTCTGCAGAGACAGAGTTACATTTTGAATCTAATACGACTCTTATTCAGACCTGCTGAGCTTTTCCAGCACTTTCTGCTCTCTATAAAGAGACTTTAAAGAGATTTTAAAGAGATGAAGACCTGAAAGGGGTTTGGCAAAGGGATCTTGGGAAGGGAGTCAAGTTGCCAGTGTTGAGTAAGGAGTGGGCTTAGAGCAAAGTTGTACTTTTTCCTGAAAGCAGTATATTTCAGAAAGAATCTGTTTTGAATCTTGTTCCAGAAACAGTGATTTAATCTATTTTCAGAAATGCAAACGTTGAGGAGGTAAACCTATTGGTTATGTGCCAAATTAGTTTTTCCATAATTCTCAGACAGAAGGATTAAGAACTGATTGGGTGTTTTTTTTGTTGGAATTGACAGAGGAACAGAATTTAATCCTGCAAAGATTGGTTAAAAATCCTAAAATCTTGTGTAATGGAAACAGAATTAAACAGACAGTAAGCACCCTCGGGTGCTAATATAGTGACCACTGTTGGAACCACTAACGTATGGTGTTGAATTAGGGCAGCAGTAATGTTGCCCATCATGCTCTGACAGTCAGACAGACTAATCGCAAGACCCACAAAGGACTAATGGCCACTTGTGCAAAGCTTGAGAGAACTAATTGTGATCATGGAACAGGACTCCAGGAAGAAAAAAAACATGGGGAGGTGGGATTAAGTACAAAACACGAAAATAGAGGAAATGTAAAATGCAAAAAGAGCATAATGTTCCACATTTTCGACTTAAATAGAAGAAATTATTGATAGTTTTTACTTGTTGCTTTTAATCAGACTTGCAAAGAAAATCTCTCAAACATAATGCTAAAGGTAAAGTTGCCATAGCCCGAGATGACCATAATGTGGAGTTGCTGGCATTGGACTGGGGTGGCGCAGTAGAAGTCTCACAACACCAGGTTAAAGACCAACAGGTTTGTTTAGAATCATGAGTTTTTGGAATGCTGTTCCTTCCTCACCTGAAGGAAGGAAGGAGCGCTCTGAAAGCTCGTAATTCCAAACAAACCTTTTGGACTTTAACCTGGTGTTTTGAGACTTAAGCTGACAGGTAGTAATTTAACCACACGCAAAGTGAGGTTGAGGAGGCAGGGCCTTCATAAGTAACCTCAGCTGTTGTGAGGAATTGAACCCATGCTGTTGCTCTGCGTCACAAACCCAACCATCCAGTCAACTGACAACTGAGCTGCTACAATCAAAATGAAACTTAGAGAATCAAATTTTAAAACAAAATTGGAAAATTGCAGCGCTTTTCAAGTTAGTCTGAACACAGCCACCAAATTCAGAGACACTCTTCATAAATTACTTCCAAGCATGATTACAGCTTTAAATACATCCTCCAATATACCAGTTTTGACCACTTGATCTGTCTCATTTTATAACACAGACTATTGAGTAACCATTATTTAAAAATTCATTCTTGGGATGTAGGCTTCGCTGGCCAGGCCAGCATTTACTTTCCATCCCTAAATTGCCAAGATAGTGATGAGCCACCTTCTTGAATTGCTACAGACCATCTTATCTTTGTACGCCCATAGTGCTGTTAGGGAGAGATCTTGTGAAAGAACATTGATATATTTCCAAGTTAGGGTAGTGAGTGGTGTTCCTGTCAGTTAGATAGTGAAGGTCATGGGTTTGGAAAATGCTGTGTAAGGAGCATTGGCGAGTTCCTGCATTGCATCTTGTAGATGGTACACACTGCTGCTACCCCATGTCGATAATGGGCAGGATGAATGTTTGTGGATGGGATGCCAAAGGCTACTTTGCCCTTGATGGTGCTTAGCTTCTTGAATGTTGTTGGAGCTGCACCCATCCAGGCAAGGGGAAAGTATTTCGTCATACTCCTGATTTAGAATCGTAGAATCCCTACAGCGCAGAAGGAGGCCATTCGGCCCATCAAGCAGGCACCACCCAGGCCCTATCCCTGTAACCCCACATATTTATCCTGCTAGCCCTCCTGACACTAAGGCAATCTAACATAGCCAATCAACGTAACCCACACATCTTTGGGCTGTGGGAGAGAACCGGAGCACTTGGGGGTAACCCACGCATACACAGAGAGAATATGCAAATCCACACAGACAGTGACTTGAGACTGAATTGAATCCTTAGCGCTGAGAGGCAGCAGTGCTAACCACTGTGCCACACCTTGTAAATCATGCAGGTGAGATACTTACCACACGATCCTTACCCTCTTGACCTGCTCTTGTTCCCTATTTATATGGCTAGTCCATTTTAGTTTCTGGTCAATGGTAACCACTCAGATGTTGACAGTGGGGTATTCAGCGATGGTAATGCCATTTAACATCAAGAGGTGATGATTACATTGTGCTTTGTTGCAGGTGGTCATTGCCTAACTTGTATGTGGCGTGAATGTTATTTGCCACTTGTCAGCCCAAAGCTTCATAGTATCTAAGTCTTGTTGCATTTGGACATGGACTGCTTCAGTACCTGAGGAGTTGAGAATGGTGCTGAATATTGTGCAATGAACATGCCCACTTCTGACCTTATGATGGAAGGAAGGTCATTGATGAAGTTGACAAAGATGGCCAGCCCTAGGATGAATTTTTGCAGAGATGTCCTGGAGCTAAGTTCTCCAACCATAACTATTTTCCTTTGTGCCACATGATTCTAACTGGCAGAGCATTTTCCCTGATTCTGACTGAATCGGGTTTTATGAGGGCTCCTTAATGCACACTTAGTCAAATGCAATCTTGCTGTCAAGGGCAGTCAGTCTTATCTCATCTTGAGTTCAGCTTTTTTGCCCATGTTTGAACCAAGGCTACAATAATGTCAGGAGCTGAATAGCCCTGGCAGAACGCAAGATAAACATCAGTCAGCAGGTTATTGCAAAAGATGGCTGATAGTGATGTTGATGACCATTTCCATCACCTTATTGATGGTCGAGAGTAGACTGATGGGATGGTGATTGGCTGGTTTTGATTTGTCCAGCTTTTTGTGTACAGGACACATTAGGACAATTTTTTACATTGCTGGATAGATGCCAGTGCTGTATCTATACCAGAACAGCTTGGTTAAGACTCAGGCAAGTTCTGGCACACGAGTCTTCAGGACAATTGCTGCAATATTCTGAAGGTCAACAGCTTTTGCATTATCCAGTACCTACCCTAGGATTCTCTGGGAGGCCAGAGAGACGATTGCAGAGCCTCTGGCTCTGATCTTCAGGTCGTCGTTGGTTACGGGTATAGTGCCGGAAGACTGGAGGATAGTGAATGTGGTCCCATTGTTCAAGAAGGGGAATAGAGACTTTCCGGGGAAGTATAGGCCGGTGAGTCTTACTTCTGTTGTGGGCAAAGTATTGGAGAGAATTATTAGGGATAGGATTTATACTTATTTAGAGAGAAATGAATTGATTGGCGATAGTCAGCATGGTTTTGTGAAGGGTAGGTCGTGCCTTACTAACCTTATTGAGTTTTTTGAAAAAGTGACCAAAGAGGTGGATGGGGGTAAGGCAGTTGATGTGGTATATATGGACTTTAGTAAGGCGTTCGATAAGGTGGCAAATGGAAGGCTTCTGCAGAAAATGCAGATGTATGGGATTGAGGGTGATTTAGCTAATTGGATTAGGAATTGGCTAGCAGATAGAAGACAGAGGGTGGTGGTTGATGGGAGATATTCATCGTGGAGTTCGGTTACAAGTGGTGTACCTCAGGTCTGTTTTGGGGCCCCTGCTGTTTGTAATTTTTATAAATGATCTGGATGAGGATATTGAAGGATGGATTAGTAAATTTGCGGATGACACCAAAGTCGGAGGAGTGGTAGATAGTGAAGAGGAGTGTTCTAGTTTGCAGAGAGACTTGGACAAGTTGCAGAGTTGCGCCGAGAGGTGGCAAATGGAGTTTAATGCGGAGAAGTGTCAGGTAATTCACTTTGGCAGGAATAACAAATGTGTAGAGTATAGGGCTAATGGTAGGACTCTCAATAGTGTTGATGAACAGAGGAATCTTGGTGTATATGTGCAAAGATCCCTGAAAGTTGGCAATCAAGTCGATAAGGTTGTTAAGGCGGCATACGGAGTCTTAGCTTTTATTGGTAGGGGGATTGAATTTTGGAGCCTCAACGTCATGTTGCAACTGTACAAAACTCTAGGGCTGCTGCACTTGGAGTATTGTGTACAGTTCTGGTCCCCACATTATAAGAAAGATGTGGAGGCATTGGAGAGGGTACAGAGGAGGTTTACCAGGATGTTGCCTGGTATGGAGGGCAGGTCTTATGAAGAGAGGCTGAGGGATTTGAGGTTGTTTTCGTTAGAAAGAAGGCGGCTAAGAGGAGACCTTATTGAAACATATAAGATGATTAGAGGTTGAGATAGGGTGGACAGTGATAGCCTTTTTCCTAGGATGGAGAAAGCTAGCACGAGGGGACATAGCTTTAAATTAAGGGGTCGTAGTTATAGGACGGATGTCAGAGGTAGATTCTTTACCCAGAGGGTGGTAAGGGTATGGAATGCCCTGCCTGCTGCATTTATTGACAAAAAGGGAATGGTTTAGGTTAGAGGGTCATTGCTTTTTCCTAATTGGTCGGCACAACATTGAAGACCGAAGGGCCTGTTCTGCGCTGTAATGTTCTATGTTCAACTGTTTGATAGCACACTGACGGAATCAAATTGGCTGAAGACTGGTATTTCTGGGAATGATGTAGAGATGCCAGCGTTGAACTGGGGTAAACACAGTAAGAAATCTGACAACACCAGGTTTAAGTCCAACCAATTTATTTGATAGTAAACTCACAAGCTTTTGAGGCTCCGCTCTTCGTCAGGTGAATGAAGTGTTCTGGTCTCAAACAGCGCAGAGTGTTTACAGATTACTGATTAGAATGCGAATCTTTACACCCAACCCGCTATTCAAGTCTTAAAGTGGCTAACAACGTGAGTGGACGGAGCACTGAGCACAGGTTAAAGAGATGTGTACTGTGTCCAGGCAGCACAGTAAATGAAGTTTTTTGCTAACCCAGGCAAGTCATGGGGTTACACAGATAGTGTGACATGAAGCCAAGATCCCTGTTGGGACCGTCCTCACGTGTGCGGAACTTGGCTATCAGTCTCTGCTCTGTGACTCTGCGCTGTGTGTCGTGAAGGCCACCTTGAAGAACATTTACCCGAAGGTCGAAGGCCGAATACCTGTGACCGCTGAAGTGTTCACCAACAGGAAGGGAACAGTCTTGCCTGCTGATTGTCGAGCGATGTTCATTCATCCGCTGTCGTAGTGTCTGCATGGTCTCCCCAATGAGTCTACCTAATACGTTGCAAGAAAGGATGTCCTGAAGCACGGTACACTGGGGAGACCATGCAGACACTACGACAGCGGATGAATGAACATCACTCGACAATCACTAGGCAAGACTGTTCCCTTCCTATTGGTGAACACTTCAGCGGTCACGGGCATTCGGGTAAACGTTCTTCAAGGTGGCCTTCATGACACACGACAGCAGAGTCACTGAGCAGAGATTGACAGCCAAGTTCCGCACACGAGAACAGTCTCAACAGGGATCTTGGCTTCATGTCACACTATCTATAACCCCCATGACTTGCCTGGGTTAGCAAAAAACCTCACTTGCGGTGCTGTCTGGAGACAATACACATCTCTTTAACCTGCGCTCAGTGCTCCATCCACTCACGTTGTTAGCCACTTTAACTTATAGAACATAGAACATTACAGCACAGAACAGGCCCTTCGGCCTTTGATGTTGCGCTGACCAATATAAAAAGCAATGCCCCTCCAAACTAAACCATTCCCTTCTCTTCCATATACTTATCAACTAACCTCTTAAACGCCACCAAACTTGGCGCATCTACAACTGCTGCAGGCAGGGCATTCCACTCCCGAACCACCCTTTGGGTAAAGAACCTACCTCTGATATCCGTCCTATAACTATCACCCCTTAATTTAAAGCTGTGTCCCCTCGTGCTAGCTTTTTCCATCCTAGGAAAAAGGCTATCACTGTCCACCCTATCTAAACCTCTAATCATCTTATATGTTTCGATAAGGTCTCCTCTTAGCCGCCTCCTTTCTAACGAAAACAACCTCAAATCCCTCAGCCTCTCTTCATAAGACCTGCCCTCCATACCAGGCAACATCCTGGTAAACCTCCTCTGTACCCTCTCCAATGCCTCCACATCTTTCTTATAATGTGGGGACCAGAACTGCACACAATACTCCAAGTGCGGCCGCACTAGAGTTTTGTACAGTTGCAACATGACGTTGCGGCTCCGAAATTCAATCCCCCTACCAATAAAAGCCAAGACTTCATATGCCTTCTTAACAACCTTCTCGACTTGACTGCCTACTTTCAGGGATCTATGCACATACACACCAAGATCCCTCTGTTCATCTAGACTACTAAGAATCCTACCATTTGCCCTATACTCTACACATTTATTATTTCTGCCATAGTGCATTACCTCACACTTTTCCACATTAAACTCCATTTGCCACCTCTCGGCCCAGCTCTGCAACTTGTCCAAGTCCCTCTGCAAACTATAATACCCCTCTTCACTATCTACCACTCCACCGACTTTAGTGTCATCTGCAAATTTACTAATCCATCCTTCAATACCCTCATCCAGATCATTTATAAAAATTACAAACAGCAGGGGCCCCAAAACACACCCCTGAGGTACACCACTTGTCACCGAACTCCAAGATGAATATCTCCCATCAACCACCACCCTCTGTCTTCTATCTGCTAGCCAATTCCTAACCCAATTAGCTAAATCACCCTCTATCCCATACATCTGCATTTTCTGCAGAAGTCTTCCATGGGCCACCTTATCAAACGCCTTACTAAAGTCCATATATACCACATCAACCGCCTTACCCCCATCCACCTCCTTAGTCACTTCTTACTGTATTTCTGGGAACCTCAGAAGGCTGCTGAAATGGATCATCCATTGAGCATTTTTGGTTGAAGAATGCAGAAATATTACACTCTTATTTTTTGCACTGAAATTCTGGATTTCTTGATTATTGATGATGGGATATTTGTGGGATATCACCCCTGACCCAGTGAGTTGCTTAATTTTTCACCACCATTCACAGCTGAATATGGGAGGACTGAAGAGCCAGGGTCTGATCTGTTGATATGGGATCACTTAACTCTGTTACTTGCTGCTTATGCTATTTGGCACAGATATAATCCCGTGTTATAGCTTCACCAAGTTGACACTTCGTGTTTAGATATGCTTGGTGGTGCTCCTGGCATGCCCTCCTTCACTCTTCATTGAACCAGGGTTAATCCCCAGGTGGTAATGGTGGAGTGGAGATGTGCCAGGCCATGATGTTAGATTGTGGCTGAACACAATTCTACTGCTGCTGATGGCCCTCAGCCCTTCATGGTTGCCCAGTCTTGAGCTGCTAGATCAGTTCAAAATGTACTTCATTGACCAAAATGGTAGCGTCCCACACAACACGACAGAGGGCAGGATTTCATCTCCATAAGGATCGTGTGCTGAGGTAATTTCTACCGGTTAAGGCTTTTCCCTCCTTAATTCCCTCACCAGCTTCCGCAAATTCAATCTTATAGTCACATCTTTTAGAACTCGATCAGCAGTGATGACAGGCACTCAACTGCGATGTTAGAAGTCCCGAGTTGATGTTGAAAACTCCCACAGCAACCCCACATTTTAGTGAACGCTGCTGTGCTGCCAACTAGGCTGCCGTGTTGGCAGGACAGGAAATACTCATGGATAGTGACAGTGATGCCTGGGACATTATCTGTATGATATGATTCCATCAGTATGACTAGCTTGCGAAACAGCTCTCCCAATTTTGGTATGGGCCCTCAGTTGTTAATAAGGAGGGCTTTGCAGGGTCAACAGAGCTGAGTTTGACATTCTCATTTTCTGTGCCTAGGTCGATGCATCTGGTTTCATTCCTTGTCAACTTTGTAGTGGATTTGATACAAGTGAATGGTTTGCTTGGCCATTTCAGAGCCAACCACATTGCTGTGGATCTGGAGCCACATGCATACAAGTCAGACTAGACACGGTTTCTTTATAGTTTATTTTCCTAAAGGATGTTAGCAAACCAGATGGGTTGTGACAATCAACAATAGTTTCATGGTCAGCACTGGACTTGCAATCTATTTGAACTTTCAGGCATTTTGCAAAACATATTGGTATCGCCGATTTTTAATCAGAAAAAAGACTTCAGAATGAACAAAAACGCATGCTAATAACCAATCGTAACAACTGATGCTTCACTGTGAAATCATTTCCTTTTGGAGTGCTGGCAACATTTAGAAATAACTCATGATTTGATTTTATTTGATAAATTAATCTTGCTATTAAAAAATGTAGTCTTACCAGAACTGGACATGTGATTCACTCTTGAGGGACTCAGCAACTCGATTGACTGATCGCGACCGGATACTCCATCTGAAAGTGAAAAGCATTCCGTCTTGTAAACAGTCTTAATCCAGGCAGTTATATTTACAACAGCATGAGGCGTCCAGAGCTTGGGGGGGGGGGGCGGGGGGGAGGTAGGAAGGGGAGAGAGAAAGAGAGATGGGAGGAAAAAGAGATGTGGGGGCGAAAGAGAGAGAAAGGAGATGGGGTGAGGGCGAGGGAAGAAGGGATCGTCTCAGCTAAAGTTTGCATGCAGTACACGCCCAGCTCTGCATGGAACAGACCTTCAGTCACAAACAATGGAGCTTCCCCGGAATCAGTAACACTTCCACTAGCGCGGTCGCCAGTATTTGCGTTTTCTTTTGCAACATCGAATGTATAACATACAAAGCTGAAAGCACCTGGCCAATCCTTTTTACCCGAGACAAATAAACATGTGGGGGGGGTGTCGGGAGAGAGAGGCATTTCATTTCATGTGATTTACCGACAATGCGGCTTGCTTGTTGACAGAAAGCGAGCCCTGGGAGGTGGAAGCTAAAAATAGCTGCAACACTCCAGGACATTAACATGCATCAAGTGGAGAGAGAGAGAGAAAGAGGAAAGCGGCTTTGTCAGGCCCCGGGGCTCAGTGGGAAACAGTTCCCTCTCTAATCAGGCGATAGACAATCAGCAAAACCAACAAAATGCATAATAAATGTTTCAATCGCGTTATTTATACACGTGGTGTACACTATTTAACTCTCGCATTACCACACAGACGAGGAATCACTATTTCGTTTTGCGTTCAATAGGTTCAAAACTACCGAGATCACAGGAAGGTTAGAGATTTTTGGAGGGGAGAAAAGGGGATATTTTTGTGCATCTTTCTGGCGTTGTACTGATAGTTTCAGATATATTTCTCAGCTTTCATCCTATTGCGAAAAGGCATGGATTATCAGCTGCTCAACTTGTTTTAAAAAAAAACACCTCCGATCCATTGCCAGATCTTGTTTAATTTCTCTCTCAGACACATTTAATTCTGACCGGGGCGGGGGGAGGACATTAACATTACATTTACCCTGTACAAAACTAAACCTCTTCCCACCGGACAGCCACTACAGTTGTACAGAACTCAAACTCGATTACCCAAATCGCTAAGAAATTCAACATATATAAAGAGAGGGGGAGAGAGAGAGAGAGAGAGAGAGACACACACACACACAATTTTCCTGACTTTGCCTAACGAAGGAAGTTTGTTCGGTTCTTTTCGGAAGTTACCCAATAGTAATCATGGCTCATTATTTAACACAAGTCGCTAAACATCTCAAGGGAAGGGGAAGGGCGGGGGTAGAAATTTAACAGTCAAAAAAATAAAAGGCCCCACCCAGACAGATAGAAATGCTACACCTTTGCCATCTACAGCATTCGCTTCCAGTTCAGTGCTGGCTGCTTGAAGTATTTCTGCGTTGTAACAACACCCCAAAACCCACTGCTCATCTATACAATGATACAAGAGTAAATACGCCACTCCGTTTAAAACACAAAATATTAACTTGGATTAAAAATAACCCCTCCCTCTCTCTCTCCAGTTTGTTCTTTCATCGATGCAGATTGTGAAGAGGCAGTCCCAGTGTTTAATTCAGTGTTTTGCTCCCTCCAGAAGGCAATTGGCATGCGTTAATGACGCAATCAGCAAGGAAATGACCCAATTTCATTCAATTCCTGTGAACAGAATCGAGTTATTGTATATTCCGCAAGCCATTCAATGTAACAGTGCCACAGTCAAAGATGCCTTGCATATCATTTACATTCAAATATTATTGGAGAAAGACTGTTTGAACACTTCAACAACTTCCCCCGCACAGCGAGACAATTCTTTCCACATTGACTATGTATGTATCATTGTGGATGCGTTCCCTTCGGGGTAGGGGAGTTGAATAATGCTGTACATAAAAATCCTTCAGTAAACCAAAAACGCGTACTCAATGCGTTCTAGGAAAATATGGCAAATTGAAGTTCAGCTACAGGGATTCCTGTTCAAAGCGAGAAACACCAAAACCCGTCTTTCGTTTCACTTCTAAACTGCCCAAATTTGGTTACATAACTCCTCTTAACACGTGCGTGGATCATTTGGCAACTAGTAGTTAAGGCTATATACACTTTATAATTACATTTGAACTAGGTGAGCCTGAATGTAATGATACTAAAGCCCACTTGCACCGAGATTTCCTGTTCTGAGGAACAAGTTCACCTAGACTGATAATAATTGGGCTATTATTAACACTTCCCTCAGAATGTCAAGCTGTCTGCGGTTATTTCCCTTTCTAAGGCACTAATATTGCATTTGTCTACATTGAAGATGCCGACTATTCGACAGCCGTATACCAGCTCCGTTCCTAAATTTCAGTTATGAACTTTGGCACATAGGAAATTTTGCAAATTTACTTGAACTGAATTTTAAACAGTAAGAACTCTCACAACACCAGATTAAAGTCCAACAAGTTTATTTGTAATCAGGAGCTTTCAGACACTACCCCTTCATCAGTGGAGAGAAACAGTGGAGTGCATCATGTGATACAATTGATAGCATTTTTAATGCAGAAATCTAACTAATAAAGGAAATAAAACAGTGGTTTGGGTACTGAAAATAATACAGAAAGCAATAAATTAGTTCAATTACAGCAGCTAATTCAAAGAATCCTACAGTGCAAAAGCAGACCATTTGGCCCATCAAGTCTGCACCAACCACAATCCCACCCAGGGACTATTCCCATGACCCCATGTATTTGCCCTAGCTGGTCCCCCTCAACACTAAAGAGCAATTTAGCATAGCCAATCCACCTAACATGCGCATCCACCATAGCCAATTTACCTAATCTGCACATTTTTGAACTGTGGGAGGAAACCGGAGCACTCGGAGGAAACCCACACACACACAGGAAGAATGTGCAAACTCCACACTGGCAGTGAGCCCTGAGGCTGGGGATCGAACCCGGGTCCCTGGGGTTGTGAGGCAGCAGTGCTAACCACTGTGCCACCATGCCATCCCACTACTGTTCATTAAATTTAGAAAAACATGAGAACTCAACATTATGTTGAGTCACATTATGAACTCAACATTATCTGCATGTGCCAAGGCACATGCAGATAAAAGAACTGCACATACATTTATTTTCCACTCAGGGTATAGATATTCAAGATGATAGCTCCCACAACAATATCAAATTCATTTATTTTAATGTTTTATATAAATTGATTCTGGCCACTAATTCATATTGGCACTCTAGCAGGAGCAATGCAAGAAGCAAAAAAAATTACAATAATTGTCATTTCAGTACAAATTTCATGTAAAAAATGCCCCAATGCCCTTCACAAACTGACATGAGGAAAATGGACAGCAAGTCAAGACAGAATGCGGAGGGGGACTGATAATTTGGTCACATAAAATCTCGAGGTGGTTCTGAAAAAAAGGAAAATGAGCTGAAGAGATTTAGAGAGGAAAAGGCAGAAAAGCCAACAGGAATATCAGGAGGAATGGGTAGACTTTTGAAAGAAGGAGATTGCAGAGATTAGGTGACGCACATTTCAAAACATGAAGATTTAAAATTGAATGGATTGTGGAAGTAGGTTCGCAGGGACATGACTTCTTTATTCCTTTTAATTTCGGTATTAAGAGTTGTAGATCTTCACAGCACAGAAAAAGAACCTTTGGTCCATCATGATTGTGCCAGCACCTATTGTTTTAGTGGAAAGTGCCCATTCCACCTCAGATTAGGGCAAGATATCTGAAATATTTGAGTAACAGGTGAAGCTAGCTGTTTCACACTGCTACAACGCAGTAGCAATACAAGTGGTATTCTCCACTTACAGGATGCTGCCATCAAGCCAAAAAAATGTTCTGCCAATCACAAAAATGAGTAATGCAGTACATGAATTTCAATACCGGTGTGATGTGAGATGTGTAACCTGCACATCCCAATGACTGGTAGTGAATCGTATCAAACAGCATGTCCCTTCAGCTGTCTGCAATAGGTAAAGTACTGAAGGTACCCCAATCTGTCCATATCTCAAAACTCAAAATATAACATCTCAACATTAGATGTGATTCTGCAATTGGATAATATTTGCGAAACAATCCTGGGTGTGTTAAGAAATACACTGACAACAAATTTAAGATCATCAGTCTGGCTCACAGTGTGGCTCATTTACACATATATTAATACTAGGTTTCTATCTTTCCAGACAGCATCAATATGTGCATTCATTGCACCCTTGTAATATAACAGGCGGTAGCCATTCCATGGTTCATTCCCCAGGGCATTACCTTCATCAGAATTGACCTGGCTAGTTTAATTTGAACAAAGTCTGGCAGTTAATTGGTGCATTCTCCATGACAACACCTTTATTAGAGTGCACTTTACCACCAATTAGCACACTCTTCTCATGCAGTCTAAACTGTTGTTCCTGTTACTTATCCTTACTAATTGTTCTGATGAATGAAAGATGAAAAGCTTTGACAGTATGTGTCTTTTTTTAGCAACACAAGTTCTGTACTACCAAGCAACTGTTCTTTTAGTTTCATAATCATTGTTCTAATAGTTACTGATAATATACTAAGTAAAATAATAAAGTGCATAATATTGTCACAATTTTGACTACAGTATGAAGTATAGGGTTTATTTCAATAGGGCTGTCAAAAGCATTTACTATCAGCTCTATTACAGTTAACAAGAAAAAAATGGTATTAAAATGCCAGAAATATTTTGGATTGAGAATTTATTTGGTATAAGTTTAGGAGTAGTTACTTGCAAAAATGTCATTTTACACACAAATCAATTCTCATAAACTTAATGATTACAGGCTTGCAGTGTTCATAATTCAGTGGCTCTTTAAATTTATCCAAAATGGAATGTTATCGAGAGAAACAGGAAAGGAAAACCTGATTTGACAAATTGTTGAACCAATATTCTTTAAAAAATTCAACAAATGCAAACTTTTTTTGGAGTCTTGTCAAAATATAAAATTAAGCATCAATCTTAATGAATAAGTGGAATATCTATAGAATCCCTACAGTGCAAAGAAGGCCATTCAGCCCAATGAGTCCGCACTGACCACAATCCTACTCAGGCTCGATTCTATAACCCCATACACTTACCCTGCTAATCCCTCAACACTAGGGGAAATTTATCATGGCCAATCAATCTAACCTGCACATCTTTGGAGCATGGGAGGAAACCGGAGCACCCAGAGGAAACACACGAAGGTTTTGGGAGAATGTACAAACTCCACACAGACAGTGAGCCGAGGCCAGAATTGAACCGCCTGTGAAGCGACAGTGCTAACACTGTGCTGCCCCACAAATTTTGCTAACCTACCTGGTGCTGCACTGGAAGAAAAAAACTATTGAAATTTATCCATTTAGGCTCTGCTAATATCATCCATTTTCAAGCTTAATCTCTATGGGATTTTCTGCACCTAGACAATAAACATAACTGCAGAGTGTTTGTTTATAAAAATCCATAAAACAAAATAAAACATTTTTAAAAGAAATCATAATATCAATGCAAGGTGCAAATGCTTTCAACAGCTTTCATTCAATGAATATTGGCATACTAGATGGTAATCTATTAGAACATGGAACAGTTACACAAAGGGACATAAGCACTTTATGAAATAGGGCAGGTCTGCCAAAGATAAACATGCACCATTTTGAGGCAATTGAGAGGATTTCAATTTCTGTGTTATGTTCGTTTCATTTGATCATAACAATGCACTAGATTTGTCTTCAGAATATACACTACCACTGTTCCAGTTAAAAGCTTACATTTCACATTTAAAAAAACTGCATGCTCTCAGTGTGCTTAGGTCACAATCCCACAGCCAAAAATAATCACAAATCCAAAATTAGTACCATTACTTGAACAGACAGACTTATCTTTATCTCTTCAGGATCGTTAACAGATTGACCCAAAAAAAATCGGTAATTGAAATTTATTGCAATCAACAATGAATAAAGAAGTGTGCAGTGATGATAACGCAGGAAGTATCTACCCTTCTTTAATAACAGAATCTAAAAGTAGGATCATAGCAGACTTTCTTAAAAGATTTAAGGAGTTTCTGTTCTGTAAAAGGTGACCAGAATTCTCAAGTCAGCAAATTCTTGTCAGTTTTGCAATGCAACAGCTGTGATGGTTAATGCACTAACTCAGGATTCAAAGCCAAATCATAAAAAGTTGTTCACTTTACAAAAATAGGCACAGAGTAGTATATCAAATGTATATAACCATACAAATCAGAAAATTACATTTATTTTCAGTTTGATGATCTACTAAAATTTAAACACTTCCCTTACCTTCAACTTGGTCTGCTTTGGGATTAATTAGCATCTTGCCTGTATATTGTATCACAGCTTTTAAAGTAACAGCTATGAAAGTGTCAAACTCACAAGCATGTAGTATGTGATTGAATGATAATCATTTTTAGATGCATTGGTGTTACGAAAAAGAACTGTACGATGCTGCATTTCAACTGAAAACTCATACAAGATGACGCTGTGGATCTTGTGTTAATATTGATGAGGCTAACATTCACTATTATTAGGGAGTCAATCTGACAGCAACATCTGGCGTCTGCACACGTACATTTAAAGCTGGAAATGCAGAAGTTGCTGTCACATATATTTAACTCTCCACAGGATATGCTGTAACAGTAGCCTGCCCACAGACTCAGACAAGCAATGGGGTAAACCTGGAGTACTTATCCATTAGTCCCCCACTAAATTCACTCCAAAGATTAGGCCAGTACATTCAAGAGAAAGTCATACAACCACTCTGACCCGAAAATTTAATTTTACAAACGTAGAGCTTCAAAGTTACTTTGTCTGTCATTCTCCCTAACCTACACATCTTTGGACAGTGGGAGGAAAGCGATGCACCCAGAAGAAACCCACGCAGACACAACGAGAACATGCAAACCTCTGCACGGACAGTGACCCAAGACTGAATCGAACCCGGGTCCCTGGTGCTGTGAGGCAACAGTGGGAACCATTGTGCCATCCTTTCCAATGTGCTTTGTGGCACCTTCTTGGAAGGACCTTAAATCAACAGAGTTATTTTGTACAATCATTGCTTTTCCCCTATGGATTCCAGTACTCTCTAGACAGGCAGTCAGAGGAATGCGGAAGCATGCTAATATTTTGCTTTCTTTAAAGCAACCTGGAGATATAAAATACCACAGGAGGAATCTAGACTGACTCCATTTTTAAAAAACTGTTAATAAACCAATATCAAAGTTGTAACTGTAATTTATCCCTATATTCTTCTGCTTGCTGTACCTTGACATCATCATTATGCTAAGACATGGGCACCATCCAACAATATGAGGTTAGCTACCTAATCAATGCTAATGATACTCAAGTCTTATCCTCTTCAGCTGTTCAGATCTTACTGCTGCTTACATGTTCTCAGATTGCTTGTCAGAAACCTTTGTAGATGAATTGGAATTTTGTCCAATTCAATACTGGCAAGATCAAAACTTTAACTGATCTTCAGCATCCATCACAAACTCCATATATTTGCCATTGATTCCATCCTTTCCCCAGACTGGCATACACAACTTCCAAGTTTCTCAACCTATTTCGCCTGCTTGCAATTCTTAACATCACCTGCCTCCACTCACCTACTGCTGGTAGGCTCCATCCTCCACACTTTTCCCTCTCTCACGCCATCTCCATTCACTTAACACCCCAGTCCTTACCTATCTTGGAGGCATTGAAGACCATGAACAAATTTAAAATTCTCATCCTAGCATTTAAATTTCTTCATGGTCAAATTTCCCGAGAAATTTCTCAAGCCCTACCACTATGGCCTCTCATGTAACTGCCCTTCCCGTCACATCATTATCAGTGCCCTGACCATTCCTTCCTAAAGGATCTTTGTCTCATCGCTTCCCTTTTCTCATCAAGGGTCCCTCTTTCACCAAGCTTTTCATAAGGTCCCTGAAGTACAGGAAGTGGCCATTTGACCCATCGAGCCTGCACTGACAACAATCACACCAGAGTTCTATCCCTGTAATCGCATGTACTTACCTAGTAAATCTCCCTGACACTAAGGGGCAATTTAGCACGGCCAATTAACCTAATCTACACATTTTGGAGTGTGGGAGGAAACTAGAGCACCCAGAGGAAACTCACACAGATAGGGGAAGAACATGTAGGCTCCACAAAGAGTGACCCAAACTAAGAATTGAACCCGGGTCCCTGGCACTGTGAGGCAGCACTACTAACCACTATGCCAATTTATTGCCTCCAAAATCTTTCCTTCAATATTATTTTTATCTAATTATGCTTTGGATATTGCAGCTGTTGTTGCTGGTTGTCATTGCGTTTTTTTAAGCAGGTGTAGGTCCTGTTATGTAGGCAGAATCAGCTGCTAAAGTGTGGACAGCAAGGTCATAATAAAAAAACAAACAGTGGTATTGATTTAGGGTTGTGTTTTCTTGGACACAGTGACAATGCCCTTAGACGTTTTCATATAGTACCACTGGATCTTTTACAGCCACCAAATAGGTGGACAGGGGTTCCAGTTTATCTTCTGATCTGAAAGACAACACCTCCATCAATGGAGCACTTTCAGTACTGCACTGAAGTGGCAACACAGATTCTCACTTACTGGAGGGGCTTGAACCCAAACATTCTGATTCAAGACAGAGTAATATCACTCAATCCACACGGGCATCAACAATAGATGAACTGCCTCACCATGTACCCCATGCCATTCTGTCTTCTGGGGCCTCTTCTCTTGATTTACTGCTCTTCAAATAAGCCAGCGAGGAAGGCACAAGAACTTATTCACTGTTACACTGGTGCTGTTCCAATTCCATAACTTGTGTGTTCAGGAGCCAACAGCTGCTGTGTTTACTCTGCAAAATTCTGCTACAGAGTAATGTAAACATCATGAAACTGGCTCATGGATGCATCTCAGAATCCAAACTAAAACACATGTCAATCAATCTAAAAACAGGTAATCATTGCACTGCTCTGTATCTCCCTAGAAGACACTACAAACGCTGCATAAGATATCTCAAGTACACAATTTGTTTTACAAAATGTTACAACGTTGTCATTTTGAAGAGACAACAGCTCTGACTACATATAGAAAATTGTTAATGTTTAATTTTAAAGGTCATCAGGAATAGAACATGGTGAATGAATGAAACCAGATAATAACAATAGCTTTCCCTGACACTAACTTGCCACACATACTTCCAGAATGCTGCTTCATAGATTATTGCTTCTATGGCATTAATTAAAATATCTTTTTATAGCTTTTTTTTTGTCATCCAAAAACCCTGACATTTTTTGAAAACCAACAGGATCCAAATAAATACCATCCTTATATCTGGATACAGATGCTAAAGCAGCACTGTTGCATATGAATCTGTGCCAGACTTTTTTTTAAAATAATGAGTAACTCCAATTTGATACTTCAATCAGAATTACCAGAACTTTAAATGTTTCCAACTCCTTCAAAAACAACATGGATAAAATTCTGTCTTGATCCAATAACCCTGGGGCAAATTATTGTGAAGGTTCCATTCTTGTTTAAGGCAAAACTTAGAACAAGAAAGGTTTGAAACAAAAACATTTGATTCTCTGTTGCATCATTGATTACATGGCAACGATTACACGTTTGCACGAGCAGCAAATTCTATCCCTTGAGTCTTCTGTGCCAGCTTAGCAAAGTTCCAGCATTCTGAGTCAAGGGTCTGCAGGTCTAAGTACTTCTTCAAAACAAAGCATAATCTTGACCGATATTTCTATACAGTACTGAGGATGCCCTTCAGAAGTGGCAGCGTGGTGGTTAGCACTGCTGCCTCTCAGCGCCAGGGACCCAGGTTCAATTCCCAGCTTGGTTCACTCTGTGTGGAGTTTGCACGTTCTCCCAATGTCCACATCGGTTTCCTCTGGGTGCTCTGGTTTCCTCCCACAGTCCAAAGATGTACAGGTTAGGTTGATTGAGCATGCTAATCTGACCCTAGTATCAGGGGATTAGGCAGGTAAATATGTGGAGTTATAGGGATAGGACCTGGATGGGATTGTGGGCGGTGCAGGCTCGATGGGCCAAATGGTGTCCTTCTGCAGTGTAAGGATTCTATTAGAATAAACATTAAACAGAAACCTTTTTGATTGAAAATTAAAGATTCCCTGGCACTACCAGAACAAGAGACAACAGGTCCCCCAACTACCCTTGCCAATATCTTCTCTACATCAAATTTCATAGGCATTTTCAGTAGTCATTCGTCTCATCATTGTCGAGCTTGCCAAGCCAGAGAAAATCTGCACAACCACAGTGACTACTGTGCAGAGTGACTGGCATCATCACACTCCTGTACCGCAGTGAGACCTGGACGGTGTATCAGTGACACACAAGAGAGCTAAAAGATTTCCATCAGCAATACCTCCACTGCTCCACTAGATTCAATGGGAGGATCATTGAACAAATGTTAGTGTTATTCTTGAAGCCAGTTCCAGAAATATTCAGACAAAACTCCTACAAAATAAACTACAACAGGCTAGATACTGTGTCCTCAGGGCCAAACATCACCCCAGCCAAGACATTTCCACAACGCTCATATGCCAACATTTCAAGGGAGCACAAATAAAATGCTTCAAAAGACAAGCCAAAGCTCTCCTTGAAGAACGGCAGCATTGATATTAATGACTGGGAGGAGAGTGCTATCGTTCCACTTGTCAATCAAGATTTGAATCGCAACATCTTTATGAAGCTTCTGAATGGCCGCAGAAAAAAGAAAAAATCCTGCACTCCTGATCTCTATACCCCATGGAGTACCCTGTCCCATGTGCCAAAGATCTGTGGGTCAAAAATTGACCCTTCCATTCACATGAAAAAGACATGGCAGAAACTCACAACCCTCAGCTCTCAACCTTGAATTGAGGGAAGCCAACTACATTAGAATTAATGCCAATGCCTTTAATGCAGTGCTCTGAATAAAATTGCTGACTAGCTGTAGGCATGAATATAATGACTAATTTTCATAAAAAGTGCTTTACGTACAAGTAAATGTAATTTGTGTACATTTATTTAGCATCATCTACCGCCATGGAGTGCAAATGTAGTAGTATTCTTCTTTCACCAAAGTCTGAAACTCTGGCATGCATTTATTACACATGGCAATCCTTGGAACAGCTTCCAGATTTTTGTCCAGCAGTTGATAGCAGTTCAAATACTGCTAGGAATACAATCTACCAGTCTCACCCAGTTCGCCAACCAGTATTTGCTTGGACGCTGCTTACCTGCTGCCTCTAAGTGCACTGGTGAAGCTAATAGTTATAGGTTGGACTTACTCTCTTCTCCTGTGCTGGTCTGGTTACAGCGCCACCACTTCCAGCAACCCAGCCCATCTCCTAGAGCCATCAAATAGCAAACTATTTGTCATTACCATCAATTATAAAAATGCCACTTCATGAAATAAATTGAGGTCAAGTATAACTTAAGGATGAAAGAATTGAGGTGACATGTTCCAGTTTTGTTTCAAAATGACTGTCAGCTCATTTAAACACATCTAGTGCTTTCAGGCTTTTCTCTTGGCACAGTTGATAAATCTATCAATATAGGCTTCTGACTCAACTCTTGTATGTCCTGAAATGGATTATCCGGAGTTCTTTACATCTCCATTATTTCACCCCATCATCAATTGTGTCAATTCCACTTGGTAGGTAAGTCAGCTGGATCAGTGCGGACTTACAATCTGTCGACCTGACTGCATAAGAAATCTCTCAAACACCAACGGGGCAGCACTTCGAAAGCGACTGGCTTGTACTACCCAATAAACTTGTTGGACTTTAACCTGGTATTGTGAGACTTCTTACTGTGTTTACCCCAGTCCAATGCCAGTATCTCCACATCATGACCTGACTGAAAACAGTTCTCTTCTCCAATCAAAACTGCTGATGTTCGCATGGTGCTAAAGTCCAGCATTTTCACCCATCTGGCACACAATTTTAGCAGTTAAGCAATAATCAGTAACTACAGTGGTACAGCATACATCACGCTCAAAAAAACCACTCGCTTTTTCCCGACCATTTTAGCAACAGACAAATATATAGAACATAGAACAATACAGCACAGAACAGGCCCTTCGGCCTTCGATGTTGTGCCGACCAAAATAAAAAGCAATGCCCCTCCTAACTAAACCATTCCCTTCTCTTCCATATACTTATCAACTAACCTCTTAAACGCCACCAAACTTGGCGCATCTACAACAGCTGCAGTCAGGGCATTCCACTCCCTAATCACTCTTTGAGTAAAGAACCTACCTCTGATATCCGTCCTATAACTCATACCCCTTAATTTAAAGCTGTGTCCCCTCGTGCTAGCTTTCTCCATCCTAGGAAAAAGGCTATCACTGTCCACCCTATCTAAACCTCTAATCATCTTATATGCTTCAATAAGATCCCCTCTTAGCCGCCTCCTTTCTAACGAAAACAACCTCAAATCCTTCAACCTCTCTTCATAGGACCTGCCCTCCATACCAGGCAACATCCTGGTAAACCTCCTCTGTACCCTCTCCAATGCCTCCACATCTTTCTTATAATGTGGGGACCAGAACTGCACACAATACTCCAAGTGCGGCCGCACTAGAGTTTTGTACAGTTGCAACATGATGCTGCGGCTCCTAAATTCAATCCCCCTACCAATAAAAGCTAAGACTCCATATGCCTTCTTAACAACTTTATCCACTTGACTGCCTACTTTCAGGGATCTATTGACACATACACCAAGATCCTTCTGTTCCTCAACACTATTAAGAGCCCTACCATTAGCCCTATACTCTACACATTTATTGTTCCTGCCAAAGTGCATTACCTCACACTTTTCCACATTAAACTCCATTTGCCACCTCTCGGCCCAGCTCTGCAACTTGTCCAAGTCACTCTGTAAACTATAACACCCCTCTTCACTATCTACCACTCCACCAACTTTAGTGTCATCTGCAAATTTACTGATCCATCCCTCAATACCCTCATCCAGATCATTTATAAAAATTACAAACAGCAGGGGCCCCAAAACAGACCCCTGAGGCACACCACTCGTCACCGAACTCCACGATGAATATCTCCCATCAACCACCACCCTCTGTCTTCTATCTGCCAGCCAATTCCTAATCCAATTAGCTAAATCACCCTCTATTCCACACATCTGCATTTTCTGTAGAAGTCTTCCATGGGCCACCTTATCAAACGCCTTACTAAAGTCCATATATACTACATCAACCGCCTTACCCCCATCCACCTCTCTGGTCACTTTCTCAAAAAACTCAATGAGGTATCTGCATTTGCACTCAAGGTGCAAATGCAGATAAAGTGCAAATATGAGAAATTATATCAATGATATGGGCAGCCTGGTGGAACAGTGGTAATACTGCTGCCTCATAGCACCAGGGACCTGGGTTCAATTCTGGCCTTGGTCACTGTCTGTACGGAGTTTGTACATTCTCCCCGCATCTGCACGAGTTTCCTCCGGGTGCTCCAGTTTCCTCCCACAGTCCAAAGATGTATAGGTTAGGTGGATTAGCCATAGTAAATGCATTGGATTGTGATAATGAGGGCTGAGCCTGGGTAACATGCACTGTAGAGATTCTATGGTAAGGTCCAAGTTTATCTATTACAAACTATATATTTAACCAATCTGCAACAAACCACTTCCAGATTCCCAATTAGCTGCAACTGGCTGCTTGCTAACACATAGTGGACAACTCTGATTTGAAAAACGTGATTGGATGTTATAAAAGTGCACATTTTATTTCCTTCTGTCCAGACAGCAAAATCATTAAGTGTATGTATTAAATAATTAAACATACGTTAATGTTCAACATTAATAAATGGTCTTCATCCTTTTTTTAAATCAAGGAAAGTAGCAAAGAAATTACTTCAAAATAATCTTAACTCAAAATACTGTTGCATAATGTGTCAACCCCATCTGTGTACCAAACATACTCGTGCAGCATTTTACTCTATACTCTTAAAATGCAAACTGATGTATGCAACTTGCACTTATCTCACTCATTTTGAAGCTTCTCAGTGTGCTTAATGAACATGTATTTATTGGATGAGGGCTAACTCTTTTGAAAATCCAGTATGCTATGTATTAAAGGAACTGTGAAGTTTAAACATTCATTGGGCCTAAAGAGAATACTTGGTCCAAACATTAAATGTTCGAATCATCTTTCCATCATAACTATAGTAATTATTTAAATTATGTATCTAAAAAGACAATATTGTATATAGTAACTGTGCCCTTCAATGCATTGCTTTAACTCTTACATAGAGCTAGTACGGACACACTGGATTGCATGTGCACTGAAATCTTATTACCTTTAGCCATTACAAGCTAAACCATGGGACCTTGCTTCTGCAATTCTAATCACTCGCTATTTAAACTGCATTCAAAAGAAACAGGCTTTGCAGTGCATTTTTAAGTTAGTGAGACTAACGGAATGTAGCTTTACTTTCTACGTACCTTGGAGGTCCCAAACCAAATATCTCTGGGAGCCAAATCATTTTGCAAAATTAGCGTTCCTCTGCAAAGTCATTCATTAATTTCTTTCATACCTTCTTGATATTTTAATTAGTGTTAGTCAACCAAATACATCAGAGGTCTCCATGTGATAATATTTCACAATTTCTTCAACTGGGTTATGTGGTTGGATCCACTCATTTAAACTCATTACATTGTTCCAATTGGATGCCTCATGGGTACCAATGAACAAATGTTCAATTTCTTTCCTTAACAAAAGCAGGTAACTATAGTGGATGACCACTGGCAGTTTTGTAGGTCTGTTCACTATTCCCAAAACCAATAGCGGCCTCACATACATCTCATCTATCCAAGTACCATTTGAATTAGTGTAGCCTAGACAAAGGGTGGTTTTTACCCAAAGGGTGGTTCAGGAGTGGAATGCCCTGTCTGCAGCAGTTGTAGATGCGCCAAGTTTGGTGGCGTTTAAGAGGTTAGTTGATAAGTACATGGAAGAGAAGGGAATGGTTTAGTATGGAGGGGCATTGCTTTTTATATTGGTCGGCGCAACATCGAAGGCCGAAGGGCCTGTTCTGTGCTGTAATGTTCTATGTTCTATGTTCTAAAGTGAAATCTGGAAGCAAAAATTGGTCAGGAATTATTTAAATAAATCCTACAATAAATGGGTGCCTTGTTTTGATGTTGCATTGTGACCAACATATTGTGGTGAACTAACTTTATTAATAACACACAACTGCAAGGCATCCATAGTTAACAATTGTTATCTGACTTTCGAGCCCCAGGTCAAGTACTCCATGAACTAGAGTGTACCAGATTATATCTAATACTGGAATCTATAACCGCAATCACCTTATTATCATGACAATAGGTATCTCACATTTACTAATAGAGATAAATAATTCCTGACTGAAATGATATTCATTGTTCTCAGGAACTTTTCCCCCCACGTCATGAAATTCCAACATCCTACTGTCATTATCTTATGAATAAACTTAGCCTCATCCATGCTGAATGAATTCACAAATCATAAATGATTTTATAAAGTTAGTGCCTTGTCTATTTCCATTCTGAATCAAAACTCCAAGAAAAAAACTCTCCACTTCTTGACCACCATTATAAAAACACAAACCCAAATCAGAGAAAAATTAAAGGCAATTTTAAAACAAACAACTTTCTCACATATGCAAGACAGGAAAATGAAATTCCTTCAAAGAACGTTTTCAAATTTTTGTTCTGGGGACTTTCTCAAAGTTTTTCTTTTCCTGGTGACAGAATAACGCTGAGCTTGCTGACTTACACTGGCTCCAGATTAGGCAAGGCCACAATTTTAAAACCCTCATTCTAGTTTTAAAACTCCCATATGATTTCATTTGTCCCTATCTCTAATTTCCTCCAGCCTCTCCACCTTTTTGCCTGTTATAAGATGCTCGTTAAAATCTACTTTGACCAAGATTTAAGTAATCTGCCCGAGTGTTCCTTCTGTGACTTGATGAGAAATTTTGTTTGATAGTGCTATTGAAGACACCCAGCTTGACCTCACCACTATCTCTTTTCTACCCCGCAATCTCTGAATTATCAGACTGCTTATCCAACATCTGATACTAGATGAGCAGAAATTTCCCCAACTAAATATTGAGAAGATTGAAGCCATTGTTTTCAGTCTCTGTTCCAAATTCCATTCCTGGCTACTGACTCCACCCGTCTCCCTGGCAGTCCCCCGTACTTAGTGACCTAAAGTAAATTTATCAAGCAATGTCCGGTCTTTAACATTTTCATCTGGTTTTCAAGTCCCTTCATGGCCTTACGCTTCCCATTTTTCTAATCTCCTCCAACCCCACAACTCTCCAAGGGCAGAATGGTAGCGCAATGGTTAGGACTTCTGCCTCACAGTACCAACGACCCGGGTTTTATTTCAGTCTCAGGTCACTGTCTGTGTGGAGTTTGCACATTCTCCCAGTGTCTGTATGGGTTTCCTCCGGGGTGGTCTGGTTTCCTCGCATATTCCAAAGACAAGCGGGTTAGATGGATTGGTCATGCTAAATTGCCTCTTAATGTCAGGGGTTTAGCAGGTTAAATATGTAGGGAGCAGGGATCAGGCCTGGGTGGAATTGTGGTTAGTGCAGACTCGATGGGCCAAACGGCTTCCTTCTGCACTGTAAGGATTCTATGATTCTATATCTGCACTTCTCAATTCTAGCCTTGGCACCTCCAATTTTAATTGCTCCACTTTGTTTGCTTTATTTTATAATGTTCCTGCGTAGCACATTGGGATGTTTTATTACGTTAAAAGTACTACACATGTATAAGTTGGTGTTGTTACGATGGCCACTGAAATGTTCTCGCTTTGACTGTCATGGATTTCTTGCTTGTTCTCCTTGGTTCCATACTTGGTCCAATGTTGCTTTGCTGTCAAGAGCTGATTGGTGAGTAGGAGTTGCTTGATGACTTCTTCAATCATTCATAATGGGGTAATTGAAAGAATTGTGTACATCCAAGTTTTTGTGGATAGAACATACACCTACGTAGCCTTTCATATCGAGAAATGAATGGTAATGTCATTACATATATATGGAACATTTAAAAAAAATTGGGAGCAGTAACAAGCAAACAAACATTCTACAATGAAGTCAATAACAAAATCTGTTTGAAAATGTCTCCAACAGAACAGTTCCAAGAATATTCCATTTTTGAGATCTTTAGTACAAGACAAGGCACTCTTACTTGTTCCATGGGTAGGAAAGAATTCATTCAATTTTGCCATGTGAGGGTAGAAGTTAGCTCTCTTCAGGGAGATTATGCTGATAGAGTAAAAGATATTAAGATTTGCTTCAAGGTAAAATTAATACGGGAAGTAAACAGTTACAATAACATTAACATAAACCAAACCTGTGTTTTCTGTTGTGCATTCATGGGTATAAGTTTACCTTTTAAAAAGGAAAATCGGAAAGAGGTGTCGAAAGCAATTAATTTTCGTGTACAGTTCCGGAGAAGGCTCTTTGTGGTTTAGTTCTTGTCAACAATATTCCCATTACTGGGAACCTTTGAAATAATTGTTTGCTCTGCAAAGGTAATGTGCGTAAGATTCCTTCCATCTCACATAGCTCTGACTTTAGATAATCAAGATTCACAGGTTCAGCATGTGGATTTCAGCCAGATTTCAGCAAAATTTGGAAGATAGTTATGTTTTCTTTCTTCCGTCCCTTCTAGAATTGTATCTAATGGAGCAATTAGGGAGGGTCCATGTGGAATACCTCAGTCAATGTTTTGAATATCATCCCAATACTCTGTTAACTTAGGATGTGGCCAGAATGGGTGTAAGTAATGACTAATTGGTTTCCCACAGTCTCTCCAACTACATGTAGAGGAGAAGCCTATTTTTACAGTAATGTGATATTCAGAAGCACCTATTAATGAGCTCCCATTTATATTCTTTCCAGATATTTGAGTAGGTAACAAGATGGACCTGAGAACAGATTTCATTCCAGTCCTCCACCCAGTATCTCCTCTGATAGTTCAATCTCCCATTTCATTTTAATGTATAATCTCCAGTCACTATGGAGTGCAATGTCTGATATGTAAAGGATATTACTCCCCCCCCCCACAAAGACACCTCACTGAATGCTTACAAAGTATAAATTTTAATGGATTTCTTACTCTGTTGAATGGATTTCTTACTTAAATCTTCATATTTTAAACAGAAAATGTTTATCTGCAGAGTATTTAAGAAAGTCAGTAATTAGGAAACCATACTCCTCTCCGATTTGCTTCAGTAATCTTTGCATATCTTGGTGAAATAGCTGGTGAAGGAAAGCGAGACAATATTCAGATTGTTTCTTAAAGCTCACCATGCACAGAGTGCATGAGATTTTTTTTTCTAGACCCAATAGTGGTCAGAGTCAAGATTGAGTTGTGTAAATCAAATGATTTCAGAATTTCTTTCTAAATATTGCTAGTCAATCTCATCCTTCATACCTTTTTTGAACAAGACTTTAACATCTGTAATTCTCCAGTCCTCTGGCACCACTGTTGCGGCTTGGAGGTTTGAAAAATTACCCATTCAGCTGCACTCCGAAAGCTCATGATTCCAAGTAAACCTGTTGGACCTGGTGCAACTTCTTACTGTGCCCATCACAGTCCAATGCTAGCATCTCCACATCTTGAAAAATTATGCCAGTGCCTCCGCAATTTTCACCCTCACTTCCCTTGGTATCCTTGAACGCATCTCATCTTGTTATAGCATCTTATCAAATTTCAGAACAGTCAGTCTATCCAATACCTCCAGGCTTCTCAATTTTAAACCAGTCAAGAGTCTGAGATACCACTGCTTGCTAACTATAAACCGTGCACTGTCTTCATCGGGCCTGTCAGAACAGCCCATCATCAGCTGCCAAGAAAAATGCTTTTACCAATGCTCACAGCAAATCCAGAATAAACTGCGTAAAATACAGTATGTTTGGCTGAGCACCAAGGCAGATGAAATATAGAAATACGTTGAGAGAAATGACTTGAAACAGTTCCATGAGCCCACAATACACTCTACGGACCTCATTCTTTCAAGAGTTCCCCCTTTCTGAGTGCAGATGTACAACTCTCATTATAGAGAGGGCTTAGATCCTGCAGAGGTGGGCTGAACACTTTGAACCTGTCTTCAATCGACCATCATCTATTAACAATCAGACAACAGACAGGATTCCCCAGGTCGATATCAATAGCGCCATGGATGACCCTCTGGTAGTAGCCGCAGTCATGCCCCATCTCAATCCTCAAATTTCCTTTTTGGTCCTAATCAGACCCACTTCTCTTGCCATCCTTTTACTACTTTTTTGCCTGATAAACTATTGAATTCCTTCTCATGCTCATTATCAGTCTCTAGTACTATTCCTTGCTTCTCGAATTCCCCTCTGATCCTTTAATATTAAAGCCCAATTTTCAATTGTATTATCCACACCACATTTGTCACATGCATCATTTTACTGCTTCATCTTTCTTTCTCTCTCTCTGTCTCTCTCATCATCCGGAAGCTCTAGATTTGTTTGCCCTACCTTTCTCCTTCATGGCAATATATCTTGTCTGTCCCCACACTCTCTTCTTTAAAGGCAACCCATTGTTCAGTTTCAGTTTTACCTGCCAATCTTTGCTTCCAATTTACCAGAGCCAGATCCATTCTGACTCCACTCAAGTTGGCTTCATGCTGGATTGTTTGTTCCTTGTCTTTTTCCATAGCCACCCATAAGCTTACGGCATAATAATTACCATCCGCTAAATGTTTCCCTATGGACACTGGAAGGACAGCACTGCATCTGCTCTGCAGAAAAAAAGATTTATCCTAAACCAGTTCCAAACTGTTCAAAATTACCATTCATTGTCTTCCTAATTTTACTTCATTCAGTATCAGATCATGTCATCTGTTTTAATTCTGTAGACTAAAAAAAGATTAATTTGTTTCATACACTAACACTACTTAAATCAATCCTACTGTGACAACCCAAATTAATACATGACAATCATTCTCTTTCACAGATCATTATCGCTACCCAGCTGATGTTTGTTCACAAGTCTTTCTGATCAGCATTTACAGAATATATACAGTCAAGACAATGACTTGAACTTTACAGCAAATGGACACATTAGCCATTTATAATGCTTATATTCCTCCACAGACTTTGTGGGTAAATTGTGATGCAAGGAAATTACAGAGCCAAACTGTACATGAAAAAATTAAGCACTGCCTCAATTAGCTTGAAGGAACCTTACTGAAGTACATAGGGTCTTAATCAGGAAGTGCACATTAGAATATTTATTTTAACATAACACCATACACAGAAAGTGAAAGAAATAGGAAGAAAGATGGGATTAAGACAGAGGCATAATAGACAAAAACAAGGCTTTTTTAAAAAAAATCTCAAAAATTAAAAGCATAGGAATGAGGCTCCAGATTTGTAAAGATTAAGTTTTAATTCCCACAAGATAGAGCATACTTAAAATTTCAATTGCACTTCAATGGTCAAGCTCCAAGATTCTGTGGCATGTATATTATTAATTAACAGGTAATAATCGCAAATACATATCATTCTGTATTTTGTGAATGCAAAGTCTCTCAGTGAAATACTATTGGATGGAAGTTTCTGGAGGAGCAGGGCAAATTGGATAACAGTTTCCTATCTCCATGTCTGACTGCATGTCATGCTGAAAGTTGCTGTCCTTTATTAACAGAGAGCACTGATAACTCCATCTTATTCTTGCTGCAAAATCAGCAATGTCACTGCTGGAAAATTTCTGACTACAAGTACACTAAGTCATCCATTTGACCAAAAGCTCTGCTTAAGAATAAAAGCATTACATGAAATTTTGCTGTATATGAGTTAAGCAAGTCTTCAATACGAAGTGTCACAACAAAAGGTAACACATATCACACCTTTCCCTGCAAAACTTACAGGAAAATATTTTATGAAGGTGAATAAATTTTAACACACGCATGTGGAAAAGGGTGAGTTGTTTAACTGTCAACTTACTTTGCAAGTATCAAAAAAAAACCCTTCATACATGCACCACCTCTGAGAAATGTGTTACATAAACATTTGTGAAATTGGGATTTGAGATTTCATATGGTTAAAGATAATTATAAATAATGATATTTTCATGTTTTTTTTAAACTAAATACATGTAATAGAACTGCATTAACACAACATCTAAGAGGAAAGACATGCACATTTCTGTTGAGAGCAAGAGATAGTAGCTTGGACATATGAGAAGAAATTGAATTGATTTTCTGTTCATAGTATAATGCAAAAATGAAAGGAACCTGGAATCCAGCCAGCTGATGCCAGCACTTTGATTACAAAACCAAAATGAGTGCCAACAGCCAGTATATATTTGCATTACTGAAGTACCCAACTGAAGCAAAAAAATAAGCAATGGGCCATAATTTTTATAGCTTCCATTTATTAGAATGCACTAAGCCAGAGGCAATTTTAGAAATCTGAAACTAGATATGAACAGTGCGGCTGCCTTACAGCACTAGGAACCCAGGCTCAATTCCAGCCTCAGGTCACTCTCTGAATGGAGTTTGCATTTTCTTCCCATTGCACGGGTTTCCTCTGGATGCTCTGGTTTCCTCCCACACTCCAAAGATGTGCGAGTTAGGTTGATTGGCCACTCTAAATTGCTCCTTAGTGTCAGGGGATTAGCAGAGTAAATGTCTAGGGGTAGAGGGAATACGGCCTGAGTGGGATTGTAGTTGGTGCAGACTCAATGGGCCAAATAGCTTCGTTCTGTACTGTAGGGATTCTCTGATTTTATGAGCAGATTCAAAACGTGACTTGACAAATCCAAGAAGTGGATACATTGAATATGCAAGCCTATGTCAAGATATTTCCATTTAGCAACTATTGACAAGTTAAGTAGATTTGTTTTGGATAACATAAATAGGTTTGCCATATGGTAAAAATAAAACTGAAAACCCTGTTATCGTTGGATTTATTTCACTGTTTAGAGATTCCACAGATCTTGGCATAGAAACAGCAGAAACTGCAATGGCAAGCTGTCAGCAACTTTGTACACTTCACTTTTCTTATATAGTTACACAAACAATCCCTAGCATTTACACCTTGGAATATTTAACTGGTAAGTATTTTGTGTTTTCTTTAAAAAGAGCCTTTAACAAGCTAGGAGGAAAAAAACTTCAAATAAGAAAAATATGAAAATAAATACAAACCAAGTTAGCATCCTAACATCCCACGAGAAATATAGACTTCCAAGCCATACATTTGTGGTATTTAAGTTATGAAGGAAATAGGTTCTATTGAGATGGGTGGGTATATTAGACAGAGCGTGAGAGTGCACGTGCATGGAAGTGGTGTGCACGGGAATAAAAGAGAGAGAGAAGTGGGTGGAAAAGAAATTAGGAGACATCATGAAAAAAAAACAGAATTATGTTAGATGGCAAGTACTTATTTTCAGTGAGTGACCAATTTTTGTATTACATTGGCAGAATGCGTGGTGAGTCTGAATTGCTAAAGATCTTCAAAAAGGAGTTGAAAAAGTTCCTACAAGTGGAAGATACTTCAAGCTAGAGAAAGATTAGCTGTAAATTACAAGACCCAAGTGCTGCAGCCTCCCGGAGTTTGTTTGTTTCTTACAAATACACCTGATAACAGCAGTGGGAATCACTAACACAGGCCCAGACACATTTTCAAACTGGATATTGCAGCAGTCTGAAAAGCCTTCCGTGGAATTGATAGGAATAGTGGCCATTTAAATATCCAAATTCTGGAACAGTACAAGGAAAAGGAATTGCAAATAGGAATAATGGGTACAGTGTTACAGCTTGGTCCACTGTCTTTCCAGATATGATGGAGAGACATCAGATGGATGATATGGCCCACATCAATAGAATTCCCCACTATGTTTAGCCCCAAAAATGGGGAAAGCAATTCTTTGCGGATTACTGCTACTCATATCATCAATGAAAGAGTTCAAGAAAACTTGCATGTTTTACAATTTATTTTAGCCTGGGGTGACAATGACGATAATTTCACTGACCAAAGGATTATTTTATGTGCATGAACATGTAAAAAACAGTGCTGCAGAACAGAGAGATCCATCTTGCAGTGGTCCAGAATAGAGGGGTCCATCTCAAGAAACTAAATCCAATCTTATAAGCAGTCTTTTCAAAAACAAACGTGGGTATTAAGAGCAATCTATGGCAAACTACTCATGTTACTAATTATATTCCAACCATCAGAAACGAATATTACAAGGAACACCTGCATTGCTATAGCTATATTACTGTTCAGCACAGAACCATTAAGGGCAAATATTCACAATGTTCAATTTGTTCTAATTTTAGTCAATTGGAGAATTAATTACAGGTTTGTTTTCCTCTAGAAACATCTTTCATTTGTTACAACTGAGATAAGCAAACCAGTTCCGTTTTGTCTTTAGAATGCTTTACGTGCACACTTTGAAGTTTGAAAGCATGAAGGAAATGGCTAATACCAGCAAAGTCTGCACATTTCCTTTTAAGCCCAGTCTCTGCTGTACAATAAACATGTCCATTGCCTCAAAAACACTATCAAGCATGTAAAAACAACACATTAAGTACACATTTCAATATACAAACATTATTTTCTGTCCTTTTAAATCACTAAATCTTCATGTGATAGCAGTAATCAACTATAATTTTAAAAATACTTTTAATTGATAAACTACAAAATATTTTTTAAAATGAGTGGGCATAAAGGCCCTCGCAGCATGTTTGTATAGTAACAAACAGCACACAATAATTGACATGTAAATGAAATCTAGCAAACTAGTTTTTATTTGCTGCAGATTTAAAACCTGGAAATTATGCAAGGCAAGCACTTTGTCTTTTTAAATCAAGTAGCTTTTGTTTGCTGCAAGATTAAAATTGTGTTGAATGAATTTCACTATGGGTGTGGTTACTGATTAGTTGCCCACAGGGTTAACCAACATTCATACATATCCAGCATGATGATGTTTCACAAAACCAACCAACAATATATTAATATACAAATGCTGTGGAGCGTTAACAGATTCATCCCCACAAGGTAAATGTCTGTTGGTGTGAAAAATGGGATAAAAGCTAAGGATAAAGAACTAGGGAAGTATTTAAATTTTACATTTTTTAAAAATCTCCAGAAATAATTAAAGTTTAAATAAATGAGACTTCATATTTGTAAAAGTTCATTCGCAACACCAGAGCAATTAGCAAGATCCATTGCAATGTTAAAAATTCACTTACACACTAATGGACAAGCTCTTTTTCTTTCAGTATGTTTGATAGGCATCTTTCACCCCAACATCCCAACTTCACATCCTGATATTTTTAAAATGACAGGATAATTGATATAACAAAACTGCTGGCAGAAGAGGTGACCCTGCCAGCAATTTCCTGATTTCCATATTTAATTACACATGTGCAATCATTGGAAGTTGGTGTTCATATTACTGTTCAATAATGGAGAGCACTGATAGCCTTGCCATTACATGCAAACACAAAATCTGGACCATCGGCCATCGTCACAAACACTATTACCAAACCACTTGCTCAATTCCTCTCTTTGCTTGCTGCCTATGGTTAATTCAGACTCTTCTCAATCCTGGTGTCCTATTAGACCCAAAGGTGAGAGAAACAGACCACACGTATCGTCTCTGCTAGCAAGAGCATCTACTTCAACCTTCATAACACTGCACATCAATGCCCGTTCCCAAGCTCACCTGCTCCTGAAACACCTGTCCATTTGTAACTTCATGACAAGTAACCGTAACCGAATTGTGACCACAATTCGGTTACGTGTGACCACAATTCGGTTACGTTCACCTTAGTGATGGACAGGGATAGGCATGAGGCTGGGGGCAGTAGTTATAGCTGGGGGAAGGGTAATTATGAGGCCATCAGGAGAGAATTAGGGGGCATAGATTGGACTAGGAAACTACAGGGACTGGGAACATCTGGAATGTGGTGCTTATTCAAGGAGCAGCTGCTGCGAGTCCTTGATAAGTATGTCCCTGTCAGGCAGGGAGGAAATGGTCGAGTAAGAGAGCCTTGGTGTACGAAAAAAGTTGATTGGCTGGTTAAGAAGAAAAAGGAGGCTTATGTCAGGATGAGGCTTGAAGGCTCAGGTAGTGCAATGGATAGCTATAGATTAGCTAGGAAGGAGGTAAAAAGTGAATTGAGGAGAGCTAAGAGGGGACACGAGAAGATGTTGGCTGATAGGATTAAGGAGAATCCTAAAGCTTTCTTTCGATATGTTAAGAATAGAAGATTGGTTCGGGCAAGATTAGGGCCAGTCATAGACAGCAGTGGGAAGTTGTGCGTGGAGCCTGAAGAGATTGGTGAGGCACTGAATAAATATTTCTCTTCGGTATTCACGCATAGTGCTGGAAATGTAGCTATGGAGAGCACTGAGGTACAGGGTTGCAAATTGGGAAGTATTGTAGTAGATAGGGAGGATGTGCTAGAAATTCTCGAGGTTTGAAGTTGGATAAGTCCCCTGGGCCGGACGGGATTTACCCTAGGATTCTCTGGGAGGCAAGAGAGGAGATTGCAGAGCCTCTTGCTCTGATCTTCAGGTCCTCGTTGGTTACGGGTGTGGTTCCGGAGGACTGGAGGATAGCGAATGTGGTCCCATTGTTTAAGAAGGTGAAGAGAGACCTTCCTGGGAATTATAGGCCAGTGAGTCTTACTTCTGTTGTGGGCAAGGTATTGGAGAGAATTATTAGGGATAGGATTTATAGTTATTTAGAGAGAAATGAATTGATTGGGGATAGTCAGCATGGTTTCGTGAAGGGTAGGTCATGCCTTACTAACCGCATTGAGTTTTTTGAGAAAGTGACCAGAGAGGTGGATGGGGGTAAGCCGGTTGATGTAGTATATATGGACTTTAGTAAGGCGTTTGATAAGGTGGCCCATGGAAGACTTCTACAGAAAATGCAGATGTGTGAATAGAGGGTGATTTAGCTAATTGGATTAGGAATTGGCTGGCAGATAGAAGACAGAGGGTGGTGGTTGATGGGAGATATTCCTCGTGGAGTTCGGTGACGAGTGGTGTGCCTCAGGGGTCTGTTTTGGGGCCCCTGCTGTTTGTAATTTTTATAAATGATCTGGATTGAGGGTATTGAGGGATGGATCAGTAAATTTGCAGATGATACTAAAGTTGGTGGTGTGGTAGATAGTGAAGAGGGGTGTTTTAGTTTACAGAGTGACTTGGACAAGTTGCAGAGATGGGCCGAGAGGTGGCAAATGGAGTTTAATGTGGAAAAGTGTGAGGTAATGCACTTTGGCAGGAACAATAAATGTGTAGAGTATAGGGCTAATGGTAGGGCTCTTAATAGTGTTGAGGAACAGAAGGATCTTGGTGTATGTTTCAATAGATCCCTGAAAGTAGGCAGTCAAGTGGATAAAGTTGTTAAGAAGGCATATGGAGTCTTAGCTTTTATTGGTAGGGGGATTGAATTTAGGAGCCGCAGCATCATGTTGCAACTGTACAAAACTCTAGTGCGGCCGCACTTGGAGTATTGTGTGCAGTTCTGGTCCCAACATTATAAGAAAGATGTGGAGGCATTGGAGATGGTACAGAGGAGGTTTACCAGGATGTTGCCTGGTATGGAGGGCAGGTCTTATGAAGAGAGGCTGAGGTATTTGAGGTTATTTTCGTTAGAAAGCAGGCAGCTAAGAGGGGATCAAATCGAAACATATAAGATGATTAGAGGTTTAGATAGGGTGGACAGTGATAGCCTTTTTCCTAGGATGAGAAAGCTAGCACGAGGGGACACAGCTTTAAATTAAGGGGTATGAGTTATAGGACGGATATCAGAGGTAGTTTCTTTACTCAAAGAGTGATTAGGGAGTGGAATGCCCTGCCTGCAGCTGTTGTAGATGGGCCAAGTTTGGTGGCGTTTAAGAGGTTAATTGATAAGTATATGGAAGAGAAGGGAATGGTTTAGTTTAGAGGGGCATTGCTTTTTATTTTGGTCAGCACAACATAGAAGGCCGAAGGGCCTGTTCTGTGCTGTAATGTTCTATGTTCTATAAGTGGCTATTTCAATGACCTCCTAACCTGTCACCTTTCACTCAACATGAACCAGGCATTTTTCAGAACTCCGTTGCCCATATCCCAACTGACACCCAATGGAGTTAGTAGGAGTCCCAGGCTGGGGTCAATCTGGGCATTTAAAACAGTTACACCGAAATTAAACTTGCTTTTATTACTTCTGACTGTCAGAATAACTATTAACATAACAGAAGTTAGTGATTTAAATTGCTTTGTCAGATGGTTGTCAGCACAGCTCAATTTGACCAAGGGATATGGCCACTTCTGGACAATCGTGATGCAAATACTAAACTGAGAACTTCTGAGGGGGCTTTCCCAATGCACCTCTGGGGTATCCCAAATCTAATGCAGAGAGCCAAAAGATATCTTTCACTCAGCACAGATATCAGCGGACCTGCTTAGTATCGAAAGTATTTTGTGTTTTCATTTTTTTTCCTCTTTCAAAGATCAGCAGTTCAGTTCAGTTGAGAGAGCATCCTGTATCTTTCAGATGAGATGATAAACACAGGCCCATCTGCCTATTCAGTCAGATATAAAATAAACTAGGATTTAGTGAAGCAGCAAGCTCACTTTCCTTCCTCTGGTCACTCATTCATTTGTGCAAAGCACAAACTGGCTCCAGCATTTGCTTACAAGACTGACTATACATCAAAATAATTAACTGGCTACGATAGCATTTTGGTTCTGAAAAAATGCTCCCAAAAATTCATCCCTGAATGGGTTCCAGCTCCCCACCATTCAACCCAATCCCACAGTTTTCCACTATTATTGCACATCCAGCTTCAGACTCATAAGACTTCAATATCATCTCGTCATTTTGGAAAATAATAAGCTTTTCACTTGACCACTACACTGACCTGCCTACCTTAATAGGCATGAATTATTAAAACACTCAATAAATAGGGTCGCCTGAAAGTTAGGCCTGCTAAAGTTAAGTGTGTTTGCTCATGCATAACAGTATATTTAGAAAAAGTTTTAGTTAAAAGTATATCAATTTTGCGTAAAAGTAGATTTGTAACTACAATAATGTACTATTTTGTAATCATGTTATTTTTTGCAAAGTCAAGATATACATGGCACTTCTACATTTAGTCCAAATCACTTCCTTAAATTTATATATTAGGCTTATTAGCAGCTTATAACAAATTGTCTCAATGTCAGGGTAAATGCGTGGGGTTATGGGGATAAGGCCTGGGTGGGATTTTGTTGGTGCAGGCTTGATAGGCCGAAGGCGCTTTCTATGCTGCAGGGATTCTATGGAGTCGGTTATAAAAAGATGAGTGGAGCTTGAGGCTACTAAAGGGAGTTTGGAGAGTAAAATGTGGGAGCCCAGCCTGGACTGCATTGGAATAGTCAGATGTGATGGTTAAAAAAAAGGTATGACTGAGGTTTTCAACAGCAGATGAGCTCAGGCAGGCAATGTTACAGAAGTGGAAATAGGCAGTATTTACAATGGCGAATATACGTGAGGTCAGAAGTTCATCGCTGTATTAAATATGACATCAGCATTGTGAATAGTCTGGTTCAGTCAAGGGGAGAGTGGAGCCAATAACTAGGAAGGAAATTTGTAGCAGGAACCAAAAACAATGGCTTTGGTCTTCCCAATGTTTAACTGGATTCGAGTCATCATTTATGAGTGAAATCAGGAAATACTTTTTCCACCCAAAAGATAGTGAAAATCTGTAATTCTCCCTCATAAGTACATTTAGCAATTAATATTGCCGAGGAGCAAAATGAGTCTTAGCAGGTTGGACTCCATTAACATCCTCAAATTTAGTAAAATCCTATTAATGGGAAAGGTTCTTCATCTCGTTCAATCTGGGGCAGTGGAAATGCAGCATCCTTGTCACAGCACGTTAACTTTGTAAACTTTCTCTCTCAAATTCAAAACCGTTCAATTATTTTAGAAAAATGAAAAGTTTCCAAATTTTAAAAGCCTTCGCACATTTCGATTACTTCATTCTCCACTGAGCTTTTATCATAGAATCCCTATAGCACATCGAGTCTGTACCAACTGCAATCTAACTGGGTAGGATGGTGGTCAGTACAGACTCTTTAGGCCAAATGGCCTCCTTCTGCACTATAGGTATTCTATGATTCTAACCCTAATCCCAGGCCCTATTCACATAATCCCACACATTCACCGTGGTAATTCGCTGACACTAGAGACAATTTAGTGTGGCCAATCAACCTAAACCAGCACATCTTTGAACTGTGGGAGGAAACCAAAACGCCTCAAGGAAACGCATGCAGGCACAGGGAGAACTCCACACAGGAAGTGCCCAAGCCAGGAATCGAACCTGGTTCCCTGGCACGCGGCCAGCAGTGCTAATCATGTGTCAACCATGCCTGCTGCCCTTCTCCTGGGACTCTGACACTGTGTTAACCATTGTGCCACTCCTGGATGCAAAGGATAAAAGTCTCTCAGAATCCCTTCTGGCGTTTCATCTTCCTTAAAGACACATTAAGCAGAAATTCTGAAAAGTGTTCATTTTTTGCAATTACAGCTTTACTCTTCCCATCACAAGCAGCTTAGAACCACATTTTGAAACATGTTACAATGTTCATAAGAATTATGAGCAGGAGTAGGCCTTTTGGCCCCTCAAGCCTGCTCCACCACTCAATAAAATTATGACTGATCTGTGTGTGGCCTCAACTCCACTTTCCTGCCTTATGATCCCAGTTGATGTTATAACTGGACAGGAATATCGAAGAATGGAATCCTGGTTCAGAAGATCGTAAATTTTATTTATTTTAGAGAAACATGGATGAACTGAGTGCCAAGATTGCCAAATAGATAGAAACAAAAAAAATTAATAAATATGAGAAGTTTGACGATAGTACAATGTTCCTTAACACTCACTAAACTTCACAAAACTACACAGATTAGGAAAACAACACAAAACATATCCTACGCTGTAATGTTCTCAGTATCCACATAGTCCCTGTAACCCAACTGGCTAGCTGCGGTTCGACATCACCCCACACTGAAGCCAACTGGTGGCTGTCACCCAATTGAGCTTCTGTGAATTTCTCTTCAAATTCCTCAGAGATGATTATCACATAAGGGCTTCCAAACTCCACTTTCACACTTTAGGATTTTGTTACAAACAATGCTTTCCCTCAACTGTTTTCAGTAAAGATTCACCTCCAGGATTTCCAACTGTCCTTTCAGTATTTCTTTGTCTTGAGTAGCCACAAACCTTTTCACACAATCTCTCAGGTATTCAGTCCCCAGTGGAATACTATTGCTCCAAAGACAGAAATAGGAACACTAACCTTATGATTGCTTCAGATATCTGGCTTTTCTCTAGCCAATTTCATCCAGTAAGATGCTCTTTTAGAGAGTTAGTGCAGATTTGATGGGCCAAATGGTCTCTTCTCCATTTTGTGGTTCAAAAGCCCCATACACACCTGTCAGGTAGAATTTTACCCTTTCTTACCCAGAAACACTAAAGTAAACTTACTTAAATCCATGCCTTATTTCTAACATCCAACAATAATAACATAGATCACTTAAACTATCTCAGCTCCTAACACTTGTCTGCCCACAGCCCTTCTCAATCAAAAAACTGTTTCTCAGCCTTGAATATATTCAGTGATCCAGCCTCCACTGGCTTCTGAAGTAAGAGTTCCCTAAATTAAACAATAACGGAGACATCAGAAAGTGAAACCACACTTTGGCATTATTTATTTTTATGATTCATTTAATCATTTATATTATTGTGGAAGAAAATAATTAAAGAATTTCAGTTGAATTAATTGTTTTAAATGAATCATAACTAAAATGGCCTTTTGATGGTACCTAGCACCTGCAGAAAGTTGGTGCCAAGGTTTTGAAACAACACAGCATAATCACCTTTTCCCAATTCAGGATCCTTGCTAATAAATTACAGTAAAGACAGATTCCTGCTTTGTCCCTGTTCTAACTGGAAAGGGGAAGAATATTATTAAGTGACACCAAAGGTAACTCCGAATACATTTGAGCCCAGATTTTGAATGTCTAGTCCAGAAAGACTTTTGGAATTCCATTTCCACCGCTTCTAATTTTCAGTTATTTGAAGATAAAAAAAATCATTAATTTACTCCATAAAATTGGTCCATCGAATCTGTACCAACTAAAATCCCTCCCAGGCCCTATTCCCATAACCTCACATTTACCCTGCGAATCCCCTGACACGAAAGTTAATTTTCCATGGACAATCCAAGTAACTTTCACATCTTTGGACTGTGGGGAGGAAACCAGAGTATCTGGAGAAAACCCATGTAGACATGGGGGGAACATGCAGACTCCATGTAGACAGTGACCCGAGGATAGAATTGAACCTGGGTACCTGGGCTGAGAGGCAGCAGCGCTAACCACTGTGCCACCCACTTGCATTAAAATTTCTACTCAGCTGACTTCTGCCTTCAGATCCATTCAATTTTGGTTCTTACTGCTGATGACCTTAATTACTTGTTTGGAAATTACCACATTCTGATAATCCGGTATCACCCAGAATGAGGGAATAGTCTTGTGGAGACTGGGAGCAAGGAAGTTAGCTCCCAGGTAGGGAAGGAATCTAGGCAAGATGAGAGGCAGGTTAGACGAGTGGGGGAGAAGGGAAATGTCCAGTCTGAGGGACTGAGCTGTGTCTATTTTAATCCCAGGAGTGTAGTAAATAAGGTGGATGAACTTAGGGCGTGGATTGCTGCTTGGGATTGTGATGTGGTGGCCATTACAGAGACTTGGATGTCTCAGGAACAGGACTGGGTACTACAGGTCCCGGGATTCAGATCCTTCAGGAAGGACAGGGAGGGAGGCAAAAGAGGTGGTGGAGTGGCACTGTTGATCAGGGACAGTCATGATGTAAAGATGCCGGCGTTGGATTGGGGTGGTAAGAACTCAATAAGAATTTAGCAACACCAATTATTAATCCAACCAATTTATTTGATAGTAAATCCGCGAGCTTTCCAGTGTCATGGCTGCAGAGAAGGTGGATACGAGGAGGGAATGTCTACGGAGTCTCTGTGGGTGGAAGTTAGGAATAGCAAAGGGTCGGTGACGTTGCTGGGTGTATTCTATAGGCCACCCAATAGTGACAGGGAAGTTGAGGTACAGATAGGGAAACAGATACTGGAGAGATGTAGAAATAACAGAGTTGTTGTGATGGGAGACTTCAATTTCCCAAACATCGACTGGAATATCCCAAGGGTAAGGGGTTTGGATGGGAGGAGTTTGTTAGGTGTGTTCAGGAGGGTTTCCTGACACAGCACGTGGACAAGCCTACGAGAGGAGAGGCTGTACTGGACCTGGTACTGGCTAATGAACCAGGACAGGTGATGGATCTCTCGGTAGGAGAGCATCTTGGGGATGGAGATCATAATTCTATCTCCTTCACCCTTGCTTTGGAAAAGGATTGGATCAGGCAGGCTAGGAAGGTGTTTGTCTGGAATAAGGGGAAATATGAAGACATCAGGCAGATGTTGGGACGAATAAACTGGAAGGAGGTGTTCTTGGGGAAAAGCACAGAAGGAAGGTGGCAGATATTCAAGGAATGCTTGTCTGGAGCTCTGCACGACAACGTTCTGGTGAGACAAGGAGGTTTTGGTAGGACGCGGGAACCATGGTGCACGAAGGCTGTGGTGAACATAGTCAGGAAGGAAAGAAAGGTGTATAAAAGGTTCAAAGAGCTAGGAGATGTTGGGGATCTAGAGAAGTATAAGGCTTATAGAAGAGAGCTTAAAAAGGAAATTAGGAGAGCCAGAAGGGGTCACGAGAAGGCCTTGGCTGGTAGGATTAAGGAGAATCCCAAGGCCTTCCACAAATATGTGAAAAGTAAAAGGATGAGAAGAGAAGGGGTAGGACCTATAAAAGGTGAAGGGGGAAAAGTCTGTATGGAACCGGAAGAAATGGCAGAGGTGCTTAATGAGTACTTTGCCTCAGTATTCACGGTGGAAAGCGATCTGGGAGGATGCACTACAAGTTTGCGGCAGACTGAAAAGATTGAGTATGTAGATATTAAGGAAGCGGATGTGTTAGAACTTTTAAATGCTATCAAGATAGACAAGTCTCTGGGACCAGATGGGATGTACCCCAGGTTATTGTGGGAGGTGAGGGATGTCATGGCAGAGCCCCTGGCGATGATCTTTGCATCGTCAATGGAGACGGGAGAGGTTCCGGAGGATTGGAGGATTGCGGATGTGGTCCCTATTTTCAAGAAAGGGAACAGGGATAGTCCTGGAAATTACCGACCGTTGAGTCTGACCTCAGTGGTTGGTAAGCTGATGGAGAGGCTTCTGAGGGACAAGATTTACGAGCATTTGGAGAAGTTTAGGTTGATTAGAAACAGTCAACATGGTTTTGTAAAAGGCAGGTCGTGCCTTACGAGCTTAATTGAGTTCTTCGAAAATGTGACTGAACACATTGACGAAGGAAGAGCAGTGGACGTGGTGTACATGGACTTCAGCAAGGCATTTGACAAGGTCCCACATGCAAGACTTCTTGAGAAGGTGAGAGGCCATGGGATCCAAGGGGCTATGGCCTTGTGGATCCAGAACTGGCTTGCCTGCAGAAGGCAGAGGGTGGTTGTGGATGGCTCTTTTTCTGCATGGAGGTCAGTCACCAGTGGAGTGCCCCATGGATCTGTTCTAGGACCCTTGCTGTTTGTCATTTTCATAAATGACCTGGATGAGGAAGTGGAGGGATGGTGGTGTTGTGGATGGTCTGGAGGGATGTCAAAAGTTGCCGCATGACATCGACAGGATGCAAGACTGGGCGGAGAAGTGGCAGATGGACTTCAACGCTGATAAATGTGTTGTGGTCCATTTTGGCAGATCCAACGGGATGAATGAGTACACTATCAAAGTTAGGAGTCTTAGCTGTGTGGAAGAGCAGAGGGATCTTGGGGTCCGGGTCCATAAGACTCTCAAATCGGCCTCCCAGGTGGAGGATGTGGTTAAGAAAGCTTACGGTGTACTGGCCTTCATTCATCGAGGGATTGAGTTCAGGAGTCAGGAGGTAATGCTGCAGCTTTATAGGACCCTTGTCAGACCACACTTGGAGTACTGTGCGCAGTTCTGGTCGCCTCACTATAGGAAGGACGTGGAAGCTATTGAAAGGGTGCAGAGGAGATTTACAAGGATGTTGCCTGGATTGGGAGGCATGCCTTATGAAGACAGGTTGAGGGAGCTGGGACTGTTCTCCCTGGAGAGACGAAGGTTGAGAGGCGACCTGATAGAGGTTTACAAGATGTTGAGAGGATTAGATAGGGTGGACTCTCAGAGACTATTTCCCAGGGCTGAAATGGTCGCGACGAGAGGGCACAGATTTAAGGTGCAGGGAAGCAAGTACAGAGGGGATGCTAGGGGAAAGTTTTTCACTCAGAGGGTGGTGAGTGAATGGAATCGGCTGCCGTTGGTGGTGGTCGAGGCGAACTCGCTGGGGTCTTTTAAAAGACTTCTGGATGAGTATATGGGATCCAATGGGATTGGGGGTTATAGATAGGTCTATGGCTGGGTAGGTTTTGATGTGTTCGGCACAACTTGTGGGCCGAAGGGCCTGTTTGTGCTGTAGTGTTCTATGTTCCTCTGGGTTAATTCCTAGCTGATATATTAAACCTTACCTATACTTCCTTAATGAACATTGGACCTTTCAACAGGAAATTTTATTTTATTTTGAGCTCTTACACCCAGCGTGCATCAACGAGACATTAATTAATAGATGTCAATATCATAACTAAGCAACATTGTCCTTTAATTTTTCTCCTCTTAACCTTTAACATCACTCAAATTCCTTTTAAATTCACCCTGCAAAGATGAATCATTAAATCCAGCACAGCTGTAAACTCTTCTAACCTGATTGCCATTCATTCAAAGTAATCCTTCTGAACAAAACACTCCATGTAAACATACAAATCTCTTGAAAAACAATCACAATGCTTGAAATACACAAACAGATTTGCAATTCACTAATTAGTTCAGAAATTCAGTTGGTCATTCTATCACAAAGGTTTAAACAGCATTTTAAAAGAAACTACACAACCAAACACTGGGTGAGACTGAGGTCACAAGATCCAGTGAAATCAAGCAGTCGCGAATCGGTGGAATGACAATCTCTCGATTTTCATCCATAAATGGGCGAGAACCTGATTTCCATTAATTTCAATAAATTTGAATCTAATTTCTGGCACAGGTTACCAAACTTGCAGACCTTAGGGAAAGCCTCCCACGAATATCTATTCGTGATGGTGCGGAACATATACGAGAGCGGTGGCGACTCCAGCAATGATCGGAGGATGGGAATGTCAGTGATGATGGTACACACTAGTCCACTTTTTTTTTTTGACATTCAAGGGACAGAATCCAGAGAAAAAAACTGGTCAGTGGAGTGGAGAGTCTGTGCCAGTTTTCCCACCAGAACAGACACTCTGCCAAACATTTGTAAGATTCCACCTGAACCTTGTTTCCATCTCTCATTCCACATATCCAAGTGCTGTAGCTTTCTGCCCTCTCTCTGGTGCTCTCCAAATAGTTTTTTGAACATTTTTTTCCCCTTTCCTGCCTGAGAAAGCTGCAGCAATGGATGTACTTCATTTCCATTATATATTTCAGTTGGAATATGTAGAAAAACCCATCTTATCAGACGTAGTGGCATTGGAGGCAGTTCAGAGGAGCTTCACTAGATTAATTCCAGGAATTAGGGGTTTGTCGTATGAAGAGATGTTGGGCAGTTTCAATCTACGCTGTCTGGAATTTAGAAGGATGAGGAAATCAAATTGAGGCATACAAGATAAAAGATATGAACAGAAGTATAAGCAGAGCGGATGCTTCCTCTTGTGAGGTATTCTAGGATGATAGGTCATAGTCTTAGGATAAGGGGTAGCAAATTTAAAACAGCATTGAGGAGAAATTATTTCTCCCAAATGGTTGTGAACCTGTGGAATTCACTACCCCAAAGTGCGAGGGATGCTGGGACAGTGAGTAAATTTGAGGAGTTAGACAGATTTTTAATTAGTAATGGGTTGAAGGGTTAAATGAAGAGCAGGAAGAAAATAGGGATAAGAAGCACATCAGCCTTGACGGAATGGCGGAGCAGAGTCAATGGGCCGAATTCTGCACCTATAAGGAATATATGAGATCATAAGGAACATACGAGATCATAAGAAACGGGCAGAATCAATCCTTTTGGATTCTTGTTGAATCCACAATTCAATAAAACCACAGGTGATCTTTGACCTCAGCGACACTTTGCTGCCCGATCTCTATATCCCACCCATCCATTCCCTTTGAGTCCAAAAATCTATTAATCACAGCCTTGAATACCTTCAATGACGGAGCAGACACAGTTCTGAGATAGAGCATTCCAAAGGCTGAATGAAGGAAGTAAAACCATCATACGTTTGTCCATTGTCTTCTGGGATTTCCCCCTCTCTTCAAACCTTTTCCTTGAGATTATACACTCAAAGCGGCTGGGATACAACGTGAGCCCACAAGCAAGAATGCTGCCAACTGAACCACAGCCGACAACACTCTGCTCCCTCAGGAAATGCCAGGCAATAGCAGGTTAATTCTCCAAATCCACGAAACAAAATGGTCTTGTTTCTCCTCCCGTCTATGATTAGCATAGATTATCTCAGCAACCCATTACTAACACAGGAAATTATACAACTGCCCAAATCTTCCTGATATGGTAACCAACTGACAGCTTGTATAATGGTGTGATCACACAATTTAAAAACAAACAAAGTGGGAATATCAGTTTGAACAAGATTAGATTCTCTCAATTTATTTTATTTGCTAAGCAGTTGTTCAAAATTATATTTATCCAACTAATAAATGGATTTGCACAACACTTGCATACAAACAAGCAACATGCATGTTAATTAGTCTCAGTGCATATTAATTCTATCCCAGGTGTACAGACTGCACATGGCATGTTAAAATAAATTTATAATTACAGCACAACAGTCTGCTGCTTAATACAAATGTGAGTTGACCTGTGCAGACGTGAAGCAGCTTTTGCAGGTGCACTCCATTGTGTGCGGAAAACATTCACATCCACCAGCACTTACCCACGAATGGTTTTCTGTGCTAGCACCCAGGTACCATTTTTATGGAAGAGTAGATTTCATTAACCACAAGGTTGTGCATGTGAAGAGAAAAAATCTAAATTACTTTATAGTACTGCACATTCTCTAATTTCACACTACATAAGCTTATAGACCTTGAAATCATTTTTTCCATGTCTTAAATATGTTGTACTTGCCAAAGTGCTGGAAATGAAACGCTTCCACACATTTGGCAGAGATAAAACCCTCCCAGCTAGGGTAGGTGCAAAATTATGCTCAATCTACTCTGCTGAACAATTTATTTCAGCCCCCCACAAAAGATATAAACCGCTGCATCAACATTTCATTCTTCCTTCATTACATATCACTGACCTTAATGAAACTTTTTTGGATTTCCATTAAAGATTCTGAACTGAGGTTACCACAGAGTAACAGACTTCAGGCAGAAGAGACCATCATCCCACTTGGCTAGAACTAACATGAAACTAATTTCTGGAGGTGAAAGTGGATTTCTAATAAGTAATACAGGTGGGGAAAGAGGAGGAGAGAGGGAAGAGAAGTGGGACAGGGGTGGGGGAAGACGGCAGCCTCCCATCCATTGATTCCGTCTACATTTCCCACTGCTTCAGCGAAGCAGCCAGCATAATTAAGGATGCCACAAATTCTCTCTTCCACTTTCTTATATTGGGAAAAAGATACAAAAGTTTAAGGTCATGTACCAATTCAAGAACAGCTTCTTCTCTGCTGCCATTAGACTTTTGAATGGACCTACCGCGCACTAAGTTGATCTTTGTCTACACTCTAGCTATGACTGTAACACTATATTCTGCACTCTCTTTTTCTGCTCTATGAAAGGTATGCTGTGCTTGTATAGCGTGCAAGAAACAATACTTTTCACTATATGTTAATACATGTGAAAATAACAAGCCAAATCAAAGAGGGGGGAGGAGGTGGGGGTGCTGAGGGAGTGCGGGGGGGGGGGAAGAGAGAGAGAGAGAGAGAAACAGGAAGTGTGGTGGGAGAGAGAGAGAGAGAGAGTGCGGGGGGGTGGTAGAGAGAGAGAGAGAGAGGGGGTAGTGCGGAGGGGGGAGGAGAGAAAAAAGAGAGGGGTAATGCGGAGGGGGGGGAAGAGAAAAGAGAGGGGTAGTGCGGAGGGGGAGAGAGAGAGGGTAATGTGGGGGGGGGGGGTAGTACGGGGAGGTGGCAAGAGGGAGCGTCATAGACTCAGGAGGTTGACAGCATGGAAACAGGCCCTTTGGCCTACCTTCTCCATACCACCCTTTATTTTAATCCTCTAAACTGATCCCAATTGCCTTCATTTGGCCATATCCCACTATACCCATCTTATCCACGTAACTATCTAAATGCTTTTTAAAAGACACATTTCACCCTCTACGACTACCTCTGGCAGTTTGTTCTAGACACTCACCACCTTGTGCGTGAAAAAAACTGCCCCTCTGGACTCTTTTGTATCTCACTCCTCTCACCTACATCTTAAACCTATATTCTAAACCTATATCCTCTCGGTTTAGATTCCCCCACCTTTGGGAAAAGATATTGACTGTCTAACTGATCTGAGCCCCTCATTATTTTATAGATCTCTATAAGATCACCCCTCAGCCTCTGACACTCTGGAGAAAAAATTCCTAGTCTATCCAATTTCTCCTTAGAGTCCATTAAGTCCCGGTAGCATCCTAGTAAATCTTTTCTGCACTCTTCCTAGTTTAATAATATCCCTTCTACAATAGGGTGACCAGAACAGCACACAGTATTTCAAGTGTGGCCTTACCAATGTCTTGTACTTCAACAAGATGTCCAATCCCTGTATTCAATGTTCTGATCAATGAAGCCAAGTATGCTGAATGCCTTCTTCACTCTGTCCACTTGTGACTCCACTTTCAAGGAGCTACAAACACGTACCCCTAGATCTCTTTGTTCTGTAACTCTCCCTAATGCCCTATCATTAACTGAGTAAGTCCTGCCCTGGTTCAATCTCCCAAAATGCATTACCTCGCATTTATCTATATTCAACTCCATCTGCCATTTGTCAGCCCACTGGCCCAACTGATCACGATCCCGTTGCAATTGGAGATAACCTTCTTCATTGTCCACTATGTCGCCAATCTTGGTGTCGTCTGCAAATTTACTAACCATGCCTCCTATATTCTTATCCAAATCATTAATACAAATGACAAATTAGCACTGATCCCTGAGGAACACCGCTGATCACAGGCCTCCAGTTTGAAAAACAACCTTCTATAATCACCCTCTGGCTTCTATCAAGAAGTGTGAATTAATGAACACCACTCATCAGGTTAGAGTATTCTCTTCCTGTTGGGAAGCACTTTAGCAGTCACAGGACATAAGCGTTCTCCAAGACGGCCTTCATGTCACAGTAACGCAGAATCGCTGAGCAGAAACTGACAGTCAAGTTCCACACACGAGGACAGTCTCAACTGGGATCTTGGGTCCGTGTTGCACTATAAGCTGCATGATTTGCCTGCACTTGCAAAATCTCACTATCTGTCCTGGCTGGAGACAGTACTCATCTCTTTACTCTCTGTGCTTAACCCTCTCTCCACTCACATTGTCTGTACCTTTAAGACTTGATATCTGTAAATATTTGCATTCCAACTAATAATTTGCAAATTGAGTTTGTGTCTTTATGTGCCCTGTTTGTGAACAGAAATCTCTCACCTGATGAAGGGGCAGTGCTCCAAAAGCTTGTGCTACCAAATAAACCTGCTGGACTTTAACCCCCTGGTGTTGAGAGACTTCTTACTCTGTCAAGATGACAATTTTGTATCCATTTGACAATCTCACCCTGGATCCTGTTAGATTTAACCTTACGCAACAACATAACATGTAGTACTTTGTCAAAGGCCTTGCTAAAGTTCATGCAGACAACATCAACTGCACTGCCCTCATCTACCTTCTTGGTTACTCCTTCAAAAAGCTCAATAAAATTTGAGAGAATGGTCTTCCACTCACAAAGCCACATTATTGAGTTCAGGGGGGAGTGCAGTTGGGTGGGGGGGAGAGCAGGGAGAGAAAAGGGACTGCAAGGGGAGAGGGAGGATGCAAAGGGGAGAGAAGACAGATAAGGTTGGGGGATGGAAGAGAGAGAGAGAGAGAGAGAGAGAGAGATTGTGTTGGGAGAGTATATGTGGGCAATTGTGTGGGTTTGGTGGTGGAGTGGGAGGAGCGTTTGGGGGATTGGGGGGGAAAATGTGTCAGATTCAGAATACGTCCATACTTCTGGTTCCCTCCGTTTACGGTTCTTATTCTCCTCAGTGTCATCATGCACACTCATTTGCTCTCACAGCGACGGAAGGTGGGTAAGCATGCTGGGACTGGGACTGAACCAGAGACACATACTCTCATCCTATTACATTCTAATACTCATCTTTATTCATTACTTACTGTTTTGTGTTTTTGCTCAGTAAGCTGTTTGTAAATTTTTTTTTAAATAAGGTGTGATGTTGTGCTGAACATTATCTTTCTGAAATTTGCTCATCAATCCCTTGAGTGAGAAAGATTTTGAAATGCCCTCCCTCCCACCCTCGCCACCGCCAGGTGAAAAGCTTGTGTAAGCTTGCTATATACAAGCTTGTAGGGACAGAATGCAGGAACCAGAATGATCAAATAGCAGCAGGAATTGGGCAGTTACAGTATGGAGTGGGCACTGTGAAACAGGGATACAGATCGAGCTGGAAGGGGAAAATGATTTATCAATCTCAATGAGACTGAATACAATTCAAATTGGATGGAGAGAAGAAAGAACGCCAATGTGAGCCAGGAAAGGATCACTTTCTGTGGGGGAGTAGATGGGTACATAATTATGCAAGTCATTATTACAAAGAACAAAGAACAAAGAGCAACACAGCACGGGAAACAGGCCCTTCGGCCCAACGAGCCCACACTGCCGTCCTAACGTCTTAATGACATATCCTTGACTTTAGGCTATGGCCAAAGACTGGATGTAGCCACAAAGTGAAAGACTAGTCTGATTTCTATTCTAGCAATCGTGGGTACCTCTTGTACCATGAGGACATTGGGAGGCTGGAACAATACAAAACTAAAATTTGGGATTGATTTTACTGCTTTCAGGTTTTTTTTAAAATCAGCCCATTAGTGTTTTCCATGAGATTGCTAGTTTACTCCAAAATTTCACAGAAACATTTTAAAAAGGCAGGGTTTGGCCATTCGGCCCTTCGAGCCTGCTCTGCCATTCATTATGACCATGGCTTATCGTCCAACTTTTCTCACATATCCTTTGATGGGCAACAATGGCATGATACTTGTTTGATGGTACATCTCAACAGTTGAAGTACTGTTACAACTCCATTGTGTGCCATGTCCTACTCGATATGGAACACTTCAGATTTTTTTGGATAAAGACTTATTGACTGCTATTTCCAATCAACCAAGTGACATGAAATCTACAGAGCAGATTGAACTCCTGGTGTTCTTTTTGTTCAATTTCTTCATATTTCACATCCAGAACTGAGCAATCCACAAATACTTCATTCCATTTACCTAACCTTGCCAGGAAAACTCTCCTACAACAATTAATCATATTTAAATACCAGTCAAAAGCAGTCAATTCAGATTTGACTTGGTCATCTGCTATAAATGGCATGTTTCCTATATTTAACCAGCAACGAACATTGAAATCTGAGGGCAGATGATGCACTGAGGCACTCCAAGATCTTCATGAACTTTAGCTATTTCTTAAATCAGCAACACTATTCAATTTATTTTTATAATTGGCCAGGCTGAATTGATGTTTTACTTCCCAAAACTTATATAAAAAAAGTACAAACTTGTTTCTGAAAAACTTAAACAAATGAAAACAAATTGATGCACTTCTGACTTTGCTGTTTGTGTTCTATGTTCAAAACATTTCCAAGTTACTTAAACGTTAGTATCCTTTTATTGTTATATTTACACAATTCATTTCAAAGAATTATGATGATTAATGAAAGAATTTATTTATTTGCACCCACACAATATTATATTTTAGAATAGTGATTGGAAACTTGACTTGGTGGGTCTGGTTTCTCTTCTATGCATCTCTTGTACCATGAAGACATTGGAGAGGCTAAAACAAAACAAAATTAAAATTTGGGACCAGATTTTAATGTTTTCAGATTTTTTTTAAATAGCCCATTAGTGTTTTCCACAAGATTGCTGTTTTTACCCCAAAATAAAAAACAGGATTTGGCCATTTGAACCTGCTCCGCCATTCATTATGACCATGGTGGATCATCCAACTCAACAGCCTGCTCCCACCTTCCTTCCATATCTTTTCAAGGGCAACAATGGTGTGATACTTGATTGGAGGATACATCTCAACAGCTGCAAATGGCTCGGTGAAAAAGTGGTTAGCACACTCCTCCCAAAACCATACTCGTTGCAAAGTTTAAAATTGGCACACCCTCAGCTCTGTCATAGAAATCATAGAAACCCTACAATGCAGAAAGAGGCCATCTGGCTCATCAAGTCTGCACTGAGCACAATCCTCACCCAGGCCCTACCTCCACATGCCCACAAACTTCCCCACCAAATCCCTCTAACCTACACATTTCAGGCTAATTTCAGCATGGCCAAGGAATCCAACCCGCACATCTTCGGACTGTGGGAAGAAACTGGAGCACCCAGAGGAGAATGTGCAAACTCCACATAGTGATCCAAACTGGGAATCGAATCCTGGAGCTTTGAAGCAGCAGTGCTAACCACCGTGCTACTGTGCCGCCCATAGTTGAACATAGCACCATTCATCTTCTCTGGTGTCTTATCAGATTATCAAGCCTCAACACCAGGTTAAAGTCCAACAGGTTTATATGGTAACACAAGCTTTTGGAGTGCTGCCCCTTCATCAGGTGAGTGGGAGTTTTGTTCACAAACAGAGCATATAAAGACACAACTCAATTTACAAAATAATGGTTGGAATGCGAGTCTTTACAAATGATCAAGTCTTAAAGTTATAGACAATGTGAGTGGAGAGGATTAAGCACAGGTTAAAGAGATTTGCATCGTCTTCAGCCAGGACAGTTAGTAAAACTTTGCAAGCCCAGGCAAGTCATGGGGGTTACAGATAGTGTGACATGAATCCAAGGTCCCGGTTAAGGCCATCCTCATGTATATGGAACTTGGCTAGCAGTTTCTGCTCAGCAATTCTGCGTTGTAGTGTGTCATGAAGATTACCTTGGAAATCCAAAGATCAGAATCTTTTCAAACAGAAGAATGCTTCAGATGAGATGAAGATGAAAATTTTTGATTTTGTGATTTTGTGTCTGTGTGGAGTTTGAACATTCTCTCCGTGTCTCCATGTCTTCCTCCTCTGGGTGCTCTGGTTTCCCCCCAGTCTGGAAGTTGTGCAGATTAAGTTGATTGACTATGCTAAGTTGACCTAGTGTCAGGAGGATTAGCAAGGTAAATGTGTGTGTATGTGGGAGATAGGGCCTGGATGGGATTATAGTTGGTGCAGACTCAATGGGCTAAATGGCCTCCTTCTGCAGACCAGAACACTGCATTTGCCTGAGGAAGACACGGAGTGTTGAAAGCTCGCAATTTTACTATCAAATAAATCGGTTGGATTAAAAATTGGTGTTGCTAAATTCTTACATATTGTGAGCACAGAGATACTTGCCTTGTCTCCACACAGTTTTATTCCTGTGTAGGTATCAACATAATTCACGGTGTTTGCTGATCAAATAGTATATTGAATCATAGGCAGTTTACTTTATTTGTAACCGGCTTCCATCATTCAGCTTAAATAAAAGAGCAAGCTTGTTACCAATACATAGAAGCAAGTGAACCCAACAGCAAAGATTTTTGCTGTGTATAAAAATAACCTGAAACAGAACTCACAGAAACAAAAAGTACATCTCAGCTTCTCCCACTGGCTTGGAAGGAAATTATTGTGTGATCTGACACTACACTATACAGACCAGCTCATTGTCAGTTCAGTCCCTAGTCTGAGAGTGTTATGATTTGCCAGACTGCTCCTTGGTCTCTGAAGATAACAGGAGATAAGTAAATACGCAAGTATATAAATAAAATTGACACACAATTCACAGTTTTGACTGTATCCACAGCCCCCTGCACCCCCACGACCTTCGTTGTGAGGTGCTTATGCCCAAGGGACAATATCACATCTGACAGTGATGTCCTCCACATAAATTGCCAATAAACATTTCCGATATTCAATAATAAAAATCATTTGAACAAGGTAATAAAGGATGAGGAAAAGGGGAGAAGGAAAAATAAAATTCTTCACATCTCAGCTATTACTGCATGCTACTGTGAAATAAATTTTGCACTATGTTAACTGAATGGATAGTTAATGGTCCATAACGAATTGGTTTCCCAACATTGCATTTGGGGGTGCATTCCCAAATGATGCTATGGGGAATCCTTCTGGTTCCCAGATAAGGGTTTGCCTAGAAGTTGCTATCTTCCTTCATCCGGACAATTGTGCTGGGCTGGGAACCATCTAACAGCAGTGATTTAAAACACTAACTTTGCACGGTTCTGGCAGTTTTACCCTGATCATTACTGTGAAAGTTTGAAGGAAAAAAACACTTGGTAACTCTGGAGTTACTATCTAGACATCTAAATCCAGCCTCACAAAAGGAGGGGAGGGGAGGAGAGAGGCACGCACATGTACACACCTCACCCATAACACAACACACCACACTAACCGCCCTCTCCCCTCTCCCCCCCACCACACACACACGCCGCATACTTCCTACACAAACAAAACACAACACAACAGAATTAGGCCATTTAGCCCATCAAGTCCACTCCATCATTTAATCATGGCTGATATGCTCCTCATCCCCATTTTCCTGCCTTCTCCCTATAACGCTTCAACCCATGATCGGTTAAAAGTCTGTCTAATTCCTCCTTAAATTTACTCACTGTCCTAGCATCCACCATACTTTGGGGTAGCAAATTCCACAAATTCACAACCCTTTGGGAGAAATAGTTTCTCTCAACTGTTTTAAATTTGCTATCACTTATCCTAAGGCTATTCGCTAAGTTGAACAAAGAACAAAAAAAAGCACAGGAATAAGGCCCTTCGGCCCAACGAGCCCGCGCCACCACCTCGATATTCCCACTTCTACACGCGATCCCTGTCCATGTTTATAGATCTATGGATTAAAAACCAAATTTGAGACAATTTAGGGAGAATTTGTTTTGCCAATTAGCCTAAGAGCACATCTTTGGGATGTGGGAGGAAACCGGAGCTCCCGGAGAAAACCCACACAAGCACAGGGAGAATGCGCAAACTCCCACAGACACAGGCCCAAATCCATGTATCTGCACAGCACAGCTATAGTCACTGCGCTGTCGTGTTGCCTATCAGATGGTCCAGGTCAAGCATACACTAACAATGTGAAGCAGTAGGATACTCTCGAAAAAGATCCAAGAGCAGTCCTCTCACGACCCATCGTGTGTATGCCCTTCGTTAGACAACAAGGTGGACCAAAGCACCTATAGGATAAAAACAAGTACATCAATATCATCATCTATTTACACACTTCCCAGGGACTCCCAAGGCTCATGATCCCTATTTTAAATCAGTTTTCTATACCCCTCCATTCCCATTCTGTTCATGTGCCCATCTAAGTATTTCTTAAATAACTCCAGAGTACCTGCCTCCACCACTTTACTTGGTAGCGCATTCCATACCCCCACCACCCTCTGTGTGAAAAAACTCCCTCTAGCATCCAAATTATACCTTACCCCCCTCACCCTAAGCCCGTGACCCCTCGTGCTATTTGAGTCCATCCTAGGAAAAAGCTTACCCTGTTTACTCTATCTATCCCTCAAAATCTTGTACACCTCTATCAGATCTCCTCTAAGTCTACGTCTTTCTAAGGAAAACAGTCCCAATTTGCCTAATCTCTCCTCGTAACTCAGACCTTCCATACCAGGCACCATCCTCGTAAACCTCCTCTGCACTCTTTCCAGAGTCTCCACGTCCTTCCGGTAGTAAGGCGACCAGAAAACTTTACCCAAAGGGTGGTTCGGGAGTGGAATGCCCTGCCTGCAGCAGTTGTAGATGCGCCAAGTTTGGTGGCGTTTAAGAGGTTAGTTGATAAGTATATGGAAGAGAAGGGAATGGTTTAGTTTGGAGGGGCATTGCTTTTTATATTGGTCGGCGCAACATCGAAGGCCGAAGGGCCTGTTCTGTGCTGTAATGTTCTATGTTCTAGAACTGGACACAGTATTCCAAATGAGGTCTAACCAGCGGTTTATACAACTGCAACATTAAAGGCCAGCTCTTGTACTCTATACCCCTTCTTATAAAGGCTAGCATACTATACGCTTTCTTCACAACCTTCTCCACTTGCTCTGCCACCTTCAGAGACTTATTCACCTGCACCCCTAGGTCCCTCTGAGTTTCTATACTCAGAATAGGTGTACCCTTTATCATATACCTCCCCCCTATATTTTTTCTCCCGAAATGCATCACCTCACATTTATCAGGATTGAATTCCATCTGCCATCTGTCTGCCCAAGCTACCAGCCTATCTATGTCCTGCTGCATCGCCTGACAATGCTCCTCACTATCCGCAAGTCCAGCCATCTTTGTATCGTCTGCAAACTTGCTGATCACTCCACTTACTCCCTCTTCCAAGTCATTTATATATATTACAAATAGAAGAGGTCCCAGTACCGAGCCCTGCGGCACACCACTAGTGACCGACCTCCAGCTAGAGAAACACCCTTCCACTATTACTCTCTGTCTCCTATTACCAAGCCAGTTGCTTATCCATCTAGCTACCTGTCCTTGTATCCCATTTGCCTTGACCTTCTCGACTAACCTCCTACGAGGGACTTTGTCAAACGCCTTACTAAAATCCACATAAACAACATCAACGGCTCGCCCTTCGTTTTCGTCACCTCCTCAAAAAATTCTACCAGATTTGTAAGGCACAACCTCCCCTTAACAAATCCATGCTGCGTTATCCCTAATCAGATTGCAACGCTCTAAGTGCCTATACATCCTATCTCTAAGAATCCCCTCCAACAGCTTCCCTACCACTGACGTCAAACTCACCGGCCTATAATTTCCGGGGTTATCCCTACCACCCTTTTTGAACAACGGTACAACATTAGCTATTCTCCAGTCCTCTGGGACCTCACCTGTGTCCAAGGAAGAGACAAAGATTTGCGTCAGAGGCCCAGCAATTTCACCTCGCACCTCTCTAAGCAGTCTGGTATAAATCAATGCTACCTAGAAGCTCTAACACTTCCTCCCTCGGTATGGATATTTCCCTCAACTGGTCCACAGCTCCCTCAGAGACAGGAGCTGTCAACAAGCCCCTCTGCTTCGTGAATACCGTTGCTGACAAGTAAAATTTTAAATTCATGTCCATACACCAAAAAATAAATCAGGTAAGCCCTTCTCACCAAGTGAGAGCAGCTTTTAAAGTTCAGACCTCCACTGGTGCATTGTCCAGGGACTGACTTTCTGGTTAATTAAATGGCAAATAGTAAAAGATGGTAAACTTGTTTCACCCACACTAAAATATTCTTGGTCAGGATTTTCAACTGCCCACAGGGATGTGAACAAGAGCAAGTAAATTTTGGAACTGCCCCTCGCAGATGGCAGATCAGTGTCCTCAGTATTAGAATTTTCAAAGCAAGGGTGGGGAATTGAGAGCAACTTGCTTCCAATTAACATCTTGTTGATCTCCTGGTGGAGTTTGTTATTGGGATGGGGAAGGCCAATATTTCAACTCTAAATTGTCAAAATTGAACTATCCGGAGAACATTCATGCACAGTTTCTGGGTTCATTGCTGGGAAAAAAAATGGACTTTTTATTTAAATGAGAAAGATTTTTGGTGCGAGGGAATTTTGCTCTGGATCAGATGCAGTATCATTCACTTGGCTGCTGCTGCACGTGGTGACAGTGAAGGTCCTCCGAGAATCTCCCTCCTCTCTTCGGTGGTTCCAATGTGGCTGCCATCTGCTTCACTCTCTGCAGGTAGCTCCTACCTGCTGGCAAAGCGTGGCACCATTAAGTGAGTATTAACTCACCTCCATCCCAAATAGGGCACTTACATTTAATAATTACTAGTGTCACAGATGCAGCACAGGGTCGAGTTTCATAAATTATCTGTGTCAGCTTCCCAACCCCAGACTGAGAATTAAGCCTCTTGTCTCTCTCTTTATCCATTCAAAGAAACTGGAAGAAAAATTAATTCTTTGATCAATTAAATTCGAAACATTAATTCTTTCTTCTGTAGACTACAGGGAATTGACACCTGTACAGCTCCTATTCATCAATTGAAAATTAGCACATAGCTACTTTAAATTCTGACAACAGTTTAAAACATGCACTGCTACAGATTGAAAATCAACGTTTAATTCTGATAGTTTCATGAAAAGAAGCTGTAGTATAAGGATGCATTTTTAAAGAATGCACAGGAAAAGTGTTACAAGAACTAAAGACTACAACAAGATCATGAATAACCTGGTTTGAGGAGCAAACATACAAGAATATTGTTAGTGTGAATAACCCATATAGGTAGTTATTCCTTAATTCTCTTCTGTTGTATATCTGTGCACACCTACATTGGAGAAAGACAAGAAAATGAATAGTTTTTCCATTTCAGCATCCAAAAACACATGTTACACAAATTCGGTCTGTGCTATCTCTGGCTTTTCTAATTTCCATTTCTGCGACACAGCCTCTCTTAAATTAGGCCATCAATGATAATCTAATTCAGACCAGTTTTGCATTACATTATTGCCTCACTAGTCTGGACTTGACCTGGACTCAGACAGAGGTTTGAAGGATTGTACGTTTCATTCTCATTTCTTTACTTGTTTCATTTGTGTTTGAGAGAACAAGAACAGTGCTCGAAAATGGAACAATTTTCAATTTTAGGCACATACCATCAGGATCAAACGGTTCCAGATTCTATATATTACTGACGATATGCAGGATAAAACCTCCTTTACTCTGCTTCAATTGCTTGCCTTAATCCAAGGTTACTTAGTAAATAGACTAACTTGGGGCAAGGTGAAGGAAGTTTTACTATTAAGTCGAATCAGTGACCTTAAAGACTATATATTGGGTTGAAGTGGGAAAACATATAGCCTATATTTGCATAATATGCTTGCATATAGAAACCCTATAGTGCAGAAGGCGGCCATTTGGCCCACTGAGACTGCACCAACACAATCCTACCCCAGGTCATATCCCCATATATTTATCCCACTAATCCCTCTGACCTACATATATCAGGACATTGTGGGCAATTTAGCATGACCAACCTAATCCATGCATCCTTGGAGGAAACTGGAGCACCTAGAGGAAACCTACGCAGGCACAGAGAGAATATGCAAACTCCATACGGATAGCGTTCCAAGCCAGGAATCAAACCCAGGTCCCTGGAGTTTTGAGAAATCAGTGCTAACCACTATGCCACATACGATCCATTGGATTTCCTTAAATGATACAAAATTTAAAAAAATCATTTGGTCAACGACTGATACATGGTTCCTGAGAGGGAAAAAAATCTATAGATATAATATTATGTACATTGCCATATTCTGAGAGATACTGGATAAAACCATTTTCTAAAACAGGATTGTCTCAAATTTCCCAATTCTTAAGTTATTCACAATTAAAACCATGCGTCATGTTCCCTGGGAACCTTTCTTGTACATTTTACATCTTTATACTAAGAGCTTTGAACACCCATGGGAGAGTTGTGATGACTCATCTCCAAATAGCTGTAATACACTGACGCAAGTGGCGACAGGCATTTTTGCTCAAATCTTTTCTGCAACTATATATTTTTGTGGCATATCCATTTGATAGACTGCAGTAACTTACTGTATACGATAATGAAATTCCATAAGCATTAGATATCATTTCTACTAAAAAGCACAATGAACACAACCCAAATTACAAAACGCTTTTAGAAAGTAATTTTAGAAACAATAACACACATGAACTACAAGCTTGAATAATCTTTCTATTCCCCTCAACGGTCCATAAGAAAACAACTCAAAACAGCAGCTAATTTAGTTTTCACTACATACTCAAATATGCAGAATAGAAAATAAATAATAGCTTAAATTTTATATTATTGTAGCCAAAATGTTGACTCTGGGAAACAAACCTCGATGACCTGACAGTAGGCGTTAAAACTATTGCATTCAAATTCAGTTCCTTTATCCCAAAGCCAGACTTGAAGAAACAGGTCTTCCAGAATCAGATAAAAGGCAGACAATGCTTAACAGTAGGAATCTATTTCAAATTCAGTTGGATTATTTGTTGCCAGTTTTAGACAGGAACACATGTAGGTGCAATGCAAAACAGAGCTGATCCTGTTTTAATTTTTAAAAATTCATATATGGAATGTGAGCATTACTGGCAAGGCTGGTATTTTATTGCCCATCCCTAATTGCCCGAGGTGATGGTGGTGGACTTGCTTGAACTGCTCCAGTGCATGCAGTGAACAAGTTTGCAAAGCTAACAAATGAGGTGCCAATCCTACAAAATTTAAAGAACTCTTTGTGCTTCCTACTTCTTCCTGATCTTCAACTTCATAGACACCAGTTACCCTCCATCACCTCACGCAAGTGATGATGCACGCAAGTTTGAGCACTGAAAGCTATCAACAGCTGATAACATCACAGCCACAAATAATCCCCATCACCTACCCATATTTGCAACAATGAATACTGGTAAGGAGTGGTTTGTTTTTGCAAACCAGAGCAGAGTGACCTGCCTCACATCTCCAGTGTCTTCCTAATGAAAATCAGCCAAGTCAATAGAGATCAGATTTGGGATTAACAAACCTGAGAAAACATCCTGCTTCCCAGCAGGATCATCATTTAATTCATTAGCACATTACTTTTTACCAGGTAGTTGCTATTATTTAATATGATGATTACTAATGGTAGTTAGCACTGCTGCTTCACCAGAGACGTACGTGTGCGCATGTGTGGAGCTTGCATATTCTCTCCATGTCTGTGTAGATTTCCGCCAGGTACTTCAGTTTCATAAAATCCTACAGTGGAGGAGGAGGCCATTCGGCCCATTGAGGCTGCACCGAGAACAATCCCACCCAGGCCATATTCTCGTAACCTCATGTATTTACCCCGCTATTCCCTCTTGACACTAAGGGGCAATTTAATGGCCAATTAATCTGACTCGCACATCTTTAGACAGTGGGAGGAAATCCTCGACAGTCCAAAATTAGATGGACTGGTCATAATAAATGGCCCCGTAATGTCAGGATAACTAGCAGGAATAATAAATGGGATTACAGCAATATGGTCTGGGTGGGATTGTGGTCAGTGCAGACTTGATGGGCCAAATTACCTCCTTCTGTAGTGTAGGGATTTTATGATTCTACAATAAAAAGTATGAATCTAATTAGATCACTCTAATTTATTTGATGAGACCAGGTTCACATGATGTATATTGATGAACCATATTCCATCATCCTTCCTTTAATGCTTTGCTAACTTTCCTTTTATTATGCTGGCCACTCCCAGAGTTCTAATGTAAACTTCTACATAGCTCACTTCAAAATAGGTGCTATACTGTAACTGCTTATCTCTTGCACAAGTGCTGAGTACTGAAAAGCTTATTAAATGTATTCCTGATAAGTAACTCATTGAAGAGCTTTTTAACAAACTCTGTTTTAAAGGAAGTTTTCAGTTGAACACAAAGTAAGTGTTTTGCAGTATATTTAAAACCATGGTCTGCATGTCTTTATGCAAGTTGTCTTTGATTTGTTAATTTAGAGAGACTAAAAAGAGAGACTATGATCTAAATATTGGTTGGAGATCTTGCATTTCATCTTCTAGTGTGCTAAATAAGATGGCACAAAGCAACCACTGGATTTTGACCATAATGAAATTAAGCAGCGAAAGCAACTGTCTGACAAGTGCACAAGAATTCCCAGAATTATTCTCAACTCAATAATCACTGCATTATTGCAAGCATTATTATAATAAGTCAAAAATAAACATTCTCATGTATTTCAGTCTTGTTAATTAACTGGGCGAGTGAGAAAAAAATTAATGTGCCATAGATAAAGCAAGCAAATGTACACATAGTATTGTCATATCAGACACTAGATACACATTTAAATCAGGAAATTGTGCAATATTATCTCAATGATAAGTTTATGGTATCAAAAATATTTAAACAATCATCATGTTTGATTGTCCAATGATTTAACACAAATTAAATATGAAGCCAGGGCAATCCATTTTTCTGTCCATGTGTCATTGAAGACACCAAAACCCCATTCATACTTGATTACTCTATACGTACCTGCTGCTTTACATAACTGAGAGTACGAGTCATTTCTCCAGATTTACCTAACAAGTAATATATTCCTTTGCCATTAATCACTAGGCCAGCTGATTGATCTGAAACTTACAGGTTAAACTGAAACATAACAGCCCATCTCAGCAATTACCTCAAAAGTTCAACGCACCAACTGTTGAGCATTAATTTCCTTTTTCTATTTGACAAAAAAAGGCAGCAATTTCCATCCAAAATGTACTTTCAAAGATATTCTCCACCATCACCATCCCCCCCCCACCAAGTTTAAAGCCTGTAGTTAAATCAAGTCAATCTGACCCAACAGAAAAAAAGTTAACCCACTTGATAATTATTACTCTAATACAGAGCAGGTGCAAAGTTATAACACTGTATTCCAGTTGAAGAAAAGGACCACATATTGTAAATCACCACTGTATAGATACACATGAAAAGCTTATAACTGTTACCTCTACCGAATATACAGTCACACAAAGTTTTAACAGCACTTTCATAAATTAACAAATTAGAGGCAACTTGCATAAAGACATGCAGACCATGGCTTTAAATATACTGCAAAACACTTAGTGTTCAACTGAAAACTCTTCCTTTAAAACAGAGTTTGTTAAAAAGCTCTTCAATGAGTTACTTATCAGGAATACATTTAATAAGCTTTTCAGTACTCAGCGCTTGTGCAAGAGATAAGCAGTTACAGTATAGCACCTATTTTGAAGTGAGCTATGTAGAAGTTTACATTAGAACTCTGGGAGTGGCCAGCATAATAAAAGGAAAGTTAGCAAAGCATTAAAGGAAGGATGATGGAATATGGTTCATCAATATACATCATGTGAATCTGGTCTCATCAAATAATTTATCAACTGCTCTGACCTTTCCCAAACTCAAAGAAACACAAGATAGGATTAGGAGGAGGCCATTTGGTCCTTCAAGTCTGCTCCACTATTCATCTAATTATCAGAATTAATTAAGCTCTGTAGTACTCAAAAAGTAAAATAAAACTTTAAATTTTGATGGCAAGTTAAAGAACACCAACAAACAATAAACCATAAAACAGAATTTTAAATCCAAACCAATATGAAAATTAGCATTAAAAATTCTTTCCTGAAATTTAGTATCTGAACATTGCACCAATTAAAGTTATTTATAGCTTTTTTCTTACTTATTCCAGGGCACAGGTGTTACTGGCCAGCATTTATTGTCTATCCCTAGTTGCCCTTGAGAAGGTGGTGGTGAGCTGCCTTCTTGAATCCAAGTGCTGTGGGTTGAACCACAATGCCATTAGGGAAGGAATTCCAGGATTTTGACCCAAAGACTGCAAAGGAACAGCAATATATTTCCAAGTCAGGGTAGTGACTGCAGATGATGACGTTCCCATTTATCTGTTGCCCTTGTCCTACTAGATGGAAGTGGTCATGGGCTTGGAAGGTGCTGTCTGAGGATCTTTGGTGGTGAATTGCTGCAGTGCATCTTGTAGATGGTACACACTGCTGCTACTCATCTTCATTAGTGGAGGGATTGAATGTTTGTCGATGTGGTGCCAATCAAGTGGCTGCTTTGTCTGGATGGTGTCAAGCTTCCTGATGTTATTGGAGCTGCACCCATCCAGGTAAGTGGATAGTATTCCATCACACTCCTGACTTGTGCCTTGTAGATGGTGAATAGGCTCTGGAGAGTCAGGTGGTGAGTTAGCTGCCACAGCATTCTCAGCCTCTGACCTGCTCTTGTAGCCACTATGTTTATGTGGTGAGTCCAGATGAGTTTCTGGTCAATGGTAACCCCAAGGATATTGACAGTGGTGGAATTCAGTGACGGTTACACCATTGAATGTCATGGATCAGTGGTTAGAGTGTCTCTTATTAGTGATGGTCATTGTCTGGCATTTATGCGGTGTGAATGTTATTTGCCTTATCAGCCCAAGCCTGTTTAGTAGTAAATAACTTGAATATCACCTAATAAAAGATTTTAGTGAAGCTTTTCATCTTGTGCTCATCAGGACAATCATAAGAATACCAATGTCAGGGAAAATAACAACTTTATACAGTATAAGAAGGGAGTGCTGCTTGGGTTGCCAAATGGACTCTCATTGCCATGGAGAATGCAACAGTTCATGGTGATTGACAATTAATTACCAAGGACTGTTTGAAAATTTAAACCAGGCTGATTGGTCAAGGCATTTATCCTGAGGAATGCACCACAAATTGCTATCACCTATTTTGTAAATATATTCAAGACTGAGATAGCCACATTTTTAATCAGTAAGGGAATCAGGGGTTATGGGGATAAGACAGGAAAGTGGTGTTGAGGATTATCACACCAGATCAGTCACGATCTTACTGAATGGCACAGAAGATTCAATGAGCTGAATGTCCTACTTCTGATTCTAGTCTTACGGTCTTAAAATACAGGATACATGTTAAATGGACTTGTCAACCTTTAGTTCCATGAGTTTGCCTAGCACCTTTTTCTCTAGCTAAAAGTTTCTCTCTCCTCTTTGTCACAATTTTCCACTTTTATTGAGGTTTTGTCTGCGACTGTGATGACAGATCGAAAATATTTGTTCAAATTCTCTGCCATTTTCTTGTTTTCTATTGTTATTTTGCAGTTGTATCTTCTAAAGAACCAAAGTTTAGATAGTAGAGAAATTGGATAGAATTAAAAGATTCTTAAAATGTTGGTAGAACATAAAATGGAAAATTCAGTCTAGACATGATGCATCTTAGGTTAGTGGGGGAATTATGGATAGAAAATGAACAGGTTTTGGCCACAAATGTCCAGTTCTCCACCAATATGGAATTAGCAGAAGACTGAAGCAATACAAATGTTGCAGTTCTGTTCAAAAGAAGGTGAGGTATAAATCTGGCAACGACAGCTCAGTCAATTTAATATCAATGTTTGCAAACATTTGAGGTAATAATCAGAGACTAAATTGTTACCCAAAAGAATATGGTTTAATAAATGACAGCAAACACAGACTTATTAAAAGTTTCAAATGGTCACCCAGACTCGAAACATTGGCTCTATTCTCTCTCCACAGATGCTGTCAGGCCTGCTGATATTTTCCAGGGGAGGTGATAGTATAGTGGCATTATTGCTAGATTATTAATCCAGAAATTTTGCTAATATTCTGGGGACCTGGGTTCGAATCCCACCAGGGCAGATGGTGGAATTTGAATTCACTAAAAATATCTGGAACTAAGAACCTACAGATGACCATGAAACGATTGTCGATTGTTGGAAAAAAAAGATCTGGTTCATTGAGAAGAGAAGGGATAGGACCTATAAAAGGTGAAGGGGGAAATGTCTGTATGGAACCGGAAGAAATGGCAGAGTACTTAATGAGTACTTTGCCTCAGTATTCACGGTGGAAAGTGATCTGGGAGGATACACTACAAGTTTGCAGCAGACTGAAAAGATTGAGTATGTAGATATTAAGGAAGCGGATGTGTTAGAACTTTTAAATGCTATCAAGATAGACAAGTCTCCGGGACCAGATGGGATGTACCCCAGGTTATTGTGGGAGGTGAGGGATGTCCTTGCAGAGCCCCTGGCGATGATCTTTGCGTCGTCGATGGAGACGGGAGAGGTTCCGGAGGATTGGAGGATTGCGGATGTGGTCCCTATTTTCAAGAAAGGGAACAGGGATAGTCCAGGAAATTATCGACCGGTGAGTCTGACCTCAGTGGTTGGTAAGCTGATGGAGAGGCTTCTGAGGGACAAGATTTACAAGCATTTGGAGAAGTTTAGGTTGATTAGAAATAGTCAGCATGGTTTTGTAAAAGGCAGGTCATGCCTTACGAGCTTAATTGAGTTCTTCGAAAATGCGACTGAACACATTGACGAAGGAAGAGCAGTGGACGTGGTGTACATGGACTTCAGCAAGGCATTTGACAAGGTCCCCCATGCCAGACTTCTTGAGAAGGTGAGAGGCCATGGGATCCAAGGGGCTTTGGCCTTGTGGATCCAGAACTGGCCTGCCTGCAGAAGGCAGAGGGGGGTTGTGGATGGCTCTTTTTCTGCATGGAGGTCGGTCACCAGTGGAGTGCCCCAGGGATCTGTTCTAGGACCCTTGCTGTTTGTCATTTTCATAAATGACCTGGATGAGGAAGTGGAGGGATAGGTGAGTAAGTTCGCCGATGACACGAAGGTCGGTGGTGTTGTGGATGGTCTGGAGGGATGTCAGAAGTTGCAGCATGACATTGACATGATGCAAGACTGGGCGGAGAAGTGGCAGATGGACTTCAACGCGGATAAATGTGTTGTGGTCCATTTTGGCAGATCCAACGGGATGAATGAGTACACTATCAAAGGTAGGAGTCTTAGCTGTGTGGAAGAGCAGAGGGATCTTGGGGTCGGGGTCCATAAGACTCTCAAATCAGCCTCCCAGGTGGAGGATGTGGTTAAGAAAGCTTACGGTGTACTGGCCTTCATTCATCGAGGGATTGAGTTCAGGAGTCAGGAAGTAATGCTGCAGCTTTATAGGCCCCTTGTCAGACCACACTTGGAGTACTGTGCGCAGTTCTGGTCGCCTCACTATAGGAAGGACGTGGAAGGTATTGAAAGGGTGCAGAGTAGATTTACAAGGATGTTGCCTGGATTGGGAGGCATGCCTTATGAAGACAGGTTGAGGGAGCTGGGACTGTTCTCCCTGGAGAGACGAAGGTTGAGAGGCGGCCTGATAGAGGTTTACAAGATGTTGAGAGGAATAGATAGGGTGGACTCTCAGAGACTATTTCCCAGGGCTAAAATGGTCGCGACGAGAGGGCACAGATTTAAGGTGCAGGGAAGCAAGTACAGAGGGGATGCTAGGGGAAAGTTTTTCACTCAGAGGGTGGTGAGTGAATGGAATCGGCTGCCGTCGGTGGTGGTCGAGGCGAACTTGCTGGGGTCTTTTAAAAGACTTCTGGATGAGTATATGGGATCGGGGGTTATAGATAGGTCTATGGCAGGGTAGGTTTTGATGTGTTCGGCGCAACTTGTGGGCCGAAGGGCCTGTTTGTGCTGTAGTGTTCTATGTTCATTAATATCTTTTGGGAAAGGAAACCTGCCATCTGCCCTACATGTGACACCAGAGCCCCAGCAATGTGGTTGGTTCTCACCTATTCTTGGTTAACTAGAGATGGGCAATAAACACTGGCCAGCCACTGTGCCACAAATGAATAAAAAGTATTCTGTTTTTGCTTCAGATTCCAATATCCACAGTAATTTTCCTTTATTCTGTTAGAAGTATGTTCGACTAATTTGATGGAGTTCTTCAAAGAAGCAATGGACAAGGTTGAGAGTTGTACAATCAATGTTATGTATGTGAACTTTCAAATGGTGTTTGATTAAGTATAAAATTGAAGCCACTGGGTTAAATAAACAATGATAACATGGCTAAGAGGCAGAAACAAACTGTTGTTCTTTCAAACTGGAGAAAATTATACAGTGGTTGTTAACTGTATCAATTACAGAGAAAGGGCATTGATTAAATATATTGAACATATATAAAAATACTCTTATTGACAAAAATTGAGTTAAGTGATTATATATATCTGTAATGTTTCATTCTGAATAAATTTATCCAAAGATTGGCTTTGGATTCTTCCAGTACCAACTGGATAATGGAAGTATAACAACAAGGCTTGTATTAGAACCATGATTACTTTTGACATAAGTTAAGGGTATGAACTTGGTTTTACAGGGCATAATTTTATCATGTTTGTAGATATCAAGCTCCAAAATATAATAAAGTGAATAGTAACAATTTGAGGACACAGAATGATAGAAACATGGTAGATGAAATTTAACATGTATGAAATGATGCATTAAGTAGGAAGAATGAAGAGAGGAAACATAAACTACAGTATAATTATAGAAGGATTTGGGTAGAGAGAGAGAGAGAAAGAAAGAAATGTACCTCAACATACATGAATACTCCAAGATAGCAGAACAAGTTGAGAAGCATGGTAAGAAAATGGCTTTCCATGGTTTTATAAGCAGAAACATACAGTACAAAAGGACTTAAAGTAAACCACTTAAATTACTGGTTAGATGCTTCCCTTAGTTGAAGGGTCAATAACAAGGGGGGCATAATTTTAAGGTGAGGGACAGGAGATTTAGAATGGATCAGAGCAAAACGCCTTTTACCCAGGGGATGATGGGAGTTTGGAGCCAGGGACGGTAGTACAGATAGGAAACTTCACAACTTTTAATAAGTACGTGGATGAGCACTTAAAATGTGCATAACTTTTAAGGCTACGGGCCAAGTGCTGGAAAGTGAGATTGGTGTAGATTTAGTGTAGCTTTATCAGTGCAGACTCAATAGGCCAAAGAGCCTCTTCTGTGTTGTATGACTCATGTCCATGAGGGAGCAGAGAAGATTGGTACTCAAAATGAGGATGGTTATGTGGAGGGACTGGACAATCTGGGGCTATTCTCAGAGCAGAAAAAGTTAAGGGAGGTCTAATAGGGTGTTCAAATTCATGAAGGACTTCAATATAGAGTGAATAAAAAACTGTTTCTTGTGGCAGAAAAGTTGGTAATCAGAGGGCAGAAATTCAAGTGAAAGAATCAGAGGTGAAATGAAGAGACTTGTCTTAAATAAATGCAGAGTTATGATAATCTGGAAGTACTACCTTAAAAGGTTTGCAGTGAAAACAATACTTCAAGAAATAAGTGAATAAATATATAAAGAGGAAAATATTCGCAGGGCTATTTGAAGACAGAAGAGGAGTGGAACTAAATAGATAGCTCTTTTAAAGAGTTTCCTTCTGTACTATGTTATACTGAGTAGGACAAATAAATTACTTCTTTATCTGGAGGAGCTCCGAGACCTTGGATGGTGGGAAAGTAGAATATAAAGGGGCAGTGTGCACCCCAGCATTTGTTCGGGAAGGGTAAGGATGCTGCTAGAAGGAAAGAAGCTCAAGAAGGGAAGATATGACCGAAATGGAAAGGTAAGACCTGATGATTAGGAGGCTGGTGGGGTGGAAGGGGAGGACAAAGATGGCTCTGGGATGGACGAGCATAGAAATGGGACAGACATGCCAACCACAGTAGAAGGGAATGCTTAGCTAAGGCCGAAGCAGACATTTTGTAGAAGGTGGCATTGTTGGAACAGATTTGCAATAACATGCTGGGCACAGTACAAGTATTAACCTGCTGCTAAAAAGAAACCACGTATCTCGACAGCCACAGGGCTAAATAGAGTATAAACACAGCCAGTGATCAGTTATTGGACAAATATTGAGATTAATAAAAAATATATTTTTTGTTAGTTGCAAAGTTTGTCCGTAGAATGATGGGGTTTGTATATTCCTAATTCCTCCCTACAGGCCAATAAAATGGTTGAGAAATAACTAACTCTCTTTTATATTTTGCTTTGAAGTATAATAGGAAAGTTTCCATGTGTTTCAAATTCTGACACGCATATCGAAAACAATACCTGAACAAATGCACAAAATAGAGTATGGTTTTATTAATACTACAGTCATTTTTAAGAAAGCTTGGGACTTGCATTAAAATGAGTTGTAACAGAAATATAACTTTTCATATAAAATTAGCAGAACATTTAATATTAACACTGGTAGAAGAAACCTAGATGCAGCAACTACAATAGAATCTACAGTACAAAAGAAGGCCATCTGGCCCATTGAGCCTGCACCAACAATAGTCCCACCCACAACCCCACATATTTCCCCTCCTGATCCCCTGGCATTAACAGGTAATTTATCATGGCCAATCAACCTATCCTGCAGGTATTTGGCTTGTGGGAGGAAACTGCAGCACTCGGAGGAAACCCATACAGACATGGGAAGAATGTGCAAACTTCACCCAGATAATGATGTGAGGCCTGACCCGAGGTCAGCAGTGCCACTGTGAAGTGAAGAGATACATTAAAGCAGGGGCCTGTTTAAAATGTCCACCGGTAAATAAATTACAACTAGCAGGAGGAAAGTACCACAAACTAGGCACATATAATGTCAAGTACCTAAAAATTTCTAGTTCCTTACCACTTGATCCCAAAATCATTCACTGGTACTACCAGAAAGCAACTTCTTCCAATTTGCCTTACGCCGTTAGATCTGATTCAGCTATATGTTTGTGAATTAATATTTTACCTACCCCCTCCTTTTAGTTCAAACAAGATACCAACAATTTCACAGTGATTACTGCAGCAGCATACGCAATTACACAATAACACACAGTATCCATCAGAAGCAACAGGGGTAATAGAATTAGTAAAACCATTCTTAAAATATTTTTCTTTAATCTGTACAAACACCATGTGACATGAATATCACTACAAAGTTAGAAATAAGGAAATCCATTCTGGCCAATCTTGTTGCAATGGACTAGAAAATTAAAAGACAATGCTAACAGGAAAGGAAAAACAGAACAGGAAAGGAAAAAAGCGTGCAAAATGCTTTTACATTCAGGTTACCAGATTGGGCATCAGCAATCTATTGGCATGCTTAGATAATTCTACAGTCTTTAGTTTATGCAGAGGCTTAGACAATACAAGCAAGTCTTCACAATTGATCCTGCAGGTTCAACCTGCAACAGGAAAACAGGGGTGTGATATTCCCACTGCGATCACCCCAAAGCCTAAAATTCCCACCCAAGGTCAACAATCCCTTGCATAGTCCATGTCCCACCCGCTAGGAGTCCTGTGGTGGGTGGCACGGTAAAACTCTGCCCTGGGGTTTCTATTCATTAGAAATCAAGAACCTGACAAGTCCACTTGCACATTAATTACACAGGTGTTTGCATACCTTAAGATGTAGGATTAAGTTTTATGAAACAATAATACGTAGAACTGTTATCCAAATGTAAAACTTTTAAAAATCAAATTCTCAGAAAAGTTAGCAAACAGGAAAAATATCCACCAAAATGAATTTCAATAACTGATTTTTCAGACTGAATTTGCAAGAATGAGAAAACCAACAGAACCAGGACTACACGTGACTTCTCAACAATAAGATGGAGAACATTTGAAAGGTTAGGTAAAATCCCTTTATGACAACCTACCAGAAGTAATTTGATTTTTAAAAAAATGTGTAAGCTTTTGCAACAAAAGCATCCTTACATACATGTACAGTAAAAATGCAATTACTTCCATAATTATAAGCTAGGTAACAAGTACAGCTTTCTAACGTTGATTTGCATTAACTCAAGTTAGCTTGCCTCTGTCCTTAAAGTACTTTCTTCTTATCACTTCGGCATTTCTTGGAGTAAAAAAGCGTTTCTGATGAGAAAAGGGAGTTAACAGTTTTTACAAAATCTTAAGGACACACCCCATTCATCCCGTCCCTAAATTCATTAGATAAATATTTGTTTCGCAAAATTGATTTATGTAAAAAAAAAATCGATCTTAGGTTGACAGCTGATAAATTAATGCCATTGATTCTATGAATGAAAATGTAAATTCTTACCAAACACGCTTGTTCATTTATCAAACAGTGGCAGCAGAAATGATTACTCCAGTATTGTGCTGTTTATGACTGTTCAGTGAAATCTTGCTTCAGCTGCACGTGCCATCAGCTGTGCTCCCTGAACAAAAGTACATTCTTATTTGTTGGCAAACATACAAGGGGAAAGGGTTTCAAGCTAGCACTTGGGGGCAGATGTCTAAGCGCCAGAACAGCTGGGAGACATGCTTGCCATTCAATAAAAAGACTTTCAGATTCACTGAGCCATTTTTAGCCACAAGTTGGAGAACTGTGCATAAAAAAGAAACAACTATTCACTATCCTAGCCATGGACAATGATCAATAACAGCTTAACAATCAGTCTACAGTACATCAACTGTGCTGGTACTAAAAGCAACCACCCTATAATTAGACCAAACATAAAGTAGTGTGTTGTTTCTGCAACCTGATCTACTGAAGAAATCCTCCCACCTCACGTTTGAAGCATCTGCAGGAAAAAAATACATGACTAAACAATTGAACTATTAAAGCTTAATCTTAAGCTTTTATAATAATTATTTTTCAGGTTTAAAATTCAGATTTGTTATTGGATTTAGGAGCTGGAGTCAGCCAGTTGGCCCTTTGCATATGCTCTGCCATTTAATAAGATCACGATCAACATGATTGTGGTCTCAACTCCACTTTCCTGCCTTCTCCCACAATCCTTGACCACCTTTGTCTATCAACAATCTAACTCAGTAATTAGCAAATTAATTGACATGGCTTCCACTGCTTTCTAGGGAGGAAGATTCCACAGACTTATTATCTTTTGGAGAAAATTTCCATCTTGAAAGGGAAATCTCTTGCTTTTAAGCTAGGGTCCCTAGTGCTAGGGTCCCTAGTTCTAGTCTCCCTCACAAATGGAAACATATGCCTTGTATCCATCCTATCAAGTCTCAAGATCTTCTATGTTTCAATAATTATTCCTCTCAAACACAAATAGTTAAATGTTCAACCTATTCAACCTTTCTTCATTAGGTAAGTCCTTCATCCCAGGAATGAGTCAAATGAATCTTCCCCGAGCTGCTTCAAATGCAATTACATCCTTTTTCAAATAGGCCAAAACTCTACATTGTATTCCAGAAGTTATCTCGCCAATGCCCTCAGTAAAACTTCCTTAATTCTAAAATCTATTCCTCTTGCAATCAATGCAACCCTTTCCCAGTCACTAACATTATATTTCATGCCAAATTTCTGCCCGTTCACTTAACATATTCAATACTCCTCTGTAAATATTTTAATCTCCACTTGACAACTTGGTAATTTTACTATGTTTCCCCTCAGCATTAAGTCTATGTTTTCTTCTCAGTGTCACAGTAGGCTTACGTTAACACTGCAATGAAGTTACTGTGAAAATCCCTAGTCGCCGCGTTCTGACATCTGTTCAGGTACATTGAGGGAGAATTTAGCATGATCAATGCACCTAACCAGCATGTGTTTCAGACTAGGGGAAGAAACCAAAGCACCAGGAGGAAACTCATGCAGACATAGGGAGAATGTGCAAACTCCTTATAGACACATGTCTGGGAATCAAACCAGGTCCTTGGCACTGCAAGACAGCAGTCCTAACCACTGGGCCACCATGCCGCCCCATTGTTGTATAACAACATTGCATTTGCATTAACTACCAATTAACTTCCTAATTGTTGGAAAGCGCTTTTATCTTAATTTGGCTAGTGGAAATTGGGCACTTCAAGTGGAAGAAACCACAGGTACCGACTTGTGCTAGACCATTCCTTGGCAGAACATTTAAGTAGAACTTTTTAAACACATATTTAAACCAGCATGTTTCACTCAACTTTTAAACCTTTTGTTTTATTATTTTAATTAAATGATATTTGAAGGCATTAAGAGGTGTCATCCTTCATGTTACACAGTTAAGAATGGAATGGGTAATGAAAACAGGGTTGTTATCAGCTACTAACAGGTCCCTAGTATTCATTATCTGTGGCAAACAGGATCACTGCGAAAATGAATACTTTTAGGAGACAAGGAAGAAAATGGGAGGTGGGGATTGTTGTTTACTTAAATAAAATCTTGATGCAATTGCTAGCCTGGTTCCAAGGTCCAAGGGAAAATCATATTTATCATCATCGTGCTCCTTACCAAGAAATGAGTACAGATAATTGCTCTTCCACAAGACAGAGAGAACAATCACTGTGTAACATAGTAGAATGTGGAAACCCATTTGCACAAAGATACCAAAAACAGTAATGAGATAAATGACCAGATAATCTACTTTAGAAACATTGGTTTGAGGGATTACTTTTGCTAAGATGCCAAGATAATTTCCTCGATCATCTTCAAATAGCACCATGGAATCTTTTATTTCCACCAGAGATGAAGAGCTTCAGTAGAACATCTCATCCAAAAGAATGTATCTGACAGTGCAGTGCTTCCTTGAAACTGAAGTGCCAACCAAGATTACGTACTGAAGTCTCTAGAATGGGGTTTGAGCCCACAACCTTCCCAATTGTAAGGCATGATTTTTGCCTGTGAGACAACGCTGATGCAGTTACTAACCTTGGGTGTGCTACCATTATTAAAAGCGACAGTGCAGTGTCAATGTACATTTAAGGGCAATTTTCTTGCAATGATTTTCTTCCTTTACTCCCTTTAAGATTCTTGCAATCAGGTTAATCTTTCAGCTATGTCATGTCCCTTTGCAGAGTTCAGAAGATGCTTTACACCTCAAAGTAAAGACATCAAACCATCAAAAAGTTATGGCACTCAACTTCACATCAAGAATAGAACCAATTTGGACAGTGAGTCATTGTGGTCATACTACTTTCATATATATTTTACAAGCAAGATCTTATTAAATAAATTCCGCAGTGATAAAGAATGGTAGAACTGTAACAAAGTGAAAAAACTCTTAACATTTAGTCAACAATTGTGTTGCAAAGGAACTTATTTTGGCACATCAGGTGGTGCTGAAGTTTTACAAAAAAAACCCAGGAAACACAGGAGAATCTCAAGAGGAAGACATTTCCCCAGTGCATGAAGACAACACTTTCTTGTATGTGAAACTTAAATGATTAGATATATATTCGATTTATATTATATAAATATTAGATTCATCACAAAGACCAAAGGATTTTCCACATTTAACATTTTGATTCAGATGACAAAGTAGAAAATATAAAGCAGGGAATGAAGCTGCCTATTAGTTGAATTGCAAAGATTTTGTTGATTGTGGTAATTTTCTGTACATCATGACATTCTTAGCAGAAAAATTATCAATTCATCTTAATAAACCAGCACTGTGCTTTCACTTTAGCTCTCTCACACATGCATAGACACACACGTGCACACGCACAATGCTAAATTACAATATAGTTTGGGTTGCTTTTAATACCTGCCGAAATCTGGAGAGAAATTATGAGCAATGGAAGCATGATGATAACCCCATTATAGATCACATAGAAGTCCATTTATTTTTAAGGAATGTCACAATAAAGCAGCTATTACACTGATAGAACTCACTCACTTATTTTAATAGAAGTGCTTACCAAGTTCCGAATCAGCTCCACATTCCACCACTCTAGCTGGTAGGAGAAATTTGAAAATGGAAGGAGAACCCTGGTAGCTAGTATCAACTGAACTGGTCAAACTTTACATAAATGTGTTAGAAAGGATAGCAGGACTTAGCAATGATAGTTAGAAAATTGTGATATACTAAACCTATCTCCTACTTGCCTGTACCTTCAATGTATATATAACCACAATTTCCATTGCAGTTGCAATTATTAGAAAAGTGTTCCTCTGTGAAAGAGTTTCGAATGAGAAAAGTTTTGTATATGCATTTACATAGAACATAGAACATAGAACAATACAGCACAGAACAGGCCCTTCGGCCTTCGATGTTGTGCCGACCAAAATAAAAGCAATGCCCCTCCTAACTAAACCATTCCCTTCTCATCCATATACTTATCAACTAACCTCTTAAACGCCACCAAACTTGGCGCATCTACAACAGCTGCAGGCAGGGCATTCCACTCCCTAATCACTCTTTGAGTAAAGAACCTACCTCTGATATCCGTCCTATAACTCATACCCCTTAATTTAAAGTTGTGTCCCCTCGTGCTAGCTTTCTCCATCCTAGGAAAAAGGCTATCACTGTCCACCCTATCCAAACCTCTAATTATCTTATATGCTTCAATAAGATCCCCCCTTAGCCGCCTCCTTTCTAACGAAAACAAGAATTTAGAATCCAAGAAATCTGAGATTGCTTCTATGAAGTTCAAGGACTAAAAAAAGGACTAAAAGATCCAATTAAATTTCATATTGCTAAATGCCTGTAAGCTTTTGAAATACTGCGGACATAGGGAAATACAGCAGCATCGGCTTATCCTTCACACAACACGAAATGACAGCCAGTACAGTGGCATATTAGTTAGCACTGCTGCCTCACAGTACCAGGGATATGGGTTCAATTCCTGGCTTTGGTCACTGTCTGCGTGGAGTCTGCACGTTTTCCCACCAGGTGCTCAGATTTCCTCCCACAATCCGAAGGTGTGCTGGTTAGGTACACTGGCCATGCTAAATTTTCCCTCAGTGTACCCGAACAGGCACTGGAGTGTGGTGACTAGGGGATTTTCATGGTAACTTCATTGCAGTGTTAATGTGACAATAATAAATAAACTTTAAATTTGAATCTGTTTTTGGTATTTGTGATGGTCAACTCAATATTGGCCAGCACTTAAGGAAAATGTTCCATTCTTTAGGTAGTGCAATGAGATCATTAACATCTAACCTAGTAGGCAGGTAGTGCTTTCAAAGGATGTCACATTCAATGGCTTCTCTGAGAATTGAAGTGGAGTATCAATGTAACTTACACAATGTAAATTCATCAAAGATCCTTGGACAGCACCTTCCAAATCCACGATCACTTCCAACTAGAAGGACAAGGGCAGCAGGTAAGTGGGAACATCACCACTTATAAGTTCTCTTTCTAGCCACTCACCACGCTGATTTGAAAATATATCACCATTCCTTCACAATCGCTGGGTCAAAATCCTGGAACTCTCTCTCTAATGACATTGTGAGTCAATTCACAGAACATGGACTGTAACGATTCAAGAGGGCAACTCACCACCACTTTCTCAAGGGCAACTAGGGATGGATAATAAATGCTGGCCAGCCAGCTACGCCCATATCCCACAAATGAGTAAAAAAATGTATACTGGTTTGGGGTTGAGTCCACCTAGGAACAAGCGGAAACACTCATTATTAAATTTAAGCATTTCATTTTTTAGAAATAAAACGGCAAATATTACCACTTGCCAATGGTCAAGTTCTACCTTGTGCTACATTCCACAATCATTGACTGGGCACCGAGTAACTGACAAAATAATTAAGCATATACATGGATAGTATAGATGTAAAAATACAGGCTGAAATTAAAAAAAAAAAAAATCACATTATGAAGGCTTAAGTAGCTACGGCAGCCACAAAATATCAGGAATAAAGCTATGCCTGGGTGCTGATGGATTTATGCACTCTGACTTTCCAAATATAGCTTGTAATAGCAGGTGCAGAAAGAACCAAGCAGTCTGAGTCGCACATAAAAAAAGATGTGCTTTTAACATGTGAATCAAGTACAATATTTCTGCTCTATTCAACACACCAACTGTCACTTACAGCTTCTAAATTGTCACCTGATGAAAGGGAGGCCCCAGAAATTATTGTTTTTTTTTAAAAAGGTAATTTGACTATGAAATCCAGTTAACTCAATCCATGAAGCATTGCCCAGGACAAAGACAAGGTGCAATATGATGCACTGCTGGTGTTCTGAGTTTGCCTCCTTTATATTCAGGGACACATCTGGAATGTTCATGTTATTTATTTTTTTCTTTTGATAGGATGTGGGTGTCACTGACTGGCCAGCATTTATTGCCCATCCCTAAGTGCCCTCCAGAAAGTGATGACGAACTGTTTTTTTAAACAAATGCAATCTGAATGTATAGGTACACCAACAATGCAGTTAGGAAGGGAGTTCCAGGACTTGACCCAACCACAGTGAAGGAACGGCAATATATTTCCAAGTCAGGATGATGAGTGGCTTGGAGGAGAACTTGCACATTGTTGGCATTTCCATGCATCTGCTGCTCTTGTCCATGGAGGTGAAAAAGGTTGTGGGTTTGGAAGGTATTGTCAAAGGAGCCTTGGCAAGTTGCTGCAGTGTATCTTGTAGATGGCACTGTGCATTGATGATGCAGGCAGTAAATGTTGAAGGTGCTGAATAGAATGCTTTATCCTGGATGATGTTGTGTTTCAAGTGTTGTTAGAGTTGCATTCATCTGAGCAGGTGGAGAACATTCCAACACACTTCTGACATATGCCTTGTAGATAATGAGTGGACAGACTTTGGGGAGTCAGGAGGTGATTTATTTGATGCAGAATTCCCAAGTCTTTGACCTGCTTTTGTAGCCACAATATTTATACGGTCAGTCCACTTCAGGTTCTGATCAATAGGGGACTTTAGGATGTTGATATTTGGAGATTCAGTAATGGTAACAACATCAAATGTCAAGATGTGGAAAAGGCGGTGTTGGACTGTAATGGGCACAATAAGTCGTCTCTCAACACCAAGTTAAAATCCAAAAGGTTTATTTGGTATCACAAGCTTTCAGAGTGCTGCTCCTTCATCAGGTGAATGTCAAGGGAAGAATCCTGGATTCTCTTTGTTGAAGTTGGGTTATTGTCTGGCACTCATGTGGCTAGAGTGTAAACTTGCAACTTATCAGCCTGAGCTTGAATGTTGCCTAGGTTTTGCTGTAAATGGCTTGGGCACAAACTGCTCAAGGTGAAAAACTGGGGATTCTCAAGCAAATAACTCATCTCCTAACTCCCCAAAGTCTATCCACTATCTACAAAGCACATGACAGGAATGTGCTGGGATATTCTCCACTTGACCAAATGACTGCAGCTCCAACAATACTCAAAGCTCAACATATATATTCATGGATTACTTCAGTATCTGAGAAGTTGTGAATGGTGCTGAACATAACGCAGTGAACATCCCAACTTCTGATCTTGGGATGGCAGGAAAGTCATTGATGAAGTAGCTGAAGATGGTTGGGCCTAGTCCCTGAGGAACTACTACAGTGATGTCCTGGAATGGAGAATTCCATAGTAACTTACACGCAGATTTAACGTAAGCCTACTTGTGACACTATTAAATAAACTTCAACTTTAAACTTTAAGAACCACAATCATTTTCCTCTGTGCCAAGTATGACTCCAACCAGTAGAGTTTTTCAATCTTATTCCCATTAACTCCAGTTTTGTTACACTGCTTAATGTCACATTCAGTCAAATGCACTCTTGATATCAAGGGCAATCACTCTCACCTCACCACTTATTCAACTCTCTCTTCCATGTTTGGACCAAGGCTGCAATGAGGTCAGGGGCTGAGTGACCCTTGAAGAACCCAAACTGAGCATCCATGAGCAGGTTATTGCTGAATAAACACTTGATAACCACTTGATTAATAATTGAGAGTAGATTGAAGGGGTTTTCCTTGTGGACAGGACATAACTGGGCAATTTTCCACATTGTCAGGCAAATGTCAATGTTGCTGCCTTAGACGAACAATTTGACCAGGGGCGCAGCTAATTCTGAAGGACAAATTCAATGTTATTGCCAGAATATTGTCAGAGCCCCAGTCTTTGCAGTGTCCGGTGCCGTCACCTATTTCTTGATATCATGGAGTGCTTCAGCCTTCTCTTTTACATTGAGGTGCTGGACTCCACTATCATTGAGGTTAGAGATACTCTGGAGCGTCCTCCTCCTGTTAAATGTTTAATTGTCCATCACCATTCATGACTGGGTGTAGCAGTACTGCAGAGCTCAGATCTGATCTGTTACTTATGAGGTCACACAACTCTGTCCATTGAATGCTACTTATGCTGTACAAGTAGCGAACTAGTATTATAGCTTCATCAGGTTGATACCTCAATTAAGTATGCCTGGTGTAGCTCCTGGCATGCTTTTTTGCACTCTTCTTTGAAATGGGAATACCCCCACTCTACCATTAATAGTAGTTTAGAGAATGTACCAGCTGATAAGGTTACAGATTATGGTAGTAAAATTCTAATGATGGCTCACAATGTCTCACCAGCGTTGAGGTCTTTTCGAAATCTCTCATTTCACACACTCGTAGTATCACACACACAATAGAGGGCATTTTCATTAAAGGCGGGACTTTCATCAATGTTGGGTAATCGGTTTGGTTTTGTTCTTTGCTTAACACTTTGTAGGGGTTGGAAATTGTGGAGGGGTTTGCCAAACCATTTCCAAGGGTAGTTAAGAATGGCATGTAAGCTAGGCCATGTAAGGAAGGTAGATTTTTTACCCTAAAACACCAAGTGAACCAGATGGATTTTTTTTTAAACAACAATTGACAAAAGTTACATTGTCACAGTCACTGCGACTAGCTTTGGATTTTCATTAAGTAAGCGTAAATTCCACTAGCTGCCATGGTGGGGATTTGAACACGAGTCCCTAGGTCATTACCCAGGTCTCTAGATTGCTCATTCAGTGACACGACCACTTTGCAACCATCTCCCCACTAAACTATGTGGATAAAGTTTTAGTTACTGATGAACATTTGGGCATGGAGGCCAACAATGTGAATACCACATAACTGGGTTCAGATACCAAGAGAGACCAGTATCCAGGTGCATTATGATTTGTTTGTCTAGAAACTGCTTCTTCCAGAGAAAGAGAATGAAATGTAAACAAGTGCACCCGTCAAATACATAATTACATTTGCCTCTGGTAGCAAATGTTTGAGATCAAGTGTGAAGCAAAACTTTTTCTGGAAAGAAAAAGAAATAGGATTATATGTACAATGGAAAGCTCCTGAAGGGTAGTGTGGAAGAGGAGTAACAATCTGTTCAAATTTCCCTGCAAGAGAGAATAGAGGGGAAGAATATCATAAAAAAAAGTTATTAAAGGATAAAGCAAATGCTCTTAAAGAATAAAGTGAAAAAGATAAAATAATAAATTTATTCTTAAATAATGTACTTAATGACAACAGAAGAGTTAGGCCACAGTTACAGCACTGTGTAAAATTTGGCATATTCCATTATTGATAAGACATTAAAGCCATAGTGCACAGGATTATGCAAGATAGGAAACTACCATCATCAGGCAAGATTTGCAATTTCAGAAGTGGAACAGAGAAACCAGGGCGGGATTTAACATAGGATTACAATTTTTAAAAGATTTTGATAAAGGATAAATTTTTGATAATTGTGTTCTAGTTCCAGAACTTGGATAAGAGGTCATCAATTTAAAACTAAGGAAATTAGCAATATTTCTGAATGCAAAGCGCTTTGGAGAATGGGATTTTTGGCCACAGCTTAGTCTATGTCTAAACCACTCCCTATCTTAAAGGAAAATACGGGTAAATATTTAAACAAGCAGATGTTTATACAGGGCCAAAGCAAGAGTTCTGGATTGCTTTAGCAGAAAGCTGGCACAGGAACAATACATCTCTGATCTGTGAAAACGTCTTCACAAATCTTCACAGATGGCTCAGCAAAACTAGCACAATAACTTTTTCCTAAATTACACCAGTTGGCTGTAAAGAGCTTGAGGTGTTAGATAGTCATTAAAGGTGCTGTATAAATGCAAGGTTTTATAAATCAAAGACCAGAACAACATCATCTATGCAAATGGGACAGTCCTAAAAATTTCAGATGCTCAAATAATTTGCAAGATAAAATATACAACAGACACTTTAAAACCATGATACAGGTTATCTGTAAGGCCAGCTTTCAATGCACCAAGTCCTTCAACAACTTAAAACATAGGGCACAGATTGTTGCAAAGCTGACATAGATCAAACTTTCACGGAGATGGGATCACTGGCACTTCCCACTTACATCTTGCTTCGTTTCTGCCCTCAGATTTTCCAGAGGTCAGTGTTTGCCAGTCAGCGCGAGGCAGTAGCAAGCTGTGTGAACAAAATAACTGTTGTGGAATGGGAGCTCTTCATCCAGTAGCAGAGAATCTGTCTCTCTCTCTCTCCAATTGTATGTTACACAACTCTATCCTAGGGATAGAACCTTTCCTTGTGCTATGGATGCTGGATAAATAACTCTACATTCTACAGATTTTTTTCAAAGAAAGCAGATCATAGAATCCCTACAGTACAGGAGGCGGTCATTTAGACCATCAAGCCTGCACCAACAACAATCCCACCCAGCCCATATCCCCATAACCCCAAATATTTTATGCACTAATCTCCCTGATACTAAAGGGCAATTTAGCATGACCAACCAACCTAACCTGCGCATCTTTTGGACTGTGGGAGGGACCCGGAGCACGCAGAGGAAACCCACGCTAACACGGAGAGAATGCGCAAACTCGACACTGACAGTTACCCAAGGCCAAAATTGAACCTAGGTACCTGGTGCTGTGAGGCAGTAGTGCTAATCACTGTGTCACTATGCTACACTTGATTGCATACAATGACCTATTTGCAAAACATGGAGCACTTTAAAAAAGATACATGTCCCAGTTCTGAAGGCGTGTAATTTACAGGTTTCAATGTATCATGATTGTTCATTTAAAATAGATCATGATTTAACTTTTCTTTCCAAAGACATTTTTGAAGCATTTATTATTGTGTTGCAGGAAGAGCAATCTCAGAGAGTACAACATAAATAAAAAAAGGTAAACAGCAAACAACACAGAATAGCAAACAATATGGCAATATCAAAAATAGAGTGCCAACAAGTCCTGAGCTAGCTGCCAAAACAAGCTTTGCACCTATCGAATGCCCAGTTGGTGAAGGATCTGGAGCCAATCTTTACACACATCGATATTTAGAGTTGAAATTACAAGTATAGACCTCCCAAACTCAATAACTGTGGTTTTGATCAATGCCTATTTATAGGCAGCTTAAGTGAATGTCCACCACCTCCATACAATTAATATACAATTAACAATGCACAAGTGGAATAAGCAGCTTGCAAACCGCGACCCATTCCCATTATTTCCTCACACAAAGAGACATCCCCAGTTAAAACCTAACCCATAGAAGTCCTACAGATCTACAAGATCGGTATAGACCCGGTCTACAGATGAAACACATACATCGTTGCCAGCTGTAAAGAGATGATGTTAGCCCAAAAGATATGACTAACTAAAACTTGTGCATTTGCATTCATTTATGGTTTTAGAACATCACTTCGAGCCTGAATGGCGGAGCAGACTCAAAGAGCCAAATGGCTTCCTCCTATCTTCTATGTTTCTATGTACTCTCAAGCAAGTACACTAATTATTCAGTGTTTACAAGGTTCCACAGTAACAAAAATGAATTGGATAAAGGGAAGAGGTTAGTGTCAACATTACCATGATCTAATTGGATGTTTTGCAAAGAATCATATTCTATGAAAGTGAAGATTTTGTTCAGCTTATATCTTTTTTAAAAATAGCATTGTATAAAAATGATATATGGAAGCCAGCATTAGAAAGCCAAATGTTGACAGATTGCTTCTTATAGAGTGTGTACGTCACAATGGAAGTGATAAGTCGTTGTGGTTAAGACTTCTCCACAGTAGTTCACTAAATTCGCGCCTCCAACCCGCAATTACATCAGCAAGCTGTTAAAGCAACCCACTCACAGACAAAGTCCATTTATGCAAGCACATAGTGATCTATAAATTCAAAAATGTACCAAAAGCAAGCTTTCATACATCAGATACCCTAATCTCAAATTACATTCATGGTTTCATATTCCAGCAATCATTTGGATTTCTCCTAGCTACTGAATGATTAGAAAAAAAAAATCAGCAAATTGCACTCAGCATTGTAGAGTTGCTGTTCTAAATGGAATTTAAAAGCAAAACAAACAATTAATAAATCAACACATTCAAATTAATGATTTTAATATTAGGAAGCTATGAGATACTATCAGGAGGAACTTTTTCTCCAAGACTCCTATTCATCCAATTAACCTTGAAGAGTAGTCTCAGCGAGTATAGGTAAATGGTTAAAGTATATTGTTTAGTACTTCCAGCTTCCAATAGTCATATACGTGTGTAAAATATGAAGCTATTAGGGCCAGATGTCATGGGTTTTTATTAATTTTGAGTTAACTGCTTTCATAAGTACAGCAGTTGAATCATTATCAATGATGAGAGGCTGCTATGGAAAAACATCACTCCCAATTCCCAATCTTAATCTCTATTGAAAGATTGTTACTAGATAACATGTTAAAATTGGCAGAGAACGTGACTGGGCTAATTCAAACTGTGAGGTGCAAGAGTTATTGCGATCCTATAAACAGTACCAAGCAGGATTCAGAGGGATATAAACTAGAAGCAGCATTCTGAGTTTCGAGTTTCCATACTGCATCAATGGTCAGGCCAAAAACAACTTTAGTTTCACTATCACAAGTGTTAAATTCACACCATAAATTCTGGTTCTGGGATTTATGTCAATTACAAGGTATCAGAAGACGTTATGTCACTGAGCAGAAATAATTTAATGTCCATTATTTTCTCGAAAAGCATCTCCAAAAATACATTGATAATGCTTCAAGAAACATTTTTCTTCAAAAGAAGCACAGAAATATAGAAAATAGTAGTAGGCCATTCAGCCCTTCAAGCTTGTTCCAACCTTCAATATGATCATGTCTTTAGAGTCTAAAAACCTATTTCCTTCTTAAATATTTTGTGATAGAGAATTCCAGTTTCACCACTCTTTCACTTCATACTAAATGGCCTATCCTGTATCCTGAGACAGTGCCTCCTTGTTCTAGACCCCCCAGCCAGAAGAAACACATCTTCGCATCTGAATTAGATCCTTTCTCATTCTTCTAAACTTGTGAATATGGACCAGTTAAAAACCCTGCTGGAATCACAGCTTAAATTCTCCAATGCCACTGGAAGAGAATGAGTTTTGGCTAGAACACCAAATTCTCTATTCTCACTTGAAGCAGGGCAGCCATGCATGAGATCTCAGAATCTTGTCCCATATCCCTCTCGTATGAGCTCCCATCCCAGGAATCAGTCTGATGAACTTTTGCTGCACTCCCTCTGTAGCAAGTATATCATTTCTTACATAACTAGACCAAAATCGCATACAACACTCCAGATCTGGTCCCACCAAGCCCCTGCACAGTTGCAGTAAGATATCCTTGCTTTTGAACTCAATTCCTCTGCAATGAAGGCCAATGTACCATTTGCCTTCCTAACTGCTTGCTGAATCTGCATGCTTACTTTCAGTGACTGGTGTACAAGGACACCTAAATCCCTCTGAGCAGTCCTCTATTTCATCCAATAAGTTTGATTGGACAAGAACGATCCACATGGACTACCCTGTACATAGGCTCATTCAACAATGTTCCCTCTGCTGCAGACGATATTCCGAGAGCCTGTTGGGAATTGGTACTTGGAACTCAAATAGCAGTTATAATTATGCTTCTAATTCCCCTTGGGCACAAAGTGAGACACATCTGAAACTCCAGAAGGTTTTTTCTTTAGTGCTCAAAGTAATGTCATTAAATGCAAGAAGAGTTAGGAATCCACGAAGAAAGTTTTATTAAGACAGCAATACCACTTGAAAACAAAGGACTGGGACCAAAGCGGAGTGCAGCCTGCTGAATTCAAAATAAAATATTCATAGGAAATCGGTGATAGCTTTCTCATAAGGTTGTCCTCAGATTCAGAAGGTACTTTTCATCTTTAGTCATTAGACTTACTGCAATTAGACCCAAATCATCTTTTTTTTTCCCAGACTAGGATTGATTAATGCAACCTGGGCTATTCAACCACATTTGGCTTATTAAAAGGAGTCCTGCTGGAATCTGGGACCTGAGTTCCAGCTCATGCTAGCTCTTAGACACGACGTAGCAACCAAGGACATTACACAGAAAACAGAAGAATGGGACAAATGTTTGTTGGAAACACCTAGGGGAAAGACTCAGCAAAGCTTGCAATTTCCCTTCAGACAATGTCAGAACAAACTGTTGCTAGAGGATTTTCAAGCTTGAAATTATCCAACTTGAATCTGCCCCAAAATACAATTGAAAAAGATGCTACACTGGAGGAAGAACTTAACAACCAGCTATTGCTTTTCACCCTCATTAAAGATTGGTACCACGCTTTCTTTTTAACAGCACCAACTAACACCAAAGGCTCCAGCAAGAATGCAAGTACAGCCAATTGGCATTGTAACACAGGGCACCTCCAATTCAATGCCTGTTAACATCAAAATATGCTTTAGAAATGCAAGTTATTCAATGTCAGTGAGGAAAAAGAGAACATGTATTGGTCGAGAGATTTATCGAAAAAAATTCAAAAATGATTACATGGTGAGTCATTAGCTTACTGAAAGCAAGAATTCTCTCATAATTTCTTCAGTAGTTACAGGAAAGTATTGAAGATAGTACACAATGGCTGCTGAATGAGTTTTTTTTAAATTGGTGTGTGAAGGAAAGATAAAACTGCATTATAACAAAACCTTTACTTTAAAATCATATAAAGAACAAAGAACAAAACAGCACAGGAAACAGGACCTTCGGCTCAATGAGCCCACGCCGCCACCCCGATGTTCCCACCTCTACCTGTGATCCCTATCTATGTTTATAAATCTATGGATTAAAAACCAAATTTGAGGCAAGTTAGGGAGAATTTGTTTTGTCAATTAGCCTAAGAGCACATCTTTGGGATGTGGGAGGAAACCAGAGCACCCGGAGAAAACCCACGCAAGCACAGGGAGAATGCGCAAACTCCCACAGACACAGGCGCAAATCCATGTATCTGCACAGCACATAATTTTAAAGCCCTGCAGAAGTTTAAAAAAATCAACACTGTTGTACTTTGATGTGCTCCAACTGTCAAATGCCAATAATGGAGTCAGAGTGAAAAACATTCCAAAGATGTAGATTATTCTTGAATCTTCATAAAATGCAATTAAAGCTCTCATTTTATGATATTGGCACGGTTGCATGGACAAATTAAAGAAAGTACAGAACACATTTTGTTGGCAAAACTTTAAAAATATACCATTTATAAAAAAGAGTTTCTTACAGCATTTTTTGATAGGCATGATTTTTCAAATTCCAACCAATTATGGATTCAAGCCCAGGAATGCAAGTTCTTCTTCAGTATCAACACAGTGCCAAATATGTACACAAAAGGTATCACCCTTTTGCGTCAATAGTAAAACAGGCAATCAATCAAGATAGCATCACATTAACCCTTTCCTAACACACACAATTACAATTTCAGGGAAAAGGTGAATGATATTAGAAATATCTGTGGAATGTTTTAAGCACATATTCGAAAATCTTGAACAAAGCTTAATTAATACTTTCCCCCGCCCCCCCCATAAGGAGTGCCACGTGTCCAAACCTTATGGAATTGTTTATAGTGAAAGCTTTCAACTTCTATTGGAGTCTTACTTACAAGACAATTTTCTCAATCTAAACTTCTGATCTTAAATCTTTTCCTTCCTATCCCAATTGTTACAGCCTATCACTATTACATGTGGGCAGCACGGTAGCACAGTGGTTAGCACTACTGATTTACAGCACCAGAGATCAGGGTTCAATTCTCAGCTTAGGTCACTGTTTGTGTGGATCTTTACATTCTCTCTGCATGGGTTTCCTCCGGGTGCTCCAGTTTCTTCCCATGTTCTGAAAGATATGTGGGTTAGGGTGCATTGGCCGTGCTAAATTCTCCCTCAGTGTACTCAAACAATTGCCAGACAATGGCGAATAGGGGAATTTCACAGTAACTACATTTAGTGTTAATGTAAGACTTACTTGCAACTAATAAATAAAATTTATCTTTGCTGTCACATTGCTTGAACATTCAAATGTGCATACCCATCATTTTCACATCCAACACATACTTGATACCAAACGCGAAATGGTGGGAGTACATCCAAGCTGCATGTTGTATTAATAATGTACAGGCCACTCATCATGACCATATTTAATTTGTTATCGTATGTAATTAGAATGATAAACTATGATTCTAAAAAACAGGTCACTTTCCACTGCAGAAGAAATATTGCTATAATTTAAAAGTGAGTCAAAAAAATTGTCATAAGATCATGCTAATTTCTGGAAAATAGCAATTTATCCCAGTTAACTACAAATATGGAAAATGAAGGAAAGCAACAAAAAACTCCAGGATTACAGGAGTAAATCAACAAGGTTGAAAAAGAGACTACAGAAATAAAGGGTCTTCCTATCCATAACCTACTTGTAAGCACCAAGAAAACCTCACATAATAACATTTTATGAAGGCATAATCTTTCTCTCATTTGTTTACTGAGCTGCCCATGAAATACATCTATGCTATCCAACTCAATTACTCTTGCGTAGTGTGTTCCACATTCTCATGACTTAAGGGTTTATTTGTTCCAAATTTTGTTGCCATGGTTTTTAGGATCAGATATTATGCATCAAGGCTATTGGTATATTTTAACATTCTTGTGCATTTCCTGAAGATTAACATAATTTGTAAAAAGCAACTCTAAGATGGGTGGATAGGTAGGCAAGGCTGTTTGGGTCTTTCAAACTGTGTCTTAGATGCCTTGGATTGGATTGACAGAACCACTATGTTAAGACTCAGATAGAGCTTGAAGCATTGCTATTCCTTGTGGTGCCTCAATATTAATTTTTAGTATTTTTAGGGATTTTTAAAAACTAATTGTTTTTCTCCATTGCAATAATTTAATCCTTGCTATAACTTGAAAAAAATGGATAATTTTCTTTGCTATTCATTCAATTAGAACAGCAGAAACTGCAATTTATATAGAACCTTTAATGTAGAAAAATGTCCAAAGCATTTTAAAGGAGTAAAAATGGACACGGAGAAGCAAAGAAGAGGTTCGGTTAAATAATTAAAAAGATAGGTGAACAAGAAAGCAAAATTAAAAACAGAAAATACTGAAATAACTCAGAAGGTCGGATGGCGTCTGTGGAGAGAGCAACAGAGCATATGGGAGGAATTCTCCAGCCAAGTTGGTCTAAAAGCCAAAAATACCCATCCGACTGTCACTGGGCCTTCATATTGTCTGCAACACATCCACTAGACTTGCAGTCATGTGATGTGGGAGAATTCCAGCCAAAATTTTAGGTCAATAACCTTTCAGCTATGACAAACAAACAGCTGAGGAAAGAATATCAGCGGTGGAGCAGTTCAAGGGTAGATCCTGTTTTCATGAAGATGGAGTTTAAACTAATCCATTTAAGACAACTGAAAGTTCTGGCATTGAAGGAGGCAATAATGCAAAGGAAGAAGGGGAACATAAGGGTAGGGACAGAGCATTCAAAGATGGAAGGGCGGCAGGCACGGCGACACAGTGGTTAGCACTGCTGTCTCACAGTGTCAGGGGCCCAGGTTCGATTCCCAGCTTGGGTCACTGTCTATGTGGAGTTTGCACATTCTCCCATGTCTGCAGGGATTTCCTCTAGCTGCTCTGGTTTCCTCTCCACCGTCCAAAGATGTGTGGGTTTTGTGGACTACAGGTTACAATAAATTATTCCTTACTGTTGGGAGATTAGCAAGGTAAATACATGGGGTAATGGGTATAGAGCCTGAATGGGATTGTGGTTTGTGCAGACTTGATGGGCTGAATGGCTTCCTTCTGCACTGTGGGGATTCTATGTACCAGAGGCAGTAAAAGGCAAGGCCTTGGAAAGACACTGGTAACTTGTTATTTCTGAGGAATAAGGAACCACAGGGCCGCAAATCTAAGACTGATGTCAAGAAGTTCTTCCCAAAGAGTGATCAAGGCAAGAAATAAATTTCCAGATCAGCTAAAGGAAACACAAAGTTGGAATAATTTATAATGAGATGGACTAAGGGGAAGAGATGCACTGCAGATTCTTCTAGGTGATGAATGGCTAATTGAGCTTTTGATCTGTACTGAACTTACTCATTTTAACTCTGCCAAGTTTTGATTGCACCAAACATTTAAGTTTAACTGTAGACAATATTAGCAGAATGAAACATGGCTACATAATGCAGTGCCTGCCATACTGCAGCATACAACAGTGAAATGTGACTCCATATAAAACCTGGCTGCTCTCAGAAGTAATATTCTTACTGCACTAAACCAGGTTAATTCAAATGCACATCCTTTTACATTTATAACGACAGGAATACAATACAAGGACCTATCCTTGATCTACCCTTGGTCCCCTATATCTAACCTGCATACTATCCCTCTGCATCGTCATCTGAAAAGTGTCAAATTTAACACGTATGCTGATGACACCCATTCTACTTCTCATCAACTCTTTTCGACCTATCACCTGCACTGTTTTTGACATCCAGCACTGAATGAGCAGAAACGTTATCTAATTAAATGCTGCAAAGAGTGAAAACATGGTCTGCCTTTCACATATCACATCCCCTAGCCCCAATTCCATCTCTCTGACATGCATCATCGAGAGCTGGATAGATGGTTCACAACCTCAGCATCCTATTTGATCCTGAACTGAATTCAAAACATTACCTCCTCTCCATCATTAAGGATGCTCACTGCCATCTCCATAATATCATCTCTAACCCTGACTTGGTTCATTTGCTGCTGGAACATTAATTCTGTTTATTACCTCCATGCTCAGCTATTTCAAAACTCTTCTCACTGGCCTTGATTTTCCCATCCTACATAAGCTTGAACTCATTCCAACTCTGCTCATTGCATCCTAACTCACAATGAATCCCACTCACTCTTCACTCCTGTTTGTTAGCCAACTTTGATCCCTTGAATTCAAAATCTCAATCATGTTCAAATTTTTCAGTGGCTTCTTTCTTCGTTAAATAGTAGGCCCTTCCAGCTTTACAACCTTCTGCCAAATCTGCATTCTTTCAATTCTAGACACCCAATGCATCTCCAATTTCGTTTGCTTCACCTTTCATTCTATAGGTTCGAAGTGAAGGAATGTGCTCCCCTTATTCTCCTTTAACATGCTCCTGTGATAAAAGGTAAACATAGGGAGTATTCTATGGAGCGTCTGCTAGTGGTAGGGAAATAGCAAAGCATAAATCATAAAATCCCTACAGTTTAGAATGAGACCATTCACTCTACCAAGTCTGCACTGACGACAATATCACTTGGGCCTTTTCCATGCAACTCTGCTGATCCACCTGACAGGAAGGCCCTCAATGTAACCCACACCCAGAGGGCACTCATGCAAACATGAGGCGAACGAGACACATACAGACACCACTCTCCCCGCTCCCCCTCGGCCGAGATTGAACCCAGGTCCCTGGCATTAAGGGGCAGCAGTATTAACCACTGTGCCACCACTGCCCATTTGTAAGCAATTCTATGAAATCAGTAAAGGATAAAGAATTATAACGAAATGTTCAAATACTCCCAGATCAAATGGTGTGGGTAGGAAACAGGTTTTTTTAGGATCTATAAAGGAAAATGAAGTGGAGCAGAAAGAAAGCAATCATACAAGGAAACATTGAGGCAACAGCAATCAAACCATAATACAATTTAAAATAAAGGTTGATGCACAAGATAAAGAATAATAGAATAGTTACAAATTTTGAGAGGACGAGAAAGAAACTGGAATAAATAAATAAAATTGACTGCGTAATAAAAGCAGTGGAAAATAATTTTAATCAAGAATGTTCAGGAGAAATATCCGACCAGAATACAAGATAAAATTAGTTAGTAACAAAACATCAGGGATAAATATAGGGTCAAACTTGAAAGAAAAATTTACCAAATCCATAGGCAATAACCAAGGGACGACAAAATTGAAAATTCAAAACAGGTTAGAAAGAATTAAAATCTCTGAGGAAAGCCAAGAAAGACTATGAAATTAAATTATTAAAGAATGATTATTTTAAAATAATTTAAATTATTAATATAAATAGAAATAAGATTCTGCAGACAAACATTGTAAGGATATGGACCAGCAACTCCAAAAAATATTATGAAGTCAGACTAGGGTTGGCCCACTCAAGGACAAGGGTGGGAATCTATGTGCGGAGTCAGAGAACATGGGCAAAGTATTAAATGAGTATTTTGCATCAGTATTCACCAAAGAAAAGGATTTAGTGGATGATGAGTCTGGGAAAGGATGTGTAGCTAGTTTGAGTCATGTTGAGATCAAAAAGGAGTGGTATTGGGGTTCTTGAGAACCGTTAGGATAGACAAGTCCCCAGAGCCTGATGGAGTATACCCCAGAATACTAAGAGAGGCAAGGGAGGAAATTGCTGGGGCCTTGGGAGAAATCTTTGTATCCTCATTTGCGACATAGAACATAGAACACTACAGCACAAACAGGCCCTTCGGCCCACAAGTTGTGCCGAACACATCAAAAACCTACCCAGCCATAGACCTATCTATAACCCCCAATCCCATTGGATCCCATATACTCATCCAGAAGTCTTTTAAAAGACCCCAGCGAGTTCGCCTCGACCACCTTTACCAAAAGGGTGGTTCGGGAGTGGAATGCCCTGCCTGCAGCAGTTGTAGATGCACCAAGTTTGGTGGCGTTTAAGAGGTTAGTTGATAAGTATATGGAAGAGAAGGGAATGTTTAGTATGGAGGGGCATTGCTTTTTATATTGGTCGGCGCAACATCGAAGGCCGAAGGGCCTGTTCTGTGCTGTAATGTTCTATGTTCTATCACCGATGGCAGCCGATTCCATTCACTCATCACCCTCAGTGAAAAACTTTCCCCTAGCATCCCCTCTGTACTTGCTTCCTTGCACCTTAAATCTGTGCCCTCTCGTCGCAACCATTTCAGCCCTGGGAAATAGTCTCTGAGAGTCCACCCTATCTAATCCTCTCAACATCTTGTAAACCTCTATCAGGTCGCCTCTCAACCTTTGTCTCTCCAGGGAGAACAGTCCCAGCTCCCTCAACCTGTCTTCATAAGGCATGCCTCCCAATCCAGGCAACATCAATGTAAATCTCCTCTGCACCCTTTCAATAGCTTCCACGTCCTTCATATAGTGAGGCGACCAGAACTGCGCACAGTACTCCAAGTGTGGTCTGACAAGGGTCCTATAAAGCTGCAGCATTACCTCCTGACTCCTGAACTCAATCCCTCGATGAATGAAGGCCAGTACACCGTAAGCTTTCTTAACCACATCCTCCACCTGGGAGGCCGATTTGAGAGTCTTATGGACCCGGACCCCAAGATCCCTCTGCTCTTCCACACAGCTAAGACTCCTACCTTTGATAGTGTACTCATTCATCCCGTTGGATCTGCCAAAATGGACCACAACACATTTATCCGCGTTGAAGTCCATCTGCCACTTCTCCGCCCAGTCTTGCATCCTGTCGATGTCATGCTGCAACTTCTGACATCCCTCCAGACCATCCACAACACCACCGACCTTCGTGTCATCGGCGAACTTACTCACCCATCCCTCCACTTCCTCATCCAGGTCATTTATGAAAATGACAAACAGCAAGGGTCCTAGAACAGATCCCTGGGGCACTCCACTGGTGACCAACCTCCATGCAGAAAAAGAGCCATCCACAACCACCCTCTGCCTTCTGCAGGCAAAGCCAGTTCTGGATCCACAATGCCAAAGCCCCTTGGATCCCATGGCCTCTCACCTTCAAGGGAGAGGCCATGGGATCTCTATGGATCCATGGGATCATGGGATCTCATGAGACCTACAAGGGAGTTCCCGCAGGATTGCGGAATAGCCAATGTTGTTCCTTTAAGAGTAGCAAGAATAATCCAGGTAATTACAAGCTAGTGAGCCTTACATCAGTGGTGAGGAAATTATTGGAAAGTATTCTTCAAGACAGGATTTATTCCCACTTGGAAATAAGTGGATGTATTAAAGAGAGGCAACATGATTTTGTGAAGGAGAGTAGTGTCTCACGAACCTGATCGAGTTTTTCGAGGAAGTGATGATGATTGATGAAGGTAGGGCACATGGACTTCAGTAAGGCCTTTGACAAGGTCAACTCGTGGCAGACTGGTGCAGAAGGTGAAGTCACATGGGATCAGAGGTGAGCTGGCAAGGCGGGTACAAAACTGGCTCGGCAAAGAAGATAGAGGGTGGTAGTGGAAGGGTACGTTTCTGAATGGAGTGCTGTGACAATGGTGTTCCTCAGGGATCAGTGCGGGGACCTTTGCTGTTTATAAGTAATTTGGAGGAAAATGTAACTGGATTGATTAGTAAGTTTGCGAATGACACAAGGGTTGGCAGATCTGCAGATAGTGATGAGGACCAGAGGATACAGCAGGATACAGATCAGTTGGAGACTTAGGCAGAGAGATGGCAGATGGAGTTTAATCTTGTGAGGTAATGCATTTTGAAAGATCTAATACTGACAGGAAATATATAGTAAATGGCAGAACCTTAAAGAGTATTGATAGACAAAGAGATCTAAATGTACAGATACACAGGTCACTGAAAATGGCAATGCAGGTAAAGAAAATAGTCAAGGCAGCATGTGGCATGCTTGCCTTCATTAGACAGGATATTGAGTTTAAAAATTGGCAAGTCGTGTTGCAGCTTTATAGAACTTTAGTCAGGTCGCACTTGGAATATAGTGTTTAATTCTGTTCACCATGCTACCTGAAGGATGTGGAAACTTTGGAGAGGTACAGAGAAGATTTACCAGAATGTTGCTTGATATGGAGAGCATTAACTATGAGGAGGTGTTGGAGAAACTTGGTGCATTCTCACTGGAGGAATGGAGATTGAGGGAAAAGCTGATAAAACTGTACAAGATTATGAGAAGCCTGGATAGAGTGGATAGTCAGAAGCTTTTTCCCAGATTGGAAGAGTCAATTACTAGGGTGCATAAGTTTAAGATGCGAGGGGCAAGGTTTAAAACACATGTATGAGGCAGATTTTTTTTTTAACACAGAGAGTGTACTCATTGCCAGAAGTAGTGGAAATGAATATGATAGTGACTTTTTAAAGAGGCATCTTGATGCCACATGAATAGGATAGGAATAGAAAAACACAGTCCACAGAAGGGTAGGGTGCAATTCTGCTGATAAACTGGGAAGCTTTTATCAAAACAAAAACAGCTTAATTATCAAGTGGGCGAGAGTGCGAGAGAGAGCACGCGCAAGCGCGAAACATCTGTCTTCTGATAGCCCCAAACAGCAACCTCCATCCAGCGAGAGAGTGAGAGAGGGACAGAAAGACATTTCTTATTTCTTTCAGAATTAGGTCGTAACTGCTTGAATTTTTAAACACTATCTTTCTTGTAAGCTTACTATGCTTATTAACCCTGTTAATCAAACCAAAACCCTATGGGAAACCTAAGTAAATAAAAATGCATTAACTCAGTTTAAACAAACATATCCCTAGCTAAAATTGGTTATTATCCTGCATTCTCAGACAAATTGGCACCATATAAAGCAAAGCTGAGTTTTAAACATGCTCCTTACAAGAAGCATAATACATTTCTTAAAAGGCACAGTGTCATCACAACATACAAAAGGGAAAAAAAAAATCAAATTAGGCCATCTACAAGATAAACATAGAAACAGGATTAAACCATTCATTTTGATCATGGCTCATCATCAAATTCAATCCTGATCCCACCTTCCTCCCATATCCCTTTAGCCCCAAGAGCTATATTTAATTTCTTCTCGAAGTCACAAAGACATAAGGTAATGAGATGAAAATAATAGAAATATTGAATGATTAGGAATCAGTAATTAGCCAGGGGAACACATGCCATTAGGAGATGTCAAAAAGATATGATGACATTAAAAATAATCAAACTTATTAGAGAAGATAAAACTTCTGCTCAGGTTAATTAGGCAAGAGACAGCAGAAGCACAATCTGATAGACATACAGTGAGTGAAAACTGTATAAAACAGATATCCTTAAAAAAACACTTATTGCCAGTCTCGTATTTACATCACAACAGATACAAATTGCTCCTCGAAACACCGGACTCTTTCTGTAGCGATCTTATAGAAAAATAAGATAATGTGTTTCCACTGGTGGGTGAAACCAGAACTGGGGGGCATAGCCTCAAAATAAGGGGGAATGGATTAGGACTGAGTTGAGCAGGAACTCCTTCACCTAAAGGGTTGTGAATCTGTGGAACTCCCTGCCAAGTGAAGCAGTTGAGGCTACCTCATTGAATATTTTTAAGGCAAGGATAGATAGATATTTGAGCAGTATAAGAATTAAGGGTTATGGTGGGTAAGTAGAGCTGAGTTCACAAGAAAATCAGCATGATCTTATTGAATGGTGAAACAGGCTCGAGGGGCCAGATGGCCTACCCCTGCTCCTAGTTCTTTCAAATGACTAACTACAGACACTCTTCAAAGCACCAAATCCATTTTCAACTTCAAACGTTAGACATCACTTGATCCAGAAATCACATAACTAAATCTCCAAAACTGTCCTCAATTAGAGTTGGCCACCTTACTCTACAGTATTTTAGGGATAGTGTACCACTGTACTGCCACTTCTGCTGGGTCTGTCCTGCCAGTGAGACCAGTTAAGGACAGCAGGTTACTTTCCCCAAAAGGGACCAGTTGTGATTTTACAATAACTGTTCCATGGTCATCATTTAACTTTTAATTCTAGATGTTTTGATTGCGTTTAAATTCCACCATCTGTTGTGGTGGAATTCAACCCAGGTCCCCATCGGATTCACCTGGATCTTTGGATTGCTCCAGAATAAGGTTGCCAATTCTGAGGTGTTAAAAGCCCCCTACATCAAATATATATAGCCACAGAAAGGGGGAGATAGGAGGGGTCCCAGATAGAGGTTTGAAGGGCTTCAATTTTCACCAGCATCCCAGCCCATCACAACTTGAAGCCCGACAGCAGACAATTCACCTTGCATAGGGTTAAACATTGTAGCTCCCAAAATCAGGAAGGGCTTATAGGATTGGAGTAATAGAATTGTAGAATGGTTACAGCACGAGGGGCCATTTGACCCATCATATCTATGCCAGCTCTTTGCAAGGATAATCCAGCTAGTTCCACTCCCACACCTTTCCCCATAGCTTGGGGAATTTCACATAATAATCTTATCTTTTGAAAAGCCAGAATTAAACTTGTTTCCACCATATGCTCATGCAGAGCATTCCAGACCCTAACCACGTGCAGATTTTGCAAGGTGCGTTTTTTTGGTCAATTATCTTAAATCGGTGTCCTCTGGTTCTTGATACTTCCACTTGGGGAATAGCTTTGCCCCATCTACTCTGTCCAAATTCCTCATACTTTTATATATTTTTAAGATCACAGAAGCCCTCCGGTGCAGGAGGAAACCAGCCCACCGAGTCTGCTCAGACTCTCCAACACAGCATCCTAATCTTCACATCCTTTCAGTGTTGAGCTCAGAACTGGGCACTACACTTATTGAGATCGAGTCAGCGTCTTATAAGTTTATCATAACTTTCTTATTTTTGTAACCTGTGCTTCTATTTATAAAGCCTAGGATCCTATACTACTTTGACTGCCCGTTCAACTTGTCCTGCCACCTTCTATGATTCATCCACACTTACAGCCGTGTTCCTCTGCTCCTAAGAAACATGACCTCTATTTTTTATTGCTCCTGACTGTTCTTCCTGCTGAACTGAATCACTTCACACTTCTCTGCATTCAATTTCATCATTCACATCTGTCCATTCCACCAGCCTCTCCATGTCCTTTTGAAGTTTGGCACTATCCTCCTCACAGTTCACAATATTTTCAAGAACTGTGCCTTGTCTGTACATTTAGGTCATTAATTTGTAATCAGGAGAAGCAGAGGTCCTGCCACAAACCTCTAGGGATTCAAAGTACAAATCATCCTCTACTTGAAAAATAATCCTTCGCCACTACATATCATTTCCTTGGAGAATCTCTTAACAATGTTGTTGCAACCCCTTTTACACCATGAACTTTAACTTTTCTAACGACTGTGTGGGTGGCACTTTATACTAGCATTGATTTAGAGTTAGATAACGGACAGAAAACGAGATAGAACATAGAACAATACAGCACAAACAGGCCCTTCGGCCTGTTGCGCCGATCACATCTACCAATCCACAGACCTATCCTATTCATTTCCATATACTCATCTAGAAGTATATGGAGATAAATGGGTCATTTCAAAATGGCAGGGTGTAATTGGTGGAGTGCCACAAAAATTAGCACTGGATGCTGGTTAATTACAATCCTTATCAGTGGCTTATATGAGGAAGTAACATATTTTGCTGTTAATACAGAGTAAGGTGCAAAAGTAAACTTATGAGGAGGAAGTAAAATGGCTACAATGCATTGGTTAAGTGATTTGGCAAGAAGGTAGTAGATGGGATAGAGTGTGGGGAAGTGTAAAGATAGCCACTTTGGTAGGAAAAATGGAAAGGCAGAAATTTTTTTAAATGAGACTGGTTCAGAGAGATACAACAGTATCCTTTTGCACCCAATCACAAAATTAGCATGTTGATACAGCAAGCAATTAGGAACACAAATAGTATGTTAGCCTACCTTGCAAGGAAGTTGCAGTACAGTAATGAAGTCTTGCTGCAATTATATGGGGCTTTGGTGAGACTACACCTGTTTTAATCTCCCTACTCCCAAGAATATATATAATTTACAAAAGTGGGTGCAACAAAATTCACTAGATCGATTCCTGGGATGAAAGAACTGTCCTCTAAGGAGCGATCAAGCAGAATGGGCCTGTATTTGATGGAACTTTGAAGAATGGAGTGAATCTCATTAAAATGTATCAAATTCCTTCATGTTCACAAAGTGAGTGCTGAAAGCTCCAGACTTGAGTTTAGAAATAAGGGTCATTTTCTTAGGATAAGCGGTCAACCATTTTGGACAAGGTGGAGAAGAATTTATTCACTTGGAAGTTGAGATCGATAGGTCTGTGGGCACTATGGGAAGCAAAGGCTATGAACAAAATACAGCAGGAAAATGAACTGACATAGCAGTTTAGCCTGAATGATGGAACAGAATCAAAGACCACATGGCCTATTCCTGTTCCCAGTTCTTACGATCTTAAGCATCCTTCAAAGGAAAAGGGCCATGTAATGGCACTGAACTTGAAAACACAAAGAAGCCAGAAGTGACACCCTGCTGCAAGGATCCAGAATTAGTCACAATTGCAAATAAGGGCTAAGAACAGATGTGCTGTAGGAAATACAGCAAATCTTAAAATATTTAGCTCATCCAGTTTACTGTACACACAATGGCTATTTTGAAAAGAAGGGCATCTGCAATAAGTTAGAAACTATTATTAAAGATACTATAGCATGGCACTTGGAAAAGTCAACATAGTTTTGTGAAAGAGAAATCCTGTTTAATCAGCGGATGCGTTATGGTTTGATTTCCTGAAGGTATTTAATAAGATGCCGCATCAAAGGTCATTGTAGAAAATAAAAGATTGTGATGCAAGGGGTAACATATTAGCATGAATTGAAGATCGGCTAGCTAATTGGCATAAATTGAACTTTTTCTGGTTGGCAAGATATAAATCAGTGGTGTGCAACAGGGATCAATGTTGGGGCTTAACTTTTTTACAATTTAAAAATCACCAGGATAAAGGAATCAAAGGTATGATTCTAATCATATTTTATGAAATAAATTTTCTAATGATACAGAGGTATGTAGAATAGTAAGATATAAAGAGGATACAAGAGGATATAAGGATATAGATGGAGCCCTAGTGCAAGAATCACAAAAGGCTAGTATATGGATATAGCAAGTAATTCAGAAAGCTAATAGAAATCACATATTGTGAGGGGAATTGAATATAAAAGTAGGGCAGTCATGCTTCAGTTGCATAGAGCATTGATGAGATCACAACTGGAATTCTCCAGCCATTCACACTAGCAAAATTCTCTGGTCATGTGCTGAGTGCCAAATTCTCCGTTCTCTCTTGCAACAGCAGCAAGGCAGAGAACTCCAGCCCACATCTGGACTACCATGTGCAGTACTGGTCTCCTTATTTAAGAAAGGATGCAAATGCATTGGAAGCAGTTCAGAGGTTTATTAATACAATACTTGGGCTGGGCAGATTGTCTTAAGGCGTTTGGTAAGGCGTTTGATAAGGTGGCCCATGGAAGACTTCTACAGAAAATGCAGATGTGTGGAATAGAGGGTGATTTAGCTAATTGGATTAGGAATTGGCTGGCAGATAGAAGACAGAGGGTGGTGGTTGATGGGAGATATTCATCGTGGAGTTCGGTGACAAGTGGTGTGCCTCAGGGGTCTGTTTTGGGGCCCCTGCTGTTTGTAATTTTTATAAATGATCTGGATGAGGGTATTGAGGGATGGATCAGTAAATTTGCAGATGACACTAAAGTCGGTGGAGTGGTAGATAGTGAAGAGGGGTGTTATAGTTTACAGAGTGACTTGGACAAGTTGCAGAGCTGGGCCGAGAGGTGGCAAATGGAGTTTAATGTGGAAAAGTGTGAGGTAATGCACTTTGGCAGGAACAATAAATGTGTAGAGTATAGGGCTAATGGTAGGGCTCTTAATAGTGTTGAGGAACAGAAGGATCTTGGTGTATGTGTCAATAGATCCCTGAAAGTAGGCAGTCAAGTGGATAAAGTTGTTAAGAAGGCATATGGAGTCTTAGGTTTTATTGGTAGGGGGATTGAATTTAGGAGCCGCAGCATCATGTTGCAACTGTACAAAACTCTAGTGCGGCCGCACTTGGAGTATTGTGTGCAGTTCTGGTCCCCACATTATAAGAAAGATGTGGAGGCATTGGAGAGGGTACAGAGGAGGTTTACCAGGATGTTGCCTGGTATGGAGGGCAGGTCCTATGAAGAGAGGTTGAAGGATTTGAGGTTGTTTTCGTTAGAAAGGAGGCGGCTAAGAGGGGATCTTATTGAAGCATATAAGATGATTAGAGTTTAGATAGGGTGGACAGTGATAGCCTTTTTCCTAGGATGGAGAAAGCTAGCACGAGGGGACACAGCTTTAAATTAAGGGGTAAGAGTTATAGGACGGATATCAGAGGTAGGTTCTTTACTCAAAGAGTGATTAGGGAGTGGAATGCCCTGCCTGCAGCTGTTGTAGATGCGCCAAGTTTGGTGGCGTTTAAGAGGTTAATTGATAAGTATATGGAAGAGAAGGGAATGGTTTAGTTTGGAGGGGCATTGCTTTTTATTTTGGTCGGCACAACATCGAAGGCCGAAGGGCCTGTTCTGTGCTGTAATGTTCTATGTTCTATGTTCTATGTCTTATGAGAAAAGGTTGATCAGGCTACGCTTGCATCCACTGGAATTTGGAAGACAGAGGCAACTTGATCGAAATGTAGAATATCTTGAGGGGTTTTGACAGGGTGGACGTAAGAGGATGTTTCCCTTTGTGGAACATCTAAGATCTCAAAGAGATGCAAGTCAATATGGACAAATTTTCCATGGTTCGTGACAACTTTGGATTCACCATCAACATTAAAAAGACCGAAGTCATGCACTAGCCTGCTCCGCAGGCACCGTACACAGAACCCATAATCACAATCAAAGAGCAGAAACTACAGACAATGGACTTTTCTTGGCAGCAACCTCTCCCAAGCAGTGACTGTTGATACAGAAGTTAACTGCAGAATAGCAAAGGTAAGTTCTGCTCTTGGTAGGTTGTGTTCCATTGTATGGGAACATCAAAGAATCAGCCCAGCAACAAAACTGAAGCACTGTGGTACTCACTACCCTCCTGTATGCCTGTAAAACGTGAATTGTGCACCAAAGGCATGCAAGACAGCTCAATCATTTCCACGTGACTTGTCTTTGCAGAATATTACGCATCAGATAGCAAGAACAAAGTATCAGGTGCGGAAATTCACTCTCGAGCAAGTCTACCATCAGTCTGCACACTGCTGAAGAGAGCACAGATCTGGCGGGCAGGTCATATCGTTCATATGCCAGCCAAACAGCTCCTTTTTGGGGAACTCTTTGCTGGAAGACACTTGCATGGAGAGCAAAAGAAACATTACAAAGGCACACTTAAGGCCTCCCTGAAGTTGCTTGACATAGACACAACCATCTGGCAAACGCTGGCACAAAACCGCCCTACTTGGCGCTGCCTCATCCACAAGGGCTGTCAAGCTTACAAAGCAAGGTACATTGCTGAAACACAACTTAAGCACGAGCTGTGCAAGTCCAAAGCCACTAGCACAACAACTACAGGGCCTACACGAGTCTGCCCAATATGTGCCAGGACATTCAAAGCCCGAATACGTTTGATCAGTCATCTTTGGATACACCGCATCATCCTCAAAATGACTAATGATGTTGAGGTCTTCATCGATGACAATGGACGAACAATAACAAGATTAAGGGCAACTGTTTAAAAATAAGAAATCACCAATTTAAGACAGATGAGGAGAATTTCTTTTCTCTGAGAAGGTAATAAGCCTAGCAACCCTTTCCTCAAAAGGCAGTAGAAACACTGTCTTTAAGGCAGAGGTATATGGATTTTCGATAAGCGAGGTGGTGTAAGGTTGTTGCGGGTGGGCGGACAAATGGAGTTTAGGTTAAAATCCGATCAGCTGTGATCTCACTAAATTGCTGTCTCCCAAGATCTATAAACTTCTTCTTTGTTTAAAAGTTGGACATATAAAAAGATAATCTTCAAAAGCCTCACGGAGAAAATTGTTGAGATGGGAGATAGAAATAATTTTTAAAAACAGAAATATTTGGAAACATCTCAGCCATTTGGCAGCAGCTATCTGCGATGGAATTTTGATAAAAGGAAAAAGAACTGTTTACAGATTCGGTGAATGTATTCTATTGAAGATTCTGCCCTCCTCTCACTAAATAAGCATCCAATTAGCAGAACATGTTAGACACACTTTTACGTCATTACTCACCAAAAAGGGATCATATCAGTTTTTTGTGTCTTCATTGTTGCCATGTGTACGGCAGTGCTGTTTTTCCTTCAACCACATTACATAATACATTATCATTTCCAGGGGAAAAGCAAGAGCTTTTTTTACAGCACCTAACGTTAAAAAGTTCCATAAAAGAAAATTTGCTGATAAAACTTCATTTCCCCATTTCAGGAGTTTATACAATTTACAAAATTTCATACAATCTTTTTGTTACTTCTTTCCCTCTATCCTCATTCCACATACTCTATATTCATACGACAAGTTTCGCAAAACAATTATGACCTTTAATCGTGATACAGTCAATATTTCATTCCAAAGAACGTGAGGACTAGCACTTATACAGCACCATCAACTGTTGTAAATTAATTGTTTAATTGTAAGCAGGTGTGGGGCATTAACTAGGAATTCATTTGAAGTATGGCAAAGAGGAACAGATGGAGATTGCTGTGGTTGAGTTGGGAGATGTATGCTGAAGATGTGTATATAAAAGCTGCTAAAAGTACATAATGATTAGCTGTCTCTATATTCATAACCTTAGGACTTTCCAAAAAAAATCAACAACAAATGAAGTATTTTTGAAGTCAATTCACTGACATAACATAGAAAAAAGCAGCAGCAAGTTCCCACAAATAGTAATGCAATAAACGATCAGATAATTCATCTGTTATTTGCTTAAGTGCCATCAGGACACCGGGAAGATTGCTGCTCTTTTAATAAATTTTATCATGGAATCATTCATTTTTTAATTCCTTCATCTGAGCTAGTTGTTGCTCGCTCGGCCAACATTTTTTGCCCTTTCTTAACTGCCCTTGCATTGAGTAGCTATTTGAGAGGGCAGTTAGGGTTAATCACATTCTGTGGTCTGTAGTTACATGTAGGTCAGACAAAGCAAGGGTGACAGATCTCCTCCTCTGAGGACACGAGTGAACCAGAAGGATTTTTATGATGGCATCGTGAAACTATTACTGAAGCTAGTTTTCAATTCTTATTTTAATCAATTGAATTTATTGATCAGTTGAATTCAAATTCCAGCTGCATGATGGGATTCCCTTGATCAACATTTCCGCACCTTGAGCGCAAAATAGGTGGTGCGCATCTTTCCTTCATTGCGATTTTGAAAAACTCTTCCCCAGGTTTATTCCTTAGGTCTAAATTCAGATGGGTCCAGAATTTGGCAAAAAGCAGGGGTTAATAATCAACACCATGGGCTTTAGAAACAGAGTACAAAAGGAAGGTAATGATGAATAACCTTCCACAAACACTTGTTTGACCTTAGCTACAGTAATGTGTCTTATTCTAGGCACAACACTTTAGGAAGTACATGAAGGCTCTGGAAAAAGACTGCAGAAAAAAGGTCACCAGATCACTGGTGGGAATGAGGGATTTCAGTTACGTGGATAAATTAGAGACACTGTTCTCCTTTGGAAAGAAAACAGAGGAGAGATTCAATAGAAATGTTTAAAATCACAAAGGCTCACTACAGAATAGTTAGGAAGAAACTGTTCCCATTGGCGAAGGGTCAAAAACCAGAAGACACAGACTTAAACTGCCTTGGCAAAACAGCAAAAAGCGACAAGGAAAATATTTTTTGTACATTAAGTTGCATTGCCCGAGAGTGTGGTCCAGGCAGATTCAAATCGGGGTATTCCAAAGAGAATTCAATAAACAACCAACAAAAGAAACATTGTAGGGCCACAGGGAAAAGGAGTTGGACAAGCTGAGTGCTTTCGCAGAAGCCGGTAGAGGCATGATAGACTGAATGACTTCCTACAATCATTCTAGGATTCATTCTATAATCTCAGCATTACACTTCAACGACTGAAGGAAATCTGACAGCTCTAATTTCTTCCAGCAATATCTAATCATTATCCATAATTTGTAATGGAGTATCAAACTGAAATATGCCTTAAAACATTAAACTTTTATTTTCCTCAACTTTTACAGATGCACCATAGAAAGCATTCTTTCTGGTTGTATCACAGCTTGATATGGCTCCTGCTCTGCCCAAGATCGCAAGAAACTACAAAAAGTCATGAATGTTAACCCAATCCATCATGCAAACCAGCCTCTCATCCATCGATTCAGTCTACACTTCCTGCTGCCTTGGCAAACTAGCTAGCATAATTAAGGACCCCATACACACTCCCATTTTCTTCTCTATGAACGATATGCTTTGCCTGTATAGCATGCAAGAAACAATATTTTTCACTGTATGTTAACACGTGACAATAATAAATCAAATCAAAAAGGTCAACTCTATTATCTTCCTGCAAGCATCCTGTCTGATAACGTTCAGTTGGTCAATATATGGCCATTTCATCATTGTGAATCAATGTCATATTTGTTTAACTGAGTGGTGTAATTTTAGCAAGCTATTAGGTATTCATTGAAAAAAGAGGCATTGGCAATTTCGAAAACAAATGGTTGATAACTTTTGATTTCTTTAAATCTTTGGAAATTGGGCAGTTTGAGCTCATTCCCTCCTTTCCAGCCATTGACATTGCCACAAATGGGCAATCATACAGTCTTAAACCTGTGCAGCATTTGAAATTAGAGAGGGAATCCAGCATTATAACAACTTTGGAATTCTGTAATTGGGTAAACTGATCAGGAAAATGACAACAAAAGGCAAGGAAAAGAAAAAAAATTCACAGCAACAGCAAAATGGCAGTACTAAAAAGTTCTGGAACCTGTCCATTTTCCCTTCAAGATCTAAGCAATACTTCATTTAATCTATTAGTGATATGCAAAATTTTGCCTCTACATACAAAGCTTTCCAGCAATAAATATTACTTTGGGTAGGGATAACTTAAATTCAGGGAGTGTGAAGAGCAATTCTCATCACATACTGCCTGCTGACAAATCATAAAGTTAGAGGTTTACAGCATGGAAACAAGCCCTTTGGCCCAACTTGTCCATGCCGCCCTTTTTATTTAAACTCCTGAGCCAGCCCCAATTGCCCACATCCTTCTATACCCATCTTACCCATATAACTGTCTAAACACTTTTTAAAAGACAAGCCTTTTAAAATGCTACAATTTTTTGGAAAAAGTTTCAAAATGATCTTCCAGACCTAGTTAACGTACATGACACATAGGGCATTCCTCATCAACAAGCACACTCGGTCACTTTTTACGACAAAGAAAGTTATGTCTCACTTTTCTCCCTTGCTCCTTGAATTCTTAGGGGAGCTCTGGCTGTGCTCCACAATTAAATTATTCAATAAGCTCAAAAGGCTGTGCAGCAATTCAAACTTCCCTCACCCACCAACGCACATTCCTGACAATGAAAATATGTTCTTTGACTTTTTGACTATTTTTATACATTCTTTGGCTTTTTTTAAAAACTGAATTAAAACAGAAAATGTTCAGTTTTTTTTTTAACAAGTTAGCTTCCACAGGTGTTCAGTATGTCAATCCTGTAATTAAGCGAGCTATACAGCTTCATCAGTTTGGTCTTTCGGGCACCTGCAAATATAACTGGTCTTAGCGTTGTTTAATACAAACAAGCTAGGATTCCCAAGGCTGATCACCATCCTGTTGGAAGTACACATCAGTGCAAATACCGCATAGTAACCTGCTTTAGTTTGAGAGTCATGTATTTTTGAAAAAATAGCTTTCCAATGCCAACTGTTATAATGAATGGAAGATATTGGCAGGTTATTCAACCAAGCAAACAGTACGTCAGGTTACTAAAATGAAACATGCAAAATTCTGAAGGATCTTTGTGGTAGACACAGTTTTTTCCCTGCATTGGGAATAGGGTGACAGTCTCAGGATAAGCAGTCGATCATTTAGACTATGAGGAGATGTCTTCACTAAGCTGGTTGTACATCTTTGGGACTCTATCTAGAGAGCTTTGGATATGCCATCCAAGGCTGGGGTAGACAGATTATTTTGTCTCTTGAGGTATTATGAGATGAAAGGAACGTGTGTGTGCCAGTGTGTGTGAGAGAGTGTGCCAGTGTGTGTGTCTGTGTGCGTTAATCATACTGAGTGGCAGAGCAGGCTTGAGGAATGAAAAGGGGTCTACTCCATCCCAACCTCCTATTTTTTATATTATAAGGCATTGGAGGAAATGAATCCCAAAGGATATAATACATTAGCTGCTAATGTGTTCGGAAGAAAATTGGCAAGTGACAGAGAAAAAGATGACTTACAGCTAGCTATCCATCAGGTATCAGCTATAGTAAACAGCAGTCAACAATATAACAAATGATGTTTCCTCAAAAGGTAGGGCTAGGGAATTTCTTTAGCAAACAATGCGACTAGCCAAGCTGCAGCACTTTCATGATACCAATCAATAATTAAGCTGCCCTGTGAATATATGGTGTGAAAATTCAATGATTTAAATACTGCCCAAATTATAAAGAGAAGAAAATTAATTTCTCTTCAATTAAAATTGTGGAAATCAAGGAAAGAACTGTGAATCCAGACCAAATAAAAACTGAGATTTCCTGATTTAAGGGACATGTAACGTGACAAAGATATGTTGAGTCAGCAGTGTCGCTGGTCAGCATTTATTGCCTATCCTTAATAGACTCTGGAGGGCAATTGAGAGTCAACCACATTGCTGTGGCTCTGGAGTTACACGTAGGCCAGCTGGCTAAGAATGGCAGATTTTCTTCCCTAAAGAGCATGAACGAACCAGATGGGTTTTTCTGACAATCTACAATAGTTTCATGGTTATCAATAGATTCTTAATTCCAGACATTTTTAATTGAATTTAAATTCCACCATCTGCCATGGCGGAACTCAGAACACTACCTGAATTTCAGGATTAATAGTCTAGCAATAATACCACTAGGCCACCGCTTCCCCTCAGTTATGTTATTCTTGTTGCTATATGCTAAGCATATTCTACAATAAATAGATTTTCTATGGAATTACCAATATCATTTTTCTGAAAGGAAAACTGACGCTATCTTTCAGAAAAATTAACACAAAAAGTTGCAAGATAACCTTCAGCAGTGACTGCACAATTGACCACTCAACACCCCTGCTCAATTTCAGAATTTGCTGAGAATTTACAAACTTTTGTTTTCAAAACGATCCCACGTAAATCCTATAAGCTTGCTCTCAATGCTGTTTCAAAGCAGCAACACCTCCTGGGAGAATACAGCTGGTTAAATGCAGAACAAAAAGCTGAAATTTTCTCAAAGTGTCTATGTTGACGTGGTTATTTAGTTTCAACTGGTAACTGCAGTCCAACATGGAAATAAATTCAAGTCAAACTTCAAACATGTCATACTTTACTACTACTATGAATGGTGGCACAATGATTAGCAGTGCTGCTTCGCAACACCAGGGACCCGGGTTCGATTCCCAGCTTGGGTCACTATCTGTGTGGAGTTTGCACATTCTCCCGTATCTGTGTGGGTTTCCTCCAGATGGTCTGATTTCTTCCCACATTCCAACAATGTGCAGATTAAGTTGATTGGCCATGCTAAATTACACCTCAATGTCAGGAGGATTAGCAGAATAAATTTGTGAGGTTACGGTGATGGAGCCTGGATGGGTTTTTTGTCAGTGCAGGCTCAAATGGGCCAAAATGGCATCCTTCTGCATTATAGGGATTCTTTGATGCCTCTTAATTGGGAACCACAAAGTGGAGATGCTGGCATTGGACTAGGGTAGGCACAATAAGAAGTCTCATAACACCAGGTTAAAGTTCAACAGGTTTATTTGGAATCACAAGCTTTCAGAACCCCAGTCCAACACCAGCATCTCCATGTCATGGTTACGTGTGGATAGCCATCCCACTTCAAACATATGGAAATCCCTGGGGCGGTTTAGAAAGCATGTTTGTCCTGCATTGCTTACAGGTTACCTAGACGACTGTGTGGCTAAGCTGAGAGAATGACAGCATGATTTTTCTAGGAATTTGCGACCTGGAAATAGCATGCCTAACACTAGCAATGCATCTTGCTGGTTTGCTTTGCTGTTACAGAATTATGGATGTTATGTTACAATCCACCATTTTCAAACTGCTCATGTAGTTACATAAGGCTGAAAGCAATGGGGATTTTGGGAATACAATGGCAAAGACTTCCTGCAGGTTCCAAAAATGCAAAAATAATCAAGTTCTGATAATTCCACTTATAGAATTCCTAACGTTTAAAGCGTCAATTCTCCTTTTAAATCCAAATATCGACTCACGTCAGCCAAAAGTTTCAGTTCAGAAATTGCAACTTTATGCTGAGAACCAGAACAAATGTAACCAAAATCCAGTGGATATATTTCAATTCAGACTGAGGGGGAAATATCTAGAAATCATTTACTGTTTTCCATTGTTTTAGCCAAAAGAAAGCATCATTAAAATGGAAAGCAAATCTAAAAAATGAAAACATGCGAAAAGGATAAAAGTAGATCATAATACCTTAAAAAGGTAAACAAAATCACTTGTAATCATTGTTGTGTTGAGATCTCACATCATCTTAACACAGTTGCCTCTAACAGCATAAAGTGTTGTTATTTTAAAATTGTTACATTTGGGCTTTCTGCGCAACTGTATGTATAAACCTTGCTGCATTGTTGCTAATTTTGCCGCCCCAGCATTTTAATGAAACAGATTCAACATAGAAGTGAAACAATATCAAAACGGTAATGTCACCATTGTCCCAGATGACCATAGGCTGCTCTTCAAGGGGGAGAGCTGATTGATGGCGATTTACTGCACCTCATGTGCACCCTCAGCCAATATGGGAATTGAACTTGTGCTGTTGGCGTTATTCCACATTACAAACCAGCTATCCAACCAACTGAGCTAAACCAAGGGATAATATTACTAAACCACTATCAATGGAGGCAGTTTAATAAGATAAAGAGTATCAATTGCATCAGTGAGAGAAAGAATTAAGGGAAGCTCAGTGTCACAAAAGCCTGAAAATGCATCTTGGCAAAAATAGCCAGATAAAAGCTAACAGCTTCAATAACTGTTTGGTGAATTTGATGCATGATAAGTCATAGAATCTACAGTGTGGGGGGCCATTTGGCCCATCAACCCTGCACCAATGCCACCAAAACAACTCCCCCCCCTCCAGTCTAAACTCAAAATCCAGTATAATCTTCCCCTTTTGCTGTAACTACACAAAAAGTACTTCCTCAGTTTGCATTTCTATAGATATCCTAGAGATACTCAGGATTTCTGAATGTAGAGAAAATGCAGGTTAATGTTTACAGAATAGCAATTTCCCAAATATTTAAGATCAATTCTATTAACCAACATTTTATTATTCATGGGATAGGGGCATAGGTGTTGCTGGTTGGCCAGTATTTATTGCCCATCCCTAGTTCCCTTTGAGAAGATGGTGGTGTGCTGCCTTCTTGAATTCTGCAGTCCACGTTCTGAGAGTTGATCCACAATGCTGTTAGGGAAGAAATTCCAGGATTTTGACCCAGCAATGACAGGTCCAGCATTTACTGCTCACACTAATTGTCCTTGGAGTGGTGATGGTGAGATGCCTTTTTGAACATTACCAAGTAGCTTCCTAGGACATCCAGAAGGCAGTTAACAGTAACCCACACTGCTGTAGGTCTAGAATCACCATATACACACGATGGGAATAAAAACAGCAGATTTCCATTCTTAAAGAAGATCAGTGAATCAGTTTTTTAAAATGAAAATCCAGTAGTTCCATAGTCACCATTACAGGTAGGAGCTTTTTATTCCAGATTTATTCAATAGCCAAGTTAAAAGTCTCTGGTTGCCATTGTGGGATGACAGGAAGTAACAATCACTTCACCACCATTGCTTTAATACTATTAAAATTCTTCTTTTTACACTGGAAAAGGAGGGAGAACAAATTAACTTGCCATGGGATGCTGTCTAGATATTTTACTGTAACAAAACTAAGTTCCATTGTATTACTAGAGAAAATAACATCTTTCAACTGCCAAGATATTAATTGGCATAGCCTTCAGGATACAAAAGGTCACTCAACTTAAAAATATACAAAGGATATCTGCTTGCCTTGGAACAACAGTACAATATGAGAAAAATGTAATTGCAATTAGTCTTTCACTGTTCATTTTCTGGGGGTGGTGGGGGGTGAAGAAGAGGTAGTTTCCATTTCAGCTTTTCAAACCTTGTGAAAACAGTGGCATAATGAGATCATTCACTGTCACTTTGTAGAACATTTAAAATGTGAAAAAAAAGTACGTGCCCCTTTCCCATAAAAAGCTCTCAGACAAGTGTTCAAAAGAAACTCTGTCGAGGCATCACAACAAAACCAAAGTTCAAAGTTTATGCAGCTTCCCACACTGGCTTAACTACACCAGGTTTGTGAACCACAGGGTGGGCGGGGGGGGGGGGGGGGGGGGGGGGGGGGGAAGAGTACAATCTCTCCGGTTGTCTGCTAAACTAGCTCTCCAGTCACTTCAAAACCAACTTGCAACTTTACTGATAAACTGTAAAAAACCAACTTAAAAAGTTGATAAAATCACATTCACTTCAAATCAAAATGATAGCAAAAGAAATCCTGCCACTTTGATCAGGAACTAATTAATCCCTGAATGTTTTTTTCAAATAATTTTACCACATTTTAACTGAGGTTGAAAATGTTATATTGTTACAGAAATTTCATATAGCTTGCTGCCAAACAAAATCTATGTTGAAAAACGTCTACATGTGCATATTTCTTGTCCAAAAAGTTTTATTTCTTGTTGTCTTGATTCTTTCAGTTTTGTATTTATGCCAGTATAAATAATGGGGATCCATTATCTGTGTAACATGGGGTAGACTAGCAAAAATCCCATTAGTATTTTTATATCAACTTTCACATTGGAGTAAAACAAATAGCATTTAGACTACGTAATGATACATAGGAGTGGCACGATGACACCGTGGTTAAAACTGCTGTTTCACAGCACCAGGGACCCGGGTTCAATTCCTTGTTTGGGTCACTGTCTGTGCAGAGTCTACACATTTTCCCCATATCTACGTGGGTTTCCTCTGGGTGTTCCTCCCACAGTCCAAAAGACATGCTGGTTAGAATGCATTGACCATGCTAAATTCTCCCTCAGTGTACCTGAACAGGCGCCAGAGTGTGGCAACTAGTGGATTTTCACAGTAACTTCATTGCAGTGTTAATGTAAGCTTACTTATAACTTTAAAATATAAACTTTTTAAAAAGAAACATTCACCAGGAATGATTTTGCTAACTTACATTTACAAATCTTAACGGTGTTTTTACTTTTCTGAAATCTTCAGTTTTTAAGGTGTTATATACATTTTAAGTTCTTGCTTTCCATTCCCTATTGCACAACACTGACTGGTGCTAGCATGCAAACTTCCGCTTTAATTGTTTATAACAAACTTATACTGTTAGTGATTCACAGATGACTGATGTCAAAGCCACTATTTGAGCAACTTGAATGACAACTTAATCCTGTTAAAAAAACAATAAAGCATAAGAATGTTAAAGATGCAGAGCCAAGGTGGATCTGCCACAATCTGAAAGGATTGTTGAAAATGGCTTTAGTGGTCAATTTCTGGTCCCAGGTTCCTTCCTGCAAATAATTTCTTCAGGTGAATGTTCTCAACCAAGCAGGAGAGAACTCCAGCTGCACTGTGGACAGTATAGGGCATGGTACCTTATCATTGCTTTTTACAGACTCAAAATTCCCCATGTGACTGCTGCAACATTTGATCACATAACAGACAATGTACAGTTCCACCTCAGAACATTCTGATTTTTCAGCACAATGCAACATAATGTCCACACCGCATATTTCACACCTACCCAAAATTTATTACCTGGATTATTGCTCAATTCAAAAACCAAAGCTGAGAGATTGCTTCGTCCATTTATCCTGCCCTTGCAGTTTGCATAAATTATTTTGGAAATTTGCATTCTGACATTACAGTTTAATGCAAATTAACTACGTGGTGTGAATCACGTGGGTAACAGATTCACTCAGACTGACGTATGAAGTATTTCAATCTGAAAACATTACCTCAGTTTGAAATTTAAAAATATACAGAGCCAAAAGAAGCAGTTGCTTTCCTATATTGTTACATACTTATCCACAGTAAACTACATACAACTTAGCCCAGCTTTCTAAACTATCCATTTCCTCTCATGTTTCATGTTATTTGCACCTCTTCCCCTCAAGTTTTACATCTTCAACAAAATTCAGAAAGTCTGTTTAGATAAGCTATGTTCGTTGTAAACAGTAACAAGCTGAAAGCCGGTCCCTGAAACACATAACTAAGCCTCACTTGCATACCAACATAGATCCATATATATAGCTTACCCTAAATTTCCTCTGATTCAGCCAAATTTCAATTGCAACCATCCCCAGACCAGCCCCTGAACTTCCACACAATCTTCATCCCTATTGCCAAGGCTCAGAATGCTAAAGATAAATTAACACCACATGTCCAATATATAGTATAATGAGTCTTCTCAACTTCTAATTGACCAACTTCTAATTGACAGAATATATAAATTTCTCACTAAAGTTTTAGCAACAGAAGGCACAATGGTAAGAGATCCAGATTCAATTCCAGCCTCAGGTGACTTTTGTGCAGAGGGTGCATATTCTCTCTGTATCCATGTGGGGGTTTCCTCCCGTAATTTGAAAAACATGCTAGTTAGGTGCATTGGGTGTGCTAAATTCTCTAAAGTATACCTGAACAGGCGCCGGACTGCAGTGACTGGGGAATTTTCACAGTAACTTCATTGCAGTGTTAATGTAAGCCTACTTGTGTCGGTAAATAAACTTACAAAACAAACCCTATGCAAATCTTTTCTGAAAATCCTATGACTGGTAATTTATCTCATGAGCCTAACCATGCTTATTTTCTGTTGAAATATTATTTCTCCAGTTTTACAGCATACACCTTTGTTCTCCGCAGTTTTTCTTGCTACTTTTGAAGTGGGATCAGTTCAGAAGTATGAATGCAATGAAATATATGTGTAAACATCGCTGGATTGCAGTGAAATACACTGAGTGACCAAATCTAACTGGAACCAAAGATGCAAATCCATAGTAACAGGTGAGTAATAGTCACAAGGGTGAAGTATTTGACAATCACCGAACATAAAAACAAATAATACAAGTATCACAGTTTACAAGATAGGGTACTTGCTTTACAAACTAGACCACGTTATCAGCAAGACCTTTCTTAAAATAAGATTTTCCCTAACATTTCCTCAATCAGAGATCAGCTAGGTGAGCAAACTGTATCAAGGCCTTTTCCATCAGTCTTTCACCATATACTTAGGACCACACAGTAGCATGGTGGCACAGTGGTTAGCACTGCTGCCTCACAAAGCCAGGGACCTGGGTTCGAGTCCTGGCTTGGGTCACTGCCTGTGGAGTTTGTATGTTTTTCTCATGACTGTGTGGCTTTCTTTAGGTGCCCCAGTTTCTTCCCACAGTCCAAAAGACATGCAGATTAGGTGGATTGGCCATGCTAAATTGTCCATTAGTGTCAGAGGGATTAGCAGGGAAAATATCAGGGTTACAAGGATAGGACCCAGCTGGCATGGCTGTCAGTGAGGCTCGATGGGCTGAATGGCTTCCTTTTGCACTGTGGGGATTCCATGGATTCTATGATTCATACACGGAGTGGCTCCATGTTTCCTACCCACAGATATTCCCTCCCAGCCCTGGAGGAATTTTTATTTGTACCACAAACATTTGTACCAGTCTGATTTTCATGTTGCAGCTGCCTAACCAACAAGACACTTTTTTTTTATTTGCAACTTGATTTCACCACAACTGTAGCTTTTATTGAGCATCCATTTCGGCCGCTCTTTCTTAAAATATTTTCATGGTAAACTGAAACAAAGCAAAAAAAAGTAGTCAGCAGCAATATACTTTAAAAACTGCAAGAGCAACTTTAAGTGATATCAAATTGTTTTGGCAAAACAAAATCCAGAGGGAAAAAAAGGAAATCGCAGCTCCTGGCTCAACTTCCCTATTATTTAGTATTTCAGGGAAACAATTTAAAAATTAAAAGGCAACATGCAAAATATAGAGGTGGCCAAAGTATCAGTACACTGATGGATGTATCTGTTGTGTCTTTTATGATGGTCGAGATAAGAGAGGAATTAAGAATAACTTGATGCAAAAGATATGAAGCGTTTTAAATAAATTGCATTGAGTTATACTATAGCTTGCACATACTACAACCTTATGCAATGCTTCCTGCAAGACTGAATCAAAACAAAAAGGGGATTGGCAGCAATTTTACCTAAAGACGATCATTTACAAATGAAAAAGGGAGATGAGAAACAGAATTCTAAATGTGTCTGGACAAACCTACTGCTGACTCAATGGAGTTCCAGCCCACTGTTTATGCTTCAGCCAGACAACTAGGCTTGCAACACACATTGCTGACTGCAAATGACGATTTATTGACGCAAACGCTATTTCACATGGCATGCCAACAATTAATCACAAGAGGAGCTTTTTTTAAAAACTTATCTAGTGCCTAATTTAGTGGCTGAGAATTTGAGTTTGCAAACCTAAAAACTATAATAATGTACCAAGGAAGGTTAGGTAGACCTATAAAGAGCTGACAAAGTAGAAGAAAAAACTGGTACAATAATCACCACGTTTAAAGAAGAGACTTTGAAATTGTCTGGAATTTAAACAAAAGTAAGTAGGCTTTGCTGAGTCTGAGCCATAAGTGGTGTTGAATCATATACTGATTTGTCATCTCACAAAGTGGGAATTCCAATTTTACTTAAAAGGCTTTCTTCAACCTTTCAGCTAGTTCTTCTGGAATTCTAACAAATCTATTTTCGATTGCTGCAACCTTTTCTAAAACAAAAGCCTCCCAAGTACTTGAACTAAAATTAATTTTCTTAAAACTTTCACAGTGGGGCAGTATCAACTAAACAAAAGACAAAAGTCATACCTATAAACAGCAAGTTCCTCATCTCAACATTATTGAGGATTAGGGTCATCCACATTACAAACAAAATTCTAAAGATGAAGCAGGTTCACTTCACTATTAATTCAAACAAAGGACAACTTGTTAAAAAAGAGATGGAGTGAAAGGTTTCTTGATGGTGGCACAACAGCAAAAAGTCTGGGTTTATAACATCAAACACTTCCCAAATTTCTTCCAAATTCATTTGTAGTCCCGTTACTCATACTGATTAGGAGAAGAAATCTCTAATAAGGATACAAAGGTCAACCATTTGGTTCCACTGGTGACAAAGATCAAATATTATGACAAGTTTAGAGCAATTGAGGCAAAAATTCTGGAGGCACTGCAGAAACAGTTGTTTTTTCCAGTAGGAGCTTCAGGTCATTTGAGTGGGAGAGTTTAAACTGAACATCTTTCTTCCAGCATCATTTATTGGTGACCTTCTGCTGTCACCAACCAAAATGGTCTATTGCAACAGACAGCAGTGATCAAAGCTGGCATCTCTTGATATGGTTCCATGCTATTCCAGACAAAGCATTTGTCCAATCAGGAAATCTTTCTATAAGTGCAATATCTAATGAAGTAGTATTCACAGAACCTACTGATTACATCAACAATGAGGGCAAGCCAAGTAAATTAATTCTCTCTTCCAGGTTGGATATTCTTATAGGAACTTCTGATGCCAAACCCCTTGATTTTAACACATCCAGATGGGATTTTCTGGACATACCCCAAAGTTAGAAAATCCCACCTGAGGTCACAGACCTTTGCATGGTCCATGCCCTGCCCACCATGATTTTTGTGGCAGGCAGGACGGAAAAATTCCACCCGTAATGTCAACTTTTACTGCTCTTGCATTGAATCATTCTGTACAAATTTACAATTTCAGCAATGATCACTTTCAATGAAAGTGAAAAAAACAATTTCTATATGTCCCCACTTGAAACTGCAGAAGTGACCAACCCTCCATGCTGACCACAAAACTGATGGAAATCATGGTGTCTTCAAAGTGTTTATCCTGTCCCAATTTTTCCATCTCCAAAAAACTACTATAAGAGACTCCTGCAATTTTTTTTCACTTGCTGTTCTTCACCTCTATTTGTAATCATGTGCAGTTGAGCAAAGCTGGCAGTATTGAAAGCAAGTGACAAAATCAAGATTGTCTCTTGGTCAATGTTTTCATTCATTCAGTCCCATTCTTTCTCTCAGAACAATAAATGATGAATTTTAATAAGACTTCATCGATTGCTAAACCATATAGGTTAAAACTTCGATCTCACCCCCAATTTGTGCTAAATGCGTATTGATTTCACTGATTTTCAATGCAGTCCCATTTGAGTAATGGTGATCCCAAAAATAAATGGGCCTCAGCACTAGAGACCCGGGTTCAATTCCCAGCTTGGGTTACTGTCTGTGCGGAGTTTGCACATTCTCCCTATCTCTGATTGGATTTCCTCTGGGTACTCCGGTTTCCTTCCGTAGTCCAAAGGTGCATGGGTTAGGTGGATTGGTTGTGCTAGTATCAGGGAGATTAGCAGGGTAAATATATAGGGTTACAGGGATAAGGGCCTGGATGAGATAGTGAAGGCTCGATGGGCCGAATTGCCTCCTTCTCTGCAATAAGGATTCTATGAAAATTTATTCTAACTATAGGCTGGTAGTCAAAGCTGCTTCTTTAATATAAATTGGCTGCTCTCAATGTCTACATTTTGCGAATCAGCTGACTGTACTTGGATATTTGCATAACCTGCGCAAAACAGGCCGAGACAACTGCGGCTGGCCCTGGCACATTCCATGATTAAATAGCTTCTAAACTCTCAGCCTCAAGCCTCACACAAGAATCAGCCATGTAGTCAATGTACTGAAGTAGAAATGCCAATGAAATTAAGCACCAGCAAGAAATTTGAAAGAGTGTGTTTGGGATAATTATCAGACTGATTCCAAATGTACAATCTGTGCCTTTCTTCCAAACTTTCATACTTTGTATCATTCAAATTTCTTGTGGCTGGAGACTTGGCAACTTTGTGAACAAATCATAGCACTAAGAAATGCATTGGCATCCTGAAATATAGGATGCTTTTTCTGCTAAAAATAGAATAAAAAAATGCAAATTAATGGCAATAGGGATTTAAAGATTACGGCTTCCAAAATTTGCACTATTTTCTGCCATGCCTGATATTGGCCAAACCAGCCCCAGAAATCAATGCATTTTAATACAGACCCAGTACAAATCAACGTTCATACTTTTTTTTGCAATTGTTTAAAAGACATGGTGCTTGAATCTGGTCCTTCCAATAAATGTGCTTCTGATAATTTTTGCAATTATTTATTTTTGGGTGCAGGAACACCAACAAAACTTTTTTTCCCATCAAAAGCTTGTAGTTTACCAAAATGGTTCTGTATAGTTTATTTCAGTCCTCTATATTTATTTTTACATTTTAAAAACTGGATTACTCCCCATTGAGCACTAGATACTGATTTAAAATGCTTATTTTGTGATTAACCTATTTTCAGCTGCATTTATCAAATCGTACCAAGTTACCGCACTTAAATATAATCAAATACAATTAGTCTGCCCCTCTACAGACTAGGTGGCAAACTAAATCTTAAACTCAGCAAACAGCAAAACTAATCGCTTGGCTTCAGGAACTTGTATTCACTAATGAAATATAAATCATGGAATCTTTTAAGCAATTTTTTTAATTGTTACCAGATTTTACATTTGATGATATGCAAATACATTTAAGCATAGATGAAAATTAAACACTGAAAACTAACAATATTGGGAGCCATATGCATTTGATTGCCAATGTATTCGGAGCAGAAACTCTCCACTTATGTATACCTATCATTGTAAATATATAGGTGCTGATTTTATCAAGTTATGTACCTTTTTGGGCACGAAAACAGGTCTGAGGTGAGTAGCGCAATCCCTGCCCACCTCCATGCAGGTTCCCTCTTTATTAAGACTTGAAAATGGCCACGATTGAATCTGTGCCCAAAACAGGCACCACAGTCATTTAAATTGACTTAATGAGCTGCACGCCCAACCTTACTGGCACCTCCCCATTCACCACCATGTGCAGCCTTCCAGATTTGGCACGAAACAGACACGCTCTACAAAAATCTGATTCGGGCGCTCCAGCTAGTGAGGAGGTAAGTGCCAAGCATCCAATGGCTCTCTGCTTGAGATTGGTACAGGGGAGGGGGAGTTCGCTGCCACTCTGCCTGAGATCAGGAAGAAAGTGGGGGGCGGGGGGAGCATTATTTGGCCTTGAAGGGATGTGGCAGGGGAGCCCCGTTCTATAATTTATTTTTTCCGCGCTTGCGTAGTTATAGGCTCCAATCAGAGCTGCAGGATTTTGGATGCGTTAAAGCCCATCCATAGGCTTCTGCAGTGAATTTTGGAATTGCTGATATTTTTTCAGTAAGGAGGTCTGACAACACCAATTTTAAATCCAACCGATTTATTTGATAGTAAACTTGCAAGCTTTCAGCCTTTGTAGCCTTCGTCAGGCGAATGAGGTGTTCTGGTCTGCAATAGAACACCTCATTCGCCTGACGAAGGCTACAAAGGCTGAAAGCTTGCAAGTTTACTATCAAATAAATTGGGTTGGATTTAAAGTTGGTGTGGTCAGACCTCTGACTGAGTTTATCCCAGTCCAACACCGGCATCTCTCCATCATGATATTTTTTCTGGCAGAGTACAGGGTTGCCTGAGAACAGGTCTAAAAGTCAGACCTGAAACATTCCCAGTTTCAAGTCTGCTTTTAGCACTTTGAAGCAAATTGCTATAATAGGGCCCATGAAGTCCATAAAGTATTGGATTTCACCCACTGTGAAAGGTATTCAACTTGAGTGACAATACGAACAAAGATACTGGAAAAGGCAAAGTTAATTATTGGCTATCTTGTACAGAAATAAAGAAAGCTAAAACTGGGATCATTTTCATTCATATTATTATACTAAACAAACAAACAAACACCAACAGAACTGGTAAAGCCTCACTGGTTGTCGCTCAGCTGGTTCCAGTATGGTCAACACTTTTTAATTTGACATCCAGCTTCTATATCTTTACAACAGCAGTTAAGATAGGAATACCTCATGCGTGAGGGCTAAAAATAGCACAGATGCAAGCGCAGCAATGTGGTTTTTTGGTTTTACTCCCTTCTTTTCCTTGCTCTTCCCCATTCCAAAAGCTGACAGACAGTGCTTCCCCCTGCAAGTTAACTGCAAATGCAGAATACATTACACACATTTCCAATCTCTTTGCAGCAAACATGCACCCTCATTAAAAAAAGACAATTCCTTGTCCCAAACTCCTCAATTTAACGCTGGGACAAGAATCTCCAATCATTTGTACATATTGGGAAGTAAACATATCCCAAATGCCACTTGTCTAAGTTCCACTAACAAATTCTGACAAGTTTACAATGCAGGAAAAGCCTGTATTAAAGTCAGTCCAAAAGGTGGTTGCTATTGACACACCTTACACTCCATCTTTTCCACATTTTTTCATCACCTTCTATGAACACATTTATTTAGCTTCCCTGACAAATGCAGACTCCACTCTTTGTTTTTATTGCACAATCACCCCAAAACAAAACCAGTCAGAAAACAATGATAAAGGATAAGAAAGGAAATTAGTTAGAGAAAACCATTAGTAAAACAGAAGAAGAAATGTATTGCATTGCCACAAAGAATTAGAACACTTTTCCCTACTCCAAACAAGCCATGCATCACAAGTGATAAAGCATATATATGATAGTTCTATTCTTCAATCAGTTTTGATTTAAACATCTAAAAACATTTTTGCATATCTTAGAACACAACCAGTAATTCCACAACTCATACATAAACTGCTTAATGATTGACATACCTCAAATCACTGGAGATAATCTGCAGGTTGCCCACTAGTACATATGCATAACATAAAAGCAATGATTCCCAGTCTGTGAGACATAGAAGTGAAGCACTTCCCCACAAAAATAAGTTTCAAGTTTTGCTTTCAAGTCTAATAATAAGTTACAATTGACCAGAAACTGAACTGGGCCAGACATACAAGTAATATTGTTGCAAGAGCAGGTCACTGGGAGTAAGGTGAGTTATTCCCCACAACCTGTCCATAATCTACAAGGCACAAATCAGCAGTGTGATAGAACATTCTCCAGTTGCCTGGATGGGTGCGGCTCCAACAATACTTAAGAAGCTCAACACCATCCAGGACAAAGCAGCCCCACTTGATTGATACTCCATCTGCCACCTTAAATATTCACTCCTTGCACCACCACTATGTGTTATCTACAAGCTGCAACTCACCAAGGTTCCTTCAACAGCAACAGACAGCAACTGCAACCACTCCCACCCAGTAGGACAAGGACAGTAGATGCATAGGAACATGGAGAATGCTAGCATTCTCCATGGATTTTCCTAGGATGGAGAATGCTAGCACGAGGGGACACAGCTTTAAATTAAGGGGTATGAGTTATAGGACGGATATCAGAGGTAGGTTCTTTACTCAAAGAGTGATTAGGGAGTGGAATGCCCTGCCTGCAGCTGTTGTAGATGCGCCAAGTTTGGTGGCGTTTAAGAGGTTAATTGATAAGTATATGGAAGAGAAGGGAATGGTTTAGTTTGGAGGGGCATTGCTTTTTATTTTGGTCGGCACAACATCGAAGGCCGAAGGGCCTGTTCTGTGCTGTATTGTTCTATGTTCTATGTTCTAACATCACCTGCAAGTTCCTATCTAAGCCACACATCATCCTGATCTGGAAGTATACTGCCATTCCCTTACTGTCACTGGGTCAAAATTCTGGAACCCCCTAATAGCATTCTAGTTCTTTCAACATGGACTGCAGCAGTTTAAGAAGGCAGCACACCACCACCTTCTCAAGGGCAATTATAGGCAAGTAACAAATGCTAGTCTGGCAGATATGCCTACACCTTGTGAAGAAATAAATAAATAATAGAATATTACAACATGAACATAATATGCCTACTTGGGAAAAAAATAGTTTAACTATCTGTTTCAATATAAGAAATGATAGAACAAAACATGATAACAATTATAAATTG